>OZ010613.1:19675273-20112773 GCA_963932145.1 Acanthosepion lycidas
ACATTTTAGCAATTCTACAATCTTCTTCAGGTAAATTATCAATATGAAAAGAGAGACTCTTTTTTTTCCAGTAGTGTTACCATTTTTAATTTGGCCTGCCAGAAAAAGAAACCCTTTCTTACCATAGAGATAATACACCTGAAGGAGGCCACACAATGAATTGAAACAACATAACTAAAAAATGAGTTCAACTGTCAGAAAAGCTCTTGAGAAAATGTATTTTGGCTCATAATTTAAAACTAAATATTGGCTGATGATCTATCAAAACAAAATATTACTATAAAAAATACTATTATACAATTTTAATGTTTCCTCATTTGCAAATGTCTAATGAAATTAACATACTTTTTATTGCTCACATTGAGCATTATTAATCTATTTATATAAAATTCTATGATTTCTGTTAGTCCATCACATCCTCTAAAATAGCCATACATTAATCAATCTAAACCAAATTTGGGGGAGAAGTACAAACTGGTAAATGGGTACAATGTACAGTTGTTTTACTATGGTGCATAAAAACTGCCAACTATTTTTCCAAACAAATCAGCTTCTTCAAATTTCATCAAATGGTTTGCAATACTGAACAAAATGTAGAGTTTGTACATCTTGACAAAAATGTTAGTGATAACTTCAACAATACTAAATACTGTGAAGATTTCAACATACATCAGCATGTTGCAAAAAAATTCTAGTACTAAATGCAACACAGAAATACTAAATATAATGTAGTTGGTTCCAAAGAGAAAATATATAAGAAATGTAGTTCAATAATATTTCACCAAATTAAGAAAATTTGCAAAAATAGCTTAATATTAAATGTGATATTATTATTATTCAACATTAAAACTCTTGAAAATAAATCTGATTATATATTTAAGAAACATTATTTTCAAACATATTTTGTGTTAACTATTCAAGCATACATCAGACAGATATAAGGTAGTTTTACTCTGAACTTATCCTAGAATGTATAAAAGAAAATGTCAGTATTGATGTATTGTTTAAGTTTAAAAGTCAGCTTCAAAAAATAAATAGAAATCTTAACACAGAGCCAAGTAACATTAATATTCCAATACATGCATACATTAACATGCATATATATATATATATATTTGCATACATATATATATCTTTGGAGTGTACATGTGTATCAAATCTACTTTATAAAAAGCACAGATAATGACCTATTGCCAATACTAATAAACAAGGGTCATTTAAAGCAACGAGTTTAAACAGAATTTAGTAAATAGTAAAAAAAAAAAAAAAAAAAAAAAAAATAAGAACATAAAACATTAAATAAAAAATGTAAATGTATAAACAGAAATATGATTAACAGTAGCTATGAAGGGATAGTATTTTATCAAAACCTAATTCATTCATAAAATCTAAAATTCTTCCACCAGCAGTTTTTAAGCAAATTATATATGAAAGACATCTCCAAAATGTTTTTGAAAATTCATTAAGTATGTTGCCAGCCAATTTGGACAATAAAAAGAACACTTTTTGACTCAGAATTCATACTTAATATTCTCCTTTCTTCATGTATAAACTAAGAACATCTATATACATACATTAGATAAAAATACAGATAGCCAACTGAAGTACATTTCTTGGGTGCTTTTTAAGTAAAGATATTCCTCATTCTTCTTTCTTTCCAGTATTTGCATTCTATTTCAGCTGCTTCAATTATCAGCCAGGGTCTTCATCAGATGAAGGATGATGGCTGCTATTGTGGATAATGACAGGTGCACTCAACAAGCAGCCATGTAAACAGAAGCCTCTCTGTCCCTCATTTTTTTTTTTTTTTTTTTTGAAAAATATCCAAAGATACAAGTGCTGCCCAGAAATTATGACAGGTCTGCAGGATTCATTCTTGATATTCAATTTAGTTTTCCAAATATGCAATAAATTTACAGCATCTTTAAAATATACCAACAAAAATTAAACAAAATCTAAAAGCAGAATTAATTAAAAAAATATATCAACAAATCATAAAGTCATATTCAGGTTTTTATAATTAATTTAGAATAATAAGAGACAATAAGAAATTATGGTGACTCTGAATAACCAAATGTTCAAGACAGAATGGTTACTAAAGTACAGGTTTACAATTTAATGTAAGACATGTAAAATCAACAGTTATTCATTTTCGTGAAAAATATTTGAATTTTAACTTGTTTTATACATGTTAAATGAATAAAGTGAAGTTCATTTACTGAACTATATTACTGAAAAATAGAAATTTAAAAATTTTTGTTTTGTATACATCTTAAACTCAGAATTAAGTTCTATTATATTAAATTTTGAATTTTTTTGTTACAAAATTCAAATAAATGAACATTTTCTCATTTTTTCCTTACAACAAAAAAGAAAGTATACTAAACTTTGACTTTTGGTAGGTAAAATATACAATACAAAGTCTTATCTACAATGTGAATATAAACTAACAATTCTCTTCTATCATATTTATTTATTCACTTCTTCATTTAGTTAAATATTAAGTTTAATACAGATTAAACAAAATCAAAAGGTAGTGTTCAAAGAAGTGGTTAATATAGTAACATGTACAGTCACAAACACTTTAAAATTGTTAATTCAGTGAGTAATTAAAAGATATTTTCATGTTACTTCAGTGAAAATCTCACATTTAGACATTAGAAATTGCAATGACCTCATCAAACAGCAGTAAATCCCAGTGGGAGTTAATAATCATCAACTCTGGGTGGAGTGTACTGCTTCTGAGTGTGGTTCACAAGCTAAAAAGGTCAGGTACCTTTTACTCAAAGACATATGTTACTGTCTATAGGACAGACAGAAATATGTATAGCTTAGAAAGTAGCAATGACATTAATTTTTATAAAGCAAGAGCCAATGCTGAAAAGTCAGGTCAGCAAATGGATAGAAACTGACAACACTCCAGTTCAAGATAAACTACCAGTCAAAATGCATCAAAAATGCCCATACACACACCCATATATATATATATCAATGCTTTAATGCTTTATTATGTGGAAATATGCATTTCTAGTTTGAATATAAAATTTATCTAATTCTCTATTTTCTCAGGGAAAGTGCATTTTACAATGCAAATACAAAAATTAACTATTAATTTACAAGTAAAAAATAAAAATGCCGTCTATAAATATCTTTAGAAATAAAATAAACATAATCTTTTTATACGTGTATATATATATATATATATATATATATATATATATATATATATATATATATATATAAGAATGGATTTTTTTTTAATCCAACAGATTTGTATTACTTTAAACATTATTTTTAGTGGATAATTGTATTTAAGTAGGTGCTCTGTTAATGCTAAACGAAGCTTGTACACAAATATGAATATCCACTAAAAATAATTATATATATATATATATATATATATATATATATATATATATGAATGCGAGAGAGAGAGAGTGAGAGAGAGAGTGAGAGATGGCGGGGGGAGGGGTCATTGTATGAAGTTGTGTTGAAAAGTCACCAGCCTTTCCAATATGTCAAAATCAGGCAAACTGATGACAGAATATCATTATTATTATTATTATCATCATTTTTTTGATTTTTTTTTTTTTTTTTTTTCAAAGGGAGGGGGCTTCTTGGTTAGGTGAAAAAAAAATTCCAGCATCCCTTCATGCTGTGAGATATTTCAAATTCTTTTAGGAAAAACTATTCTTTTCTTTAAAGAGTTATCTCCCTCATTCAAATACAACTAAATGCTAAGCTAAATTTTGCTTTATAAACCCTGAAAAAGAATCTAGCAAAAAGAAATAATTTTGCTATCTTCAAGTTACAGATTAATTTAAATAAAAACAATATTAAAAATCATGTGTAGATATTTACTAAGCTTGAATTAGATTGATAAACTATATCACTTGCATAAAATAAAAACACCATTTGAAAAGTACAATAATTTTTTTCATGATAATATTTATTTCAGTATAGTAGTAATTATTTCAAGTTATAAAATTAGGGAAAAATATATATTTTAGTTACATACAATTTACTTCTTCATATTGTTTATCCATTTCCAATATGTTAAAATTCTATAATTTATTGAAAATGTAATTTTCCAGAAGCACACACATATATATATATATATATATATATATATATATATATATATGCATAAATTTACATCTATTTTTTTTCTCTTCTCTGAGACAAACACAAAGACATCATATTTGATGAAGATACAACACAAATAATGTATGTAGGAATGAAGAGAGCATTAAATCTTTTAAGAAGTCGAAGTGCAGTAATCATAACAAATGAATTGTTCAGAAAAAGAAGGAATAAATTGACCCAGGCTGGATTGTTGCCATCAGCAAATATATTAACCCACAACAGCCATCTTCTCCTCCTTCCTTCTCTTTCAATTATTAATCATATGATGTTATTCATGAATATGCATTACAATTGTATTCACCTCAACACAGCAAAGGCTTCTTCATTCACAATCTGACTTACTGACTATTAATCACAGATATTCCATGTAACAACTTCTCCAATAATAAAGTGAAAACTAATTAATTTGATTGGTTACATAAAAAAAGTCCAGGCTGACCATTATTTGCTTTACAATAACCATAAGCAACAAATACAATTGGAAAGAAAAAGAGAAAGGAAACATAGCCAAGATCATTTCATTGAAGAAGGTGAAATATAGGTTGATTATCTAGTATATAGCGAGTTATGTTTGGTGCAATAACAAGAAAGTCTATATATGTGTTTGTGTGGGTGCTATTCTTAGGTTGGAATGTGTCTCCATACCCCTAATCCTACATATCTATCACCCTTTGTGCTATTCTGTTAAGAAAAAAAAAATAGAACTAAGAAACTGAACTCTTTAGCAAATTGTTACTTCAACTCTGCCTCTTTTGATCCAGAATAATAAAAAGAAAAAGTCTAATTAGTTGCATGCCTCATCAATAACTTATCAAAGAATAGTTTATTAGATTTTCATCTTTAATTAGGAAGGTTACTTGGTTTAACTTAGGTTAAAAAAGATCATCTGAGATCATGATCAAACTTTCTACATTTATTATAGCTAGGTATAAATAATTCATTAAAAAGAAAATATCTCAGATATTTAAGTTGTGAAGAATTTTTTTTTTTTTTTTGCCTTTTTGCCTATAACTAGCCAACTTCAGAGTAAATGCAAGACATTTTTTTTCCAATAAAATGAAAAAAAAGAAACATTTATTTGAATCTTACTAATATTTGCTTAAATTAGCTTTTAACCCTAATAAAATGGAAAATAGACAAATATAAAAAGAAGGTTTGTTTACTATCAAAATTATTAAAGCTCATTTTTCTTTTTTGACTGTTTAAAATGAGAAGTGTAGCATCTTTTTTTCTTAATGAAATGGAGAGAAAAAACATTGAATCATAATAGTTTTATTTGCTTAAAGCAACTTTCAATATCAATAAAAATATTAAAAAAAAAAAAAGAGAGAAAACAAATCCAATTAAAATAAGGAACAAGAGAAATGTTTAAGGTATTATTTTTTTTCTTTCATTTTTACTTGTCACTGCCCAATATCAAACTGTATTATCTTTTATCTGTTTTTTAATGAGTTAAAGATGGAGTTGATTGGCAAAATTTTAGTTTTGATTTCAGTATTCTTAAAAATGCTGGAAAAAAAATTTGATAATTTCTTGCAAAAACAATGCAACAGTTCATTTTAGGTTTACATACTGAGAAATTGTCATTATAGAATATACAATATAGAAACACATAATAAAAATTTGAAAAATTAATTTAAGCCCTGTAAGCTATTTCTGATTACTTAACAATGTTCTTGCTTGTTCAATATGAGGTCTATCTAAAACAGCATTCATCTCCTTTCTTTGTCATTCAACAGAAATGCCTGCTGCTAAGTGAATATTATCCTAAGCTATATAATCTAAATGACACAGCTTGTAAATTCCAGTTGTTTTTCTAGATGAGTGGAAACTAATAATTCTTCTTAGCAAACATCAAGGATTATAGATGTTATATTTCTTTATCTATAATCCAAAGCTCTCTGCTATGGACAGAGCTCAATGGTTATAGAAAGGGATTACAAGCCTAGGTGCTAACTCCTATGCTAATAAAATTGATTTTAATCAGAGATTTTAAAAAGTTTCTTTCTTTCTATGTAGTAAGCAATAATTGAAAGGCTCCACATCTATTTCTAGTAAATTAAAACATTTAGCCTCGTAAATTAACAATATTACTCTCTATTCTATGTATAAACCAAGCAAGTTTTTTTTTTTAAATTGTTTAAATCAAATCATTTTAAGAAATCACAAGTAACAAATATTCTATTTTTAACATTACAGAAAACTCAAATTCATAATCAATTTACTGTTTGCCATCAGTACTGCGACTTTTAGGTACTAGTAAAATTTGTAATAACTAAAGAACATTAAAAAAATCCAATCCTAGTCTCTAATCAAGTAAAATAAAAATATACCAAAATGTAATAAAAGATTATAAAGTAAACAAAAATAATGAAAGTAGTAAGGTTACTTCTTCTTCTTCCATATGTCATGTCCCTTCAGGACATGGGTGACAATGACTCCACTTTTGCATCTCACTCCATTCTACCATTCAGTCACAAAAGCTCATCAGGTGGACCTGTAAGTATCAAATTCTCCAAGCCCTCCTTCTTCACTATGTGTACTAGAAATTTCAGTTTTCTCTTTCTGATTCTGAGGACGCGTGCTTTTTGTCTCCATTTTCCTTAAGACTTCTTTACTGTCTACACACTCCATACATGGTATTCCCAGCATCCTTCTGTAGAACCACATCTGTTGTCTCTCTTCATCTGTGAGGAGATTGTCCAAAATTCACTGACATATGAAGATTAATATTACATAATAGTTCTGCCCTCTTTTTTGTTGTTTCTAATGAAATTTTCTTGTTTCTTAATACTTTGCTTAGCTTTTGGTATGCATCTTTTGCTATTTCAATGTGCTATTTCTTCTGTGTCACATTTTACATATTCTGTTAAAAAAATATCCCAGGTATTTGAACTCCTGCACTTGTTTGATGTTGACATTTGCAATTTGTAGTTTGCATCTTGGGCTTTTTCTCTTACTGACAACCATACATTCTTACAGCTGTTGGCCAGTCCTTTCTTCTCACTTTTCTTTACTACCTTGTCCAGGAAATCTTCTAGATTTCCTTATGGGTCTTCTATCAACACATGGTCATCTGCATATCCTATACAGTTAAAACAGCACCCACCAATAATAAATTTCTAGCAGGGACTCTTAGGATAGCTTCACAATAGAAGTTAAATAAATCCTGTTAGAAGACGTCCTTCTCTTATGCTTCTTTCTATTGCCATTCAACTATCGTGGCTATCATAAATGGGATCATTATTTTGATTTCAACTTCACCCTGCTCCACACTAAAGTTTTCTTCCCAAAAGTTTTGAATAAATAAAACCAGATTAGTTGGCACCCTTCTACTCTGAAATGTCATCTATGAATTCAATTTGTGACTTTTCAAAACATTTCAAACATGGATGTTTGTTATTAAGAAAATTGAACATTTAACTTCTCATATGTATTTTTAATAAGTACCATATTTTTCAGTGTTTAAAAGACACTCTTTTACCTTAAATTTATTGTCAAAATTTGCTTACATCCTACACACCAAAGTTATTAATAATTATATATATATATATATATATATATATATATATATATATATATATATATATATATAAAACTTTGGTTTATAAGATGCAAGCATTAAATTTTAAGGTAAAAAAGATGCCTTATATACCAAAAGATACAGCACTTATTGAGAATACATATGAAAACTTAAGTGTTCTGGTGTGTGTGTGTGTGTGTGTGTGTGTGTATATATATATATATGCACACGCACGTGTGTGTGTGTGTGATATACAAACCATGCATTTAAATAGGAATGGTTTAGTTGACTTGAATATCTTATAACAATAGCATGGGTTTCCAATGTAAAATGCACATCACCAATCAGAGTGCTTAATACATTGCATTTAAAGTAACAGAATCTGATCTTAAGAAAGCATTTTAAATAGTAATTCCACTATTTGCTGAAGATATACTTTATTTATAAAAATGATAAGATTAGATTTCTAAACCATGTGCCAAATTTATACAGCAATATTTATTTGCACACAATATGTAACATCTGTAATTTAAGATGATTTCCGTTTTACCTACATTAAATATAAAAAATATCTATCTTAAAATAAAACCCACTTGTAAAGAACTGGACAATGAACCATAAAATAGATTTACCTGACATGTTACGTCCATGGAATCAAATCACCCTCATTTCCGCCATATTCCAATTGTAAGGAAAAAGTTTGACTCAGCTTCTATCCAAGAACTGCTACTTTGTAGAAATAGCTTGATTTCAAGATTGTAGCAATCAAAGAAATATTCACACAGCATCCAGGAGATAGAATAAGGATCTATCCTCTTTATCCTCATAATCTTCACTTCCCACTGCCTTCTCTTACATTCATATCACACACCCCATTCAGTAACCCTCTTTATATATATATATATATATATATATATATATATATATATATATATATATATATATATAATCATGTTATAGATCTATGTATGTATGTGTCTCATGTCTACCAACTTTGTGTGAGTAGTTTTAAAAGTTTGTCTGGTTTAAAGAGACATATCCATTGAAGGCACAAATATGTCTTACAATGATATCTTGCAATGATCATATTTGACATCATGTATGTATGTATGTATGTATGTATAGATGATGGCTGCCACCTCATTGCCAAATCTGATCATTTCAAAACTTAGTTGTGACTTACAATATCAAGTAATGCATGAAAGTGGAGAGATTGCACTTGGTCAACCCAACTCTTTGAACAAGAACACCATGTACTCAAAAAGAAGAACCAGCTAACATCACTGGATGCTGTCAAGCCACAGTCATTACATCAGTTTCTCTTCTCCTAGTTGGATACCTTAACAAACACTAAGAGGTTCCAGACTCCCAGTGAGCTTACTGCATGCCTGGACATCAACCCCCATGCCTATGCTAGATGGTCATTGATCCCATGAAAGGATTCATCTGCTCCTTTAACAGGTCTTGTTTGTAATACTGCTGGGTGTCTAGCCACTTCTCGCCAGAAAAGCCTGGTGGGGCAAACAATTTAGTTGCTGATAACACAACCATGTGGCATGTAGCACTGGGTTCCATAGTATCAGTAGCACTCATTAAATGACCTGACTATAATGTATAGATAGATAGATATACAACACCAATTTCTTAGAACCCTTGCAGAATCAATGATTTTATTAGATCAACCAAATAAAGTAATTACAAAGTTGCAATAACATCTCTGGCCTACCATTTTGCTATAATTATATTTTTACACTTTGATACTTTTTTCTTGTGCTCATTTACTTCTTAACCATCATATCATTAATAAATGACAAAAACAAAAGTATGTCACATAAATTATGCAGACAGACACCATAGCTGAGTTTTTTGACAGTTCAAGCTTCTCCTGCATTTATACAAACTCTAGAGTTTATGCTTAATACTACTATTAACACTTATTTTATGTTAAGAAGTTATTTCAATGTTGGCAACAAAACAGTGCAACAAAACAACCTAAAATTTAATAAATAAATACTAGTAGCTACCAAATTAATTAGTCTGGTGATCACAAACTTCTCTCATTAAGTCTGTTAGATCAAAAAAGGTGAAACATCAATTACTGGTATATTGCTGATGCTACTGTGTATAAAATTATAAAACCCAAATTATACTACTACAAAGATCCCACTCTCAAAATAATAAAAAAAAAAATTGACGCCATTCAAAAGTGCAACTATCCTAAATAATTCCTCAGGTAAGAAATATATACAAAAACTGATTTAGATTCTTCTTTTCAGTGCTTAACTGCTAATCTAAAAATTACTACTAGAAATTGTTTTCATAAACATAGTAAGCGCCATTAAGATCAAGTGTATGTTGAGTTGTAATGAATATTCCATTTGCACATTCTTTGAGTATAAAAAATAGTCAGTTTATAATTAGCTAAAAACAAACTAGCATGTAAAGACTTTTTAGTCTTAAGAGCATAATTGAACTTGAAAAAATTACCAACAGCAAGAGTAAATAATTCTAGAATCATGACATGTAAAACACTTAATGCAGTGTAATTAATAAACATGAACCTTGACAAGCAAACATACAAAAAGTAAATTAAATGAAGATATCTTTATCTACTAAATGTAAGCGATTTTGAAAGAGCACAAATTAAAAACCATTGAAGGTATGATGTAAAAAAGACTAAACAAACTATATTTTTTAATATATATAAATTAATACCTGTCTATATTTCTGAAATGAGGTATTGTAGCTATTTACACTATCTACATTGTCTGGGCTATTGTCCTCATCTTTATTATCGTATATACACAATGTTTTGGGCATTGTATGCTTTGGCCTTCTTCAGGTGATATATGTTGGAATTTCGAACACTTTATTTCGTCCACCAGGGTAGATTGTTGTAGTTCCACATGCCATACCTTTTTCTGGATATCACAGTTTCTGAAACTGAGATATCCAAAAAAAAAAGGCATGGCATGTGGAACAATGTAAATACTGTAAATATATAAATTAATGTTCTTTTATTGTTCTCTCGCCTTAATAAGGTTTGCTTTTTCTCATATTCTTTCACACTCAGTAACTCCTTATATATTAGTGGCTTTATTGCCTTGCTTGGTGTGAAGTGATTAAAATATACAACAGATTTAGTGTCATGTTTAAGGCTAATTTATATGATTCTTAATGGCTAGAGAGCAACCAGATGAAATAGATTATAATTCTCATAAATGTGACATTTATGATATTACAAAGGAATAAACTACTTCCAAAAAACATAAGTAATCATGAAAATGTGACTGATTTGTTCAATATTTCAATCCCATTACTGAACATTCAAAATCATTTATATTTTTTAAATTCCCCAATAGACAAGGTTTTTATGAATACACATTTACTTTCTTTTGTCGCCTAAAGAAATAATAATAAACACTATAACTGCTTAATCTTTGAATAAACAATATTTTAAAATGCAATATGTGTGAAATAGCTAAATCAACTTAAAATGTTTAGCTTATTACCAAAGTAACACTCTTGGCTTCAAATTCACTCATTTAGTAGATTCCTGGGGAATGGGAGGGCTTGTAGCATGCTGGTTAATGAATAAACTTGTCTTACCAACCAATTTACTATTGCAATTAGAGTTCAAACATCAATGGCTACTTCACGACACCAACTTCATAGCAGATTATGTTAAACTTTGTAAATAAGTATTGTACAATTGCAAATGTTCTTAGAATGACATTTGTAATAAACATAAATCAACTTTGTTATGGATAGTAATGCAAAAATGTTCATTAATAAGGAAAATTTAAAACTGAGTTTGTCATTAGATACCCAATGTTAAAGGTGCCCTCATACACTTGTTAAATTATTAGATAATAATATAGAATAAATATCTATTTACTAGGAAGGTTATTCAAATAAAACAATTTTTTGTTTGGTAACTAATTTTGTTCAGTGAACATTTAACATATCATTAATAAAATAACAGAAACTTAAAAGGCAGAGAGCAGAGATTTGTTTAATCAAGTTTGTAATCTTTACAACACAAAATCTGGCCATTTATCATTTAATATAGGTACCTCCAGAAAATAAGAGCAATAACTATAGTAAATTTAAAGTCAACATTACTAAAATTCAATAAAACATTAGATTACAGAGAATATTTTCCTAAATTTTTAAGATTACTAAGTACTTAAAAATTATATAAAAAAGGCACTCACATCATTTTCTTCAATTATGTTTTATAGATAAAGTGTCCATAGAACAACATTAAACCTGTCAAGATGTCAAGACAGCTACAGTAAAGTTAAAAACACAGCTAATATAGAATTAAAATATGCATTTCTGCTATATCTTAAACTTAAAGTAAATAATATTTGTTTCAAATAAGATTATTTATACTTTAAATAAGCTAATATTTCTCAAATAAAATTTCAGAAAAGTATATTTTGGGAAGATTTTTTTCACAAAGAGAATTACATTGTGGTGAAAGTTAACTAAAAAAGGGCACTAATCAGCTATTTTAGAAAAAAATAAAAATAAACTCCTTCCAGTCAATGTAAATTAGTTTTTGAAATACAACAAAGTATTTGATTATTGGAAATATTAAATTTAATCTGTTAGCTTGAAATTAAAACTAAAATAAAAGCTTCAAGAAAGACTTTTTTTATTTTTAAAAATTCATTTTAAACCTTAGGTATCATGTTTTTTTGTGGAGGTCCATAATTTAACAGATGAAGAAATTATATTTATTTAGATCTCATGTTTACACATGAATTTAATTCAAAACTATGTATTTTATTATATGTTCAAATATTTAACTAGTTTAAGTATCTTTTTATAATAAAATGTGTCAATAAATTGACATGTAATAATTTATAAAAAAAATATTTCCTCTATGTTTTTATGGAAAATGTTACTGATATATAGAAATATAAGGTTTGTGAAAAGTGCATTAAGCCATGATTCAAAAAAGATATTTTCCGTTGTTGTCTTTTACAGCTTTTACAGATACAATGGGTATTTCAACAGCCCATAGCATGAAGATATTCTGATCTCTCAAAACTCACCACTATAAACTGGATTCTATAGATTCAACTAAATTCAACATCAACACATTGCAGAATGGCAATTCTATGGTTGACTACAAATTCAGTTGCGAGTTCTTTTTCAATTCCTGTTTTTGTCATTCAGGTGAAAAAGTAAAGAATAAAAAGAGAGACATCTTTACTTTGCATTGGTAAAGTTTTTCAAAAATATTATCTGTCAGATTTAAGAATCATAACCAAAGAATTCTAAAAGTGATATTTTTTAAGTCATAACAATGTGCTTAAACTGGTAAAGTTTATCTGGCTACCTGAAGTAATGAGTTCAATCTCTGGATCAGGCAGTACAGAAATATATATATACTGGATTAATAAAGAGGGAACTCAGTATCTGTAAGAATTGCTTGACTGTTCACTCAATATGAGAGGTATAGATATGAGAACAACACAGCTGTGAACAAAATAAATCATTCTGTTCTTGATGGATTAATCTGTTTTTATGAATTAAAACCCCTTGCAGGTTATTTCAAGCCATAAAATATTTTTGAATTATAAGAATTTTTGGGGAGATAATGATTTAATGATACAAGTTATACTATTTAACCCATAGCTGGAGGAAAAAGTGGATTCATACCTTTCCCAGTGGCATTTGCATGTAAGTGGAATTTAACAAGCCTGACTGGAATATCTCAGACTTCTAATGGCCAGCCATTTTCCATTATATCACCTGCACATCTAAGATTACAGCACCTAGTATTTTCAAGCAGTCACCTATCTAGGTACTGACTAGGCTCAATTTTTCTTAACTTCAGTGATCAGACAAGAACTGGTATTTTAACATGATATAGCTATATGCTCATTCTGTTTCCCATTTCTACATTACCAAAGGCAAAACACACATGAGGAAGGCCAGAGAGTAGATCAGTCAAAATGTCATAACAAAGACAAAGGGAAAGAAGCAATATATAATAGCAATGACACATTGTTTCAGAAATTTAGACTAATTTTTGTTTAAAGAAAAAATAGGCACCTATTGTTATAACAACTGCCAGGTAAAAATATAGAAGAAAATAAATCAAGTGTGACAAAACTGTGTAAGTCATTATAAGGCAGCTAAATCTTTATTTTACTTTTTTAAAGAGAACTAAATTTGAAGAAACCAATTACTTCACATACAACACTAAATAAATAGGTTTTATAATTTTACCAATTGCATGATAAGGATAAATAAAAACAAGAAATTAAAAATTTTGTTTGCTTACATGGTTGAAATTTTATTTCACATTAATTCTAATGTGATGTTCCGGCTATTACACAACTGTAGAAGAAATTTCTCATTCATATTTAAGCCATAGAATTGCAGTGATAGAAATTTCCATCATCTAAAATTAATGGTTAATGTCAACTTTGTAAGAGCTCATGATGCAAATTTTAGTTGTTGGATATGAGAATGAATAGAAATGAATATGAAAATTCAACTCTGAACCTTGATTGCAAATCAAAACATAATAAATTTTAACTTTACCTTATAAGTGCATAACCTAAATTTTTCTGTAATGTGGAACTTCGTCATCTTATAATTATTACAAAGTATTAAAATCCCCAGACATATGTCTTGTAAGGTGCAAAAATAGATAAAAACATGTCACACAATAAGCTATTAAAAAATGGCAGTAGATTCTTTATTAGATCACTTTTCAATATGTGGTTATTTGATATCTGTTTCATGTCTAAGATTATCACTGAAATTTGAATACTTTCATTAACATGATAGTTAACTATGAATAGTATACAATTATATACAGTAATCAGCTCAGCAGTTTTGTTTTTCATTATACTGAAACAAGTTTGAAAAATACAGATTACATGTAAGCAAATATAGTATGCATATATGATTGATTGGTTGATTCATTTTCTATGGCTTATCAACTCTTTACAGGTTATTTAAAGCCAGAAAATATTTTTAGATTGTAAGAATTTTTTCTTTTTTTGAGATAATAATGATTTAGTGATATAAAATTAAAACACAGCTGGGTTGGGAAAAGAGGTGGATTCATACCTTTCTCAAAGGTAATTGAATATAACAAATCCAACTAGAATTGGAACTTGGCTCTCCGATTAACAAATCCAAGCCATTATCCATTTCACCATCCACACATTCAAGCTTATAACACCAGGTATTCCCAAGTAGTCACTCATCTAGGTACTGACCAGGCCTGACATTGCCTAACTTTGATGATCATCCAAGAATTGGTATTTCAATGTGATATGGCTGTAAACCATACATATGAGAGAGAGAGCGATAAGAAGAATATGTAGAGGATGATGTAATTAGAATTTTTAATGAGAAAACTAAATCAGCAAGATGAATATGCATATAAAACAAATATAACAACTACCAAACCAATCTTAAACTTGGTTCATAAATATATAATTTGCAGCAAAAATATATCTAATCCAATGAATGTAAGTTGTGAAAGAAAATTCACAGAAATATGAAATTAGTGATTTTTTTTCTTTTTAAAGCATTTCATCTCAAGCAAGGCAGGAGTGCCACTAGCATGCAAGGGGTTACAGAGAGTGGGAGTAAGAGGAAAGAGACGGGATAGAGAAAAGGATGAAGAGGAGGACGGGGAATAGATCAAGGCATCTGGAGATGTCGATTGATATTGCATTTGAATATTTGGAGTAAGTAAGAGGAAAGGAGTTCCACAGACAGGAAGTGCAAGACATGAAGCTATTGGAGTAGAAGAGACAGCTACATTTAACCTTTCAACAGTGAAAGGGTTGGACTGAGATGCCAACCTAGTAGCATGTTTAAATTCATGCAGCCGAGCAGTTACTGTGAAAGCATTTGTAGAAAAGACAGAGGGAAGTGACAGCATGTCTTTCCAAGAGTACAAAAACTCAATGCTTACTTGTCATACTAGCAGAATATTTGTGCCTCATGATGAAAAGAGATTCTGATAGAATATTAAACTCGAATTTTACTTGCAATCATGTCATATGCCATGTATTATATTAATTGCATTAGCGAGTGAATTTGTCAAAACATAATCAATTTAATTGAGATGTGGATGGGTACAGTTAAATATAAGTGTCCATTAAGTGTTTCTTTTCTTGCACTTCCTGCCCGTGGAATTCCCTTCCGTTTCCTTTCTTCCCTGATAACTACAATCTTCAAAAATTTAAATCTATCTTCTTGAACCCACTCAGCTATTATCCTCTCCTTGGTCCCCTCTATACCCTGTCTTTTCTCTCTTCTTCACTCCCTGTAACCCCCTGCATACTAGTGGCATTCCCACCTTGCATGGAGTGAAATGATTAAAATAATAATGCAAAATAAAGATAGGATTAGGAAAGTGATAAATAAGAAGAAATACAGAACTGAATATTCTACCTTCAAAATGAACATTCAATTAGTGTTAAGCAAAAGTATTAAAAGAATTAAACAGAAAATACTTTTTTTTAAAGATAATGAAACAGATATACTTAAAGAAAATTTTCTTGAAAGTAATGTTTGAAGTTATCTTAACAAATAAAGCAAGCCATTTCTATTCCAGAAATCATGGCTAAGCATTATCAGAACATATCATCAACATTAAAAGATTATATTTGCTTAATGACAGAATCCTGTAAATTTCCATGAATTTCGCTGAGCTAAAACTACAGCAAACTTCAAGATTAGAATCCAGTTTAAATTTTATAAGGACAAAGAAACTATCCAAGAGTAATGTTTCAAGAAATAGATTGTTAAACAGACCTTTATATAATACTTAGTGATTAAATCATTCAAATCTATATTTTATATTAATACTCTCATCTTATTCAAAGTTTTCAACAAATCTCAGTTTTAATTAAGGCATCAAATTTCAGTCAGTTCATTTTCCAGCCATCTAAAAATGAAGTTGACATGTTTTTCCTTTTCATGACAATATATCAATTTTCAGTTTTTTGTCTTCAAAATATATTACTAACATTTTAGCACAAATTGCTTCCAAGCAGTATTCTGTAATAACTAGGCATTTTTCACCCCCACTCTTGAATTTTTTTTTTTCAATAATAATAATAATAATAATAATAATAATAATAGCAACAAAAATTTTCAAAAGATTGTAAAAGATTAAAATTTTGCTTCTATTTCAAAGATGGGAAATAATTTGTAAGAGAAGATAATGTCATTTGTTTGTTGCTAGTTGGTTTCATAACTGAATTAAAGTTTTTCTTTTAAATAAAGTGAAATAATAAATGTTGAGATGTTGAAGACAATCCACATTGATGAGGAAGACAAATGCAAAGACATCTACTTTTAACAAGCTGCTGTCAAACAGAATGCCTTTCTAACAAGCAGAAGATAGAACATGGTGTCTGCCAAGGTTGCCTAGCCACTCCTAAGTTTTTTTTTTAATTTCTATGGCAAGTTTATTATCCATGAGCTGGAAAAATCTCTTGAAGGACTTCAACAATTGGTTGTGAATAATATCTGCTATTCTGATGATAAAACTCTCCTTGCAGACTCAGAAGGTCTCCAGAAGCTCCTTGACCTAACCTGAGCAGCTAGCATAAAACATGGTTTAGAAATCAACCCAAAGAAAGCCAAATGTATTGTCATTTAAAAAACAGATCCTGATTACTGCCATCTTACTTGTGATCATCAAGAAATTAACCAAATGGACAGAAATCAATTATCTAGGCTTCTTGGTAACAGCAGATGATTGCTGTGAAATAGAAATCCATTGCAGAATCTGCTTAGCAAAAGATGGATTCAATCGGCTTTGACACATTTTCACTAACAAAAGTCTTTCACTAAATCTAAAACACTGACTCTTAAAAAGATATGTGTGGTTAATTTTATTTTATGGCCCCAAGGTGTGGACCCTAAACACCAAAACTAAATGGACACCTCAAGCTGCAGAAATATGCTTCTACCGAATGTTAAAAATTCCTTGGACTGCGCAGGAAACAAACAAATTAGTTCTTCAGCAAGTTCAGCAAAATGCATTCTGCTCCAAACAATTGAGGGCTGACAAAAATAATTCTTAGGCCACATAATTCAAAAACAAGTTGAAAGATGTTTTCATGGTTCAAAAGCCAGAGGAAGGCAACAGACCATCTTAGCCCTTCCTTTTAAACCTAGACAACTCTGGGACACAGCATGGCAAAATGGAACATTCACCCATGGGTGTATCACCCACAGCACTTCAGACAATGAAATAATAAACATACCAAGAATAATTTTCTCAACTCCGTATTTTAAAGATGAATGCAAAAAGATATTCTTTAAAAAATAATGAAAAATATTCAAGTCACAAAATATAACTTGAAATGAGATAAATTCAAAGATCGTAAGTAATATTTAATAATGTTTGGTATGCTGGTGTTGTAAACTAGTGAAGTGTCTTCCATTTCCGTTGAGCGCTCCAGAAATGCTGTCTTGTATCAACCTTAATAGAGTTTAACAAATACTTCATGCATAATTTGTTTATTTCCAAATATATCCAGTTTTTCTTTAAAAGTTAGCATAAGAGTCTAGCAGCAAATAACTGCTTAAAGCATTCCCTCCATTACTCAATAAAATAAGGCAGCTAAAAAAAGCAACAGCTACATTTCTGGCAATATATGCAAAATATACTAACATTTAAAATGCATATGTAATAGAAATTTCAAGTTTATGCAGAGAAAAAATACTCTTCAGGTACAAATGGGATAAGAAATTTGACAGAAAATTTCACATTAAATCGTTAAATTGCTAAAGGAGAAATATTTTTGTTGCAACTTTATTTCAAATTTCAAATTCAGTAACTGCAAAAAAAAAAAGAAAAGAAAATAGTATGAAATCTTTAATTAAGCGATGCTGCAAAGCAATGAATTCAGCATACAATAAAGATTTAAAAAAACAATACAGTAGTATTTTGATATCAGGAAGTGAAACAGACAGATTAAAAATCATTTCTCAGTGCTTTTGCACATAAAACAAAGTTAAACACAAGTTATTGGTTGCATCTATAGTGTAACAAATTAACAATTCCATTTTGTTTTCAACTTGTACATCCTTTTCTTTCCAAGTAGACTGACAATGCTATTTTCAAAATCATAACCTCTCCAATTAAAGCAAGAATTATTGTGTTGTAATAACAAATGTGGAAGGAAATTTTCATAAACAACACAAACTGTTATTTTTATTAAAAACAACAAAAAGACTCTTATTTCATAGTGATAAAGCAAGAAAATAGATAAACTGAATTAATGTCAATATATAATACAGATGCAAAGCACTTGTATTATTTCTGTCCTATCTCCAGTACAACATAACTAACATATAGATAATGGACAAGTCAATAATGGATTTTATAGTCAACATTTTTTCTTTCTTGTCTACACTCATAAGAAAATATTTTTCTATTTAAAGCAAGTAAATTTGATTGAATACTCCTACACTAAATTATCTGAATATTTAGGAAAAATAACAACATAAAATTTTTGCTAAAATTAAGAAACAATTCCTAAATAGTCTTCTTATTCTTGTATAATTTGGTAGAGAAATCAATATTTTGACTAATTATTATATATATATATATATATATATATATATATATATATATATATATATATATATATAAATATAGTTATAAGGTATGCTATATTTATGAATAAAAGTGCTCAATATCAGGGATAGAGTGCATGTAATACTTTTTAAGCAATTTTGTTAGGTTTTCTATGTCTATCTGTAAAACAATTTTTATATTATTTACATTTTGATTTTTATCTCTTCATGAATAGGTGTTAGTAAATTCACCTGTATGAATGTTTATTATAAAAACAGTATGAACATGGAAATAAACACAGATGTCCTGAAGATTGAATTCATTCAAGCATGAAACAGACTATCTTGCTCAGTGTTGGCCTCAGTAGTTGGCCACTCATATCTGAGTTTACCTGTCTACATAGGGTGGCTAGTCAATCCCTGTTACAGACACCTGCTTAGGCACATTTGTGTTTGTTCAATACTACAGAGCCCATCTGTGGTTTATACTGCAACTATGCTGAGTAGACTTTAGCTATAGTTTCTGGGAGAAAGCACATTACCTGGCTGAACAAGACCAGTACACTCAGAACCTTGGTCACAATGACTTGTGAAATTCGTCCTAGCACAACCATTAATGCCTTCCAAATAGTTTGTTCCATATACCCAATTTCACTCAAAAGGCTTGAGTCAACCCATGGTTTAGTTCTCAGGCACTTCCCAAATGTGCCATATGCAGGGATTTGCCATCTCCACCACCATCACCACAGGCTGATAAAATCACAAAATCACCTTCCTGATAAATCGACCATGATGTGATTTGAATCAAGGTCTCATGGTCAGAAAGTGAACATGCTAACCTGTCAGCCACATGCCTATATGTAATTATATTGTTTAAAATTTACTATATTTATGGGAGAAAAATACTCAATATTATGCCTAAAGCATTTGTAAATTGTAAATAATACAGCTGATCTGGTGTTTGCTTAAGGCATGGAACTAGCAGTCACTATGCAAGTGTTAATGTCTATGTCCACACTGTTTTTATAATTATATAAACCCTGATACAAGTGAATTTAATAACTCCTATTCATGAATAGATAAAAATCAAAATGTAGCAGAAATATTGTATAAATTGTTTTACAGATAGGCATAGAAAAACCTAACGAAAATTGTTTAAATTTGCAATGTAAATTATGCTTAGTTTAGTCAGGCCAAAGTTCACGATTTATGGGGCACACTTCACTAGCAATGATCTAGGGAGACTGGCTTACAGTGTGTATATATACATAAGAACAAGAGTTATGCATAGGCTATGAGCCACTTACTAAAAGTCAGGAAAGGAAAAAAAATGAAATGTGAGAGGATAGAAAAGAGATAAAAACAATTTCAACTGATAATAGATAGCCTATAGTAACTATTTATTTCTTTCATTAAGACACTAAGAATATACATTGGAGGAAAATGTTGAATCATTGCCAAAATGGACATTTAAAAACCATATAAGTCCAGTGTAGATTCATGCACGCATATTCTTTCTCTCTTATATACATATACTAGACAAATACAATGAAAAATGGAATCTGATGAAACCCACAAGTAACAATTCTATATCACATGTATTTTCATAGACTTTGAATTGTGTAAAATTAAAGAAAAAAATCTGCTATATTTGCTTTAGAAAATCTGGTATGAAAATTGTATATGATATATAAAACTAGAGCTATTAGTATTTGAAGAAGTTATATACAGTTGTTTTTGGATGTCACAATGAAAAACAATAATGAAAATTTTAATATTCTATATCACACATTTTATAAATGATTAATTCAAATAATTGGATTTCAATAAAACTTTATAATTAGATTATCAATGACTAAATTTATTTATTTACATGTTCTCCAGTAACAAAATTTAAACATAAGTTTTTTCTTAAATATGAATACTTTATATTTAATTAATTCTAATTAGTAGTATATCTGAATTATCTTTTTAAAAATATTTTGAAGATAACACTTGAGAGAAATGAATTGTTTTTTAAACAAATCTCTTGAAAACAGACTATTATATAAACAACATTTAAAATATAATTATATTACTGTTTGGCAACTTATTTATTTGCTAAATTATATTTTAGGCTAGTGATAAAAAAAAAACTATGAATAATTTTATATATTTTCAAAGAATTATCTAAATATAGAAAACTTCATTTACAATCTTCTATTATTTATATTGTTATAAAATAATGGCAATTATGAATAGCAAAAAAAATAATTATCAGATATTCACTGGAATTAATTTTGCTAAATGTTTTGGTTATTCACAGTTTATTAATTAAGCATGTATGGCAGACTATAAGTATAAACTATTTCTATGTGTTATATAGGAATAAAGTGTCATTGTTGACACTGGAGTTTGAACGCAATCCCATTTTGAATAAGTAGGTTACGTGATGGCAAAGGAAATATATATATGGGAATTAGTGTGGCATCTAATTGATCACTATTTCTACACTAGCCTCTATTACTATACAGATCGCTATTCTCTATACTATTCACTATTCAGATCACTATTCAGTTATTACTTTTCGAGCAAGTATTATCGAGCAAGTACTATTAGTGCAAATGTTATTCAAAGGCATCCGACATCAGTATTGTTCAACAGTGTTACTATAGTTGTATCTGTGATTACAAAGTCTCTAATACAACGAGCATTACAAAAGTGACAACAAGTATTCGTGGAGATTACAAAAGTGGCAACGAGTGTTCGTTGACATCACAAAAGTGGCGACAAGGATTCCTTCAACTTACACAAGGAATTTGTTCAATTCACAAGAAGAAAAAGTTCATCTGCAAAATATTCAGCAGAGTACAGAGGAATGTTGGTGCTACAAAAGCAACAAGAACAACAGTTACAGAAACAGAAACTACAACAAGAACAATTGCAGCAACAAAAACAACAACATGAACAGCAATTACAATTACAACTACAACAACAGAAGTTTTTTGAGTTGTTTACCAAAACGAAAGTAAAAATTTCAGATTCATTCACTCCAGATGCTGTTACTAATTCAATCAGTGAATTTAAGTACAATCCAAATGAAGGTATAACTTTTCCAGCTTATTATAGAGGATATGAAGAGAACTTCAAAAGGGATTGTTCGCATTGGAATGATGAAAAGAAAGCTTGTTTATTATTAAGGAAATTGCCCCCTGCTGAACATGAAAAATATGTGAATTATATTTTACCGGAAAAACCAGGAGAGATAAATTTTGATGAGACTGTTTGGTGATAGGAGTTCATTATTTAATGCACGATGACAATGTCTTAACTTAGTAAAGATCGATGATGATTCTGTCACTTATGCAGGAGTCGTGAATCGACAATGTGAAAAGTTCAAGCTAAATGAATTAACTCCTGATTAAATGCTTGATATTTGTACAGGGTTTAACTTCTAACAAAGACACAGAAAGAAGATCCAGGATACTTGCTAAATTAGAAATGGATCCCAAATTAACTCTCCAGAAAAAAGTATCAATTTATGTTGTACTGTGAATTTGAAACTTGATACCGCAAGGATTGAGGAAAAAGACAATTCACATATTGTCTGACTATCGAAAAGAAAAAAACTACAAACGTTTTTCAACTCCTAACAGAACAGTAAAAAAAAAAAAAAAAAAAAGTATAAACCCACCTCAATATTTAACACTTGCCACAGTTGTGGTGATAAACATTTTAAAAGTGACTGTTTCTTCAAGAACAAAAAATGCTACGAATGTGGGAGATTAAAACACAAAAGTAAATGTTGCAGATACAAAAAATGGAGAAAAAAATAAAAAATATGTGAACATGATAACTATATGGAGTAACAATAAGAAGCTTAAAAGGGAAATTAACAAGACATCTCAAAATAGGAAATTTGCTTTCGTGCAAATTAATGAGGTAAGAATTAAATTGCAACTAGATGTAGATCTGATATCACTATCATAAATTAACAGACATGGAGAAAAATGGGTAAACCCAGTCTATTGACTTCTAATAAAGTTGCACATGGAGTCTCAGGAAAAAGATTGAACTTTTTGGATGAATTCAGCTGTAATGTTTCTTTTGTGGGAAAAACCAAAAAAGCAGTGGTGTTTGTATTAAATAATACTGCTAATTTATTTGGAACAGGCTGGATTGCATTATTTGATCTCTGGTACCTTCAAATTAACACTTTTTGCAACAAAATAAATATTGGTACCCCCCCACTTCCCCCAGCACTAATACAGCAACTGAAAAACTGAAAAAGAGTTTTCCAGAAGTTTTCTCAGATGGTCTAGGGACATGCATGAAAAGTATATAATAATAATATAACACTGACATTTAAACCAAAAAGGAGTGTACCTTTTGTGGCCTTAGATCCAATTAATGATGAATTGGACAGACTAGAAAAATTAGGTATGATATCAAAAAAAGACTATTCCAAATGGGCATCACCAACAGTCTACATTTAAAAAAAAAAAAAAAAAAAAAAGAGGTATAATAAAATCCGCATATGTACTGATTTTTCAACAGGGTTAAATGAAAGTTTAAAACAACATAACTACTTGTTACCAAATCCAGAGTTAATTTTTTTTCTAAATTGGACTTGTCAGACACTTACCTACAATTACTAGTGGACGAAGACTGCACAAAATTATTAACAATTAACACTCATAGAGTGTTATACAAATTCGACCGACTTCCTTTTAGTATAAAGGTAGCACCAAGCATATTCCAACAGATAATGGATACTATACTTGCCAGTTTGGATTGTGCTCAAGCATATTTGGATGACGTACTTATTAAAAGTAAGACTCCGAAAGCAACTTGCAGAAGATGTAAAGAAAGTATTTGATAGAATTAAAGAATATAGTTTTAAGATCAGTGAAGAAAAATGCAAATTGTTTATGACTTAATTATTGATGAAAATGGTAGATAAGCAGATCCTTCAAGAGCAAACATGATAAAGTACGTGCTCACTCCAACAAATGTAACAAACAAGCATTTTTAGGATTTTTTAGTTACTATCATATACATATATATATACACACACACACACGCACGCACACACCAAACATACACAAATTAAGAGCACCCTTGAATAACCTGCTAAAGAAAGATGTGAAATAGAATTGGACAGATAAATGTCAAAGTGCTTTCAAAAAGATCAAGAAAGTCTTAACATCAGATTTGTCACTAGCTCATTTTGACCCTAAATTAAAGATTGTAGTTGCATCAGATGCAAGTGATTTGGGTATTAGAGCAGTGATACTGCACAAATATGAGGATGGAACAGCTAAACCAATAGCTTATGCTTCAAGATAATTAATTGCAGTTGAAAGAAGCTGCAGACAGAAAGAAAAGGAAGCATTGGCCATCATATTTGTCATGAAAATGTTTCACAAATGCATACATGGTAGAGAATTCATACTACAGACAGACCATCATCCATTATTGTTTATATATGGATAAAAAAAAAGGGTGTTCCCACACATACAGCAAATAGAATGCAGCACTAGGGAACTATCCTATTGAATAACAATTATAAAATGGAGTTTCTACCATCCAAAAAATCAAGTCATGCAGACAGATTGTCTAGAGTAATACCAAGATTCTGTGAACCACTTGAAGACACAGTAATTGTGGTGATAAGGGCCGAAAATTAAATTAATAATGTATTACACGATACTGTAAGAGAACTGCCCATAACATTGGAGGAAATAAAAATTAAGGCGGAAAAAGACTACTTCATAATGAAAATGAAGAAGCAATTAAGATTTAAAGGAAAAAAATATTACTGGAAATAATGCATTTTCATTATGTAATGATGTACTTTTGTACGCAGACAGAGTGGTGATACCAGCATTGTTGCAAAGACATGTTAAAGGAATTTCACAGAGGACATCCAGGAATTTCTAGAATGAAATCCTTAATGAGGTGTCATACTTACTGGCCAAAAATGGATAAGGATATCAAAAATTTAGTGAAATGATGCAGAGATTGTGCTCTAGCAGCGAAGTCATCACCTATCGAAATTCAACCTTGGCCAAAAACTGATATGCCATGGTCCAGAATACATATAGACTTCACTGGACCGTTAAACGAAGCATACTATCTAGTGGTAGTCGATAGTTACATTAAATGACCAGAAATATTTAAATGTAGAAGACCTACTACTGAGGTAACAATAAATTTCCTACATGAGATTTTTGTAAGGTTCAGTGTTCCTGACTCTGTTATTTCAGATAACAGGACACAATTCACATCTAGTGAATTTAAGGTTTTTGTAAATCATTAGCAATATTACAACTCCCCCTTATCACACAAAATCAAACAGACAAGTGGAACGGTTTGTTAATACATTTAAAAGGATACTAAAAAAGTCAGAGGGAGAGAAGTCAGATGAAGTAATGATTCATTAATTTCTGAGTGTTTACAGAATAAACCCAAACACCATATCTGGAATATCGCCAGCAGAGTTGATGTTCACCAGGAAGTCCATTTTCAGTAAGTTATTACCAGAATGCAAGGCGAGAACATCAAGAAATAACAATACAAGTAGTTATAGTTTTTAGAATTATTATTAAATTGTAATGAGATGCTTTTGACTGAACTTGTTTACAATGTGACCATAGCATTCAATGACAAGTAGATTCTTCATGTCTCATGAAGCAGTTTTTTGGTAAGATATTGTATCATAAAGGTCTGGCAGCACTCCTGACCTTCGGATTTAAATTTGACAGCCTATGATTTCTGACTTTTCCCAAATCTAAAATTGAAACACCAGAAACAAATATAACATGTGAGAAGGGTAGCTGATGACTATTCCAAAAAAAAAAAAAAAAAAAAAAAAAAAAAAAAAAAAGCATTTGCAGACAGTTTTGAAAAGAGGAATGGTCACTAGGATAAGGGTGTTAACCCTTAGGACACAACAAGGTCAATCTATTGGTCTAAAAGACAAATGACATAGAAGATGACTGGGCTGATTTGTCAGCCTGATAATGCAAGCCTCAAGATTAGTTGGTAATTAACCAATCAGATTGCTTCTCGCATTTCTTTCACATCTGGACCTTTCAATGGCAGCTTCTATGATAGTTTGCTGTGTTTTGTGATTTTACATTGATTTTTTGATGAAAACGGCTCCATCTTCTTGGTACTGAAACTCCAAACAAGGTTCCATCTCCAAACGGTTAAAACCCAAAGTGAGTATTTTAAAGGGACTAAGGCAACACTGACCTAGGTAGGCTATTTTCTTTTTATTATTATTAAAAGGTGGGATACTTTCCAAACAATATTTAATGCATAACTTGATAATGTTATAACTGACAAATTTCCAAGTCTGTTTTGAATATTTAGTAGTATATAATTATTTTTTATTAACTTTAAAATGAAGAGCAAAAATGTCAGTTCATATACTGCTATCTTGTACATTTTGGTGATATATACTACAGTTCATAAGTTTGAAGCAACCCCCAGAATTAGCATGGAATCAACTTGACAGAAGGGTGAAAAAAAAAAACAAAAACAAAAAAAACAAATGAAAAAAAGCTCTTAAAGTCATTGAAAAAAACTTATATTTTGAGAAGCTTTCCAATGAATGCCAAAAATTTGTGCTGCAGTAATTAAGGCTAAAGAAAGATAGTTTGACAAGAGCAAAATTTAATGTTTTTTTTTTTCTTTTTGTCATAAAATTTCTAATAAAAAATCATGTCTCACTTTTTTTTAACCATGTATAATAATTTTCTCTTATTTAAAATACAAAACAACTACTTTTGGGGCCAATTTAAAAAATTACCAGAAAAAAAGAACCAAAAAAATTTGACATCAAACTTTTGAACTTTAGTGTATGTTCAACAATGTCACGAGTTTGTCATATAAAAATCCTTTGAAAAAAGATCAGTAAGTGAATCAATTCCCTTCCAAAATGATAAATGCCTGTAGTAGCATGATCATAAGGTTCTTGTATTTTCATTCTTTTTACTGATTTATTAAATGTTGCATTATAAAATCTACAACTGATCAATACATCTCTTCTGAAAAACAGAAAGGTTTGAATGATTCAAAAGTCTAATATAACTGCTGTAAACATCAGAATCTATAAGATCTCTCTGTGTGTCTGATATAGTATTTCAATTTGTAAACATTTGTACATCCTTATATTTATAAATAACTATCACTAGATAGTATAATTGGGTTGTTCAGAAATTAATACAGGTTTTGTTTTTATTTATTGTGACATTTTTGAAAGAATAAAAACTCACACAAGGTGTGTAAAATTAGGTATCATTTTAAAGGCTTATTTTATGCACTTTCTAATTAATCCATTCTTAATATAAATTTCATTTTTATTAATTTTTAGATCTTTGGAGATATCAAAACAAGATTTTTTGCAAAATTTCTATGACAAACTCAGACAGTGCCACACAAACAGCTAGAAACATTAGTGAAGTTTGGGATCAAAAACATTTTAATGAATTCATAGAGCAAAGTTGGTTTCAAAGATTCTGTCATGGTGAATTTACTCTTGAATATAAGTAAGGTGACTTTCTACCAATGACAATGATGTACCAAAAGCTTTAGTGGGAGTAAATCCTTGCACAATCATTTGAAAACTTAAAGAAGAGTTAGATGTAAGTACTGGAATAATTTCCCAACATCTGAACTGAATTAAAAGCTTGAAAAATAAGTACCAGACAAATTAAACAAAAATAGAAAAATTGCTATCATAAAAACTTCTCTTTACTTTTTTTTAGGCAATAAAAATGACCCATTTATTGATCATGTGACAAGTGATGAAAAGTGGATCCTATACAAAAGAACAACATTCAGCAGAGTAATGAAGCCACTAAATACTCCCCAAAGCCAAAATTGTACTAAAAGAAGATTATAGTGAATGTTTGGTGGTCTGTAGTCAAATTAATCCATTACGGCTTTTTGAATCCTGGCGAAGTAATCACAACAGAGAAGTACTGTCAGGAAATTTATAAAAAATTGCAGTGTATGTGTCTATCCTTGATCAAAAGATAAGGGTAAATCTTCTCAAAAGACAATGCTCAATCACACGGCCACACAATGAATCCAGAAGTTGAGCAAATTAGGCTATAAAATTCTACCTCATCCAACATGCCCATAGAATCTTACACCAAACAAATACCACTTTTTCAAGCATTTCAATGACTTCTTGCAAGAAAAAGTCCTCATTGACCAAACAGTTGAAAAAATGCCTTTAAAGAATTCATTGCCTTCAAAATTCTGAATAAATAAAATAATATCATGTTGGTAAAAATGTGAACATTCCAATGGTTTTTATTTTGATCCAATGGTTTTTATTTGATCAAGATTATTCTGAACTGAGATATGTTGTTTTAAAGTTAATGTTTAAAAATTGCAATAACCTTTGAACTTGATATTGTTATCAGTCATCTAAGATGTGCAGGAACACCTTTTGAGTTTTATTTCAGAGATGTATCAATTCAATACTTAATACTGTCACAAGTGAAAGAGCATTGGACACTACCTAGACTAAAACATCTGGATTCAATGAAAGATGCAAAAAACAGGAGATTACAAAAAGCTAAAACATCTGATTTTTGTATGGTTTTTGTAAACTTAAAAATGAAAACCACACAATCAGTATGACATAGACAACAAAGTTAATGTAATCAAGTGCTATTTAGTGACTTACCAAAGACCTGTAAATGGATTTCAATGATAAAATTCACTAACAATCTTGTTCCTAATCTAGATACTACTGTCAAAGTTCTTATCAAAATTATCTACATAATAAAGTTTTAATCAGTAAATTCACAATTCAACACCAGAAAGAAAATTCTATATCTGTTAATCTGAAGTATAATCTTGATGAAATAATTGAAGTCAACAATATTATTTTAAAAAAGAGAATATAGAAAAAATGTCAAAAAATATTGTTGCGTTATTTTACATTGTTAGTTATAATATTATTTTAATTTTGGACAAAAAAATTAATTTTCATAAGACAGTATTTTCAGTTTTTCAAACTTCCTACTTGCTAAACAAATGTTAACAAAAATTTACAAATTGTTAGATTTTAGCTTTGCTTTCTTTTGTGAACTAAAAATGAATATTTAAATAAAGAAAATGTTTTCTGGTAAAATATGAAAAGTTCTTTTTTATTTCAAAAAATTTATTAGACTAAAATTATTGTCCATTTCCAATTACCAAGTTTTGTATATATATATATTATTTATCTCTGATCATGAATTAAATGTCACTTTTTTCTCATTTTATATAGACTGGAACTTTAAAAACATCTGTTCAGTGCTTCTATATAAATAATATAGTTTCATTTCTTACAGAAAAAAACCCAAAACATTTCAGTTGAAAATTGAAAAAATTAAGCCCTTTAGTTGACTTGTACAAGTTTTAAAAGTATCAATAATGAAGCAATCTACACCAAAAAGTTATCCCAAGAAAACATGCACATATTTTATATAGTATTTTATGTTAATGGTTAATATTATGGTTATCTAACTATTTCTATGAAAAAGTTTCTGGTTAATTTGTATATTTACAGGTATGTTATAATGACAAAATTACTCACATTTATTAGAATATGCTTTTTTGATATTTATTGTTATTGACTACCAAGTGATATTTCATAGAATATTTGCAGTATCTGGGAACTGTGAAACAAATCTGCCAATGTAAAACAAAGGTGTTCCTTAAAAAGTTAAGTTCAAAGCAGTCTTCTCTTCAATGATTACATCAGAGTAACTTATTTTTTTTATTACTCATTAATTAAAATTATTAAAGGACCTATGTAACAAAAGTTTACTAGATATTTTATTTGTGAAATTAGTGAGTATATACAAATATTTTTATTTTTAACGCAATCATTTCTTAAAATATATTTAAGTGTAAAAAAAAAGAAAAATTTCTGAATAGTTTAAGAAAAATTTCAAAAGTTAAAAATAAATACCTTAAAATGTGAATAAATTTAAATTTGCTTACCTCTAGAACAAATAATGTAATATTTTGCTAGGTTCTCTAATTCCTCTTTCTTAAGAAAAGTTAAAATTTATTGAGGTCAGTATATTCTTAAATTGTTGTGTCATGTTTTGTTAGACAGGGATTAAGTCCTATCTAATTCAATAAAGTCATATGTATATATATCTTGACAATGTATGTGGTATAAATATCTATAAGTAGGCTTGAGAAGTATGAAAGAGATACCTACATGCAGGTCAGAAATTGGCACCTTCAAAGCAAAAACATACCAAACTTTCAGTCAGGCTTACTTTGAATCTCTGACTGAATGTCCTATATTTTTCATGAATCTGCCTAAATGTGTTATACACTGCACTTATGCAAAAATCTTAGTTTTCTAACATTCTGAGCTACATATCAAGTTCCACATTTGCATACTTTAGCTTTCTTTCATGAACTTCTCAGAGCACTACAAAACCAAAAGAAAAAAAAAAACAATATGAATTGGTACATCTGATTGTTAACAGATACTGCTGTACATATAAACAGAAACAGATACAAACAATTAAGTATACAAAGATATAACTATATATGTAGAAATAGTATGCATAGATTTATGTGTGTGCATAAATAAAAAAACAAGAATTTATTTACATATACCTAAATGTAGATCAGAAAGGATTGTGTGTGCATGTGTATGTAAGTTTGGTTAAAACCTACCAAAAGTTCCTTGTTAATTATTTTTTTCTTTATTTTTTCCTTGTTTTTTTTTCTTAAATTTCAATTTCATATTTGAATATTTTCCTGTTAGTTATATATATTTATATATATATATATATATATACACACACACACACACACACACACACACACACACACAGAGAGCTTCCAAGTATGAAACAGATTGTCGCTGCTCAGTGCTGACCTTAGCGTGCACTTTTATATTTATGTATGTTCTATTCTTCATATTGAGCACTTTTACCCATAAATATAGCATACCATAAAACTATATATATATATATATATATATATCTCTGAGAGGAAGTATTGTAACTATTTACCACACTTATACTGTTCGGTCTGTTGTCCTTATTTTTATTGCCATATTCATGTTTCGGCTGTTGTACACTCACGCCTTCTTCAGGTGATATAAAAGAAAAGTCATGGCACATGGAACTAGAACAATCTACCCCAGAGAACAAAATAATGGGGTCAGTTTGAAATTACAACATATATCACCTGAAAAAGGACGGAGCGTACAACAGCTGACATGTTGTGAATATGACAATGAGGACAACAGTCTGAACAATGTAAATAGTATATATATATAACTTCAAATATCATTACAGTGAAGTAATAAAATGTTAGATTAAAAATAAACTCATTAATCACACACACATACTATGAGTACATATATTCTCCTCAGTCTCACACACATCCACCCTTCCTTTATATATATATATATATATATATATATATATATATATATATATAAATTGATATTCTGTTAAAATTAAATGGAAAAAGTTAAAAATTCATTAATAGGAAAAATAAATATAAACAAAAGTAAAACTAAAAAAATTTAAACAGTTTTTTCTTGGGTATGAGGAAATCTGAAACTAAAGGTAATATGTGACACTAGCCTACAAGATGTAGTTGTGCAGTGTAACACTAGGCAGTGATTTCTTACCATGAGAGGTATAAATAAGTTTACTTGTTGCTTAACATAAATTATAAAGGCATGCAGTTTTACTCTGCACATTATGTTAACAGCACTTACATCACATCTCAAGGAAATACTGCTGACTTAGCTCTATTACAGCCTTATTGAGAGATGGGGAAAAAAATCAAAAAGCAGAGAGAGGGAGACATTTTTAATGGCTGACAAATCCTATTGTGCTGCTTTTTTATAAATATTTTATATTGAAACAGGTCCCAAAACTTAATATATTTGCTACATACACTCCAAGAAAATCTCTGAGCAGGATACAGAAGCACTAATTGGGTTTCTTCAATAAAGACCAGGTCACAACACCAGTGAACAAGTCTTAAAAGTCAGTTCTAAAAATAAACCTTTACAAGGGTCTTTGACAAAACAGCATAAACTAGAAAAATTTTTGAGCAGAAAAGTGTCAATGGCAGCATAGGGAAGTTTGAATTAAAAGAGGAAAAACAAAGAGAAACAAAATGAGATAGAAATGAAGATAACTAAATTCAACCAATCATATAGAAATTTTATGAGACTACATTAGTTACCTGGGATAATAATCGTTTTTTGTACAAGACCCATTTGAGGTAGAGGGTTACCAAGTAAGAGGTACAGTTTATAAGGATATGCGAAGAAGATAATGGTTGACTTTAGATTTGAACAGAGTAAGATTGTAGTGTTCAGAGAAGCATCAACTTCTGAACAGTACTAAAGAACAAGAAAAAACATCGATTGATATGGATAGCAGAACGAAAACAATATATTCTCATAGATTAAGTAATGGGTTTGGTTTGAAATTACCTGAAGGTTACCCAGATTGAGAAACACCTGGAAAAGGCTGGAGGGCAATATAATTGAAATGTTGTGAAACAAAAAAGATTAGAACAGTAATCCAAATGTAAATAATACATTAGTCATTTTGTAATTTCTAAATATTCCAAAATAAATAAAAAAAAGATTTGATGGCAATGAAAGTTTGACACTTTACTCTTATAATGAACTAAATATTCTATTTAATAAGTGATGTAGAGTCTTACAATAGTAAAATCTTAACAAGTTCATAATAAGACTAAAAATTTAGAAGAAAATCAAATAAATTCTATATTTCAGAATGACATTTTTGAAAATTATCAATAGAAAAAATAGAAGTGCAAAAATATACAAATATCTTTTACTGATTACACTATTTACATTGTTCCAACTGTTGTCCTCATCTTTATTGTCATATTCCTGGCATTTCCATGGCCCAGTAAATAAAGGCATTGGTTGAAGTAATTCAGTGACTTGACCCAAAGATTTGTAAGTTCAATACCTGGCCACAGGTGAACAAATAACTTAAACTTAGATATCCAGAAAATGCATGGCACATGGAACTAGAACAATCAACACCCATGGATTAAATAAAGGGTTCTATTCAAATGTATATTCCCTGAAGAAGGCCAGAGAGTTCAATAGCCAAAATGTGAATATGACAACAAAATGAGGACAACAGTCCAAACAATAGTGTAAATAGTTACAATACCTCATCTCAGAAATATAGACATATCTTTTACTGAACCAGCAATTAATGATATTCATTAAATATATTAATGTACAAAAGAATATTTTAGTTGATATAATACTCTAAATTGGAATTCAAAAATCTAACACATTTCAGTTGTAAATGAGGCTCATTAATTCAACTTAGGAGTTGACCACATTCTTGATTGCACTGCAAGAAGAACTTTACCAGTAAATTATATTTTTGTAGCTATAAAACATTCCATTATCAAAAAAGTATTTCTTTTTTAATAATTTTCTCCACTTACATTGTATCTCTGGAGCAGATTTTAAGCTTTTATAAGTAGTATTCATCCAAAATATACTTATTTCTATAAATAGATGGTATTTTAAGATTTACTCTATAGAAGGTTGAATAATTATTACAAATATTTTCTTTGTTCATAATAAAAAAAACTGCATACATATATACGGAAATTAAATAATCAAAGCTATTAATCTTTTCTCAGAATCAATTCAGAAATATATCTTATTTTAACAAGTTCTCTTATAAATGAGCAACATAAAATTTCATAGCACAGTTTCATACATGAATTTGATTTTGCAACCTTTTTTCTTATCCAGACAATCTCTCTTCATTCCCATCATCTATTTCAATCAATACTTGTTCTAAATAAAGTTGTCCATATTTCTCAAAAAACATCTAATCATCTAGAAAGTATACATGGAAACATTATTAAAGGTTAAATGTCTTAAAAAATAAATTTTGCACTATAAATTGACAAAAGGTTTTAGTATGGTTAATGTAGGATTCTTCTTTTCTTTAATGAATTTTAAACAAAGGATGTCAGTTTGGGAATTCAAATCATTGATTTTATGACATATATACAGTTGCACTGATAATATAATTTTAAGTGTATTGCTTTTCTTATAGTAAACTGTATTCTAGCAACAATAACAAAAAAACTATCACTAAAGGGTTTTTCATATTCACAACGTCAATGCACAACAGGATCACAACTTGATAGATTTTGTCTTTTGTATAAGTCAGTGTGTTGATATGAAACTTGTTAGTCTGGTAAAAACCTAAGAGACCAATGTAATTTATTCTTGAAAATCCCATTTACCAATTTCAGTATCAATTTCAGTCACTATCAATGACTTGGTAAAAAGTGCAAGATGCAGATCAATTAGACTAAGTTATTGTAAATAATTAAAATAAATCATGAAGTTCACATAAACAGAGCATAAAAATCATTAATTAGGTCTTACCACACTTTTCAAGTTTACTCTTTATGACAATAGTATTTTTACTAATACAATTATTATGACCATATGCACAAATCATGCAAATTATTGATATTATTATTTTTACATATCTAAAATAAATAGATATGTATACATCTTCTACCTTCTTTTGACTTACAGTCATATCACATTAACACACCAGTTCCCATACAATCACTGAAGTTAAGCAATGTCAAGCCTAGTCAGTACCTAGATAGATGACCACTTGCTGTAAGTTTGGATGTACAGGTTGTATAATAGATAACAGCTAAGAAATCAGAGTACCAACTAACAATTCTAATCAGGTTTGTTATATTCACTTACATGTAAATACCCTTGTAATTATGAATACACACCTTCTCCTACCAGCTATGGGTTAATTAATTAAAGTTCTCAAATCTAAATCCAAATACAGGGCCTTCTCACTCCTGTTGGAAGAACCACTCCTTGATTGACCATGTCTTTAGTGGTGTAGTTGCACTCACCATGTTTAGCCAATTGCAGGTTAGTGAAGATATTTAACTTATAGTTGAAGGTTTTGAATACAGAGTTGTCTTTCTCCTAGATTGATTGCCACCCAAGGTTATAGGATCCAGTCTGTCCTGTTATTTACCCATAGCTGGGAAGAGAAGAGATGGATTCATACCTTTCCCAGTGGTATTTGCAGGTAAGTGAATAATTTGACTGGAATTTGAATTTGGCTCTCCAATTCCTTAATCCAAATTGCTATCCATCACTCCACCATGCCTAGTTCTAGTGATAATTAAATAAAAATAATGAAATATAAGATTTAAGAGAATAAATTAAGTAGTAGCAGCAACCTAAATTGAAATTAACTACTTTTTTAACAGTTAAAGAAAAAAAACAAGCATATTCCCTAACACTCTTCCTTTGATTCTGGACTAAGTGGTCAATCCAGATCTTTGATAATTTAGGAAGTGAATTATCAAGACAGACTTATAATCTAATATAATGAATAGATAAAAAAAAAAAAAAAGGTTTTAGTTCAATCATAATGATTCCCAGTGTTATTTTTTTTTAATAATTTTTACAGCATTTATTATGCTGTCTTTTCAAGTAAACAACTAAAGATATCTTAAAAGAAATGATTAATTTTAAATTTGAACCAAGTAGATAACATTTTAACAGTCAGGACCTGTGCAAAGAAATTTTTCACAATTGTATACTATAGATTTTATAAAGACGTAAATAGAGTGAACATTAAAGAAATATGGTTAGGAAGAATTCTGAAGAGTCTCGGTGGACAAGATATTAAACTGAACATTATCAACCTGATAAATTTAAAATGTTTTTATCAGTTAAACTTTGTGATAAAAAAAATGTAAATTAAATCAACCACTCCTAACAATCATATTTAGTTATGTTTCTTAGCTTTACTACCTACATTTCAAAATTAGGAAAATAGATAAAAATATTAAAAAGAAAAAAAATAAATGTATCTTTTGAATATCAATTTTATTGTTAAATCAATAATCTGCTATATTTTTATGTCTTCTTCATCATTGATTAAAATTATATATAAAATATGTATCTAAGTATTTTCCACTTTCCAAGGAAAGATCAGCTCTTTTTAACATTTTTTATTTGCCAATTAATTGGCAAATATTTGTTTTGGTAAGTCATTTGTTATATAGATAATGGCTGTAAAAATCATGTGTTTGAATTTTTCAAATATAGTTAACATATTCCAGTAATGTCACATGAATAGCATTTCTGCATTTTTAGCACTTCTTCATTTTCTGCTATTTGGTGTTTAATAATCCTTTTTTTTTTTCCTTTTTTTTTTTTTTTTATGGTTTAGATCACAAAAAAAGAAATATTAAACACTATTTAAGTTTTAAATAAATCATTTCAGCAACCCAAGTATTAATACTCGTATAATGAATTATCCAAATGATGAATAACCAGAATTCTCACTGAGAAAGAATGGCATTTGCTTTCAGCAGAAGATATAAGTAAAAACAAGCAAGTATAGCTAGCCCCTTTCAATTATATGCACTAATATTAACAAATTCATTATGAAGATTAAATGCATACAAATTTCTAAGCTAGCAAGAAACTACTCATAATTAGTTTTCAAAACTTCCATTAGAAAGAGATATGACTTTTCTAATAAAGAATTAGTTCTTAATTAACCACAGAAAACAATGGCTTATGTCACAAAACACACACTTCTTTCTTGAGCAAGTTATTATTCATCTTATAATATTATGCTCCATGTATTTATACCCCATAAATACTTGAGAGATGCATACATTTAAGTGTATGCCTTTTCAGTATATTTCCTAAGTGAAGTGAAATTCTGCATCAAGAAAATTTTTGGCTAGGTAAGTTTTTAGGTGAGATAAGCTTTATTCCACTGGTCTATAACATTAAAGCTTCAAAAACAAACATAGCCAATCTTAGCTAATTTTGGGGCACTGGAAATAAAAATGATATCCAAAATTGTTGACTGGCTCTAAATTTCAAGATACAATACTAGTGTTACATGAATATTTCACCAAAATTGTTGTCCTTGCCAGATTAATTATTCTCCTAATAACCATATTATATATAATTATTCTCCTAATAAACTAATTATTATTATTCTTTCCACTCAGATTTTCACACATTTAACTGATCTGTAAAAATGCCCCATGAGTGTCTGAACAAAGCTGATAACTTCTGCTATGTATATGGTAAAGTGAATTTTGCATCTCAAAAGTGAAATATAACACCTGTTGTGAGAAAAGCTTACAAACTCTATTTTGGATAAAAATAGGAGACCAAGGTAAGAAGTGGGCATCACACATATATAATATCTGTACAACAAATCTCAGTCAATGGCTAACCAGAAAGGAAAAAATCTATGCTTTTTGCAGTACCCATGATTTGGAGAGAGCCAACCAATCATGTCACTGATTGCTATTTCTGCATAGTGCCTCCAATTGCTAAGGGACTTCCAAAGAAAAAGAAATGGACAGTGCAATATTCAAACATTCCATTAGCTTTGCATCCTGTTCCCCATAATGAAGACATAACAGTTCCAGAAGCACTGGAATCATATGAAATTGAGTCATTTGATGGGGAAGACAATGAAACCTCAGAGCCTAAACCATCAACTTCCATGACCAAGATTATTATCCAACATCCACCTCTGAAGGACACCTTGTGACTTAAAGGACTTAGAAATTTGGAACTTCCTAAGCATAAAGAAGAACTGTTAGGTTCCAGGTTACAGCAGTGAAATCTATTATCTGATGATAGTGATCTTATGCAATCACTTAACATCAGTTACAATCCAGAGGAATGAAGGTTGTTCATTGATTCCTCAAAGATAAATCTCAAACCTGTCCTGTTACACAATGGTAATGTTTTACTTTCAATCCCAGTTATTCACGCAGTCCATGTGAAAAGAAACATAATAAATAATATGAAACAACTACTGAGATGATCAATATAAGTGGCAACTTTGCAGAGATTTGAAGGCTGTTGCTCTCTTGTTAGGACTGCATGGTGGATATACCAGTGACTGTTGTTTTCTTTGTGAATGAGACAGCCAAGACAGAAGTTCTCATTACATCAAGAGAAACTAGCCACTACAACAATTACTGGAACCTTGGAGAAAAAATGTTCAGCATCCACCATTAGTTGAGTGAAAGAAAATTTTGTTACAATCTCTTCACATCAAGCTTGGTCTTATGAAAGATTTTATGAAACCTATGGACAAAATACAGGTAGCATTCATGTATGTGCAAAATAAATTTCCCGGGATAAGTGAAGCAAAGATAAAGGAAGACATCTTTGTTGGTCACCAGATTCATAAACTTCTTTTGTTATGAATATTTTGACAGAGTACTGTAAGGAAAAGAAAAAAAACTGCATGGAAAGCTTTCAAGTCAGTGGCAACCAACTTTCTAGATAATGAAAGAACAGAAAATGACAGAAAACTGGTGGCAGACAAATATTTTGACTGTAACATGTTGTTGAAGATCCATTTCTTAGATTTACATCTTGATCACCACCAAGAAAAACTGTAATGTTGCAAATGATGAGCATGGTGAATGATTTCATCAAGACATTGTAGCAATGAAGAAAAGGTATCATGACAGGTGGGTTCCATCAATTGTTGGACTGTGACCAGAGATGATCCTTCTACAGTTTACAAAAAAACAAACTAAGAAACAGTGTGTGGTTGCCGAATAACTGTGCATGTATATACTTCTGAAGAGAGTTTTCCAGTTGTATTTTATTCAATAAACATATATATTGCCATCTTGATGTGTTTGTGTATTGTTCTGGTAGTCTACATAGAACAGAACAGAATATCAAAGCAGAATTTGCAAAGCAACATTGTTTTTCTTGGTGACATCCATTGTATTCATGTATATGACATGACTGACTAAATGTCTCTAAATCTAAAGCCAATCATCTAATTTGAAGGTCATTTTCAAATTCACCATATCAAAATACATAAGAATTGGCACATTTCATTTCTGAAATAGTCAACTTGTGAAAACTTGTAGACCAGTGTATTTAGTCAAATTCCTTAGATTTCAGATCATAGCTGAAGTTGCTTTTTTATGTCTAGATGATAGCAATCTAGTCAAATTTAATTAAATTTTATATATTATGCACTAAAAAAAGGTTTCTTTTTCATTTCTTTTATACTAAAGTTTATTCAATATAAGACTCGAGAGCCACTCAAAGTAGAGGGTTACTGAATGAGGTGTGTGATATAAATGAAAGAGGAGGTAGTAGGAAGTGAGAATAAGGAGGATAGATAATGATTGACCCTTGACTTGCCGAGGTTAGTAGTTATTGGGGGAAAACACTGAGTGGAATCTTTTCCATATATTTGGAATATGGGGGAAATAAGGATGATTTGACTCCATGGAAATAGCATGCATGTCTTAGGTGTAAGGGTCTGAACTAGTGAAGTTAAATAATGCAGCTTATCTGAACATTTACCATAGAATTAGTAATTATCTGTGAGAAAGAGCCTGCAGAGTGGAAAATAAGTCTTATCCCCCAAGTAAATGATTCTGAACACTATCAAAGCTGGAAAGTGAGGACTGAGCAGATCCATCCCAGATATGGCATCAATTTTTGGCTCTAATTTTTTAAAACCAAATGTAATTATTATATATATGAAAAGCTGTATATTTCAGGATTTCTTTGATGCCACTATAGCCAGATAATCTTGTTAGAAATGATGTGAATAGAAAGAATAGATATTTGGTAAATAGATTAGTACCTTAACTAGACATATCAATAACATGGTCAGTCAATGGCATATTTTTTTTAATCATTTAATCCAAGCAAGGTGATAAAGCCACTAAGATGCAAGGCATTACCAAGATTGAAAGAAACTGAGAAAATGTTATTGAGGAGAGAGGAAATAAAAGGACAGGATTCAAGGAGACATAAGATGGCAAATGATGTTACAATTAAATTTTTGAAAAACATACTTGACAAATCAGAAGAGAGTTCCACAAGAAGTAAGAGAGAAGAGAAGCTATTAGAATAAAAATAATGGTAATATCTAGCAATTTCAACAGTGAAACTATGAGACCAAACTGCCAATCTAGTACTGCACAGAAATTCATGAAGTTGAGATATCAAAGAGGAAAGCCCACCAGAACAATTGACATGAAAATATTTTGAGAAAATGCACAAAGATGCTATGTTATGGCACTGGGAAAGTGATTGAAGCTAAGATGCCAAGTCAGAACTAATAACATTGCAGATGCTTCTTTGGATTTTGACAAAAACCTCTAGACATATAGCAGAAGCACCAAATGTGACAACAATATTTGATGCAGGGTAAATGGAAGATTATAAATGTGCAAGATAGATCTTTGACTAGAAACATTGTCTAGCATGACACAGTGAACCAACTTTCTTAGCAGCATACCTTGAAATTAATTTGATATAATCATTCCAATCTATGTCAGTGGAAAACATTAGACCAAGAAGGTACAATGAGTTACTCTCCTGTAGGTTAGCATCTTCCATATTAATGGAAGACAAAAGGTTTTATTTTTAAAATTAACAATAAAAATTTCTTTTCAAATTTTAAATTTAAGAACACTCTAAAATATGCTTAAGACCAACTGTGTAAGGAAAGACAAACTATGGAGGACACTAAGTGACAAGTGTAGCAAAGTTATGGTTGAAATTATTTCTATGTATTTATACACAGAAATAACATCTACACTTATTATAAGAGAAAATAACTTACTAAGATGAAAAGTTCTTGAGAGTGCAAATATCAGTTCTTGCTCAAATGTTAACTTACATCTTAGAGTTTTTCAAATATTTTATTTCTTAAAGAAAAAAGATGCCCACAATTTTTTTAAAATGAAAAGTTAACTCAAGACCATTAAAATATTTAAGGTCCAAATTTGAAAACGTAACTGTATTTTTCCTCCACTTCCGTTTATAAATACAGGTTGCAAAATAAAATCACATTTACCTTTGAGGACAAAAAGCAATGGTAAAGAAAAGTTTTCCTTTTCTGTCTCTCTTTTTCTCTCTATCTTTGTCAGCCCTCTTCAATGAACAATGTTTGAAAGAAAGGTTGCTTCTAAAATGTACATTATATATATATATATATATATATATATATATATATATGTGTGTGTGTGTCTGTGTGTATGTTTATGAGTAGACTCAAAACTAAAAAGGTTTGATAAAGTTTTACAAAATCTGAAGAGGAAGCAACAAAGTTTACAGTCTCTGAAAACAATCTTACTAAAATAGACATAAGAAAATAACAATTTGAAGTGGCAAAAATATGTAAAAATAGGATGAACTTGTTAATGTAAAAAAAAAATGCAAGAAAACAAAACAAAAATAAAAGTACATCATATATGTGTGGCCAAAATGTATTCAAATCCTGCTCAGGTACAAACATCCTTACAGATCTCCAATAAAGTCCCAGATTTCCAATAAAGCAAGCAAAATTTCTCTATACAACAGCAAAGTCACTGCACTCATTGAGACCCACTGCCAAAATAATTCACAAGGACATTCATACACAACAGAAACTCAATATCAATAAATGAATAAAAACTATATGTACAGAACACAAAATATCACAAATGATTTTCAAAAATGGAAAATTGGTTAAAACACATTGGGTAAATAATATTTATTCTAAATAATAAGAAATAAGCAAAATAAAAGAAGTCATAAGCAGCAAAAAAAAGTAGGAATAATCAATTATTAGTATCTGGTGTCTGTGTGTGTGTGTATATATATATATATATATATATATATATATATATACACACACACACGTTTTAATCTATAAAAGATAATATATGATAAAAAGGTCAAATATTGAAAATTGTAGAAAACAAATATAAAAGAATAGTAGGTAAAACATGATTTTATTTGCAAAAGTAAAAATTGAGTTTTTAAAAAAAAAAAGTACATTAACAAAAAACAAATATGTTTAGCAGTTTGCAGAATAATAGATTTCAAAACAATAAATAGCATCTGCTAGCATGCAGAAATCATGCAAGTTATCTTAAAAGAAATAATGCAGTTTTTCCAGGTTATGGAAAAACCATGTTTAATTTACTTTCGATCAATATGATTATTTCATATTTGTTTTCTCCAATATGAAATTAGTCCTAAAAATACTATCAAAACGGAGACGGAATAGTAAAATACGATTACAATATAAAAAAATTAATGTGAATTGCTCCAGTAAGGTTCTTTACAAGCTACTTTTCTCAAATATCAAGAATTTTATTTTTAAGTTAGTTTTCTCCAGTCTATTACAATTACATACATACATATATATATATATATATGTATAAGCATTAGTAAAACTGTTAGTAAAACTGTTAGTAAAATATATTGATAATTTAACAATATCGAGCAATATGTGTAAAAAAAATAAAAAATATAGCATTTATTTCATAATGTATGCCTCCTTCCAGATTTGAAAACATTAGTTATTTTTAAGTCAAATAACAAAGCAGGAATAACTTTTTATAAAGAAAAAAAATCATTTAATGTATTGTCATTTATACAAAAACTCATACATTAATCAGTTTTCCTAAAATTAAAATAAATAAAAATAAATTAGGAATTCAATGTTTGCAATAGCTAGATCATTTTCAGTTTTAACATTAAAATATCCTGCAATTTGTATATTAAATTCTTACAAAGATTATTAATACATTCTTAAATACTTATTTCATTACAACATGAATAAAGCAAATGTCCAAATGAAATAGTTTGCACTAAAGAGAGTATTTAAGGCAAATTCAAGAAATAATGATAGAATTTAAGTAAAAAGTTAACAATGGAGCAACTTTAATAAATAATCAATCTAGAAAACACAAAAAACAATGACAAAATTCAGATTTGCTTTTAGTTTTAAAATGAAAAAATACTATCAAGTGGGGTGACTATGCTCAGCAGAATGATGAATCACAAGACAGTTGTTCAATTTGTTCCAATTTATTGGCAGAAAATCTTAAGACAACAAAATGTTATTTGCAGCTGATTGTAAGCCAAATTTATCTTTATTTTGGTAATTATAATTATCACAATTCAAACTCTAACATCAAAATGTGAAATTTACTATAGCAGTATTTTCTCAATTTTTGATCTTTATTAGGTAACTTAATATTGAAAATTATTTACACTATTTACATTGTTCGGACTGTTGTCCTCATCTTTGTTGCCATATTCACAATGTTTGGGCCATTGTACGCTTCTTCAGGTGATTGGAATTTCAAATCAAACCCTTTATTTTTGCCCACCAGGGTAAATTGTTCTCATTCTCATTCCACATGCCATGCCTCTTCTGAACATCTCAGTATCAGTTATTTTCCTTTACCTCAACTCTCCAAGCTTTATTCACCTGTTTTGTAGCCAGTTATTGAGCTCACAACTCTTTGGGTCAAGTCACTGGATTACTTCAACCAATGTTTTTATCCACTGGGCCATGTGGCCATGTATGAATTTTTTGGACTTATAAACCTAATGTCTCAGTAGCCATTTTTACCAGAGCTCATATTACAATTCGTTGTTATTATTGTTTTTTCTAACACTCAGTATTACTGGTTCCCATATTGTATTCATTTCTACACTTGGCCAGCTTAGGAGATTTTAGCGGCCTAGCATATGCACTAATTCCTTAAGTTTTCTTATTTTCCAGTGGTGTTCTCTGTCTATTATTTCAACCTCATACCACAAGGGGTGGTGATCTCCCTTTTTCCTCCATATATGGTCAGCCACACCTGATTTTTCTATTTCCCCTTGTGTTACTGCAATTTTATATTGGGGGGGAGGAGCCTGTTTCTCCCCATTCACATATTAAATATGGTAACAAAGATGAGGACAACATTCTGGACAATGTAAATAATGTAAATAATTACAATACCTCATCTCAGAAATATAGACAGAAAATTGAAAATTATATTCATTTATGTAATTCATATTTTAATGAGTATTAAATACAAATAAAATCTTTTTCTTTTGGTTTATATTTCATGATAACTTAAATTTAACAATAAAAATCTAATCTTATATTTCATATCTATGAATCTAAATGGTGTAGCCACTTGTATCTGTGGATTCCCATCTATCAGAGTGGCTAGCTAAACTCTATTGCAGACGCCTGCTCAAGCACATTTGTCTTTGTTCAACACCACAGAAACCACCCGTTGTTTATACTGCAACTATTTTAAGTGGACCTTAATTACAGTTTCTGGGAAAGTGTGTGTGGTCTGGTGTGATTAGCAGTCTGAACAAGGCCAGGATGCTTAAACCCTCGGTCACGATGAGTTGTGACTTTGTGCTAACACAAGCATCGATGGCTCCCAATTTCACTTACAAGAGTCAACCCATGGTATGATTTTCAGGCATTTTCCAAAGATGTTGCCCACTGGGATTGCCGCCTCCAGACCAATAACATCAAGAAGTTACCTTCCTGACAATCACCCATGGTGAAATTCAAACCCAGGTCTCATTGTCAGAAAACAAATGTTCTAACCACTCGGCCATTTGCCCGTATCTATGAACAGTACTTTAAAATAGCATTTTTAATTTCAGTAAAATATATCCTTTTTATTAGTAGCAACTAAAAAAGTTAAAAATAAAAATTAAGTGAGTAAAAAAACTGACAATGATTTCCATTGCATCTTCACTTAAAATTTACATTGTCTCAATTTACTAAAAATACTAAATGTAATTTTAAGTTCTAGCTAAGAACAAGAATCTGTAACCACAATATTTTATTAGCATCTATCAACACAAGAAATACAACTAACACAATACAATTAATATATCAATATTAAACACGTTATTTTTGCCTAATTAGCAGTAAAGGTTTTTTGGGGTTTTTAAATCACTGAAATCAAATATCAAAAATCATGTAAGCAAATAGATTTAAAATTTCTTAGATACCACCAGAATAAAAGCAGTGATTTAAACAAAGCTTTAAAATGTTCAGAGTTCAGACAAGCCATTAATTTAAAAGTTGCTTTTTATAAGTTTTATATTTATTTTCTACAAGCTCAAATCGAATTAATGTTGCCATTGTATTTTTTTGTTTTTAAGGAAGTTATCACAATATATTGAAAATAAAATATTAATCCAATTAATACAATGATAAAAATGGTCCTAATTTTCATGAATAGTCACTCCACTAGATGGTAAAAAGAATTTCCAGAATGAAATGAAAGGAGATGAAACAACTACAGAGCATTAAGTACACATGAAAATATTGAAATAGTTGCTTTCTACCCAGTCATGTGAGGAAGATAATGTTATTTAGAAGAAACCACAAATGATCAAAGATCAGTGGATTTTTTAATAAGGAATATTATAGTCACCTCATCCCTGTTTTTGAAACAATGCGAAGTTGCCATCTGTAATGATAATTAGCTATAATTAGCCAAAGAACTGAAGAAAAGGGGTAAAAAAAAATTAAACAAGAATTTTCATATTCACTTCAACCTATATTATTATATTTTTCCTTTGGTTAGTAGAATTCTGTAATTTTATAATGATCACAAATATGAATTGGGAATCAAGATATTGATCTCAGTTATTTTACAAACTTGTTCTTAAATAATGACTCATCTGAAACAAAAAAGACATTAATTGCAGATTATCAGATTCACAATCAAAAACTAAATTCAAAAGAATTCTACACTGAAAACATAATGACAGTAGGTGTATAAAATATACAAATCCAAACATGAACTTTTAACACAAAGAAGGGTTTAAGTTAAAAAAAATTTCTGTAATGTTTAAAAATTCCATTCAATGCACACACAATATGTTAGTGTCATCTGATCTAATATAGGATCAATAAAGCTGTGAGAGGGAAAAATAATTCCTATTTAGGTATCTCATCAAAGAGAATTGTGGGTTAATCAGATGATGTTGCAATATTTTCATTTTTAAAAAAAAGCTTTTTTATTCTGCTTTTCAATACTAGCTGCATATTTGATGTCCGAACAAGATTCTCCACTTGGATACAACAGTTATCAACTAGTGTCATTATTTCCTGGTTTTAGAATCAAAGAAAATGCTCACTATAAAGAAATTTCTTCAACAAAACTGTCAAAAACTAACAAAAAATGACTAAGCTTTTAATAATTATCTAAATGTTTCCATGACTACACAAAACATTCTACAACATTACTGCCAAAAACTAAATATATTGAAACAAACAACTTTATCCACTATATTCAAATTTTTTAACAGATTACAAATATTTTTTTTAAACAGAAAACTTTAAAATAGTAAAAAACGGTATTTACATACAAAATCTGATGGTAACATCACTAAAGATAAAAATGAGAAACCTGCTAAGGAATTAGGTATATGTAATTTTTTCCTCTTAGCATATATCTGTACTTGTAAAAACTGTATTATTCAGTTACAAATAACAAATTTATAGCAGAACAAAGGCTTTTGGTTTATTCTTTTTAAATGCCCAAACCTTGTAGGATTTAATCAATAAACTTTTATTTTACTGTCATTTATACTGAAATTATAGAAACCCATTTTAATGGAACAAAAAGACATTTTTAAAATCACCCCAAAATTAATATGTGACAAACTGGTTTAATTTTTTGTAAGTTTGTAAAATTTTCAACTTCACAAGAAAACAAAATACCAAATAACAAAGTCCAGGAATTTGACTGGTATTTAATAATATTAAGTTGGTGCAAAAATAATGACGTAATAATGTCGTTTTTTGACGTTAAAAAATACGTCAAAAAACAACATTATTACGTCATTATTTTTGCACCAACCTAATATAACAAGTTTTGTCTGTAACTTGGGATATAAAAGTAATGTTTATCAGTAAAAATGTTAGCAGTAAAAATTTGTGATGGTGTTCCTTTTTCTTATAATATAAGACACATAGAATTTATTAATTATATTAAGTAATTTTCTTCTTTTTTTTTTTTTTTTTTTTTTTTTTTTTTTAAATCAGTAATTTCTCCATGAGATTTCAAAGTATTTAAGTTGATTTCAGATTTAGAGTAAAATAATAAATATAGGACAAAAGGCTTTCTCGGCATTTCTAATCATCTAAATCCAAATGTTTTTCCATTGATATTATTCACTAAGATACAAAAACATAAACCAACAAATATGGTATTTCATTTTTATCATTTAAAGAAAGTACTTTACAATTATTATACACTGATTTATTCAGACTAGTATACTTAGCTTAGTTGTTATAATTATTTCAATGAACCTTCTTCAGATATATATCTGGAGACTTATTGGTAATTTTGAACTGAACCCTTTATTTAATCCACAGTGGGAGATAATTCTCAGTCCACTGTCCACACTGCAGGATATCTCATATGAATCAATTCATCCTTATGATACTGCTTATGTTTAGTCCACTAAACCAGATTATGTTAATTGCATTGCATGTGCTAAGAACTGAATTCACCAACTGCATACACTAAAACAACTATATTCACTTGACCATTGTCCATTTGAAATAAATTTTAATGACAATTTATCATCTCAAAAATTCAGACATAAATTATTTTATAATTCTTCAGACAGAAAAAAAATAATAATTCATTTTAAGTTTCAGTTTCAAATACAAAAAATTTTAATCATCATTCTGCTTGATTATTTTTTAGGTTTTTTACTTTTCAATGTAGATAAAATTGAAACCTATACTGTTTTCAAGATCACTGAAAAATTTGATAGTACAGTATTTCAAAATATGCATGTATATTTGTAAAAGCAAATTCCCTTTTTCTATATGATAATAATAAAATTACTGACAAATAAATTTTTGGATCATAATTCTTTCTTTACTTACTAAATAATGATTTGTTTTAATGACATCAGTCAAAACCAAAACTGAGAATATATATCTAAATAATAAATATGAATGTCAGTGTGTCACAGCTTTTCAACTTTACTCCTAGAGGCCGTATCCCAATATATCATACCATTTTAGAATCAGGTTGACTGTGTGCAAATTGAAACATTCCAGGCCGGATCCAAACCCACAATCATGTAATTTTGGCTTCCTAAGTTTTCATTACTGCAACTGTTTTCAGATACCACCATCTTGGTTTCTATTGATGAAAACAATTAAAGGGACACAACTCTCTAACTTTCAATAGCTCATGTTCAAATGAAACAATTACTGTTCTCAAATTACAATGTTTCAAAATAAAATTGTCCAGGTTTTCAACTTTACTCCTAGAGGCCATAGCTCAACATATCATACCATTTTTGAATCAGGCCAACTCTGTGAGAAAATTAAAAACACTCTAGGCTGGATCAGGACCTGAAATTTTGAATTACCAAGTTTTCATTACTGCAATTGTTTTTGGTGACTTTTTACATGATTTTTATGACAAATATTTTTATACAATAACAATTTTTATAACTTGGAAATAAATTTGGGAATAATCAAAATTCATTGCTAAATCCAGCAAAAGTCACCCATGAAATAAAAATTGTTTGTACAGAAAGTAGGGACCTATGTACATCAAATTGTCTTTAAATTAAATGGCAGAGGAAGTATTAGCATTAAACTTTAAAAAGGTAAGCTTAAAAATTAATGCAATACTTAAATGCAGTGATCAATTTTGAGTCTTCTCCAAAATTTGAAAAACATTTGCTGACATGATTTGCCACAAAATTTCAGGAAGCACTGGGAAGATTCCTTGGTGATGTGCAGCTGTTGTAAGTGCCCTCATCTACCCAGTTAAGTAGTCTACATTGGTGCCAGTTTTTGTTAGCGACTGTCACCACAACACCTTCGGTTGTGGATACTTACCAGGTGTTTCATGCTCAGTAAAATATTTATATTTTTTGTAAGTAGTGATCATGTTTTTTTTTGTACATGTACAGAAAGTACAAAATATTAATTTTATATAAAGTCTTAAGTTCACCACTTAAAAATCTGTGTGAGCATGACATAACTAGTCTTATTACCTGTATTTGTATATACACAAAATTTATTGAATTATATATAAAACTACTTTCAGGGTATATGATATTTATATAAACTACCTTCAGTATATATGTATAGGCTGTGTTATAAAATGTAAAAGGATATCATGTTTATGCTTGGCTTCCATTCCTAAGCTGGTCCATTTTATAGATGCTATGTACAAATTAAATAGCCCATATACCAAAATAAAAAAAAAATCTGAAATTCAAAGCACTACCAGTCCCAAGAATTTCAGATAAAGGATTCTCAACCTGGAATAACAAAAACAAAGATGAAGACAAAGTCCGAATGTAAATAGTGTAAATAATGATAACACCATATCTCAGAAATTCAGACAGGAATTGGACATTACAGTGAAAATTCCAGATCAAAACTCAGCTAATAAGTATATGCCAAGTTACATACTTATTGATCCACTCTCATAATTTTAATAGGAGACTAAAAACGGAACAAGTGCTCCATACTTGCGGCCTTTTGCCATATCTAAACTATGCTTAGTAAATCACTAAAAAAAAGGAAAACTAAAACCTGGTAACAGTCTAGGAAGTGGAATTTCCAAACAAAATTCAAAATCTGATTCACTAATAAAACGTTTGGACTAATGTCCTTGGGAAGGAAATGAAGTGAATGTTCTTCATCACTAGCATATGATTGTTATGTAAGTAATTTACTCTTCTATAATTAACTAACTACTCAATAGTAGCAAAATAATTACTATACTCATAAGCTAAACAAGCAATATAATTTCATGATAATGTAGGAAGTGATTTTAAACTGCTATGTAAACTGTGTTTTGATGAGGAGTAAGGCTGGAGAAAAAAACAGCAAAGTGTGAAAGGAAAAATTATAGCCAGCATAAATATAACAATATCAATACAATAACGAGAAAGCATTAATTTTAGCTGGGAGTATCTTTTCTTTTTTATACACAGTACACAGAATTCATTCCTGACTGCTTTACAGAGAGCTACAATAGTGTCTGAAGCACATTATGCAAACAATATTTGTGTATTTTTACAGGTTATTACTGGCTGCAGTAAATTAAGAAAGAAGATGCTAGAAAAGGAAATCAGCTCGGCTGTTTTCATATGACACACACACATACTAAGAGGGATAGAAAAAACAACTAAGAAGAAAATAGGAAGGAATTTGCAAATGAGATGGTGCACTATGCATTCAAGAAACAATTATAAAATTAATCATGCAAGAAGAAATGTGAAGAGCATTACAGTTAGTTTCTCAATGTTTTATTGATTAGAAAACTATCAACTGTTGATTTGTCATTAATAAAATGTACACTCTCATTTTAGCTAATTTTACTGAGTCTAAGAGAATTTCAGAGCACAGTTTTTGAAATAATTCTTCTAATTTCAAATGACAAGTCAATGAGTAGGCCACCGGATAGCCTAATGCAACGACTAACATTTGGCTGGAATGAAGATCCGGCGATCTTGTTCAATATAGTAACCAATTGTATAGTCTAAAAGTTATAATTCTATCTTTTAACATTATAAAGTCTGTCTTAAATTTATTCAGATCTTATGAACTGATGTCTCTATAACTTTAGGTATGTAAAGTAGTTATCAGCAAGAAGAATAACAAATATATATATTTTTCTCATTTTTAAATATTCAGATCCATAAACATATTATCCACACCCAGTTAAAAACCCTCAGCAAAAAAGCTAATTTCTATCAAGTATGCCACCTGTTATTAAACTGCTTTCAAATTACAGTGGATAGCCTTAACATAAAACATTTTTTAAGCAGAGAACAAGGAATAGTTATCAAACTGAATATTATGTTTATTATTACAGATACTTATTTTAACAGAGAATAACATTTACTAGTGAATTATTACACAATATAAAAAAGAAATGAAAGACAATATCTGCTTGAATGATGTCTTATCCAAAAAGTATAGTCTTTTTAAAACAGAAAAGCTTATGGTCACTAAAAAAAAAACTGTATGATTGTTATTACTAGCATTACTCATCAAAGATGACACATTACCTAATAGGGAGTACCTTTCTTATTGAATGAATTTAGTCAGTTGTTCTTTGTTCATGATAACAAAAATGTTTTTTGTTTCCATATTGCATGACTGTACAAGGATATCACCAAAAGTAATACCCTAACACCCTTGATTTTATTATATCGCCCCACATCATATTATAGATAGCAAATGAACAGTAATCTTACAAAATGGTGTCTGACATGAAAGTGTGTACAAAGCAGAGGTGTATCAATAAATTACTTTATTTGGAAAAGAACTGTACCACTTGATAATCATGAATGATAGCTGAACATTTATAGAGACGAAAAACTGGATGTGAGCACAGTTAGGCAGTGGGTAATATGTTTCAGTAATGGAAAACTTATGTAACCAGATACATTCAAGGCAGCCCTGCACAGCTGTCTACCCACAAAATGAAGAGCACCTAACTGCATAGACAATGATGGTGACTATGTGGGAAAATAATGCTTTGTAGCTGAAAACCTGCTCTATTTAATGGTGTTATTGTGATTCCTGTAACCATTGTAGATTTTATGAAAATTAAAAGGAGGTAATACTTTCAGTGTCCTTCATAGTTACCTTAGATTTTAGTAGCATTAATTCTGTTATTGGAGTCAGATATAATTTTATAGATTTACACCAGAAATGTTTTATATTGCTAATATCATTATTTTATATCATATACCTGACCAATATTGTTTTTAGTTCACTTTTGCATAACTTAAACATCTAATGATAATGGTAGTTAGAAGATTACTTAGTTACAGAGACAATAGCTGAAGTAATTAGAAAGGTTATGCACTAGGTCTTTCTTGAACTTCTACAAGCTTCTAATAGTCTACCAATTCTAATTTCATAATTTGTTTTGTATATCAGCAAGATTTCTAAAAATAAAACAGTACTTGAGTATGTAGGAAATAGGCTATATATATATATATATATATATATATATATATATATATATATATATATATATATATATATATACACACACTCACAAGTATAGGATTGGTGTATACAAAATAAATTCCAATAACCAACAATTACTATTCTTAAAAGTGTGCTCAATACAGAGTAGAGTGAATATAATTATTTATTTAAAAATTCTAACATAAATATGTCATAAAATCACTACAACAATAGCCATTTTGTTACAACACCTCTAGTGTCTTATCAAGTGCTGATACAATCTACATTCAACATCATCACTTGATAAGACACCAGAGGTGTTGAAACAAAATGGCTATTGTTGTAGTGATTTTATAACATATTTATGCTAGAATTTTTAAATAAATAATTATATATATGTGTGTGTGTTTGTGTGTGTATATATATATAGGGATGGCCAAAAGTTGCTTTACCCATTTCCAATAATGATAAACACAAATTTCTAAATAATATAACTTTTATTTATTTATCATACAATTATAATTTCAATATAACAGTTACATTTTTTATTTTTGTCAGTATTCACATGTTTCAGACACCAATTTCTTTTTTACCATCTATCTGTTTTTAAAACATTTAGAAATTTGTGATTATTATTAATGGAAATGGGTAAAGCAATTTTTGGCCATCCATCCATATATATATATATATATATATATATATATATATATATATATACACACACACAGAGGCTTAGTCAAAATTATTTTAACACTTAAATGTTAGAAAACATTTATTAACAAAACACACATCATACATGCAAGATGATTTACATGATGGTCTCAACATGTTTGCCATTATGATCAACATACAAAAACAAGCAAGCAACAGTAGCATTTAAAGCGTGGACACTCATTACACAGGAAATAAATGATACCAGACTATATTTTGGCCTTAAGGTCATTGATATCATAAACTCTCTTGCTCTCATTTACCATAAGCAGCAATCACAGGATGTCAAATCAGAGGACTATGAAGGCCAACACAATTGTCCACCACAATATATCCGCCAATCTGGTAACGGAATAACCATATGAAACGATGTGCACCAGTTCTGTGTATTCTGCACTTTCAAAAAGTGTGGTTGGTTCTGCACAAGCCTTCACCACTATAATCAAATTGTATGTTTGAGTAGTCTGGCTGTTCGAGTCTAAGAACTGAGCTGCTGGACCATCAATACATTGAAAAAAAAGAGAGTCTTCGCTCGCTCGCTCTCTCATATATATATATATATATATAAACCAAATGGGTAAATATAGATAAATCGATTGATTGTATACAAAAACATATAACTACTGTATAATGTGAAGAAAAACAGTGCTCAATATTAAGTAATAGAGCTATTTAATATATATATATTAAGAAATATACATAATATCTTACATTAACTGCACAATTTCAAGTTTCACGCCGGAGAAATTTCCAAGTGCTGGGATTATTATATTTTTTTTTTTTAATATATATAAATATAATAATTCCAGTACTTGAAAATTGCTTCAGCATGAAACTCAGAGTGCAATTAATGTAAGATATAAATGTGTGTGTGTGCGTGTGTGCAGATAGATAGATAGAGGTCACTGGAATATTGTGATAGAAGAATGAAACTGGCCCTTCCCAATTCTTTTGTTTAGGATAAAGGCTGAGATTTATAGTCCATAACCTCTAGAATGCTTATTTATGCTGGTTAGGTGGTTGCAGGAAGTGTGTATGTAAATAGGTTAAGGCTATTTTGGGTTATGACCTCTAGATTTTTTGTTTATTTATTATTAGTCATTATTTTATTCATTTATAAATTTATTTATTTTGTATATTTTTTTTCTTTGACATATTTTTGTTTGATTTTAAGTTTTGGTATTTAGAATAAAGTTTATTAAATTTAGGTCAGTGGCATTTTATTTAGTTTTTTCCACCGTGATGTGGTCATAAGTAGCAAAGTAGGAATGCAAAAGCAGATACAAAAACAAATTCCAACAATGCTATCTACAACCACATCAAAATGAAAAAGCATTTAACTTAAACGTTACACTGTAGCATAAAACTGATAATGAATATGCAGTGTTGATTTCTATGTCTATGCAGTTTTTATTTCCAATAATGAGTAGTCTTTCTTTATAAATATAACAAATTTTAAATGTACACATGCACACATATATACATACATGCATAGACTCTACACAAATCAAACACATTTGATTTCCTTCTACTAAATTGGGTCAAAGATTGAGTTAAACTATATATTTTAGTATTAAAACATTTCTAATTTTTAATGCAAAATGTTTCTTCTATTTATTTAAATCAGTAAATAGAATGTAAAAAATGTTTTAAAATCCAATAACCCAATATGTACTTTCCAAGTACTTTTCTCATCAGATAATTTTAAAACATAAAATTTTAAAAATTTGTTTAAGAAAAAGAAATATTTAGAGCTTATCTTGAATATTAAGCTATTAAATCCTATAAATCAACAGAAGATTTGTGTCATGAACAATACAGCAATAATTTTAATTTGAATTATATTTAATAGATTTTAATCATAAATAACATTGCTAAATATATTCAAAATACAATTTTCAGCTAAAATACATCTGAATGAAAAATTAATTTCCATATTATTCTATATATTTGGATATGTTCAGTACAACAAAGTATTTTATAAATATCATAATTGGCATCTATAGCATCTTTGACTTTCATGCTTATTTTATCTATTGCCTTCTTGCCAACTAATCTCTTAAATTCTTTGTGGGTTAGAGAATGCTTCTGATGATCTCATACGAAAATATTCCAAAATTAGGACATTATCTGCAGAAGAAAGTAAGTGTAAAATTTTACAGAAATGAATGATGTAGGCATTGGACACAACAAAATAAATATTTTAAAGTTGACAAAATGCAACCTACATATAAAAACTGAATATTCTGTTTAGTAATTTTATAGGATTATTATGTTCAAAGTATCTACAATTTTATCTGAATTTTAAATTAAAATTTAGAACAGAAAATTTAATCAGTATTCATTTGGTATACATTAGAAATATTTTTTGATGCTCAGAATATTGCTGTCAAATATGATCCAGTGCCTCTGCTATTTTAATTGAGCTCCTTGATAAAATCCAAAAAAGAATCAGCAATATTATTGGTCCTGATCTGGCAGCTCAGCTCCAGTCACTTTCCCTCCCTCTGTGTCTTTTCTATAAATACTTTCATGGTAATTGTTCAGATAAGCCCTTCACTATGGTACCTAGACTTTTTGAATTTAAGCAAAGTACTAGACTGGCATCAAAATCTCAACAATATACAGTTGTAAGTTCTATATTAACAGTTTCTTTTCCCACACTTCTTGCTTGTGGAAATCCTTTCCAGCCAACTTTAATTTGCAAAAATTTAAATGCAATATCAATTGCTATCTACTGTCCTGATTATTCTTTTCTCTTCCCAACAATTATTAATATTTCTGTTCCTTATTCTTCCACACCCTGTAACCCCTTGTGTCTTAGTGGCTTTACTGCCTTGCATGGGGTGATAGCAATAAAAAAATTAAAAAAAATTGTAATATGTAATTTCCAAGGATTTTCTGCTTAACTCAAACTTTCAAGTTGTAAACTCCATTCAGTTTGGATCAAGTAAAACAAAATTGAAAAAAAAGTTTATATTTAAATTCATTTTTTTCTTTAATGATTTTTTTTTAAATGTTCATTTTCTTCTAAACCATATATATCAGAATTTTATTATTTCTAATAGAAGATAATACAATCAAAATGTATATTATTAGGTATTATTTATTATCATGCTAGCAGATATTTTAATATCAAATAAAATATAATGAATGATAAACACAAACATCTGATAATTTCAATCAATGCAGTATTATTTTTCCTGTCTGACCCTGAACACAGAATTTTTTATCAAAGAGAGTTCAAGATGAAAGCTTACAATTTGTTTTATTTTCCCCAGTTAGAAAACTAGAAAAAGTTGTATATATTTGAAGTTGGTTATTTACTTGAAAATTGAATAATTTTCAATCAACAAAACCAAAACAAAATTTAACTGAATGATCAAGAATTTGAGTGGATTTTAACTACTTTTAATCAATACTTTATTCTACAGATTTAACTTCAAGAAACAGTAAAAGATGTTATATTTCTCTTCTATAAATGTAGAAATTCAGTCAGGAAACAACATATTCTATATGACAGTGCCATCCAAGTACATAAGTATCCATACATCAATACCTAAAATGTGATCGATAGAGCAGAGTCTTTAAAAGAGTAAAAGTAAGGACAGCTTTGCATATTCTATAAGAATTCAAGACCAAATAGCACATTGTAAAAACAGATATATGCAGAAATCTATGTTGACTGATATGCATTAGGCCAGATACAAATATTCTTGTCAGAGGATAGGTGAATTGGAAGAATGGATACAGCTTTTTATTATCAACAAAGATTGTATGAAGAATATTTCACTCAAAAAGAAAACTACTATGAATGGTTCAATTTAAAAATGAAATCCATAAAAATGTAAAATAGGAAATAGATATAAAATTAGTAAGCAAGCCAAATGATCAGATTTAACATAATGAAATAAACTTAAAATATGAGTTTTTATACTTGAATTCAATGGCGTATTTTTGTCATGTTCTATCCATATACAAAATACTTTTTTCTTTTAATTTAGATCAATATGAAACTACATGTTAAGCTTAGTAAATACCACTTCTGAAGTCTTTCTTTTGAACTTATCTCCTTTTTAATTCAGTAAACATAAACAAAAGATCTTAATTACTAATAGATTTAATTAACAGAAGGATCCATGTGTTCCTTTTAAATGTATTTTTCTAGAATTCTATTTTGATATTATAAAATTTACTCTTCTAAAGACTAAATAAAAAGTTTTAATTCATTCTTTCACATCAGAGCATGGCATTTTGTACTACAAAGTATAAAATGCCATGCAGCAAAACCTCTTTTCTAAAATATGACTGGAGATTTTATGCAGTTTTCTCTCTTTGCAGAAGCAGATAAACTGAGTAAAAATTTATCCAAGTCAGTATGAACATTTACAAACATTTTTTTATAGTTATATTAAAAGAAAAAATAACAAAAATAACTTCTAATAATAAATTTTCAAATATATTTATTTAATGACTTTAGCTTCAGTTGAAATGAATAAAGCCTGAATCAAATCAATTATTTTTATAAATGTTATTGCATAAACACAGTGCCAGATTTTATTATGCAAGTCAGCATTTTCATAATAAAATTGGTATTAACCATTGATTGATTAATACCAATTTTATTATGAAAATAATGACTTATAAAATGTTCAGGATATACTTGTATTAGAAATATACCATGTGAACTTATTGGAAATATTAACAATTTATTTGATGATGTGAGATTTTATTATGTAACTTTAGGATTGTTGACATATTGGCTTACAGTTGCTTCGAGTTTTGACTTGGTTGGATTCTTCTTTCTACTGATTACATTAATAGTTTGCCAGGTTGATCCAGATTGTTTATTTTCAATTAAGGATTGAACTAGGTTCTTTTTTTACTGAATAAATTCTTTTTAAATTGCTAGATATGCATCAGGTAGATATTTCAAAGCTTCTTCATAAAGTGCTGTATTGCTTCTTGTGGGTAATTTATTCTTTAATTCTGCAGCTTCTTTGAATGTCTGTCTCTTTTGTCTTATCTCTCAACAAAACTGCAATCCCTCTGACCTACCACATATGATGAACAATAGAATTGGATGGCAACGAGAATCCATACAAGCAGTGTGACCAGATGATGGAGATTATCATATTTGAAATAAATGTATACAGATTAGAATAGTTATTGATATTTATTTTTAATTTTAGTAGATGTAAAGTTATTGAGTAACATTGGAACATCTTGAGCAGAGATATGAGAAAAAAATTAAAAGCATAATAAGAAAGAAAATATTTGAAGAAGCTGTATTATAAATTTAACAGAGAAAAGATATAAAATATTTTTAAAAACAGAAGTAGTAAAAAATAATTTCTTAACAGTAAATTGTAGTGATGAATGTAGAGCTATATTGAATTGAACCTGATGGCTGGCTTAAAGGTTAGTATCTACTAACATGATTTCAAAAGCAACAAGAGGGGAGGTGGAGTCAATTTTTTTTTACTTATACTTTTATACTTCTATAATCATAAAAAAGTATATTTATGACAAAATAAATCAGCATAACAAAAGTTATTTTATTTCTAAACAATGAAATAAATAAAATAAAGTTACTTTCATGTTTATTTTGCTTCATGTCATATTTTTGATCCAGAATTCATTGTTCCAATATGGTTTTTGTTTTATTAAGACTGTTTTAATGTGGATAATTATTAGGTCGGTGCAAAAATAATGTTGCTTTCTCACATATTAACATATGTGAGAAAACGACATTATTTTTGCACCAACCTAATAATTTAAAGATTAAAATGAATATAACATTTTGTGCACTCTTTTCAGCAAGTTATATATGTAACAAGACCTTAATAAAGAAAAAAATATGCCAAGATAAAATTTTTGAAACAAATTAATTATGCCCTTAATCTCTGCTTTTTTTTTTATTTTCTTAAGACATTAAAAGAGAGGTAAACAAGGATAGAAAACAATATTTAAGCAAAGGTGTTTGGGAAGTAATACTAACTGTTGCAAGTAATGTGGATGTTGAAACAATAGAAACATGAACAGAATTAATGTATGAATAAAACTGATGAAGGTTATAGTGTAACAAAGAGTTCATTTTAACATGTAAAATAATGATTTATTCAGGTCTATGGTAAATTGATTTTATCAAATATGTGTTTTAGTGACCTATATCTTTTTAATTTATAAATAAAAATTTATATACAATGTAATTATAAAATTACTATTTATTATTCAAGAGGTTATACATAATTTAAGATATAAATAAATTATGGTATATTATTTATCAAGTTTAAAATAACAAAATTCCATTCCAATTATGTGATCAAAAGAGTTCAATACATATGTAGTGGACTCTTCTGGTGATGTAGAAAAGTGAGAGAGAGAGAGAGAATGATACATAAACTCTATATACCAAACTGATGGTGGATAATTGAAAGGGAAAATGGAAAAAATTCTAATGTTGCACATTTCTGTGCTTCAAAATGATTTCTTCAGACTAAATAATATTTTTATTTATAGAGTCATATATAGGAGGAGGGAATAAAATACAACATATGTTGGTGATAATGATGTTCTCTACTAAAGGCCAAGCCATAGTGTAACTCACACCCAGAACTAAAGTCCTATCTCAAATCTAATTTTTCCACTGGGAGCAGAGAATTTTAGTTTTGGTTTGCAGTAGTTCACTGCAGTAGTCATCTTAAGAAATTCAAATAAAAAAGCAGAGATTAAGAGCATAATTTGGTTTGAAAAATTTATCTTGGCATATTTTTTTCTTTACTAAGGTTTTATTACAATGAGTATATAATTTGTCAGAAATTCAGATCCATCAATTCCTACCCTGAGTGCACAAAATGTTATATTCATTTTAATCTTTAAATTAATTATCCACATTAAAACAGTTTTAATAAAACAAAAACCATATTGGAACAATGAATTCTGGATCAAAAATATGACATGAAGCAAAATAAACATGAAAGTAACTTTATTTATTTCATTGTTTAGAAATAAAATAACTTTTGTTATGCTGATTTATTTTGTCATAAATATACTTTTTTTATGATTATAGAAGTAGAAAAGTAGAAGTAGAAAAAAATTGAATCTTAAAAATGAATGGTTTAGCTACAGGGTTAGGGTTAATGTTTTGTACACCTCATTTACAATATCTAAAAATATCAGATGAAATTTACTGAATTTAATTATTATATCAACTTTACATGAGAATGTTCTTAATAAATGATTTTTCATTAATTTTGTCGTATAAAATATCATGTTTGCACCTATTTTATGTTTTTAACAGTAAACTAAACATATATTTTTTTAAACATGTTTTAGAAAAAAAACAAATTACTCATAAAAATTAAATTTCATCATCAATATACTTTTTGTTATGAATACCAAGGTCATAGAGAAAAATATTAAATTAATTTTATGTAACAAAATATTTTTAAATAAGTTTTGCAGTGTATAAACTGAAGAGAAGAAAAAAGTCTTTGGGGGGAAAAAAAGGTTGTTAAAAATTAAACATTATTAAAATTAACTTGCTTGTAACATTTATAATAACAAAAACTAGAAAAATAAGATTAATAAGTTATTTCTTTAAATCAAGGAAAATTAAAATGTTACATTTTAGTAAAAGTGTGGTAAAAATTCAATGTAATCATCTCATTTGTAAAACAAATACAGATTATGAATTAATTTATTTGGTTTTATGAATAGAAATTTCATAGAAAAGAATATGAAATTAACTTTAAGTGAAAAATGTTAGATTAACTTCAAAGTAAGAAGATCAAGTTTCCTGAATAACATTTTCTTAGTGAATTTTGGATAAAAAAAGTGAGCTTTTGCAATGAAAATATAAAATAGGATTATAAAAATAATATAGAATTTTTATACTCATGAAATATTCAAGTGACGAGATACTCAATTCCTTATTCAAGGAAGCGACGAGATACTCAATGCCTTATTCAAGAAATAAAGTATTGAGTATCTTGTCACATGTACCACCTGAAGATTGTAAGACACCCACATGAAACTTCAAGCTGGGGAAAGGTAGTGATATCTGAGTATTGTTTTTCTACTGGTAAGAGATAATATATATATATATATATATATATATATATATATATATATATATATATACTCGCATCATATACAAGCCTGTTTTGCTCTATCACAGTTCATCAGTATGGCTAAACGACCAATGGCTTCAACCCAGGATTGAAATTCAACCAATTTAGCATCAGTCAAAGATCTTACCCCTAAGCTATAGGCGCATGCCAGAGAAAGGGAAATTTTAACATATTATATATGAAATGTGCATAAACGCCAGTGGCGAAGAGTGCTCAATTCATGACTGAAAAGGTGTGTGTGTGTGTGTATATATATATATATATATATATATATATATATATATATATATATGGAGAGACAGAGAGAGGGGGAAGGAGCAAGCAAGAAGTGTGTGTGTGCAAAATTGGATACAGAATCTAGACAAAGTTTGAAGAATATAACAATTGAAAAACCATTTCATTGAAATTAGATTATGCATTCTGTACTTACTAGGCTTCATCAGATCAAAAAGAAAGAAATATGTGTCTATATTTCTGTGTATGCATAAATAATAAATTGTTAGTACTTTTTCTGCTAACCTGGCATTTTTCATGAAGAAAGAAAAAAATGAAATTGTGCAACTTTTGTAAAAAAAGCTGTTAATATTTACTCTGTACCCTTTTCTTTACAATTTAATTTATATATTTTCCCAGATTTTCTGCATTGAATATAAGGTACACACAATATATACACACACATTTCTTTCTTTTGTCTGAAGAAGCCTAGTAAGGGTGAAACGCATCATCTAGTTTCAATGAAAGGATTTACTATTTGTCATATGTGTGTGTGTAAATAAAAGGAAAACTTTTCTTAACCAACATGTTTTGTCTCCTGATGGACTTTATCAAGACAAATGAAAGAATTTTATTTTGCAACATGTATTTATAAACAGAAGAAAAAATACTGTTATGTTTTTAATTTTTTATTTTATAAACACTAAATATTTTTCAAACTAAATGTAAGGAAATGTAAACTATGGACAACGTTCAGTGATGTAATTTAATGCCTTTTAAATAAAAGTGAGTAAATGTTGCTGAATTTTTATTTTCTTATTTGTTTGTGTATATTTTTTTTTTTAATGTAATTATTATTTTAATTTGATAAACTATTTATGTATTTATTTTAAATACTAGAAGGTTTTGGATTAGCTGTTTTATGTGAATAGCTGTTACGAATTTCTAAATTTCACTTGGTAAGAACATTGAAATAATTCATATAAACTTGCTCAAATCAAATGAACCAGCTGCAAGCCCATAATTAATTGGCTTTATTATTCAATTAACAAAAACCTCTACTAGAAATTTAGTCTAGTCAGACAGAATCAATTGTAATGAGTCATACAAAATAGGTGAAAATAATTCCAAGCAATCAATGTTATTTACAAACATAAGAAGTGTTGAGGAGCTAATATCTATAGTTATCAAAATGATATGAATGAATAAACCTTAGGATACTAAAATCATTCATTTTGTTTAAAAATCAAATACAGATAACCTCTACTCCTGGATGTAATAATTTCATATTCCTAAAAATAAATAAGGTGAAAATAATTCCTTTTGCAATACGGTAATTTTCAAATTCTCACTATGTCAAAGAACCATGAAGATTTTTTCTATTGCAGACAATTCTTTCAATCTTTAGAATTAAAACCAGGACATCTTATCAAAGCAAGAAACTTATTCCCAATAGAAACAAAAATACTCACTTTCATATGATTTTTATAACATAATTGACCAACCAGGGAATTCTTTCTTGTATTATTTTATTTCTATTATTCACCAAATTCAAAACTAAGCCAATATAATTATTTGAAAATTTAAAAATAGAAAACTCTCAGCTCTTCTCTCTCACACTCAATATTGAGAACACTGAAATTCATTCTTCAACACTGTCTTGTAATCTGACAATAAACATCCAGGTATGAAAGTCATTCATCTTTTTTTCTAAAAAAATAACTGGCAATCATCAAAAGGTTTTAAATATTTGACAAACATATGTTTTTCCTAACATGAGCTCATTAAAAATTAGAAAATATTTGTATTTACATATTTGCCTAAAGTTATGGTTCTCACATTCTTTAAGTCTGTTAATTAGCAAAATTGCTTACTATTGTGGGGGAGGGGATTTATATTCACCCAAGCTTTTAAATGTTTAAATGGAACTAAAGTCTTGAATACAGCAACTCAAAATCATGAAATATTTGAAAGATTTTGCATTAATAAGCACATATTCAACAAGTGAAATATGGACACACATTGTTATGTTGGTAGGACTACACATGATAAAAATAATTCTAAACTTCCTATCACCCCTCAGTCATGTGCATGTATACCAACATAACAAATTTAGTCCGATAAAATCCTGAAGGACAAAATGCATCACAAGCAAACTTTTTCCACTTTGTCATACAATTTTACTGTAAGAAAAAAAAAATTGGGTTAGACAAGATATATTACCTTAAGGTACAAGCATTTTTTAGCCCTTTACAAACATCTTTTCTTTTTTCTCTAAGAATTAGTTATAGATAACAGGAATATAAATGAATTGATTTGTTTTTTGGCATATCAACCATTTGCAAATTATTTAAAACTAGAAAATATTTTTAGATTGTAAGAATTTTGAGGAGATAATGATTTACTGATCAAACTCCTATTTAGCCCATAACTGGAGGACAAGAAGTGGATTCATAATATTATAAAGAGTATTTGTGTATAAGTGAATATAACAAACCTAACTGGAATTGAAAGTTGGCTCTACAAATCTCTAATTCAGAGCTGTTATCCATTACACCACTTGCACATTAAGCTTACACATCTGGTATTCCCAAGTGGTCACCCATCTAGGTACTGACCAAGGACAACAGGAATTTAAAGATTTACTGGAAGATAAAGGAAGTCTAGAAACAGAATTTGCATACGTGTTTTTAATAGTCTCTCTGTGTATATTATTATTAATACAAACATGCAAAAACTTTTCAGTCAAGAATTTCCAATTTAATCTATCAATCATTGGAACTTCCTATCATTTCCTAAACTGTACTAAGAAGTAGTAGTAAAAGAAAGTAACCAACTGACAAAATGAACTGCAAAAAGTTGGAAAATTTAAAGATATAACAGGAATATACCATAAAATCAGTAGAACATTTTGACAAAGAAATGTAGAACTTGATGGTACAATCATGATAATTGGTAAAATAATGATTTACAAAAGATGATTAAAATAGTATTAGTGTTAAATGTTAACTTTTTCAATGATTCAATCTTTCACTCAATTCTCAAGACATTCATGCAAACCAACCACAAAATTAATGCTAATACAAAATTCTGTTTAAAATAGGAAGATAAAAAAAGGTTGATGCAGCAAAATACTTTTTGTGATAATTCCTATCAGACATTGTTTCTTTATACAAAGTTAACAGTTAAATAAAAGTATAACTATTGCTTACATTGTTTATGGTAGTCATCCAAGAAGAATAACAAAGTACTTATAGTGGTTGTCAAGCTGGTATACAAGATAGTGACACTAAATTTGATCCTCATATTAAGCAAAGTAAAAATCTATCAAAGGGGATTGTAATTTATTGAGTCCAGCAAGGAAGAAATGAATTCATACTTATATTTGATGAACCTTTTACTTTATTGGCAAGATCCTAACCTCCCATATTCAGGGTTTCAAGTCTTGCACACATACACACACAGGATATTCAAGAGGATGCACTGGCTCAATCTTGTGTCCAATGAGGAACTCAGTGCTGTGTTTGCTGGCTTAGTCATGTTCTACAACAACCTGAGGACTACCCTACCATCTGCAAACTGGGGATGACCTAACAGCTGAGTATGCAGCTATTGGAAGAACATTGTTCGTCAGGACCTCCATTCATTTAATCTGGTGCTGAGGATGTTCCAAAGGCTCTGCCAAGACTGTGAGAGCTAGAGGGACAAGGTAGCTCTCATGGACTCAATATTTTCATGGCATGAGATTTAGCAGTAGCTAGCAGCAACCTTTCACTCATTGAGATTAACTGTCACTTAAAAGCTAGTATTTGTTGGTGTGGCCAAAGGAAACAGTTTAATTTTGTGTTGGACATTAACTAGGTAATGCATAAGGATTTAAAAAAAAAAAATCAACTATGGATAAATGACAGATGAGAATGTGTTAAGTATATAAGATTTCATTAATTTCTGGGCCTTACTCTTTACAAAATAAATAACTTTATTACAAGCAGTGACAAGAAAATACCTCTAATATATGTACACTAAGATATAGGAAATATATGCACTTATAATGATTTTCATTATATTATTGTTATTCATCAAGTATTTTTCAGTGGTATTGATTTTTCATCATTTTAGATTGGTCAGATCTATAAGAAAAAATGAATTTACTTGAGCTTCATTTGTTTTTATTTGCTCAGGCTCTAGTGACAGAAAAAAGCAATACTAATGAAAAGGGAATACATTTTAATCTTTAATAATTAATTCCAAATCTGATATCAGACAGCCAGTATGGTAAGAATCAAAAGAGAAAAAAAATAAATATGATTCCTTATCACATTTTACTTATTACATATTTTATGTAGAAAACTGTCTTTAAAATAGTTTTTGTTTCTTTTTTTTTAAATATAATTTAAGATCTTCTAGTAGTAGTTTGGTAACAAAAAATCAAGTCAATTGTACAAATCTAGTTTGAAATAATAATAAATAGAAGCTCAAAGGTACTTTTACGATACACATATTGTATTTCAGTTATCTTATAACTTAATCATGTGCTTGTATAAGGATTATCAAGGTTATATATATATGTGTGTGTGTGTATGTGAGAAAGAGGAAAGGTAGAGGGTAAGAAAAGTAGTCAGGCTTAATACATATAAGGTAAGCAAATACTAAGGGCTTAATATATTAAGCATATAGTATCTACTTACCTTACTTACCCTCTACCTTTTCTCTTTCACATCTTTCATTTTTTCTCCTCTTCCTTGCTTTCCCAATATTGTTGTCATGTGAAAATGAACAGATAGACAGTTGAGAACTATAGGAGGGGAGTGCTGAAAAGTTCTCTGCCTCACTTTCTAAAAATCAGTATTTCAATGACCAAACATAAAAAAAAAACTTTTTAGAGTTAAAGAAATACTAGAAAAATTTATTAGGGGTGAATATGTGGAATAGCATATACGATTCATGGCTCCATAACTTTTCAACACTCCTTTATATACATGTTGAAAAATTTCTCAGTATGACTCTCTTGACAAAATCTGATCAAATCAGATATGATTTTTTTTATCAGACCCCATCAATAGATCTTGTATTTTTGCATTATATTTTTCACAGTGAAAACCAATATTAAACTGATCCAAAGCAGACATGCCGAGAAGCCACACTTTGATCCTCAGCAGTGTAAACAGATACTACACTGATCCCAGAAAGAAGTGCTGATCTATATATAAATAATCCTATCATACATTGTTAGTTGATGGAGATTTTATAACTGGAAACATGTACCCACTATATACCCACTGTAATGAGCATTTGGTCACAGTAAAAAAATTAAGAATTTAACATGAAGAATTATTTATTATATCCTTTTAAGAGTTTTCAATAAAATTCTAACCTCTTTTATATGTCTTCTGTAAATGTCCTGTATTGGCCAAGTTTTTATTTCTGCTTATATTATTAATACAACTCTGCCTCATTTTTAGGTATAAAATTTAAATACCAATTGAAAATTTCTCTAATGAATTTATAATAAAACATTTACATTTTATTAAAATGTCTTTTATTGTCAATGTAAAACAAAAAATGCATGTTTGCAGTCAGTTTTCTTGTTTTACCAATTAAAATAGTTCACTTCCAGACAATGCACAAGAAATCAATAAAACTTATGCAACTGAAAAGATTATTTATTTCAACAATAGCTACTTTGTGGATACTGATACAGAAAAGTACTTTGTGGATATACATTAAGGACAAAGTACTTTCAAGATTAAATAAAGCATGTTGCAAATGCGCATTAAATGCAGGTTTATTAGTTGTACTTTTTATTTTAACAATACAACCAAATTGTTATAATTTCTGATTTTGAAATTAATAGAATTTTTGTTACTGGAAAGATTATTCATTCTGTTATTCAATGATAAATGCATGAAAAGACAATAAAGAAAAAATGCTTGTATTTCCATTATGATAAAAAGGTGTACATTAAAAATGTGTGTTTTAGCTGGTCTTCTTGTAATCAATTGAAGTGTCAAAAAATTAGAGACAGCAGCACACTGGACAGGCTTACTTTCATTCCACTTGTAGGAACAGATTTAGCCAGGTAAGATACACACACACAATATATATATATATATATATATATATATATATATATTAGGAACTGGATTAAATCCAAAATATTTTTAATTTATTTGTTTAAACATTATTTTTAATGGATACTCATATTTGAGTAGATGTTCTGTTTTTATTATTAAATAGTATATTTATTTATTTACATTTGCTGGCCTGAATATTCGGGAAATCTTGTTAGAAAAATATGCACTCTCTGGCAGGATTCAAACCTCTATCCACTAGGAGAAACCATCATTAGATCCGACTATGCCTTAACTTCTCAACCATGTAGGACTTGCCAATTAAACAAAGTCCAAATAGTGCTTTTTCAAGAATCGGCAAAGATATGTATTCAAAAGCACTCAGGTAACAGTAGCAGGAGTATACCAGGAATATGTGAAGTTCAGAAAGATATCAACAGCATGTGAAAACTGTGGGTGACTACAGGTGATGAAGGAAAAGAACCACTGACAAGAATGATAACCACACAACAAAGGGTAGCATTGCATTAAATCAATTCCCAATTCAATGCTAGTGCTACATAACTTATCCATCAATGTACTGGATATTACATTGTATGATGTTACATAGTCATCAACTTACAAAGGTACCATTATTGACATCATGGTTACTGCATTTCGGCTGGGCTAGAAAACATTTTGCTTGAATTGTGAAAGACTGGCACAAGTTCACCTGGGGTTTATGGCCATATCACATTGAGACACCAGTTCCTATGTGATCACCAAAGTTAAGCAATGCCAAGCCTGGTCAGTACCTAGATGGATGATTGCTTGGGAATACCAGGTGCTATAAGCTTGGATGTGCGGTAGTGTAATGGATAATGACTCATAATTGTTAATCCAAAAGCAGAGTTCCAATTTCAGTTTGGTTTGTTATATTCATTTACATGCAAATGCCCTTGGTAAAGGTACAAATCTACCTCTTCTCTCCACTAGGTATGGGTTAAACAATAAGGCTTGTATCTCAATAAATCTTTATTATCTCAAAAAAGATTCTTCCAATTTGTCTTTAAATAACCTGCAAAGGGTTGATAAGCCATAGAAAACAAATCAATCAGTTCACTAGATAAAATGTAATGTTTCCACCTAGTGCAAGCAGATGGTAGAGTTCATGTGTGGAGAAGAACACATTCTGCCAGCTGGTAGTGATATTTTGACAGAAATCACAAGTGAAAGTGAAATCTATCTTTTTGAAAATTGTGATATACACACTTCTTATTACAGACAATTTTCACACTGTTGAGATGTTGAGTGTTTCCGCATGCGTGTATTGAAATAAGGACAAACACATACGTAGGGAAAAATACTGGTATATTCGAAGAGGTATTTACAACAGAGAGATTAGTAGTCAAACGAACGCAGGTTAGTCAGTAACAATCAGAAAGAGTATAAAGTCCAACTGTATCTTCCGGTAGAGAGACGGAAGTGTGATGGTCACCTGATCTCTCCAGAACTCTATAGAACTGTCCTATTAGTAGTAGAGAGATCAGTCCATTCTGATGAGAAGGTGGGTGCATGCCAACACACACTTATCTTCACCATGTTTCCTAATGAGGATTTGTTGCAGCAAGATAATGCATCCACCACTACATCATGCACAGGTGACACAAATTTGATTCCAAGAAATATTAGCTGACTTCCTGGCATTCCACTGGCTCCTGTACTCACCAAATTTAAATGGCATTGAGTATGTATAGGACATATTGCAGACCTCATACAAATTCTCTACAGTCAAACTGAGATCAGGACTGTGTGTGTGTGTGTGTGTATATTATATGCAACAATTGCAGCACCTTGTAGACTCCATGCCACACATTACAGATTCAAGGCTAGTTTATTAACTAACTTTTTAGCACTCTAAGTGATCAGATTAATTGAAATTGCAATGACTTCTGAACTAATATCAAAAACTTAATAAAACTAATATAACTGTAAAGAGTATTCTTCTTTCAAATCAAACAAAGTAGGGTACGATGGTGTCAATAATGTTACTTTCGTAACCTGCTATTGAACTCACAATTCTTTGGGTCTAGTCACTGGATCTAACCAAACACCTTTAGCAGTGGTGAACCAAAAAATGGAGAGTTGAGTTAAAGGGAAATAACTAAAATGTCTGGAAGAGGCATAGCACGTGGAACTAGAACAATCTACCCTGGTGGACAAAATAAAGAGTTTGGTTCAAAATTCCAATCACCTGAAGAAGGCCAGAGTGTACAACAGCCAAAACATTGTGAATATGCCAATAAAGATGAGGATAACAGTGTAAATAATGTAAGTAATCATAATACCTCATCTCAGAGATATAGACAGATAATGAGTGATGCTTGTCAGTAGGCTAACCTTGGCCCTGGTGTGATAACCAATAATATACATAAAAAGACTCACATTATCAAATAAACTTAAATAAAAGTAATAAAATCATTTCTACCTTATATATTACTGGCATAATTTCATAATAAATTGCTTATTCAAAGAATAATTCAATATCAATGAAATCAACTTGTATCCATGCAAGCTCAGCTGAGAAAATGTAAACATTTACTTATGATTGCATTCACAGCAATGGAATGTACTATTATTGTACATTATTTTATTGTTATTAGCGATATTTTGTGACTATTGAAGTATAAGTAAAAGCCCATTAGTACACCTGGCTGTTTGTAACTGTTTAAGGAAAGAAGAAAAATCAGTATTCACAAAAGGTCATGTGATGAAACGTAAACAAAACAATGGTTTCCCTTTTAGGGGACATGTGCAGGAAAAACATGATAGAATCGGTTTTGTTTTCAATTTTCATTTTGAATTTCTAGGGATACAGTAACAATATTTTCAATAATATCATCTTTACTAAATCAATAAGCAGTTGTCTTATACTACAGGTATAGGATAAATTTGCTATACTTTTTTATCTCGTCATATCTAAAAGTCACTTTATACACAGAAATATATGGTAATTTTTTAAAACAAAAAATTCTTACTTCTCACCAATTGTTATGGGCTTTTTAATAAATGGTGCAAACACATACCCAAACACACAAAATTAAGTGCTAAGAAGCTCTTAATTAAAAAAAAAAAACTTTAACTGGTAATTGAAACCCAAATGAAAAATGAAGGGTGAAAGACATATTTGTATTATTTATGTCTAAATGTGAAAAGCATTAGGACCTAATTTAAATGCAATTTCAATTATCTTCTGTCGTCTTAATTCCTGTTCATTTATTGTTCTCACTCCTTAATAATGTTTTTATTTTTTTCATATTCTTTCACACTCAGTAACCCACTTGCATCTTAGTGGCTTTGTTGCCTTGTTTGAATTATTCCTCCACCAACCTCTCTCACAGGCAGGACATGGCAAGTCTCTCACTTCTCTATCAATACTTCCACAAAAAGTGCTCAAATGAACTACAGTCCTTAGTTCTACCAGTTCTAATCTTCACAGGAAGGAACTGCCATGCCACTTACATTGTAGCAAACGACTCATATTCCCTCCACTCAAACAGCTTCTTCCTGTGAACCACTGCTCTGTAGAACCAACTCCCAAGAGGATGTTTCCCCAATTACTACAATCTTGACCTGTTCAAGTCTAAGGTTAATTGTTAACTGGTACAAATTGCCTCCTAATGTAACAATCTGTCTCAAGTTGCCCCCAGGCCTTGTTATGGATGAACCTTACAGTAAAAAAAAAAAAAAAATTATTTAAAAAAAAAATTTACTTTAATAAATAAAACATGAAAATTATATTTCATTATAATTTTTCTGTCAATTTTTGGTTAAAAAACATGAGTCATTAACACACCATTTGTGTTATGTTTTCTTCTTATCATAAACTAAATTGAAATGCTCAACTAACTCCTGCAAATTTCCATTCATGGCCCTCCTACTTAGGCCCCTCTGACCATGAGAAAACAGTAACCAAGTAATGGCTGCAAGGCACAGAGACCAATGTTTAAAGATTGAATGAATGAAAACAAATATTTATTTACTAAAATTATGCTACTAATGATAACATTTTATTTTAATTTTGGGACAATTTAAATATTTTAGGGGGATAACTGAACTTCTTTTTTTGAGATAGTACAGGGATGATCATGAAAAGAGTTAGTCTGAAGCCCTGGTACAATTTTTTTTAAATTTGCATCAAAAATATTTTTCATTCAGATTATTATCAATGTAGAAATATGAATAATACTTAAAACTTTACAGTGTTTCTAAAGAGCAAGTATTTTGCTGTGGCCTATTTACATCTATTAACAGAGATTAACAGACTGGTTTTATGATTTAGATTTTTATCTTTCTCTAAGTGGTCCACCAAGCATCCAAATTACAATGCAATATTACCTGAAGAAAAAAAAATAGGGATAACTTAATCCAATTTAACTTGAAAAAGTAATTGTCTCACGTTCTTTGAGCAATATGCCTCTTTTATATTGAATTGATAAATTACAATTAACAATTTTGATCTTAAAGTTCTTTCATAAACTTAGGGTTTTCAATGTATTACTCACACAAACATGTTCATATCGTTTAGTGTTTTTTTTTTGTTTTTTTTTTTAAGTCTTCATAAATGAATAAATGCTGTTTTATGATAACATCAATTCATATTAAATATTAATGTAATGCTGAATAATTCCCCTTCTATTTAAAAAGTAATTCAAAATTTTTTTTAAATATCAAAGATTTTGAATTGCTTCCAGGTATCTCTAACAGATATAATATCTTACTCAAATGACACCTGAGGAAAATTTTAAAAAACCCACATACTAGATTATCTACTTACAAACTTGTATAACAGACAGAAGGATATATTCTGATTCAAACCATCAGAGATATTTTTTTTATGAAATGGTCCTTTGATATCAAGTAATTATTTATCTTTGTGTCAACATTTTGTACAAGATTAAAAAATATATTGTGAAAAACCCAAGGTATAGTAAGGAAACCTATTTTAAATTGGGACTTCTGACATTTAAATCAAGACCAAATTCAAAGAAAAATGTATATCTATTTAACTATACACACTCAAACATTTTATGTCAGTGAAGAATAGATGGTCAAAACATTTTAAATTGAGAATTTTTTAAATTAATATGATACATTTAAAAGTCTGTTTGCCAGAGTAACTTTAAATGCAATCAGAAGAAATGAAGTGAATGGGTCGTGGAGGAAAATATTTGTGCACTAGAAAATTTCTTCAAATAAAAATCTAATATCTTTTCATTGATATATTTTTATCAGAGAGTATACCACATTTTACAAGTATTTAACTGGTTTTTCAAGTTGACTTCACGTTTTTTTCTTATAACAGAATATACTAATGATAGACTATAGTCAAGTGAAATTACTTGGCATTTCAAGAATGTACCAGCAATGAAATTTATTCGAAAGAAATTTTTAAATGTCCATCATTTTAATGTTTTACTATATTCTAGTAAATTATATTTAACTGTAATTTAAAAAAAAAAAAAAAAAAAAAACATAATGTGTATATGTGTGTGTGTGTGTGTGTGTGTGTGTATATATATATATATATATGAAATTTCTTTTGCATAACAATATTTGAATTGAAATACAAAGAAATTAAATAAAAAAAGGGAAACAAAAAAAAAAAAAAAAAGGTACATTCTTGGTGTTTGGCAAGATCTAGTTTTATACCTACAGGGAATCTACAGGTAAATTCTTTCAATGGATTGTGATTAATATAAACACTTTATTTCTATGTAAAACATACTTTTCCTCAGATAGGCTTTAATCTGGAGAATTCTAAAGGTGTACTTTCTGAAATTAACTGTTCAATAGAGCTTGGCCATTTTTTTTTCTTTTACATAGAACCAATTTCTAATTTATTGCTTGAAAAATGAATAACAAAATTCACATTTTGAAGAAAGTCATTTTTTTACCATTTAAAATTAATGGAAATACTGCTGTGATTTAAATAACAGCCTTAGGGTTCTTCCAGCCTCTAGGGTAATTACAAAGAAGAAATTGAAAAGGTAATTATGATAAGAGAGAGAAAGAATGAAAGATTAAAGGTGGTGAAGAAATAAATTTGAGAAAGAGGGAGAAAACATGACAAAATACAGGGTCAAAGGGAAAAGAAACTGGTAGCAATAAGAAAATAAAAAAGGAACAAAAGAGAGGGGGAAAAAAATGAAGTTTGGTTAAAAGGAGAAATGAATAAAAGACAAAAACAAAAAAATAAAGGATAAATAAAATATTTTATAAGAACAAAACTTAAAAAGAGAAGACATAGTAGTAGGGCATAATCTAGGCTGCTATTTCAAATATTGCGTTGTCTGAGATTCGGCAAGATCTGATAACATGAAAAAGGGCCAAGAGGTTTTGCCAGTTCATGTTGTGCAAAATCTAACATACCTATGTGATATAAATATATTACATTTATTTATCTAATAAAGTATTTAAAAGTAAAATGCATATTCTTAAATTTTGGATAACATTTTTTGTCAACTTTCTTTAATTTTTAACTTTTACTCTTTCTAATTAAAGAATCAATCAGAAAGCTCATGACACTTGCTTCAGCTCTTAAAGCACCAAACTGAAGACAGTAAGTTAATATTTATAACAAGTGGGTATTGCAAATTGTATGAGAATTAGATTGACTGTTAGGGAAAAAGCCATTTGTCCTGGAATGCAATCAGTTTTCCTTATCCTAGCTCAGTATACTATGTTCAGTGTCATTAACACAGCTTGGAAATAGAATATCAGGCACCACAATCAATCTTAATTCTAACTACTAGCTATGCCTTTAAGTGCAACTAAAGGCAATGAATTTTATATTCAATTTTCAGAGACTCATACACATTAAGAAGAAGAAGAAAATCATACTTCCAAACTAGTTGTGTTAGACCTCTTTATCTAGATATATTCAAGCATTGAGCAGCAGGCAATGGTGAATAATGATTCGAACATCAAAGTAATCAATACTATGGGTTTTGTTAAAGTCTCACATTTAGTGTTTTATAGGCCTCACATGAAAAGAAACACTGATACATATAGTAATTTGTGGGCATTAAAGGAGAACAGTTTCTTGGTTGTAAAAGAAAAAAAAATGTTGTTAAGTCTTATCAAGTAAACGTGAATTTTTATGAAAATAAGATTCATATCTGTAATTTTACCAACTTTCTTTTAAACTACAAACAAAACCTGAGAATCTGATGAAATAACAATTACCCACACAGAAAATTCTTCACAAAATAAATATGAGACCATTTTTCAAATACCAATTGTAGAAGTTTAATTAAAAATCAAATTTTCAAGGAACATAACAAATTTAAAATAAAAAGCATGAGTAACAAAAGCTTGTATAACAAATTATATTAAAGATATTTCTTCTAAATATTAGAATTTACATTTTCAATTTGAGCAAACATAAAACCTATTTAACTATCTATAAATATGTGAGTTGGACTTTGAGAAACAACAGTAAATATTTATTGCTAATAAAAAATTCATTACATTTTCAATACTATGACTATTCAAGTATACTTACAAAATATGAAATGTGTAATTCATACATACTTCATATAATTACTGATGTATGTTACATATATTTTTAGAATAAAATCCCTTTGTCAAAACAATCTTTTAAATATTAACTTTATTAATTAATAAATTCATGAAACATTCAATGAAATTTTTTTGATCCAATGTGCTTTTAAATAATCTTTTTAAGGAATGAATAAAAAATATCCCAACAATATAATTATGTAACAAATTACAGAAATTAACAATAGGTAATAACGTATTTTTTATGTCTATATGCCATAAGGAGCAGGGTTTAGCTTTAAATTTGATTATTTCATTTAGAGGGTCAAAGTTTATAATTTTGTTTTAATAAACACAAAAACTTTGATAATAAGTATATAGTTGGTAGCACTAAATAAACAACACTGCCATGAAACAGACTGTTTTGGTTAATTCTCTCTAGACTTAATTTTTTTTAATCATATAATAGTAATACAAGAATTCAAATAAAAAGGCATTTTCTTATTACTGTTGGCTGTAGAGATACACTGGAAGAAAATCACAGATTATTCTAAATTGGAAAGATGTGCAGCTTTCAATAAAATTCAAATTATGAACAGAGCAATTTTTAAAGTGAATTTTGACTATATAGACATTACATAACCAAATAAACTATATAGGACACCAGTGATGTAGTTAGTAGAACTAACCAATTTCATATGATTTGTTCTTGGTAAGTAAACCAGCAAAGGATATAATCTGGTTAAAATTTCTAACACTTTATTTTGTATTTTTGCATATAATACTCTGTAACTTTATTTGTTCATATATATTATATAAAAAAAATACCAAATGTAATGTCATTTGAGCTTATTGGGTATAGTCAAATGTACATCATCTAATGTGGTTTAAATTCCAATGCCAACAAAATACTCCCAATTATATTAAAAATGCTTATTTTCTCTGCTATGATAAAACTATATGTAATAAATGAAGCCTGGTTATGTCTTTATACATTAGTTGATATCTGTCTATCGAAGTATTGTAATTATTTACATTGTTCGGACCGCTGTCCTCATCTTTATTGAATATGGCATTAAAGATGAGGACAACAGTCCGAATAATGTAAATATTAGTTTATGTTCTAGTATATTTCACAGCTGTCTTATTGAGAAGTCAACAAAATGATTTAACGAACAAAGGGCAAAAAAAAAAAAAAAAATGAAGTTATAACAATAATTACAAATATATTCTTTATGAAAAATTTGTAATATCAGAAAAGTATCAAATTAAGAAACTATACAGATCAACATCAACTTATGATCATGATTGGTTATGACTAGCAGATCGTAAGACAACTTGTAATTAATTTTACAATCTTTTTATCTTTCTTTAAGCATTATTGTTTTTTTTACAATCTTTATGGTTTCTTTACATTTGATACCAATATCTCTCAACACATTGTTTTGTTTCTTAATTTTGCGTTTGTCAGATTTAAGTCAAACACTGCATAATAACAGATAACCAGACATAACAATTCAGGATTGTGGTTGTAAAGTCAAACAGTTTAAGTTGCATAGGTCATAAGTCAACAACAACCTATACATGTGTTTAAAAAAATTCATTAAAAAAAAAAAAATATATATATATATATATATATATATATATAATATCATGTATATTTGCAAAATTGATGAATTAAGAATTTTAACTTACCCTGCTTCCCAAGAAGCGAGCCTCTAATAATTCTTGCTTCCTAGGATCCAGACTTTGTAAATTATCCATAGAGAAGGCTGAAATTAAACAAAGATTAAAATGAGTATAATGTAAACAAATTATTACTTTTGAAAAGTTTTAAATCAAGAAATATATCTAATTTTATAAATTTGGCTTTTTGTAAGGAAACTATAAAATAAAAAGTACTGAAGAGATAATTCAGCATTTCAAGTTAATTCTATTCATAAATTTTCATGTCACATGAGAACAAAATAGTCAGAAATTCACAAAGTAAATAGTATAAAACACAATATCAGAATAAAGATTTCTTAATTACTATTAAAAATTCAGATTCTTTATAAAAATTAATTTTTTTTAAAGAGTATGGATTGCATAATGTTTTACAAAAAGAATTACCTAGCTTTATTTAAGATCTAGATTTTAACAACTTTTTACAAGTTCATCACAAATCACTAAATTTAATGAGGAAGATATTATTTTCTGGAAGAAAATTTATAGTATATTTAAATTTTAATATACTGTATATACTTGTGTATAAGCCAACTTCATATATAGTATGACCTCTGAATTTTTTTTTTGCATGAAATTTTAAATACTCCAGAAAAAATGACCTGTGTATAGTACACCCCCCCATTTTTTGCATAAAAATCTGACCATAAAAAAAAATCACACTATACTTGCGTATATATGGTAAATCATTTAGCTCATTATCATATAATAGTAAAATTTTAAAACTTTACACCCAAAATGTTTTATTTTATATTTAAATGCTATAAGTGCAGAATTTATTAAGCCATTTTCTTCTCTTGTTCTAAACATTGGAAGATGAAATAAAGTTGCTTGATGTTTGGCAAAACAAATGAATCAACATTATATAATAATTAACATTGTGTATTTATTCATTTATATCTTTTGTGTCATGCTCTATGTAATTAGATAGAGCAAAATTAATAATGTTTGCAATTCTTTCATTAATAGTGGATTTCTTTTAAATAAAGTGGCATAAAGCAATGATGCTGTCTTTGAATTTTTATGCCTGCTGCATCATATGAAATAAAGTATATTCTAAACACTTTAATAACTGGTGTCTATCATATATGCCTACTCTGTTATATATACGTGTACATTAAAAATTAGGTTTAATCACAGACTGTTGTAAGACAGCCGTCATTTTTAGTGGCACAGGTACATATTGTTTTAAAATCTATCTTATCTTTATTTCATTGCATCTCAGTATTAAAACTTAGTAACACTTACTGCCATGTTTGACAGCATGGATACACAAGTTATAAATAAATCACTATTGTTCTGATGGATAAGTTTACTTAAACTCAATTATAATGTACTCTAAACAACTTTACAAAAATTTCCCATCAAATCTGAAATTTCTATTGAAAACAGCTCTATTTCAAAACTGACTTTAAATTGTAAAAAAAATTAAATGCATGATTTGAATTGTAAATATTTTAAAATTGTCCAGTATCAATAAATATCAAATAATTTCATACAAATAAAAATATATTTTCAAATGTAGTTTTTATTAAAAATTGATTGACAATCTTGTAGAAACATTCCAAATTTTTATAAAGATTATAAAGAACAAATTAGAATGATTGCAATAGTATGCAGCCATTGATTAACTTTTATTGCTTTAATATCAACAACCAACATTCAAAGAAAAATGTGTCACCTGAAGTGTCTGCAAAAATTCTCACTGCTAGATTGTGGTACAATGGAAACATTTTTTTTCTTATCTAAGTATGTACATTTCCACAGTTTACTTAGAAATCTTTAAAAACTAATTTGTAACACTGGTGGAAAATGTATACAAATTTTTATTCAAGACTTATTAGCTTTTCTTGAAAGATTCATATTGATGTTTAAAGTATATTTTCCCAGTTGTCTCAAGGTTGAAACAGAAAATCATAATTTAAAATATAAATTGAATTTTAAATATTAGATTGTCACACATGAAATGACTCCTTTTTTTGGTTAGTTGTTGATTTGGTCATCTAACAAAGTAAACTCCTTAGTATATAAAAAATCTTGAGACTTATTTCTGACTTTTTCTTTCCAGATAATTTTTTATTTCAATATAGTGTGACTCATAAGCCCAATGAAAATGATTACAATGAAACAATGTCAAGTAATCTTACTGTATGAGCACAAACTGGAAAAAGAACTATTTTTGCATCGAATCATTATATGCTATGAGAAACGGATACTCTTTGACAACAGTAAGAAAATAGGTTACTGGTTAGACGCAAGTGAATCACCAAAACAATACCCAAAACCTCCACTGCATCCTAAAAAGTTAATGTTTACTGTATGGTGATCTTTCAAAGGGGTTATTCATTATTCATTCTTGCCTCAAGGGAAAACAATAACAGCAACCTCGTATTGTGAAGAAATTGAGTGTATGCATGAAAAATTGAAAAAGAAACATCCTAAATTTGTGAATAGGAATGGTCCAATTTTGCTACACAGCCGCACTGCTTAATCAACTGTCCAAAAGCTGTATAGCCTGAATTATGAAATTTTGCCTCATCCTCCATATTCACCTGATATCTCTCCTACTGATTATCACTTATTTAAGCATTTCAATCTTTTCATATGCAATAAAAGAATCTCCAATAAGGAAGAGGTAATCGAAGCATTTGAATGGTTTATCACATCAAAGGATGAGAATTTTTTAAAAATAGGATCAAGAATTTAGAGATATATTGGAGAAAAGTCATTCATCAACATGGTGTCTATTTCAACTAAATTAATTAGTTATTTAACATTTCAGAAGTATTTTATTCATTTCCTATGAAGTTTATGTGTGACAACCTAGTATAAACAGTTTCCAATTTGAAAATTATTTCCTTGATGCCATGTCGACATGAAAAGTTATTTAATGAAGTCAGAATAATTTTAAATGTAGTGACATCTTTTGTTAATTTCTATATTTTAAATTATATTAAGTTATACTAAATGAAGAATAACATTTTTAGTGGAATAAATATTCAGTTCCTTTGAATATTTATCCTCAAATAAAATTAATTTAATTAATGTTTATGAGTTTGTAAATATGAAATGTAAGACAAATATAAATGTAATTAACAAAATAATTTTTTTCTTTATTCAATTTCAGATTTCAAATGGTCTCATCATTGATAATTGAAATCCTAAGAGAAACAGATCAACTAATGATTCACTAAAAACTGCGACTCATTTGTATTGAAACTAGAGACAACATCTTGAGTAAAAGATGGTCAGTAAATTTCATTAGTTGAAAAATGTAATAAAAACAACAGCCATTTCTCTTATATACATAAATAAAAAATTGTCTTACTGACTTTTGAAAAACTGGTAATTTGGCAATAAACATCAAGGGAGATAATTGGCATTCCTTTCCTGAAACTGACCCCTACATAAAGAAAACAAATCTAAATATGTTTTTTCTTTAAGAAAGATAAAAAAAAAAGTTGCTTTCCTCAAATAATGATTAGCTTTAATTCATGAATACTAGAGACAGATACAAAAATTATAGATTAACAAACAGAAGAATAAATATTCTGCATAGTTAACTAAAAAAACATTCATTAAGCTTATTTAATAAGTAAAAATAAGAGATTTTTTTTATATTTTGAACATTAACTTTATTGAACAGCATATTTAGTGTTTTGTTCCAGTAGCTTGTGTCATCTTTCAATTAACTTCATAATCCCATCTTCTCTCATAATCCCATTTTTCTCAACAAAGAACTGCTCTAAATGCCTTTGGCAATCTTTCAAGGGATTGAAATTCTCGAAAGGCCAGAATAAATGATCATCCAAAGGTGTAATATCTGATAAATAGGGACGATGAATGAAAACTTCCCAGTCAATCTATAGCAATTTTTGTCACTTTGGTCACCAAAGAAACATACAATTTAGCATTATCTTGATAGAATATTATGCCCTTTCTCTTAACTATTTCTGAATTATTTTTCAATTGCTGCCTTTAGTAGGCCTATTTGGAAATATTACTCGTGTGCTTGTTTGAATCAATCATTTGGTTCTCCAGAAGAAATTCATAATAGCGTATTTCCTTACAATTTCATTATATATATATATATATATATATATATATATATATATATATATATCTCATCAGATTCTTTGGATGAAAACTGACCTTTAGTACAGCTAATAGTGGTTTAATTTGTTTGTTCTATAATATATTGTATTTACATTGTTATAAAGTATCCACTTTTCATTTCTCATCAAAATTTATTTAAAAACAGTATATTTGTGTTAGATTTTAGCCTGGGGTGTCACTTAGTCTAGGAGAAGAACAACTCTTAATTCAAATTTATGGAAAAGGCAATAAGAAACCACTCAAGTTTATTTCTCAAGAAATCACGACAATTCACAGATAATAATAAAAAAAATAATCTGGAGAACTATGATACTCCACATCTGACCAAATATGGTATTTAATAAAGAAAAAAATGATTAAGTTTTTCAATATATCAGATACTATAATTTAAAAAGTATAACTGATGGTGACCCATAAGAAATGAGTTCATTATTAGAGTGCTCATAAGAAAAAGTTAACCAATATATTATCAACAGTTTCTATTTTTACTTTATTGTTTTAAGACTTATCATTTGTTAGTAAGGTTTCTTTGACCCTCTAAGCAATTGAATATCAGGTATGGTGGTAAAATTTCTTTAAACAGACATAAAACTCTCAAAGCTAGCACTATCCTAATTAACAGTATCTTTGTTATCAGTGTTAAAAGGTGTAAAACAAGAAAATAACATTGACAAAGACACCTTTATCAAATTGTATACATAGACACAATCAGATAACCAAAAACGTTTATGCCTTTTCAATGTTGTTTTTTTTTTTATCAACTTCATAAAAGATAAAACTTTCAGAATGGAACATATGTATTTTCAATAACATGGAACCTAAACACACAATTTACTACCAGATAAATTTCATAAAATTATATACAAAATAGTAATAAGCAAAATTAAATGACAACTTGGAACAAAAAGAGCAGAAACAGGTTTTAAAATAGATAGAGTATTTAGTAAAACCTGTAATCACACTGCTCAAAAGTGATTCAGGTTTTGAACTAAAAATGATCCATTGAAGATGGATCTCATAAAAGATGGCGAGTAAGTACTGATGATGATGAACTTATAAACATGTCAGATTTTTGCATATAGGTTCAAGTGATGAAATAATACAATTATTGAACTCTAAGGACTGTTTTCTTATTGTTTTTGTTCCATGTCACTTAAAAAAACACTCCAAGATCTTTTTTGGCTACCTAATATATACAAGAGATGAAAAGTTCTTGGCCTGATCCACATCTCAAGATTTGATCAAATGAACAAAGATGAGAATTTTGAGAAGGAGCCTTGGTTAAGCCCAGAACTTTTCAGCATGCATACACACAAAATAACATTTCTCATTAAAAAAAAAAAAAAAAAATCATATCTAAACATAAATCTATAAAAGATTTAATTATTATATTATTACCCAAAAACTTTTTTTTATTGTTGTAAAGTGTTTACCAGTATAAAGATAAGTTGTTTGTACTTAACATTAGTCACCCAACATAAGAAGTAATCAAACTTCATTCAGGGTTCAACATATGTAAAGAGATATTAGCGTGTAAACTATAAATGGCTTCTTTCTACTTTATCCGAAATACAAGCTAGGATTGATTAAATTTTTTTTTTAACAGTTAATCTTTTGCAAGTTATTTAACGTCAGAAAATATTTTTGGATTGTAAGAATTTTGTGGAGATAATTATGATTTACTGATACACCTCCCACTATTTAACCCTTATCTGAGAGAGAAGTAATGGATTCATTCATACCTTTCACAAGGGTATTTGCATGTAAGTGAATATAATGAAGCCAACTGAAATTGGAACATGGTTCTCAGATTTCTAATTCCAAGCCATTATCCAATACACCACCTGCACATCCAAGCTTACAATATCTGGTACTCTCAAGATGTCACCTATCTAGGTACTGACTAGGTTTAACATTGGTTAACTTTGGTGATCATGCAAGAACCAATGTGATATTGCCCTTAGCCTACAAACTAGGAAGAGAATTCACATATTAAAAATGAAATATATATCTAACATTGTTGTATATCATCAAAAGAATACACTATATATTGATAGTGATGATGTACATCTCTATATAGAACCTATATTCTACATTGATGATGCAGAAAATCATAATTATTCAATAGTGTATAGAATGTTGTGTAGTTCAATATTCAAGAAGAAAATGCAAAGTCACAATGATTTTTATACTTTACAAGCAGAATGTAATTACAAAATTACTTAAATATTGCTGTAATTTTGTTGGCATGGATAAACTAGAATTATCAATCATGATATAGATGCATGCATGTAAGTGTATCTATGATATAAACATACACAGAGAGAGAGAATGTGGACAGAAATCAACATTAGCCTCTTACAACTAGTTTCACACTTCAAGAGATTTTCATATCATGTTCATAGTTTCTATGTCTATAAACACTACCTCCAATACGAAGCACTCATTATATATATATATATATATATATATATATATATATATATATTCAATGTGGCAAACACACAGAAAAAATACTTACACAGTGCGATATATAAATTGTCATCTATATTACTCAAAAATGAAAATAACACTGATATCTTATTTTACCAAAATTACGCAAAAATATCTTGAAATGCTAAAGAGTAAATTTATTCAATAAAAATCAAGATTGGCTTCAACTATGGCCTCCAAACAAGTTTGGGATATCCTACAGCTCTTCTGGATGGTCTCCTTGATTAAGTTGGTGAATGCTGCCACAATCCTTACCTTCAGTTCATCTTTGGTGTTACAAGGAGTTTTGTTGGTCTTTTGCTCAACTGCACTCCATACATAATTATCAAGGGTGTTGCAGTCTGGTGAGTTAGGGGGCCAGATGTAAGGGGTGATGTGGTAGCATAAATTGTCTGACTGCTGGGTTCTCCTGCTTGTGTAGCACTGTGCAGAGTCTTGTTGCTAGACATAGGGTCTTTCAGCAGCCACACTTTTGACCCAGGGAAGTACTACCTCCTCAAGGCACTTGATGTAGGTCTCTGTGTTGAGTCTGTGGCTCTGTGGGAAGATGAATGGAGGCATAACTAGTGGTCACTCCAAACACCTTTGTAATCACCATTAGACTCGTACAACTCTTTCCAAATCCTCTGCACTATCCTCAGATTAACGTCCAAACACTCTGAAATGTTCATATTGGAACTTCCAAGTGCAAATGCCAAGCAGTACAGCATGCCATTTACAAATGTCTGTAGTGTTCTTTTTTTCCCAACTGAACCAACTATACTGTGCAGTTGACAAAATCAAAAACAAACAACATGCATGCATAGAATTAAGAATATAAAATGATGACATTGCACCCTGTACATATAATGAAAGATGTCTTGAATGACCAAATTACTTTTTCTTTCTTTTTTTGTATTAATGTAAGCATTCTCCAGGCCTCTCTTCTTAGACCCACTCAGTTCCCTATTTTTATCAACAGTTTTCCCATCATCAGCAGTTCCCAACTTGGTATCTATGTTGATGAAACAACTATTTACTCCTGTCTTAATAGTAAGTCTGATAGGTTTGATAGAATTGGCAGCTGATCTCAAAAATGACCTTCAATCTGTTGTTAACTGGGGCAAGAAGTAATAGCAAAACTGCTCCCTATTAAACATCTTAAAGAACCTTTTTCACCTTCCATCAGTATGGTTGATGCTAACCTCCAGGAGAGCAACTCACTACACCTTCTTGGTCTAACATTTTCCACTGACATGAAGTGGAATGATTACATTGAAACAATTGCTAAGTCTGCTGATAGTAAAGGCAGTTCACTATATCATGCTAAACAATTTTTCTCACCAGAATATATTTTACACATTTACTACCATTTGTCAATGCATTATATATTGCTGCCAAATCTGGTCTGGTGCTTCTTTTATGTCTAGAGAGTCTTGATAAAATTCAAAGAAGAATCTGCAGCATTATCAGTCCTGACCCGGCATCTTGGCTTCAGTCACTTTCCCACCGCCATAACTTTCCTTTGCATTTTCTATAAATATTTTCACAGTAATTATTCTAAGTTTGATACCCAGACTTTACAAATTTAAATGCAGTACTAGATTTGCAAGCTAGATCTCATAATTTCACTTTTGTAACTGCTAGTTGTAATCATAAGTTCTATGCTAATACTTTCTCTCTCATACTTCTCCCTTGTGAAATACTGTTCTAACTTCTTGCTTTCCTGTCAACTATGATCTTGAAAAAATTTAAATGCATTGTCAATCATCATCTTCCATCTCCTTAAATCCTGTTCTTTATTGCTCTATTTCTTTCACTCTCAGTAACCCCTTGGATCCTAGTTGCCTTTACTGCCTTGCCTGGAATGAAATGATAAAAAAAAATTATAAACTAAATATATATATATATATATATATATATATATATATATATATATATATATACACACACACACACACACACACACACACACAAACCTATATCTATTATCAGATTATTTCTCACTGAGTTTGAAATAAATTTTTTAAAATACCGTGATCATCAAAAATATTTTCCAGTTATAAAAATCTCAAAATTCATCAGTCTTTCTGACAATAAAATTTCTTATAGAATGGAAAAGATAAATAAACCTTTTATTTTAATAGAGGAATCCCTGTAGGCATTAAGCTGAATTTCTATTATTTCTGTATGCTATAATGTTGGTAGATTGCTCACAAAGATCTGAGGAAATAAGATAGCAAGTAAATATTTTCAGCATTGATTAGGTCTTAAAGAAAGCTGAAACCAAAGAATCCTAGGAAAGTGACCAGTGCACAAACTGGATATTCAAAAAGAGCCCAGTTATCTCTATATTATCACTGAAAGTACAAGAAAATTACTACAAATGAATGTAAAAAAACTTTCTCAAAAATAAAACCACTCAGATATAGCTTAAGTAATTAGAAAAAAAAGGAAATTCTAAAAGATAGAACATATTCTTTCAAATTATGGTGATCAAAGGAAACTCATTAGCATACTTTCACATACCATACCTTGCTTCACAAAGAACGTTTGTATACAGGAATGTATCACACACACGGGGGTACTGAAAAGTTCATAGCTTAAGGAAAAAATCAAGATGTTTGGTCATCTGATCATAATTTAGGATGTAGATCAGGCCAAGAACTTTATAACACTGTGTGTGTATCATATATATATATATATATATATATATATTAATGATTTTTCTTCTGACATTATTTTTATCACTATAAATGTTATTTTTAGTGGATATGCATATTTAAGATGCTATCCCTGATTTTTTTCGTTTTTTTTTTTCTTAAACAGTTTCTCAATCTTGGCTGGTTTTTTAATTTGCCTGGTTAAGAAAAAAACAAAAAATCATTGGTAACCACTCAAATATGTGTGCCCACTAAAAATACCATTTATAGTAATAAGAAACATATAAAACATTGACAATTTTAAGACAAAGGCTGAAAGTAATAATGTTCTGAGGATGATGTGAACAAATAATGAAATATTAAACACATATTGGGTGAAAATGAAATAGTGATCTAAAAGCATATTTCTCAGTGTTTTATTTTCTGTTTATGTTCAGGTACATACATATACATGAATATGATTATAGTTTTACTTAACAAAATCTCATTTTATGAATACACTATATTCAATTTTTGACAGTATCAATAAATTTTCTCAATACCAAGTAAATCAATACAAAAAAGTTAATATTTTTTACAGCTGTACAGATAAATTATGTTTAATACAACCAAGTTGAGGTTCTACTTTAATTCAGTTAGATTCTTGCAAAATATACAAAAAGAATCAATCCTTTCCTGACAAGAAATACTAAGAAAATATATTATTTTTAAAGACTTACATCAACAACATATAGCTTAATAAGCTTTCAGAGATAGATAGATAGATAGATAGATAGATAGATAGATAGATAGATAGATAGATAGATAGATAGATAGATATACACACACACAAGTTTCATTAAAAATAACTGACAAGGTATTGCGGTTAAGCTTTTTTATTTAATTTTCTTCTGTTTTTATAATTTTCTTCTATTCTGGGCATAAATTATGCAAAAATTGTATGAATGTTCTCTATTGTCTGAGCGCTTTTGACTCTACTTTTAGCCATTATCAAAGATATTTTTATTTTTACCTTTAACTGAATGTATGGACTGTTTTATGTATGTATCTAGAGTTATAGGAATCCAACACTCAATAATATCAACTATGAACATGCCCACAATGTGCTGACCATATTTGGAAAATAAATTAAACAGTATTAATTACATTTACCGGCATTTTGTGTTGATTAATTTTACTAATCGACTTTTACAAGTTACAAATAATCCTTCATAGACAAGGGGGGAAACTGTCAGAAATTGTCTAAAGTTCATTTTGAAAGAAAAGTACAGGGAATATGGTTCAAGTTTTCGACTTCATCAAGTCATCACCAGAGTAGGTAGAGACAATTGGTGAGTTTAGTAAAATGTTGAAATGGTGTAACAACACTATTCTTTAAAATAAGCTGTTAGAAATGTGTGATGGAAGTGCATAGAGCATATTTTAGGATGTAAATTCCTTGTATTTTTCTTTCAAAATGAACTTCACACAATTTCTGACAGAATTTCCTACTTGTCTGAGAAGGATTATTCCTAACTTGGAAAAGTCGATCATTAAAATCAATCAACACAAAATGTCTGTCATTTTTAATAGTATTTACCCTAAAGATATAGATATATAGAACATTCAAAATCTGCCAATTCTATAACTTTATAAATTCAATTTCCAAATGTCATTAAATAAATAAATTATACATTTTGTGATATTTCAAATTTTGGAAATATTTACATTGGTTTATATTTGGAGGCATAAAGAGATATTTTGCTTATTCTACATTAATACTTTCTTTGCTCTACAGAACTTCTTAATGTTTTTTTCAATATGAATAAACAGAATCAGCAAAATGATTTAACTGTATTCTTGTTTTGTAGTTTTTAATTAAATATTTTACTTTAGAAGTGTACAAAATAAATACAAAATTCAAGACTAGTCCACATATTTTTGGAATAAGTAACGGACATTTAAATGGAAGGTGTTGTTTATATCAGAAGATATAGCCTGCAGTACGTAATAAGAATGATATAACAAAATCAATAAATATTGAGGTCACTCAAATTGAAGTACTGTAATACAAGAACTTATTAGACAGTACTTGATTTTTTAAAATCTATTAGCAAAGCTTCAAATCTAAAACTAATTCATATATATATATATATATATATATATATATATATATATATATATATATATATATATATATATATTATATATATATAATTTAAATTAAAGTGAAAAATGGCGTTTTACAGTAGTACATGCCATGTGCTAAAATCAAGATTAGCAAGTACAATATGGCTGATATCACTAAGGTAACAAGACAGGATTGTCTCCCCTCAGTGTGGCAACTGCTACGATTTTTTTGTTGTTGTTGTTGCTGTCTCTTACCTACCCACTAACCATTCTCTTTTGAAAGAGTGAAGAAAACAAAATAAAAAAAAATTAAAAATAAGCAGTAATATAAATAAATAAAAAACTTTTTTTTTTTTAAATTGTACGTTTGAAAATGAAGGTGAGCATACACGCGCACCCGCGTGTCTGCACTGACACTGCTTGTGCGGACTCAGAAGAGAGGGGATGAAATCTCATGCGGTTACAGAGTTGAACTATAGTTTGCAGTCGTAATATATGCAGCCTGTGGTACCACTCAAAGAAAAAAAAGATGATTGGAATGGCTGAATGCACATACAGGACAAGAATAAACCGTAAAAGGAAGACAGCAGAGAAAATTAGCAGCAATGAATGGAAAATTACCACGGCTTCTTCTCCTCCTACTACCATGCCCTTCCCTTTACTATTCTTCCTGGAGCTTTTTCAATCCATAATTCCATCCATCCACCTCAAAACTCCTTTCTCTTCTTCTCCAGTCGACCTATACCCCATTCCCTACCCACAGCATCCTAACACCAACCATCCATCTCTGCCCACCCCATCTTTGCTTTCTCTTCCTCTGTCTTTCAGCTACTGTGTGTGTGTGTGTGTGTGTGTGTGTGTGTGTTGGTCTTTCACACAGCTATCAACCTGCTTGACCAGAGCAAAGCATTGGGTTTCCAACTGGGCACCCTCTCCCAACTCCACCACCTACACACAATTACATAGTCATTCTTTTACTTATCCAGACCAGTGTGAAATGAATTCTTTGTAGTCTCAGACTGAAGATGAGCTTACTTGGAAAATAAAATAATCTAAAGGTGATATTATATATGTGTGTATATGTAAGCATGTGTAAATACATACTCATAAAGTATTGTTTTAACATATGTATTTTATTTTGTCATGCATAGTTATAAAATCTGCAACATCTATAATTAAACCTATTAAACACATTAAACCAACAGAATGCAGTATACTCAATTCAAACATTAAATTTTGTATGAATACAATTATATGTGTGGTGTGTATGTAGATAATGACAAGCTCATAAATTACCAAGTACACTCATCTTAATTCCAAGAATCCTTAATATTTTTATGTCAGTAGCATTTCTAGAAAGAATCCGGCAGAAATATTTATGTGTTTGTAACTTGATGAGAGAAAAAGGTTAATTTTGAGAGTTAGGTGACAAAAATTATTACCAAGGAGATAAATGATGGTAGAAGAGATAAGGTTACAGGCAAGCAAACAAAATTTGGTAGTTAATTTCTTTTAATAATGAATGGCATGAAATTTCAAGTATTTTAATTAATGTAGAGTACTTTGCCCAAAATTGCATTAATTTTCCCATGATATATATATATATATATATATATATATATATATATATATAATAGTTCTTATCTTTAGTATATGTTTGATTTAAGAAAATTTCTCAAGATCAGATTCCATTCACACAAAGAGACAACATCTGCTTAACTGCTTCATAATTAGTGACAATACAAATATATAAGGTCAATAAAATCCACTTTAGGCTTATTAAGTATATAAGGTCATTTTAGAGGAATAGTTAGCAAGGATATTTTTTCTAGGCAGAGATGATAAAACAGTATTTTCACAAGTATACTAATTTATTTGAAGTATGTATGCGTGTATATTTAAAGAAGTAAATTTTGAAAGCATCTGCAAAAAGATCATCTTTTTATCACTATTTAATAAGACTTTAAATCCTTAACCAATTTATAATACAATGTGCGGCAGAAATACCTCCCACATAATCATAAGATATTAGCTAGATGAAAACACCATTGCCACTAATGTCTTACCATTAAGTGGGAGGTATTTCTGTCACACCATATATATATATATATATGTGAAGTACAGAACAGTTCTTGGCTAAACCAAGAATACACCCATAATATTTCCCATAATACACCCCAAATTCTGACGTTTGATTAGACTTTGGAAAGTGAGTTAACCCAAAATTTTTCAGCACCTCCTCATGAAAAGACTATATATGCAATAGTTATATATGTGTTATATATGTGCAATAGTTATTACCACTCTTGTTTTTTAAACTAGTGACTACAGTCAAAAGATGTTTTTCACTGAAAATATTTGCATACACCTAATATATAGACATTTTTATCATTTTCATAATGCTATTTTAATATAAAAATGATATACCTATAAAATATTATCTGTAAAGTTATAATTTTAAAGAGAAAATATAGAATATTTGAATTAATTTGTGGCATCATTCAGAAATACATTTATATTATTTCTTCACTGAAAAATGTGTTATTCTTCAATTTGGTTTTAAATTTTCAAATCACTCATCACAAAAATACAAGAAATTTGTCACTTGGACTTTAATGTCTTTTTTTAAATTTGAACACAAATATTCAACTTTCCATATGATTGAAAATATCTTTTATTGGTTCAAAACATATTTATGTACTAAAAAAATAACTACCTATTTTCTTGATATGCTAATTCAAGCAAAAAAAATATATAAGATTGCTTTCATTTATTATAACAATTTTGTCTATATTATCCGATTTCCTTTTGACAGAAAATATTTCCAATTACAAATCAATAACTATAGAAAGTAAAAAAAATAAAGCACATTATTTATCTGAATTGTAAAATTTTAAGGCTTTCTATTATAAATAAACAAATAACTTAATACAGACATTAAGTTATTTTATAAACTATTTTCTTACAATCAGATATTATCAAAGTGACAGATAATCTCCCTTCTCATTGTATGGTAGCTTATAAGAATAAAATTATAATACTGAGAATAAAATGTGCCCATTTGATTCTTACTGCTATCAGATATCAGAAATCAAACTAATCATCAATTATGCTTGTAATCAGTCAAAACTTTTGTTGTAAGAACTAATGGCTTGATAGATGCATCTATCTTGTGTTTCCACATTATTCATTACCTTATCTAAATATCAGTGACATTTCAGTTTACCATTATGGACAAATTAAAAAATTCTTGAAAATTTTATTGGCAAAATACATGAACCATTTATAATCATCTTTATTCACAACAGTACTTGTGTTTAAAAATTTGTATTTATGCATACATAGATGTTCTTTCCTCAACTGTTTAAAGTTGAAATTTAAAAGAAATGGCTAAAAGCTAATTAATCTTTAAATGAAAACAATTTTAAAAGTTCATAGTTCCTACAATAATTAATATAGCTAATTATTTTCTCAAAAATTATTTCTCAATCGTTCTTCTAAAGACAAAGTAATTTCTTTTAGTTAAGTATATTTCTATACACTTTTATGTAATTTCTATGCTTATACAAAATGTATATTTGTTGATATTTAACCGATTTTAACTACACTGAACTTTGAAGCATAAAAGACTTGTCAGACACACTGCCACCTCTTCAGCCTGACAATGCTTTCTGAGATAAGCTATGAAGACCATCTGCAAACATATACTTTGGATATATGATTACAGAAAAGCTAATAAAAAATGTCAATGTTAATATTTGTTTCCCTTATAAGAAATATATTTTAAACAGGAAGGTATAAAAAATCCATTACAAAATTATATATCTATAATTTTAAATGTTTTGATGGAAATTGTTATTTTTATAATCATAGACAACATATAATTAATATAATTAGATTTGGAATTTCAATATACATGCATTTTTACATTCAAATTATATTCAGGATGACCTTAAATATATAATAATTTTATAATTATCCATACCTGAAAATTAAATGCATAAAAACTGATAGGTACTTTCCAAGAAACATTTCCAAATACATAACAATCATTTTAATTAGGTACCTCTACCTCCACCCCAAAAAAGAAAAGAAAAGTGATACCTAAGGTTTAAAATGCATTTTAAAAATGAAGTCTTTCTTGAAGCTTTTATTTTAGGTTTAACTGCAAGCTAATAGATTAAATTTAATATTTCCAATAAACAAAACACTTTGCTGCATTTCAAACTGAATTTAAATTGATTGCAAGGATTTTTTTTTTTTTTGAGATCACTAAAATTGACCATATTGACAAATCTGTCAAAACAGCATAATTCTCTTTATTAAAAATCTTCAAAAATAAAATATATTATTCTGAATATTTGAGGAAAATTAATTGATTTAAAGTTTAATTAATCGGAATTAAAACAAATATTACTTACTTTTAGTTTAAAATATCACAGAAAAGCATTTTTAACAAGGAGGTAGGCGTTTTCATGAGGTGTTGACATTGATGATATTTGCTAGATTTAAGTAACTGGGAAATACTTGTAGTAAAATTACATGACAAATACAATTTAAAGACTTTTTTTTAGATAATGTTTTTTAACTACTCAGTAATCTTAAAAATTTAAAATATTTTAAACATTGTAATATTTTAATGAGTTTTAGGTACTTTGGTTTTATAGTTTTGCTTACAAAGAGGCTTGTTGATGAAATTAAAAAATTACCAATAAATTTTAAATTTACTATTGTTACCACTCTTATTTTCTGATAATGTCATGTATGGACATCAGTATTTACAAAAATCAACACGTTTACACACACGCACATACACACGCACATACACACACACATACAAAATACTGGGTGTTGAATTGTAATAAGCTTTTCCATTTATGATTGTTAAATATAGCTTTTATTTAATAGCACTACTGCTTGATCAATACAAATTAATACAGAATTTTAAAAGTTTATAAATTATTTTAATTAAAATTTTAAACAACTAAAAGTTTTTGTAAAAATTCATTATTCATCAGAAAAAAAAAAAATTATTTCTTAAGATTATGGACAGTATTTGTCCATAATATATTTTATTCATAAAAGCAATTAAAAGCTTTTTTAACTAAATAATGTCTTAGTTTTATTGCATTTTTTATTTTACAATTCAGAGTAGATTTTCTTTAACTTTGACCAAAAAAATTTGATTATTTAAATTTTCCAAAGATGTGTGCTTATAACTAATATAAACATTAAGTGCGACAAAAAAGAGTTTCTTGAAATTTCATAAAATTAACTAACTATATGAGGGGTGTAACAGATCTAAAAAAAAATATATATTTTTAAGAAGATTACCATTTCAAGAATAAATGAATTTATTAGTGAATAAATCTTAAAAGTTTCATTAAATTCTGATAATCATGTGATTTTTGCAAGAATTTCCTAATCAATGTTTTCACTGCAAAAACTCAAATTTTTCATACTAATTTGAGACCAGAAAAACAAGATTTTTTTTAACCAAAATCTCAAAGTATTTTATAAACATAATTTTTGCATCAATAAAATCCTTTGATCTTACCTCTTATTAATAACACAAAGATTTTGAAGATAAATTTTTGTTTTTATTAAGTTTTGGGTAATTTTTTTCATCATGTAAGCTCAATTTTTAGCACATCTTCGAAGGTGCCTAATTTTAAACAATTAATATGATCACATTTCTGATTTTACTCATGTTTACAGTGGATTTTATAATTGCAAGCAGCTGATAGCTCTTTTTATAAATGGTCAAACTAGTTAGAATCTTGAAATTAAATATGCTAAGAAAAACCTGGAATTATCTAAAAAGAAACACTAATAATGGTGAATTTTGAAGAAAATAAAACCCACAAAACATATGTCAGAAACTCTGCCCAGGTGTGGTTGTCTCAATCAAGTCATAAATAAATCTACAATGACTTTTTCTCTGCAACTTAAATAGTTTTGTATATTAAGATTAGAAAAAATTACTTTGTAATTATTTTTGTACTAAAATAACTACTTGTGTGAAGAAAACTTTTTGGGTTTTTTTTTTTTGTTATTAGCAACAATCATCTGATGGAAGAATAACAACTAATGTCCTGAAAATGTACAAAATTAATTTGAAACATCAGTACAAAAGAGAACATATTGTTAATCAATCTAAAGGTAGAAGTAGCTAATGTTAAATAGAATCAAAATTAAGAATTCCACTTTCAACTATGAAATACATAATTTTATAAATGATAATGAAACAAAGGAAACTCTTGTTCAAGGTGACTAGAGCCATAAGAAAGTTTCTATGCAATGAAGGATTTTTTTTAAATCTCTGTTACAAAGTAACAAATAAAATGTGTTGTAATATTTCCAAAAACTGCAGTATAATACCTTTATCATATAAGTTATTATGACAGAGAAGCCAGAAGAAAGCAATTTCTTTAAAACAGTCAGCCTCCAAAAGAGGAATTGGTGTACAATTGAGATGAAAAAAAAATTCTAATATACACTACCATTTTTTTTTCCAGAGAGTCCCTCATTTGTTCAATTTTTGAACAACAGACAAGTATGAGTCTGGAAATTGCTCAACTTGTTCTGTTTAAATTGCCTGCATCTCATTATCAAACAAACCAGATTTTAGGTTATGTTATGGGAAAAAATTTGAAGCATTTTTCCTTCAACGTTTTTGGAATGCATGGAAAATATCAATTCACAAAAATACAAATCCATTCTACACAAGGGATTTCTGCTAGTATTTACAAACAGTTATATTGTTATAGCATGTCACGTGGGTTCACATTTCTCATAAATAGTAACAGGATCAAATCCAGCAGATGTCATTTGACCTAAAACAGTGCTATCAAAAGTTTGCAACAGACTTTTTTATTTTTATTTAGCAGTTGTACTTGATAATTAGTTGAGTGAAATTTGAATTTTATTTCAAATCTCTATCAGATTATCTAACTTATGACAGTTATTAGATAAGAGCACATTTTTCACAAACAAGAACACCCTATACCATACACTACAGCAACAACAAACGTGTATGGCACAACCAAAAATGGTTCTTATGGTCAAGTCAGTTTCCTCTTGAACATGCCTGAACCATATTGGATCATGAAATCAGATGTCAAGAAAATTTCTATAAAAAAGACTTTTCTTCATGTTTTGAATAGAGACTGGGTATCCTACAAGATAATAGATTTGATGAAATCAATGTCCGAAAGATTAAAACCTTAAAAAAATCTACTGATGATAAATTTACTAAATTACAAAATAACAAAATATTCTTGAATTATCTATCCTTGATTAATGTTTCATTTAAAATGGAGGTTTATTTATTTTTGTTATATCTTTATACACAATATACTTGTACAAATTGGTAACTCTTCTTTCAAGCATATATCATGAAATTAATATTTTATTGCTTAATATAAAAACACAACATAATTTTTATTTGCAAATTAGATTTTAAAATCAAAATGTAAAAATTCTTAATCTTTTTTAATTGTTATTATGAAGCCATGTTTGGACAAAAACTTATATTCTTAATCTGGTTGTTAATATTTGGCTTAAATAGCAAATGACAAATCAGATATTATAATTTCAGATCATTTAAAACCAGTTATAAATGATCAGAAAAGATATCGTGTATATTAAAGATGGGCAGTTTCACCCTCACACCGTGAAACCACATCAAAATTTTTGACAAAACCAAAATCGTTCAGTTTGAGTGCTATCACTATATTGAATGAGCACAACCAAAGAAACACTATTGAAAAAGACTTTATGTCAATAAAATTAAATTTTATCAATATTTATACCATTGTAAGAGAAAAAGATTGAACAAAAATATGTAAAAAACATTTAATTGACTACTAGTTTAAATAGTAAATGTGAAATCTATTTGTTTAGTTTACAAAAGAAATGAAGAAGAAAAAAAAGGAAATACGACATGCCTGAAAAGTGATATCTATTTGTTTCAGTTTTCAAAAAAAAAAAGAAAAAAAAAGAAAAAGTTTTCAAAAAAGAAAAAGTTTTCAAAAAAGAAAAAGTTTTCAAAAAAGAAAAAGTTTTCAAAAAAGAAAAACTTTTTTGTGGTTAAAATTAAGTTAACAAAATAGCGGGTAAAAATAAAAAAAAAAATAGTTGTCAGTTTCGTCTTACTCTAATGTTTAAATTTTATGAAGTCGGATTTTTTGTAAGGGTTTTCTAGTAAGCCAATAAGCCAATCACAAAATAAAGTTGTAAAAACAAGAAAAATGAATAAAGATTTTTTTTTATATAAATAATTTTTTTTTTTTTTTTTTGGAATACACATAAATTAGATATTAAAAATAATTAAAATAGTTCTTAATTTCACATTTAAAATGTGTATTTCCAAATTTTCCAGATATGCGAGTCTCTAAGTGTAAAAAAATTGTTTGTTTTCTATAAATAAAATTGTTTCTATCTAGCGAATACACCTAAAAAAATTGGATATTAAAAAATAAAGTAAGTTTTAATCTGTTTTAAAATGTGTATATTTTCAAAACTGTAAGTCATTTTTTTTAAAACCCAAAGTAAAAATTATTCATTTTTTAGCCACTAGGGTTCGGTGGGTGTTTGTTATTGTTCTGCCTATAAAATTCTTCTAAACAAGGAGAATTAATAATTCATTTTATTTTTACAAATATATTTATGGTTTTATCTAGCAAATACACTTAAGATTATATATTAAAATTAAAATAGTTTTTAATCTCAGTTTTAAAACGTGTATCTAAAAAAGAAGAGGTAATAATACTCTCAAATTTGGAAATATACACATTCTAAAAATGAAATTAATTATTTTTAATACAGTGCAACCTCGGTTCTTGAACATCTCACATGTCGAACAAATTGGTTTTGGAACAGAAAATTCAAGATGAAACTGCCTCTGTTCTCGAACAACATTGCCGAACCAAGTTAACCCAAATGGAATAATTTCTGAGTCAACCGAGGGTTGTATACATTCGTGTGGTGTGGCGTGCTTTTCTTTTCCAATTTTATTGTACTGTGACATTTTTTCTCTACATTGATTCCTATTGGAAAAAACGGTTTCAGCTTACGAACATTTTGGGTTACAAACAGCCTTCAGGAACAAATTTAATTCGTGAGCCGAGGTATTTAATTTTAGATGTAGTATTATTCACTAGATAAAAACATAGGGGGAAAACTAACTCATTGATTTTCCTTGTTTAGAAGAAATTTATTTGCAAATCCCAATAACAGTTGACTGTTGACTGGTGTACCAGAAAAGAATTGCCGTATTTTTAAAAACACAAGGGGTTTCATTTTTTGGCTTTTTAAAAGCCACATCATAAACTAATTTCTGGAGAACTATACCATTTTCTCTCTCAAATGTATTGTCCAAAGAAACAAATATAGGTATTTTATATAACAATTTCTTTCATATTTACCAATTTGTTAAATAACTATGGTAGTTATCTATAGTTGACAATTAATTCAAAAGTTTAATAAATAAAATTTAATCGAAAACAAGTGTCTGTTAGTGTCAGTAATAAATGTGTGGTAAAAGAACTTTCAAAGTATTGAAACTATCAGGTCAGAGAATAAATGAACATCTTCCTGGTTGTAGTTTAAGGTGTCTTCTAAGTGAGTGTACAATTTCAAGAATATTGATAAAGATTGGTCACTTTGATTTTGCAAAACAAAGTAACATAAAATTTAGTCTCACAAAAAAAAAAAAAAAAATATCATATTTTCATTTTCGGCTGTTCAAAGCAAAATACCGTTTTAACTCGCTGTAAAAAAAATAATTCAATGAATGAAAGCACATACAAATTACTAATTACATATTTAGAAAGATTATTTTCTTTGCAGCCATATGAATATTTTTAAGATTGGACCAGAAATACACAAGAATTTGCAAGTTGAACAGACTAAGTTGCAAATTTATCGATCTCAAACAAAATCAGATATCGACTAGAAATGCTATCATTACACAAGAAAATGAATGGCTTCCTTAGAAAGCAAAACTACTAAATTATAAACCGAAAGACCAAATCGAAAACCGCAGTATCAAGAAAAAAAAACAGAAACCGATACCAAAACATAAACTAAGAAACTGACCAACTCCAGCATATATACAAAGGGGTGCTTGGTGCTGAAAAGTTATTGGCCAGACCAAGAACTTTTCAACACCAATCTCCTATCCTCTCTTTCACACACACACACACACACACACACACAGAGCCTAGATTACATTCTTACACTGTTCAATACTATCAGGTTTAAGTCTCAAATAGATGTAAACATTCAAAAAAACATGTATTTAGGCAGTAGTCTTTCATTCTTTTTAAGTAATGGTTTATCCTGTATTTCCTGTTTAGGACACAGTTTTTGGTTCCTAAAGTTATTTCTCATTTTCTTTTACCCCCAGTAATTCTTTGCATTTTTAGTGACAACATTATCTCCTTGCTTGGGGTTAAATGATTAAAAGGCAATATACAAATAATGTTCTTTTTAATTTTTTTTATTTAACTTTGCTTGTTCATATACAAGAGAATACATGTTCTAGACCCAATAAATATAATGTCTTAACATTGGGAGCTGGCCTTTACAACCATACTTCTATAACAACAAAAAATAGAACTCTTAGTTAATTCTAAATCATATCTTATCACCTCTTTTCGTAAAAAAACAACAACAAAAAATGCACAATTTTAACCGTTAACACTCTGCATTATTAATATTACTTCTCTTTCCACTGCATTCTTTTTCAAGACCTCTAAATTGCAGTATCTTTATTGGTAATTTCACTCAAAAGTTGTTTCCTTTTGCCATAGCTGGATATGACAACGCAACTATGAAATTCAAACAAATTCAAATTCAGGCATCATAGTCACCTTCAGTGGCAGGATAAAAGTCAAAGAAAGGTTAAATTCCTACCACTTTAATTATAACAGCAAAAACCCATACAGATTAAAAGATAGCTGTTATTAAACATTTGATCAATGGGGGTCAATTTATCACCTTTTCTCTTACATTATTCTATAAAGAATTCAATAATATTAAAAACTTATGAATAATGGATTCCATACCTTGTTGATAAACAAATAAAATAAATATATAAAAATAATAACATAGATAACAAAAATTACAATCAAACTATTTCATTATAAGCAAATAGACCATAATCACAAAGAGGAGGAAATAGCAAGGAATAGAATTAAACATAGGTAAATATTTTCAGTTGAATGTGATAAAGTAATAATATGTTACAAACTATTTAAAGCATGTAATCTTTATTAAAAAAGCTTTTTATAAAACTCATTAAATATCTTGCCTTTTAGGGGATTGCATTTCCTATAATGCAAAAACTTCATAGGCTGAACATACAACTACTGCCTGATTCTGTAGGTTAATTTGGCATTTGTCTTACCAAGAAGTCATTTGTGGTTACATAAATGAATATATATATGCTGAAACATAGATATTTTGACTAGGAGACACCAAATACTCATGAATAATATGTTTTCTATACAACATTAATTATAAAAAATGACTTCAGATTGTTCAAGCCACTTTAGAAGCAAAAACCCATAAATGATCTTCTGTTGGGGATATGAGATATTAAATGTATTTAACAACAAACAGATACAATACCATTCAATTTTTACCTGATCTTCTTAATAGCTAGAAAGAGGTAAATTAGAAAATTGCAAACATAGATTTATGTCTATTAAATCAAGATATGCGTTCTCATGTATATAAATAAGAAAGGTTTTATCTTTAATCAAGGTTGTGTATTTGCATATATATATATATATATATATATATATATATATATATATATATATGTGTGTGTGTGTGTGTGTGTGTGTGAAGTGTGGAGTAATGGATAGCAGCTCGTATTGAGGAATCAGAAAGCCAGTTGAGTTCATTACATTCACTTACATGCAAGTACCCTTGGGAAAGGTATGAATCAATCTCTTCTCTCCCTATCAACTATGGGTCCGACAGAATGGGTCCTATAGCCTTGGGTAGCAACCAGTCTAGAAGGACAAGTCTGAATTCAAAACCTGAGAAGGGTCTTTTGGGGACTTTATGGCATGCTGTGCACCAATTCTCTGTATTCAGCTCTTCCAAAGAGTACAATTGGTTCTGCACAAGCCTTCTCCACTATAATCAAATGATATGTGCAGGTAGTTTGGCTTTTAGGTTCTAAAAATTGAGCTGCAGGATCCTTCTATGTCAAAAAATGACAAGAGACTCCTCCATTTTATATATATGTGTGTGTGTGTGTGTGTGTGTGTGTGTGTGTGTGTGTGTGTGTCACCTTACATTTTTACTCTATTCAATGCTATTTGGATAAAGTGCTGAATAATGATGAACAAAAGAAACATCAAATACAAATACATGATATCAACAAATATCCATACACAATATTATACATAGTTTTCAGAAAATTCTGGTAAAAACAAGCATCTTCCATCATCTAATCAATAATTATATACCAATGTATGCATTTCCATCACTTTCTAAATCATTTACATATGCACATCAATCAATTCTCACATATAAGTATTCAAATGAACAAATCTGTTAGGTGACGTAACATAATTACAATGTTCACTCTAATAAAGCAACATTCCATTTATGAATAATTATACATGCAATTTTCTCTTAAAAGGCAATCAATCCTCAAATATTGATGAGCTATCAAAATCAGAAATTATGTAACAATGTCAGGCAAGTAATTTTAACAAGAGGAAAGCATATTTGTACCAATTCTGCTTCTCAACATACTAAAATGTTAACTTTGATTTGAATCTGACCAAGACCCCTAGATAACGTTATGAATTTTCAAGATAATTTTAGTATCCATTAAAAACTTCTTTGCAATATATATATATATATATATATATATATATATATATATATATATATTGTTATGTCCATTTTAATGATATGGAAGGTCTGTTAAATTGTCAGGTATTTCTTTGTTATTCCCTTGATATATTGTCTGATGTTAAAAAATATCAAAATAAAAACTTATAAAATCAAGAATAGTAAAAATAAATTATAATATATGCATGTATGTATATATGTGAACCAACATGAAATGGGTAGAAAAATTAACATTTTTCCAGAAAGTTTACATAATAAAAGGCAAAAAAAATGTTGAAAAACAGGTGTTTAAACCTTAGCAAAAAAAGGAAGGAAAAGGTTAATCAAGTCTTTCAAGAAGATAAAGAACTATAGTATTTATTGTATTGTTTTGAGAATCCAATAAATTGTATTTTCTGATTCAGAGAGCATTTTCTTTGTTCATCTCTTGTTAAGACATTAATGCAATCAACCTTTTGCCAAATAATAGTCTTTAGCTCTCATAGTCAAAGCTCCAGTTCCTATATCTTCATCAATTAGAAACCTATCTTGAAACTGAACTGATCCTGTTTTTGGAACAACAAATGGTTAGTCTCACTTCTTGACTGACAACTAGGTCATTCATCCCATTGACTTGTTAAATCCCAATGACTTTGTCTATACACCATCATTCTCCTTTAAATCAGAACTACAATTAACAGGTTCTTCAAGTGCAGAGACATCACCCCTTTCTATGAGTATATCAATGGAAATATGGTTATTACTTATTTGTTCTATCATAAGAAATACTCACTTACCACATAGCAATGTTAGAGGTGTTACATATCATTTTCATTATAAATAGTATTCAATTGTATATCTTGCCTATTTAAATTATTTTCATTCATTTTACATAACAATAAATAATTTTTATTGTAGCAAAAATTCTACTAATTTTAAAATCTGAAATTACAACAATTTGGTTGTATTGTTAAAATAAAAAGTACAACTAATAAACCTGCATTTAATGCGCATTTGCAACATGCTTTATTTAATCTTGAAAGTACTTTGTCCTTAATGTATATCCACAAAGTACTTTTCTGTATCAGTATCCACAAAGTAGCTATTGTTGAAATAAATAATCTTTTCAGTTGCATAAGTTTTATTGATTTCTTGTGCATTGTCTGGAAGTGAACTATTTTAATTGGTAAAACAAGAAAACTGACTACAAACATGCATTTTTTTACACTGACATTAAAAGGCATTTTAATAAAACATAAATGTTTTTTTTTTTAGTTCATTTGTATCTAAATTTTATACCTAAAAATGAGCCAGAGTATAAGCAGAAATGAGGTTGTATTAATAGCATAAGCAGAAATGAAAACTTGGCAGGTACATGACATTCACGGAAGATTTTATTGAAAACTCTTCAAAGAATAATTTTAGTATTTCATTTCTGAGATAAGTTACACTCAATATCTTTTTATTATTTCAAACTATTATTCTTATCTTGGTTGATACTGATGTTGATATAGACACATTTTGACCAAATATTTTCTGGTCATTATCAGGTGGCCATTATTTAGCTGATATATGTTGATTGTTTTGTTATTATGTCAGTTATTATTTATTCCTACTGAACCAGTGCTTCACTACCTAATCCAGGGTTTGAACTCACAACCATAAGACAGTATCACGTGTATAACCAACTCTGATATCCGCTATACCATTGTCTCATGTATTTTGGGAGGCTTTAATATTCAATTTCAGGTGGTTTTATGACATTTGGTTATGATGGTGGGTTCATACAGCTCTTCATAAATTTAGTATTTGATTTCTGAGATGAGTAATTGACAATATTCTTCTATTATTTTGAACTGTTATTCCGAACTTGGCTGATATAGATATCATTATCTTCAAAGGATATCATAATTCATAATTCTTTATGCTAATGAATTATTTTCTTTACTGTGACCAAATGCTCATTACAACAGACAAATCTTCAACTTTCAATTATAAACTCATAGTTAATACATTTCTTTATAAGCTTAATAATCTTCACATGATTTAGTTGAGATATAAAAGTATAAGATATATCATAAAAATATTAACTGTGTTCTATTTATTTACACCTGAAAATTTTATTCCAACTTAGATTTATAGGACATCTCATCAATATTAGTAATACTACTATAGTTCTAGTAGGCATAAATTGTAATAGCAGGTAACTGAGAGAAAGTATCAAAGGCAAACCAAATACTGATACTTAATACAAAAATTTCTTTACACAAATTATTTTAATGTTTAAGCAAAGAAAATTTTGTTATTTAATTTTTATAGTTACTAGTTATTTTCATTCTTACTATAATTATAACTTGTTCAAAAAAATTCTTGTTTTTGTTGTTAGATAGCATTTGGAGCATTTAGTTTTTAACAAATTTTATTAAAAAAAAAAAAAGGCCACTTTTGAGTGTATTATTGAAATTGAATCAAAAAACATTTTTTTAGAAAAATTTGTCAAAACAGACTTTTTTGTTTATTGATTCTAACATTAAAGATGGAAGGAAATAATAATATATAAACATTTGCTCACAAGAAAAGGTATTTTGTTAATATCATAGAAAACAAAACACTACACACACCTTATATATATATATAATGAGATTGGAAGGAATTCTATTGTGATGAGCTTCTGTGCCTTTTAACTGAAGTAAAAATATTACTCAAATACATTTGTGCAGTTTATCAAGAAGGTACTATGTATAACTGAGAATACCAAAAATGATTTGTGAAATTTCAGGTTAGATTTCTCACTGAATGAGGTTATAGGATTTGGGAGATAGCCAACATACGCAAAATATCAGAATCAAACACTGAAAATCATTCGCACCAACAAAGTTATAATTTTGATGTGTGGTTTCCACATATGTTAAATGAAAAATTTGATGGTCAATGAAAAGTGGATACTTTATAACAATCTGAATGTAAGAGATTGTAGAGTAAACAAGATAAACCACAACTGTACTAAAGGCCAGTTTTCATCAAAAGAATAAATTATAATTTTTTTTTTTAAAGTCCACAATTTTAATCCTCCTCAAGGTTAGATAAGAATAATTATTGAAAAAGTAGATATTTTTATAAACACTTATTAAATTAAATTTTCTTTAAAGACAACTGTTAATTCTGTGACAGCAATAATTAAAAACCTAAATAGTTTTCTTATATATTATACATACACACACACATATATATATATATTTAGACGTGTGTGATAATTCAGATTATATCTGTAAAAAACAGAATGAATAAAGACAAAAGGAAAACATTTCTTTACCAATGCGTTTCATGATTTAGCTAGATATAAGTTCCTCAGGAAACAAAATACATTGGTTTTTCTTTTGTCTTTATTCATATATAAACATTTGCTCACAAGAAAAGGTATTTTGTTAATATCATAGAAAACAAAACACTACACACACCTTATATATATATATATATATATATATATATATATATATATATATATATATATATATATATATAATGAGATTGGAAGGAATTCTATTGTGATGAGCTTCTTTTGTAGAACCATATGATTAATTCAAACAAGTACTCAAGTAATACTTCCAAATAGAGGCACTGATGGCAGCAATTGAGAAAAATCACCCAGAAAGGACATAATATTCCATCAGGATAATTCTAGATTGTATGTTTTTTGGTGATCAAACAGGCACAAATTGTTAGTTTGGCTGGGAATGTTTTATTCATCTGCCATATTTACCAGATATTGCACCTTCAGATTAATGTTTATTTTGATATTTAGAAAATTTCAATTCCTTGAAAGATTTCAAAAAGCACTTTTCAGAGAAAATAATTTGGGAGGATAGAATTATGAAGTAGTCTGAAATATGACACAAGCTATTAGAACAAAATGGTAAATAAAATAAAGTTAATGCTGAAAATATTTTTTCTTAATTTTTCACTGAATGAACTTAAAAGTTTTCAGTCACCCATTAGCTTTACTCCATCTTACTACTGTTCCTTTTCATGTCATCTATCACAAAACTTTGATTCTCAAAAGACAATTCATAAATAGAATATGTAATGCATAAAATGAAGCTAATTAGAAAATAGTAAAGAACTATTTTACAAATGGAACAGAAGATTCCAGAAAATAATTACAAATATAATATGATTAATTTATTTGTTTACAAACTATTAAACATTAAATTATATATATAAAAATGTCACCCATTCCAGAAATGGACAGAATTCTTGCCAAAAATATATTACCAAAATTAAAATCATGCAAATGGAAGTACTATTTTTGTTCATAGCTAACTTTACAGAAATTATACATGCAAAATTTGAAAATATTTTTAAAATACTTGGACACAGATTAAAAGAATTTAATCCTACAAAATTATATTTTCCTCATTTCTTTAAAAACAAAATTCTAACAATATCATGAATGCAAATATAATATGCAAGACAAAAAAAAATCCTTAAATTTTTCACAATTTTTGTTATTTCCCCACTACAACTTTTTTTGTCATGCAAAACAAAAATATAAATAAATAAAATCTATTGGTTACATTTTAAATTAAATTATACTGTTGCAAAGCATATTCATTGTGTTTTACAATATGACATATACATACAATATGAAAATGCATTTGTATAAAAACTAAATAAAATAGAGCCCACTTCATTCATAGTCACCTAAAATATGCAAAGTAGAAAAGAACTTAATGCTAAGATAAAATAATTCAAAATTATTTTCATAGTTTTAGTAATAACAGACTTTGACAACATGGTTCATTTTATATATAACTTATTGATAATTTTAGATATTTTTGTTATTATAATTCTATAAATCTAATATTTGAGCACATTATTGGGAATATCATATTAACATCTTTTTCTGAAAGTTTGACAACCTCTGTTGAACAACAAATATAAAAGAATAGACAATTAGCAAATATAAGCTAATAATCAAGTGCAAATGTATACTACTGTACTTTGTATCAATTTCTTGTTACTGCCCATTTCCTTGGATTTTTTCAATATTAAAATGACAATTAAAACCAATTTTATCTGACATCAAAAAGTTTTCTAATTAAAATAAATTGCTTTACTGCAGTAAGACTGCAGTCCAGTCACCTGAAGGAATCTAAACCAGTTACATCATCTTAGTGAAGTACTTTAATGAAGCTGTTAAATTACAAATTATATTCATGTGATCAAATAATGAAAAATATAAATTTACATCCTGCAAATCGTCAACCACCTGTAAATACTGTCAATATCCATGTAAATCAACAACCAGTTTCAAGATTTCAAAATAAACATCTGAACAAATTTCCAACTTTTGAGGCAACATCACAAAATCTGCTTTGAGCAGAAACTCTCAAAAGCAGCTTAAATATATGTGGGGGCCTACTTACAAATGGACACTTCCACACCTATATAATATGGCTACCAACGCTGAGTAGAAAAAGACCGAGTGAGAGTCACTGAGTCAGGACACCAGTGAGAGAAAGTACTCTCCAGTCCACATTTACCTTTGTACTATGTTTCCAAGAATATACTATTAGGTTGGTGCAAAAATAATGTTGTTTTTTGACGTATTTTTAACGTCTAAAAACTGATATTATTTTTGCACCAACCTAATATTTAACCTTATATCTGAGTCCGTGTTATCTTTCTATGGTTCTACACCATAACAATATATTAAAGACTTAGCACTCTGCATTACTAATATTACTTCCCTTTCCACTGCATTCTTTTTCGTATTTTCACTCAAAAAGTTGTTTTCTGTTGCCATAGAAGGATATGACAATTATGAATTCAAGCACTCTATTGTTCAGGGATCAGAGTCACCTTCAGTGGCAGGATAAACTTTTTGTACAGTAAATGACATCAGAGTGATAAAGGATAATGACAAATAAAATAAAAGGATAAATGTTAGCTATTTCCTAATAACCAATTTATATTTTATGAACTATTTCTACAGACATTAATATTAACATCAGATGTAATAATAACTACTTAGTAATAATTAGTAATTCAATTGTTTGCAAAGGCTGTAACATTCTTATTACTAAATAAGAAAATAATTTTATTTCTGATGGTCACATTTCAAAAGTTATCACAACTTAAATGACTCTGCATAATACGGGGGTGCGTCAGAAATACCTCCCACATAATGGTAAAACATTAGTGACAATAATGTCTTCATCTAGCTAATGTCTTACCATTATGTGAAAGGTATAAGTAGGAGGAATTTCTGCTAGAATCTGTATAACACTGTTAACAAAGCATTAGAAATCTAAATATTAGTTGTATAATTTGTCTAAATATCTGGGATGAGGAATTATCATTATTTATATTATTTACATGCAAACTATTGTTCTCATCTTTATAGCCATATTCACAACATTTCAGCAGCTCTACACTCCAACCTTCTTTAAGTGATATACATTGGAATTTTGAACCAAACCCTTTATTTAGTCCACAGGGGTAGATTGTTCTAATTCCACATGCTATGCCCTTTTTTTGGATATCTCAGTATCAGTTAATTCCCTTTAGTAACTCAACTCTCCAAGATTTGTTCCCTCTGCTGTAGCCAGGTATTGAGCACACAATTTGGGTCAAATCTCTTTTTGGATTACTTCAATCAGTGCTTTTATCCATGGACACATGGCCTAGTGGATAAAATGTTGGTGAACAAAAATTTGGCAAGCTGAGTTACTGGGATATACAAAAAAGCATTGGACATAGAATTAGAACAATTTACCCCAGTGGATGAAATAAAGGGTTCTAAATTCCAACATATATCACCTGAAAAAGGTTGGAGTATACAATGATTGAAATATGAATATGACAATAAAGATAAGGACAACAGTCCGAATGATGTAAATAGTGTAAATAGTATTGTTCTCATCTTTGTTGTAGTTATCACATTTCAGGATTTCATCAGGTGTACATTGAACCAGGTAACCCTTTATTTAATCTATATGGGTAAACAGTTATCATTCCACTGCCTATGTCTAGGGATATCTTGTATAGTTTTTATTTTTTCAGTACTGATCAGTTATTGCTCACCCAGTTTCCACTGAGTCCAAGTACATACTGCCCAACCCAGGGACTGAACCCACAATCACATCACCAAATTCACAAATCAATGCTGTGAATTTGGTAACAAAGTAATTGTTATTCCAATCCCTGGGTCAGGCAGCGGAAATGGGTGAGCAATAAATGAGCAGTATTAAAAATAAGAACTGGACAAGATATCCCTAGACATGTTTCATTACTCTCAATTATTACTAGTAATAAGCAATAGAGAAATACATATATTTTCTCAAAATCTTAACAAGAAGCTCACTAATAACAATTATTTTTTTAAGGTAGTAAAGCCCTTAAGACACAAGAGGTTACAGGGTGTGGAAGAATTAGGAACAGAAACATTAATAAAGAGTGGGAAGAGAAAAAGAGTAATAAGGAGAACAATAGATAGCAATTGACATTGCATTTAAATTTTTGCAGATTAAAGTTGGCTGGAAAGCATGGATCCAGAAAGGAATTCCACAAGTAAGAAGTGTGAGAAAAGAAACTGTTAGCATAGGACATATGGCTACATCTAGTCAACTCAACTGTAAATTGATGTGATCTTAACACCAGTCCTGTACTGCAACAAAGAGCTCATCTGAACAATTACCATGAAAGTATTTATAGAAAAGACACATGGGCAACCTTATGGTAGTGGGAAAGTGACTGATGCTGAGCTGCCAGATCAAGACTGATAATATTGTTGATTCTTTTTGGATTTTATCAAGGAACTCAAAACAGGGGCACTGGACCATATGTTGCAGCAATATTCTAAGCCTGGATGAATGGTAGACTTATAGATGTGTAAGTTAGATTCTGGAGAGAAAAATTGTCTTAGCAATGAATTCAATATAGTCTTTCCACTTCATGTCATCTGAGAACGTTAGCATCATCACCTTCTTTGAGGTGAGCATCAGCCATACTGATGGAAAGCAAAAGAGGGATCTATATTTAATTTGTAATAAACACATCATCAGTTTTCCAATCACAAAATACTAGATTTATGAGTATCACAATAAATAAATTGATGAGGAAGCAAAAAATACATACTCTGAATTAACATGCAAAAAACTGAACCAGTGAAATCTACAATCACGAGCAAAGAAAAAAAATCAATTATTAAATGTTAAAATATCCTAAATTCAGTAATATTCATCTTAAGTTAGATATTTAGAAGCAGAGTGTAGTTTATAATTTATTGTTTGTCATCAAAGTTAATACACAGTAAAAAAAATAAAAAAATAAAAAAATAAAAAACAATGTGGTGAGAATGAAAGTAATCAGTTTAGAAAAAAGTGATATTTGCACTGGGATGTATTTATTTTAATAATTTTACAATGTGAATAATTGAAAGTTAAACATGAATAAGTTTGATTTTTTTAAGTAAAGGATTCACTGTATCATAAGCAAAATTGAAAGTCAAGAGTCAACCATAATATTTATTTTAACAACTGTTCACTAGAACCTATTTACCAGTGTCACATGAGATAGGGTCTCAAGTTATTTTGACTTTAACTATTGAGAGAAGAAAGAGAGAAGGAATTTGGGAAAATGGCAACTTCTTGATCTCTGCAAAGTATCACCCTATAGTGTAAAAAAAAAGGTTTAGGTTGGTGCAAAAATAATGTCGTTTTCTCAGACATGTTACTATGTGAGAAAACGACATTATTTTTGCACCAACCTAATAATTAGTATAGCAAGCTTGTTCTTTTGAAATAACAATTGAAAAATTGCATGTGTATTAACTACATTGAGGCTGAGGAATATGTATTTCCTGAATTGTCTAGCCTTGAGGTTTGAAAAATGTTGACTATATACTGGCACATGAAGTTATTTTTACTTTAATCTAGTATAATTAAGCATATCATTTTTATGTAGTAATTACAGTGAAATAATTGTAAGCATGCTTATTATTAAATATAGTATATATTAAAAGTTTCTATACAATATTAAAAGGCTCATTTCAGACTGAAATGAGATGATTTTTAATAATGTATAGATAGTAAAGAAATAACTTTGAAAATGTCCCACAAAGAAAAATAATTCCAAACACATAATAGAGATTTGCAAAGTAATCTTTCAGATTATTAGCATGTATAGTAAGTTTAGTCTTCAGTGAATGCTCAACTATTTTAATCATATACCAGATTAAGCAGTCAACCAAATCTTATTATTAATAAACTTTTTGTCAATGCAATTGAATGTACAGTATATATATATTGAAATATCAATATATAAAAAAATTACATTAAAAAATAGTTTCATTTACTTTCCATTATATTTGTTAATTAGCGAACAGGTAAATGAAATATAATAAACTTTTGTTACTTATAATTAAACTCTAAAAGTAACAGCAGTTTTTTATCTTTTATTTTTTTAATTATATGATGTCATACTGAGGCAACAGAAATGGGGTTCTACAGGATAGTGAGAATATCATGGAATGAACATGTGAGTAACAAGGAAGTTTTAAGAAAAATAGAAATAAAAAGGATATTTAGAAAAAGACAGTTGAAAGTTCTACGACACAAGAGAGCTTGGTGAATTCCACACTGACAGGACATACTGAAGGCAAGAGGGACAGAAGAAAACAACATGTAGCCTACCTAACAAGCTTGTGTAAATGGTCAGCAGAACAGGGACTAGGTGGAATGGTGAAAATACAAAACTTACTAAAAGCTACAAAGGATAAGAAGTTGTAGAAAGCCATGGTAGAAGAAGAAGGTATTAGGAAGTATATTAACAGTGGACGGAAAGTGCAATATTGAAATCTGAAGGCACATTGCAATAGCAAAAGAAGCCTTTCAAAAGCTAAGCAAAATATTAAGAAGATATTAAATCTCATTAGAATGACGAAGTTTTAGAGAAAATGAAAACAAAAAGGAGATTTGTACTTAGAATCAGAAAGAGACAGTTGGAATTTCTAGGTCAATAATGAGAAAAGAGGGCTTAGAAAATTTGACACTCACAAGATATACTGAAGAGAAGAATAACAGAGAAATTGTGTAAATGGTTGGCAAAACAGAGATTAGGAGAAAAGACAAAATTTACTAAAAGCTACAAAGGACGGGTAATTGTAGAGATCTATGATTGCCCATATCCTGACGGGACACAGCACATAGACGAATCATGGACACTGCACAGGTACCTGAGAGTCTTAACAGAAATTTTCTATTGTTTCCACAAGAGCAAATGTTAAACATTAATGAAATCATCAAAGTAGTCACATTGAGAAATAAACACAAGTGAATATGGTTAAAAGTAAAACACAGGACTGTTAGTCATCATATCATAGGTTACATCATCAATGTCAGATTGGTGAAGCTTGTTATCAAATTTATGATGGCGAAAAATTAGATACAAATAAACTTATCTATCTACAACCAAACTAATATAATGCACACTGTGTGTTTTCACAAGGTACTCTACAATATATGACTAAATTAAATTAGTTCATTAACAGATACAAGAGCAATAACTATAATTATAAAATTACAAAAGCACATAATAAACTAATATGATACTAAGAGTATCAAGATGGTGAGGCCCATTAGTATACCTCTTAAAACAAGTGTTATAACTGACTCTTGACATTTAACTTCACTTTTGCATATGATACAGGAAATCCTTTACTTAGAAGCAATAAAACATGTCCCTATGTAAATACTATAGTAAATTTTAATAAAATGATTGTTTTCGTTTCTCCCTTATTTTTAATTCAATATATATATTTTTAATTCAAACAATAGATTATAAACTGTATAAATTTCTACTTCTAAATATTTAATTTAAGATGAATTTCATTGAATTTTGGATGATATTTTAATTTTCAAGAATTGATTTTTTTTTCTTTTCCTTGTGATTGTAAATTTAATTAGTTTAAATTCTTTCATGTTAATTTAGAGTACAAAGTTTTTGTTCACTCGTGAGTTGACATTTATTGATATTCTTAAATCTAGCATTTTAGACTTGAAAAACCAATGTGTTTATTATGAATTAAGTTAGGGCATTCTTTTATAATCAAAATGATCAAAAATGTCATATCAGAATACATGTCTTATTAAAATTTACATTTATCTTAAGGCTATATTTTAAAAAAAGAAAACAATAATTTTATTTAGAAGACTGAACTTATTTGTAAATCAAATGGAAAATGTTGAAAGACAAAAAATTATTATAAAAAAAGAAAAAACATTAATCTAAAACAGGTTTTTCCAGATAAAAATTATCCTTTTCAATTTTACAAACCTACAGGATGAAAAGACTTTACCTTATTGTAATAGATACTTTTAAGTAAACTGCATTTAAAAGTACACTGTGTCAGATTTTGTTATGGAAGTTAATATTCACAGAATAAAATTGGTATTAAATGATACTGGGGAGATTTTCTAGATATATTTATATGATAAATATAACATAACTTCCATCTTATAATTAGAAAGATTTACAATAACTTATTTGGTGATGTGATATTTTATTATGAAACTCATCATATTGCAAAATAAATATATATATAATATAGTTATAAATTAACTGATTGAAAATATGTTTTTTTTGCTACACAGTAATAACCATTTTTCAAAAATGGAAACTAAAAACTTTAAATTTAATTATGTAATTAAATTAAATTAAAAGCATTAGTTCTGTTTCATCTTCAAGCAAATATTGGAATAACTTATATTTAAATTTACTGAGTTTTAAACGCACATATAAATTCATAATTTCCTGTTTCCAAGGATACAGAGAAATCCAAGCATTCAGTTGGGCGGTAGCGTGTTCATTTTTATTAACTATTGCTGTATCAATTATGAGTTACGTTTGAAAAAGAGGTTAAATTTAGGGATGGTAGGGGTGTATTTTTCAACAAATTCTGACATCCGTTAATTGCATGTCATCTGGGTTTTTTTTTTTATTAACGGCAAAAAGTTTTTTGACATTTTTTTCTTACTTGTATACTTGAAGATTCTTTTTAGGTTTATTTGTGTTAGATTACGTTTTATTTAACTACCATTTTAAAATATTTTTACTCCTAATTACTAAATAGACTATATTTCTTTTTTAAAAACAAGTAAATGTAATAGAATTACTTACATTATTTAAAAATTTTTTTTTTCATATCAAATATAAGTATGTATATTACCAACTCACATTTAATTTTATTTTTAAATATTATTTAAGGAAAATTTTTGACAATGACGGCAAGAAATAGCTATTCCATTTCTCTGATCCAGTAAATTATTTTTTATAAACTTAGTAATATATAGTTTCTCATACATGCACAAAGGACATGGGTCATTTAATGACCTACATATTCTAGCTTTTCTTATTAATTTCCATTTTACTGTAGGTGTTTTATGTCTGATTTATTTATTTATTTATCCTAAATGAAGTTTGATGTTGATTGAACCACTTTTTGAACTCATGGTTTGTGCAACCTACATAGATTTTTATGTTTTCGGGATTCTCAATAGATGAGATATTGCATTGGTATACTAATGATTCCGTGCAAGATTTATTTTGTAGAGGACAGTTATGAGGGTTTCTACAGTTACATAATTTTTGTTTATTTTCATCTATTTTTATTTTTATATTGTCTAAATTTCTTTGGTTTTTGTCTAAGTGTTTATTGAAGATATTAGCATTATGTTTCTTAATAATTTTTTCTAAGCTTTCAGTACAGCTGTAACTTAATTTTAGTGTATTTTTATTGAAAATAGTATTTAGTTTACTTTCTCTAGGAAAGTGCTTAACTATTAATGCAAGGAATTTTTGTCCTTATATTATGCTCTGTAAATTTACACTGAGCACTGTTTAGTAAAAATAAAAAAATTAAAAATATAACAATAATTACACTGGATTATATATCTTACTGTTCTTTCTTTTTATTTATATATACATATAATATAGTTATTGATATTTATTTTTTAGTTTCAGCAATATCAGGATGTTTCAGAAATCATGTAACTTGTGGACTATCAACAGCAGCAACAACTAAAATGGATATCACAGGTAACCTAGAGAAATGGTATAACTAAAATGTTGGCATTCCCCACAACTTCAAATAAAAGGTTAGGAAGGAAACTCCCATCAATACTGGAAAAAACCATAATAGTGACTGTACTTGAGAAACCCATTTTCCTGTAAAATTATTTTAAGAGAAAGATTTTAGAATGAATGCCAAATGTTTCTTTGTAGGGATATGGCTTATTACCATTACCACCATGGGTTGTAAGCAATCTATTGCATTAAAAGAGATACAAGATATTGTAAAGTTACTGAGAAATGGGAATGCAACATTAAACACACATCATAGGACAATCAAGAAAGAAATTGAAAACATTAGCAATTTAAATGCAAAAAAAAATTGGCTTTAAGATTGTCACAAAAAGAGATCTGAGAACAATTAAAAAAAGAAATAAGCAAGAAAAGTGACTTGACCAGTAAGAAAATAGTCAAAGATGAAAAGTTTTGCATATTTGAAAACACTGCTGAAACAGTAAAAAAGTTAACAAAATCAATACATAAAAGACTGATAAAGGTTATAGAATGTCAATGAGTCTATATTAACATGTAACAAATAAAATAGTTTATTCAGGTATACAGATCTAAGACATGCAGGTAGCATAATAGTTATTGGTGCAGAAAATGAAATCAGCAAGTCACTTTGTACTAATGCACTTGGGAGACATGAAGCCATCTCTTCTACCCTTCCATTGTCATCATCATCATCATCACCTGACATTTTTACCCCTTTCCCATTGCTACAGAGCTTGGAAATGGTTGGTAGACGTGAACTTCTCCCTCAGGCCTGCACAATGAAGTTTTTAGGTAAAGTGAAGTCTTCACTGAACTGGCCCCACCCTTTATACCCAGGATTCAATTTGCCATGGCCTAGCAAGCTGGGACAATGACAGTAAAGTCCCTGGGTCATAGGTTTTACAGAGTGTCCTTCTCTTAGCCAATGGCTAGAAAAAAAATGGTGGAGTCCAAGAATCCTGAGGAAATTATGCTAGATGGCCATTGAGCAAAAGGCCTCCTCTGCCCTTCTGACAGATCTTGTATTTAATCCTGCAGGGTGACTAGCCACCTTTCTCACAGACAAACTCTGTGGGGGTACCAGTTTAGTCACCGATAATCCAGCTATGAAACAAGTAGTACTGGGTTACATAGTACCAGTAGCGCTAGTTGCAACCTGACATACCTCTCCAGCTAAAGGTTAAATAGCAAGGCAAACTGGGAGTTATAGCCTTGGGTGGCAGCCAGACTAAGAGGAGTAATATCCTGAATTCAAAACCATAGAGAAAGCAATAGGAAACCACTTCACTATCTTTATCAAAAAGTTATGGTAATTCACAGGTAATAAAGAAACTGAATTTGTGGAGAGCCATGATCACCTATATCCTGAAGGGGCATAACATTTGAAATATAAAATTTGACATAGTATATTGAATATACCAGGAAGTCCAATTATAAATTATTCTATCATTGCAACCTTTTAACAAATAGACAAAAAACACCATTTTTCAAATATTTCCCATAATGAGTTGCTTAATTTGAATATGAAATAACTATGTAAGATAAAAATATTTTTGTCTTTAAATTCTGAATTGAAGATTCAATTCATTTTCTCTATGAAACGATTGGAAAAGTGCAATAAAATAGATTGAGGCATTCAAGTACAAAACAATTAAACACAATATTTAAACATCAAGTGTGAATAAAAATCAATGAAAATCAGAAAAAGAAAATATCTGCTTGTTATTAAAACAGAAGTTATTAACATTTGTACAATCATTTTTAGCACATTAATGAAAAGTAAATAAGATAGAAGTTAGATATTTGTAAAATTTATAGGAGGTCCAAGGGTGATAAATAGTAAAGTTCTGTTTTTTAAAAAATTTCTTCTTTAAAAACATTATTTTAGTTATCAAACAACCTTGTCTGATTAAATTACAAGCATCTAAATATGGTAAAATAACCATTTATTTTCAAACCAAACAAGATTGCAAAGAAACTACTCAAAAACTGTTAACAGCACCTTCAGATGGAATGTTGTTACTTTAACTAGTCAGTTTAAAGTAATTTTAATTATATTTCTCTTGTATAAGTGAATGCCTATGTGAAGGATTTTCAAAAGATTATAAGCTCAAACCCCAGAGGTGCCTTACCCCCAGGCAGTACCTCTCCATCAGTGTAGGGAGGGGGCTGGGTCTATTACCTGGCACCTAAGACATCCCCAAAAGGGAAAATGCCAAGGGGGCTTGGGCAATTTTTCCAGTATTGCTGTTAAACCAACTTTAAACTGACCTTGTGTCATATTCATTAGTGACATGAGTTGACTGAAAAATAGCTATACTAAAGTAATTCTATCTTATGTAAATAATGGTTAATCAATTTCTGAGATTTTAGAAATATTTTATATCAAACTAGAAAAATTATCAACAAAAAAATAATGCAAAAAAAGATCCTACATAGCAGTATGGCAGAATTAACACGCAAAATAATTTAGAGTTTCACCTTGAAAGATTCTTCAGTGGAGCAATTATAATAGTTTTCATTAAAAGATCTCCAATTAAAAACTGCATGCATCTTTATTGCATAAGAGAAAATAAATAGCTACCGATAGCTCCAGTTATCTTCAAAAACAGAAAAAGGTGTTTACTAAATATGGATAAAATATAGAATACCAAAATTAGAGAAACAGTTTTTCCAAGAATACAATGAAGAGCTACAAGGAAAAACCCTTATTGACAGCTCTTGAAACCAAAGATCTGTCTCTAACCAACTAGTTACTGTTTACCTTCTTTTGACTGGAATCAGCCATGTCCCATCTTCAAGTAGGACACAACACAAATAAAACAAGCCTGATTACTGAAGAAAAAGTCAAGAGTAACTCCTGATAACCAATACACTGATGAAAATGGGCTATTTTTAATCCACCCACACACTTTTATGTATTGGCTCCTTTACTTTAAAAAAAAAAAAGGCTTTCTACCACATCCCATCCTTTAAGGAGATGACTAGCTTTTCTCCATTCTCATATTGAGAAACAAACTTTGTCTTCTCAAAGCTACACTTAAAAAATGTTAAAAATCAGCTGATGAACTACATACATACAAGATTTTTTAATAATTTTAGTGCAATCATAAAACGATTTTTATTTATTTTAGATATACCTGATGTCTTTTAATGAACTCAAATAATCATTTAAACAAACTGAATTCATTATACATGCAAGGAATAACATTTTTTAATCATTTCACCCAAGACAGAATGTTAGATAATGAGAAAAATATACTATTAAGGAGAGAAGATAATGAAGACAAGATAACAATTGACATTGCATTTAAATTTTTGAAGATCAAAGTTGACAGGGAAGCAAGAAACCAAAAGAGAGTTCCACAAGCAAGAAGTGCAAGAGAAGAAACTGTTAGCATAGAACAGTTACAGCTAGCTATTTCAACAGTAAAATACCACCAATCTAGTACTGCTCTTAAATTCGTAAAGTCTAGGTACCATAGAGGAAAATTCATCATGAAAGTATTTATAGTAAAAGCACATTGAAGCAAGGTTAGAGTGGTGGGAAAGTAACTGAAGCCGAGATACCAAAGCAGGACCAATAACATTGCAGATTTTGAAGACTAGTTTGAAAATTACAAAAATTAAAAAATAAATAAATGACTTTTTCACAATATGATTTCATTTTAAGAATGACCAAAAATGCTATCAAAGCATATTTTATCAATTAGAATTGTATCATCAAATATAGAAACCCCAACCAACACCAAATATAAAATCAATACAGAAGCATCAGGAAATCTAAGAGACAAGATTTTGACTAATGTCAACTTCAAGATTAAAACAAAAATTGACAGATGTCAAAAACATCTACCTATAAGCTATAATCTTAAGCTGTTCCTAAGATTGTAAGGAAATTTTGGACGGAAATAGGCTTTCATCTGGCAATATGAATTAAATATTTCAATGTCTATGCAGGGCTCACAGACAGTACAAATTTGTAACAATATGACAAGTAACTAAAGACACCAGATTTGTTTTGTCTGCAGTGTTTCCTTAATTGGGAATACCTTTGTTTTTTGTTTTTTTTCTTTTATTCTAAAATAAAAATTAAGTTTTAAAGAAGGTTAATCAGAACCCTTTTGACACATTACATCTGCCATAATCAAATAAAGTTCATGTAACATATTTTAACTAACTTCATAAATATATGAGTTTGAACAGTGCCAAAAATTGTGTTGACAGGATTGTATTGATTTAAAAACATGTAAACCTATTAAAGACAATAAAATTGGCACAAAATCTTTTATAGAACATATACAGATTTAGCCAACTTATTTGAAAAGATGATTAAATATGTAACCATTTCTATTTCTTTCTTTTTTATGGAGACTTTCAAAAATAGAAATAGTTTGATTGCTACCAAAAACAAATAACATTGTTCTTCATCAGTAAAAATTTGAAACCCAATTTTATCCACAAATTTCTTATCAAATATTTTTGATGTTAATAAAATATAAACAATTAACCAACTAACCAATTCAATAAAACTCTTTGCTTCATTTCTTGTGGCAAAACTTACATAAAACTGAAAGTATTCTCACATATCTTGATTTTTATGCCATTTTGTTTTCCTGAATTTCATAAGAAATGAATGGCTGCTTCTTTTATTGGGATAAGAAAATTTATAAACTCAATATTAGATTTGAATGAAGTTTGTGGTTGAAATTTCTGGCAATGTTTAACCTTTGTGCCCTCAAAAAAACAATGTTTCAAAGGGGCACTTACTCCCTTGAAACCACTATCATTGCATATACTTTTGATACCCTCAGCAATGTTTATTTTTTTTTAAAAGTGATTATTAGAATTTTAATAAAACCCAAACACATGAAAGTGGATTTATACGTCTTCTTTATTCTTGAGAATTGGCAACAAAGATATTAAACACTATGTATTTATTAAACTGAATAAAAAAAATTGTTTTCATAGTTATTTATAAAATGGTATTGCATTGTAGTTGGATTACATATTTGGATAATTTTGTAATTTTTTTATAAATTTTTGAATAAAAAGATTTCTTTTTAAATTTATTTCTTTATAAAAGGTAAATAATATTGAATTGTACTTGGTTCACATATTTTTATAATCTTGTAAATAAACATTGCTGAGGGAGTCAAAAGTTTATACAGTAATAGCAGTATTATGAGAATAACCATCCTTTTGATACACCATTTTTTTGTGTACATGAAAATTAAATATTGCCAAAATTATTTGGAAGTAGTTGATTACAAATAAATACGTAAATTGTTTTGCATCAATTGAGCAATCAATCTAGCATGTAAATGGTGAAATCGAGAGTACTTTTCAAAATAGGGCTAAAATGATTAATATCAAGCAGTGTGAAAAGTTTAGAAAAATAAAAAAAATATAAAAATATACAACTAGAAATAACTTCTCTCAAAAGTTTTCATCCAATGCACAAATTACTAACATCTATTCAAAACAGAATCAACAGAAATTCTAATCAATGGATGAAATCAGAAAACAATATATCTAATTGTAAATGAATCTGAAAGAACACAACAGTGTCTCGATATCCACTAACACCAATTAGTCAAAAATGAAAGAAAATATCCTACTTGATTTTTTTCTCATTAAATTGAAGTAGTTTTTCAAAATTAAATCCTGGGTTGTTTAAAAACATACTAAAAGACTAAAAATATTTTTTTAAAAATACTAATTTAAAAAAAAAATGTAGTCATATAGAATGTAGTAACTAGAGATATTTTGGAAAAATATTAAATATATTATTTAGAAATATTTAATAATTTATTAAATCTAGCAAATTATGATCTCTGATAATAATAATAAATTATGCAAAAATAAGACAATGGGAAGTATAAACTTAAATTACTTGATGTCCAGCTTAATGATAGAACTGGTAAAATTAAAGACATTTTTAAACAATAGTTTCATTAAGAAAAAACAACCAATTTATTATTTTTATAGACTATATTTCCCAATTCTTACTGACAGTTCCTTTTTTGGCCTTTTATAAAATTTTACTTTTCAAAAGAGTTGAAAAATTAGCATTCTATGATAAATTCTTTTAAGCTTTGTCTATCTGGAAATTTGTTACATTTAGTATTTGCCAAAATCTCATCCAATTTCTGAAACCATTCCAAAAGAGACAACTGTTCTTTAGGAAATGGTTAGTGGTAAAATCCACAAAAGAAACTAAGAAAGAGTCTTTATGCTTTTTTTTGTTATCTTCACACATCACAAGATTTTTGTGAGAAGTGGATGTTAACCTTTAGCACTCAGCATTATTAATTCCCTTTCTACTGCCTTCTTTTTCAAGGCCTATCAACTGTAGTAACCTTATTGTTAATTTCACTCAAAGGTGTTTTCTGTTGCCATAGAAGGATATGATGACACAACTATGAAACTCAAGCAACTTCAAATTAAGGATTCAGAGTCACCTTTAGTGGTAGGACAAACTTTTTGCACAGCAAATAAAGTCACATACAGAATGATAAGAATTAAAAAAAAGAACAATGCTAATTTGAATTATCCAACATTATGACAACTATTCTTAGTGGACTATAAAAACTATAAAGAAAACCATGACACTTTACAATTTGAGATTAAGAATACTGTTTAGATGATCTCAAAATAAAAACAAAATACATAAATCAGGAATAGCAAAGTAAATATTTCATATAAACTTATATAAAATTAGAACTAATAAGGATTGAATTAACAGATTGTAGCTTCCTACACTTTAATGTAGATGATGTCAGATGGCAATTACAAGCACAATTAAACTAAATAGAGTTTTCATAGATTTACACCAAGTATCCACATGGCAACCTCTTCCAGGTTAAATTTATCAATTTACACTTATTCAAGTTTTGCACTTCAAAAACTATAAACAAATTAAAAATATACTGAATTTTTTTATTCTTAACATTCTGGTCAAAATAGAAGTTATTCTAAATTTCTTGTTTATTAAAGGGTTCGTAATAGAACTTCTTTGGATTCCCAACTTGTTATAAAAATGTTTCCTGCATTTTTGGGAGAAAGATGTAATATCTAATAACATTATCACTATCACAGAAAAACATGATGTATATGTATTTATAACATCAAATATTTAAAACTTTAAGGCCAAAGGGTATAATTGTGATATTCACCATATAAATTAATCTTACAAAAGAACAAAAATTACTGAAACTGCATTTGCAAATGTGAAAGTTTGTGCATAAATAACTAATTTAGCATATGAACTTATGACAGATGTTAACTGAAATAAACATTAGTAATTCATTTTTTTTAAATTTTGTCTAAAGGTTATGTATTTAGTTTTTAATATAAAGATGAATTTTGGCACATTATCTTTATTTTCCTCTCCAAATAGGAGTAGATAGGTTTACCTATCATCTGGTTCACACCCCTACCTGGTCTTTTAAACAGGAGTAGAGGTTCATCCTCTGTGTCCTGTTTAAGATTGAATTTCCAGTTGCTTCTAAAGTCTACTTTAACACAATACACCTAATGTCTCTGCCTGAACTCTGAAATTTTATTTGCTAATTAAATCTTGACTTTATCAAGTCTAGAATTTGTTATCTTTCCCTTTCTTATGCTAATACATCTGTACACAGTAACCCTCTATCTTGAGTGGCCCTTGGGCCTTGTATTGGGTGAACATTAGTAAATAAAAATAAATTTTATAACACACCCTGTCTACTTACCATTTATGAAGCAACAAGACAATCAAAATATAAATTACTGAACAAATGTCCTATCATTTCTTTCAAATTAAGACATAAGAAAGATGTTCTTACACACATGAAGATGAATATATAATATCATCTATTAAGTCATAAGTAGTTCACTATATTTATATGCAGGCAAATACAGTACAAGAAATACTGACAGTTATGGGAACATATGATATTTCCTTTTATATTATTACGGCAAATACTTCTTTTCTTGCTTTTTACAACACAATGATCATAATATAAAAAATTCAAATTTAAAATGTTGTAAACTCTTGAAATGTTTACTAAATCAAAGGAAAATAGATTTCTTATATGCTTTTAAGATATTATGCCGATAATAATTATTTCTACAAGCTCCTAATAAGGAAACCTAAATAAGTATGAATATAAAAGTATCAAGAGTTAATATATTCATAATACATTGATATTCTTACAAAACACACAGTAGGAAAGATAGATATATTCATATTCAGCTGGAGACTTAATGTTCACAGTTGGAGATATACAGACATTGCACAAGATAGTTTTTATTTACTTGTGAAAAGTGTGTGTGTGTGTGTGTATATATATATATATATATATATATATATATATATATATACGCACGCACACACACACACAAGCTTTGTTGAAAACAATTTTAATTTTTCTGTGTTCTTAAAATTTTTGGGGGCTGAATGTTCTCTATGCACTTGGACATACAGAACATTCAGACAATTTCTACATAATTTATGTCCAGAAAAGAAAAAATTATAACACAAGAAAAATGAAATAAAAAAAACTTCATCACAGTACCTTGTCAGTCATTTTTAAGAAAACTTGTATAAGAGAGGGATTGCTACCCAAATACACAATTTTATAATTGTGTGTTTGGGCAGCAATCGACACATGAATATTTAATAACAAAAGTGATGGAAACAAAAAGAAAAAGAATCTAAATGATACTGGCTAGATTTTAGACTCAAAACACACATAAAAAAAATTATTTTTATATTTAAAATTCCTAGTGTCTCTTGTTTGTGCACACATGAAATTGCATCAACTTAAACAAACTTATTACAATGATGCCCTAAAGGACAAAACACGTCACACATCTTCTCCCCAAATAGATGGTGGAAGTCCACTTGTGACTGAGCATGATCACTTCTTAAACTTGTCCTAAATCACTTCCGATTTTCATCTTCATGCTGGTGTCAACTAATATGACTCGTAAGTCCTGGTGCTGATTTGCACTTGAGACTACATAACGTACATGCTAGTTGGTTACTGACCACTGGCTGACCTGGATGTTTTGATTTAAAATGCCTTGTTAGGCTGGTAGAATTTGCCACTTTGCCACAGATGGTACATGAAGTCATCCAGAATGTCATACAGAACAACATTAGGTACCTTTTGGTATGATTTCAAGACTGACCATATATATATATATATATATATATATATATGGAGGCATGGTGGAGTAATGGACAGTAGCTCTGATTAAAGAGTTCTCCATAAAGACAAAAAAAATCGTAGTCATACATATGGAAAAATGGAATGCTTCAATATAAACATTATTAATAACAGAGATTGCACTGTATTCTTAGGTCAAAATGGCTTTATTTATCACCAAATATTAAAAACAACAAGAAAAAAAACTTATAAAATAAATTACATAATTAATTAAAAAAAGAATTAAGAGTGTTCATTTGAAAAAGATCATATATCTCTTGATTCATCTGGTAAAGATATTTATGCTACAAGAATTTTTTTTAAGGTATTCCTATCATAGTTTGTCCTGTAAAGATTTGGAAGAAATCAACAGAAATGAGCCCTTGTGTAAAAAAACTGTGTGTAACTTCTTCATTATATAAATATTATTAATTCTGTACTTTATCTACATGATAAATGTACTGAGAAATTATTATAATATCCTTTAGTACAGTAGGTATGAGTTAACTAATTGGCTTGGATTTTCCTTGAAATATATAATAAGATAATAAAAAAAGTTTCTCACACCTACAATGATGTAAGTCCTGTCATATATAGGGCCACAGCCTCACTACAGTTGTTGCTGCTGTGGTTTCTGTAGCAAGGAGGTACTTATAAGATGGAGCTGCTAGCTCCATACACAAGTAGTTTTGAATCCACAGTTGTCTTTTAGACTTGCTACCAACCAAGGCTAGAGAAGTCTGTCTTTCTATTAACCTCTTCATACCTTTCCAAGGGTATTTGTGCAAAAGTAAATCCAATGAGATTGGCTGGAATTTCATACCTACAGCCTATATTTATTTCTAAAATTCATATATGCATGTAACATATCTAAATGATGATGCAAGAGCTAGTATACTAAAAATGTTTTTTTTCTTTAGTAGATAAACCTACAATCAGGCATTCTGAACAAGCCATTTTCTATCAAAATCAACGCCTAATTACACCAGCTGATTATTTATAACTTCTACAACAATATACTAATTTACACATGCTGTCAAAAATATGACAACAACTCGTTTTTCAATTACACTGTACTTATAAGATATCAAAATTTATGTTATCCTGCATTTTCTTGTTTATGTTTGAACCAAAATTGTACCCATCAAAACTGACAGAGCTATTTACATACAGATCAGCAGTTTTGCCAAAATCAGTGCATATGTGTGTTCTATAGACAATTAACTTTTTAGTTGAATTTCTTTCATGGCATATTAAGCTCTATGGGTTATTTAATGCCCAAATCTCAATATCCTGCACATAATTTTATGCTTTCAACTACAGATACATTGTACATAATTTTATAGTCTCACAGTAAATGTATGTTTTTTTTTTTTTTTAGATATATAGTTTGTAGATCATAAAATATATTCTTGGTAATTTTGCTATAAAAATGCATTTTTATATTTTTTTTAATGTTGTATTGAATGTCATTTTGCTATAAAAATGTATTGGTCATTTTATTATAAAAATGTACTGCTGATTTTTGTTTGGGGGTTTACTATTAGGTTGGTGCAAAAATAATATTGTTTTTTGATGTTCAACTTCAAAAGAAAAACGACATTATTTTTGCACCAACCTAATATTTGCCTATAGCTGGGACCCTAACAAGTGCTATCACTCTGGATCAGGGTGGATCTTGGAACAACAGCAATTAAGAGGTCGTTTCATGCTCCTGAAAACCTCCAATCTCCTGATCAGAGGCCTTGCTGCCAGATGTAGTTTATCCTCATACCAAGGACACAACAATTAATCCCACTGTTGCACGCTTAAAGAATTCTACTAAGTCTTATTGAAGGTAAACAAATTCACATATTATAAATGTCAGTTTACCAAGTAAGTAATCAAAATATTAAATATTTTGTAAAAATATGTAGAAGCAAAAATTTACACATTCATCATGAATTTAATAGGACACCCAAAAAATTATTCATTTGTGAAATTGCATGCTATAATCTGCATTCTCAGCTATTTGAATTAAAAAGAAAAAATTCTATTCAACAAATACATTTATTATTTACATTCAGACTACTGCCTTCATCTTTACTGTTAGGTTTCAGCATTCGTGCCCTACGGCTTCATTTAGGTGCTTCTCCATCCGGGTAGAATTTTAAACTGAATCCATTATTTAATTTATGGGGGTAGATTGTTCTCCTTCCATTGTTCATGTCTAGGGATAACTCCTCATGTTTTGTTTTTAGTAATGCTCACTTATTGCTCACATTGTTTCCACTGAATCTAAGTTTGTACGACTCAGCCCAGAGATTGAACTCACAATTATTATGTCACCAAATTCAAAAACAACACTTTAATCCACTAGCGACATAGTAATTGTAAGTTACATACCTGGGCTGGGTAGTAAAAACTCAAATTCAGTAGAAACTAGGCAAGCAATAACTGAGTATTACTTAAAAGAGAACAAGATGAGATATCCTTAGACATCGACAACATAATGTGAATAATTTACCCATTTATTTAAATGGCTCAGTTCAAAATCCCCCAAAGATTACCAACAGATACTTAAAGAAAGATGAAAGGCACAATAGGTGAAACATTACTATAATAACAAAGCAAAGGACAGTAGTCTGAATGTAAATAAGGTTAGCTTCTAATCCCAGAAATTCAAACAATATAATTACAGTTATCTTTAAAGATTTCCTATTTCTTTAGATTTATTATGATTAGCCTAATACAGTAAAAGACAATATTTTATTCCACATATTTTGGAAATTTTCATGTAGATTTTGTTTCAAGCTTCATCAAATACTATGATTTATATTTTTAAAATACAAAAAAAAATGAATTAAAAAACAGCTTATGTCAGTTGCTTTATGAAATTTTTAAAAATATTATAATTCATAAATTATATATTTTAACAGAATAATATATTAGAAAAGCATTAAAAAATATCTTCCCAGTTACAACTGACTTATAAATGAATTATCTATCCTATCATCTAATTCAGGTAAATTCTGATACTATAAAAAACAACTTGTCAGCTGACGAACAGTCATTTACACATTTATATAACAAAGTAATAGACTTACTGACTGATCAATAGACTTTTTATAGATGATAAGAATAATCCAGAAAAAAATGGTTTCTCATAAGACAGGTAAATCACCATAAAGTATCTTAAAAACTGAAATGAAAGAGAAAAATCTCTTCAGTCATTCATAAAATTAGAATGTAAGTTTTCACCTCGTGATCAAATTACATCATATACCTTTCCCAATCTAGCAGTATCAGTTTGGTCAGCAAAATCTTTAGATAAAACAAAAGACCAAAGAAATATATATATATATATAAAATGATGAATCTGATGGTACATACAGTCGGACTAATGTCAGTGAGAACTTGGCAAAGTGGCAGAGATGTCTGAGCCCAAACTCAATTAAATCTCATGGCTACCATCTGAACAATAAGTTATGCTCAGGAAACAAGTGTTTTAATAGGTAAGTTTCTTTAAAAATGAAAAGAAAAATTTATTTAAATTGTGTACAAAAATAATGATTTGATTGATTGAATGATTGCTTGGATTTTTTATGGCTTATCAACCCTTTGTGAGTTATTTAAAGCCAAAACATATTTTGAATTGTTAGAATAGCAATGATTTTCCCTGATATGTGTCCTACTATTTAACACATAGCCGGGGTAGGGGTAATGGATTCATAGCTTTCCCAAGAGTATTTGTGCATAAGTGAATATGACAAACCTGATATGGCTTGAGAATGTGTCAAGTTTTAGCTTTTATCATTTTAGCCATGATAAATTTCTGATTGAATTAATTATTCCAAAATAATAAAATAAATATGAAAAGTATCACAGATTAAGATGACACAAAAAATTTGGACTCTCTATCAATTAAAATAAAAGCAGCAATATGTCTATTCAATACATTAATATAAAACAGTCCGCAACCAACAATTAAACAATATAATTTCTTCTTAAACAATTCTGGAGACAATAGAATTAATGTTAAATTTGAACAGTCACATCAACTATCTTTGTTTACATTCAACTAGTCACTGTGTGTAAAAGTGTAATAAAGCCATATTCAGGATTGGATAAGAAAATTATTTTTTAAATTAAAATTTTCAAAAGACAAATGTAAAGAATAATAAAATTTCATTACACTTGAAGTAAACAATAAAAGTAAATGTTGTAGGATTAACAGCCAAGATTAATCTTTGACTTAAATACAACAGAATAATAATTATGTTATCACCTATATTTCTATATCAGAGAAGAGGAATATCCTTTTTCAGTTTCACAGATGTCCCAGTTCAACAGTTTATATAGTCACTCATGTCTATCATATGATAGTGTTTTAATGTTGGGAATATACTTTTGTAATTATGAGTAATATAAACTATCCTATAAAACACTCATGACTTTAGGCAGGTATATATATTATGGAAAAAACTATCACAAAGTGGAAAATGTTTTTGAGCAACACATTATATCCTTTATGACTTCAGACTAAAATGATGATTACATTGATGCAACTACACATACACAGATCTTCTATTATCACAATGTACAATATTTAATAACAAAAATTAATAAAAAGAAATAAAATGAAATTGACTATATACACCAAACATATATTAAAAAAAATATTTAATTTAAAATTCTCAGCATCTCTTCTTTTGTGTGCACGTGCCGTTGCATCACTTTAATATGATAAAGTCCTAAAAAGATGAAATGTATCACACAAAAACTTTTCCATTTTCTCAGTTTCCCTAAAATTATTGTTGAGATTATATATATATATATATATATATATATATATATATATATATATATAGATAGAGTGAGTGAGAGAGTTTTTTTAAATGTAATTTTCTTGGATGTAAACAAGTGATTTCTATTTTGGATTTAGTGTGTGTAGAAATAAATTGTCCCAATGATTCTTTAGTCTAAGTACTTTCAGCTAATCTTTTAGCTATTTTCAAGAATTTTGGTTGTGCTACTGCAAATGGTGTACAAGTTGATGAAAGGTAGAATGTGCTAGGAATAAACAAACATTTGGATAATTCCTACATATACTACATTTTTCTATCACTTTAAACATTGTTTTTAATGGATAGTCTTTATTTGAATAGACACTCCGTTTATTTATTAAACAGTATATTTATTTATTTATTTATTGTCGTTTACCAGCCTGAATGTCTGAGAAATTTTATTAAAGAAAAAATTTACACTCTCTAGCAGGATTCGAACCTGCATACCTCTGGTCAGAGTGAGCTACTATTAGATGACTATGACCAACTAAACTACAAAGAATCAATTGGTTAGGCAAGGCTGAAATTTTACCTTTAAGCAAAAATTCTCTCATCATAGATCTCCTGAAATCTGTTATATCTGCAGTTTTGTATCCAAACATAAACAAAACTAATTTTCTAAAGATGTTTTTTTTAAATCTGCAAATATTATTTTTAGTGAATACTCATATTTGAGTAGACGCTCTGTTTGTTTATTAAACAATATATTTATTTATTGTCATCCTGAATGTTTGAGAAGTCTTATTAAAGAAAATTTACACTCTTTGGCAGGAATCAAATATACTACATCCAAAAAGTAAACCTCTTAATAGCTTACAATAAAAATACAGTAAGTTTTAATGAGATAGATAAATTTAATAACAAAATGTTTCAAGAATCCTAGATTTTTAAAAGAAAAAATAAATGAAATAAATGCAAATACATTACAATATGCATGAGAAATTAAGATCTAAATATAACAAAAGTATTCTCAGTAGTTATGTAGTATAAGTTAGTAATAACCAATAACAATGATTTTCCATATCACAAGTCCTATAACTCATTAGCTTCATTGAGGTACTATGTACTGCAGTCATAGCAAAAATGGTGTGTCTAGGGCAGGATAGCCTGACAAAATCCATCTCTCTTCAGGATGGTTTTGAATTGAGATTTTTATTTCTCCTAGACTGATTGTCACCTGAAGGCAAGTGAGTCCAGTCAGCCAAGTGGATAAGATATGTGTTCATACCTTTCCTGAAAGTATTTGTGCAAAATTGAACGCAATGAACTCGATTTGCTGTCTTCTCTTTCCATCTCACTAACCCTAACCAACACATGTAACTTTTGAAGAGAAAAAAATAAATAAAAGTAACTCACATATATCCATCTTCATGTTCTAGAACAAAATTCGAGATGACACAACAGAAAAATATTATGAAATCTCCTTCTATAGTACAGTAACATTTGTGTTATAATCCCAACACTGAACAAATTTCTTTTTAATTATTTAACCCATAATTAGTTAAATTGGATTTTCTAACAATCCCTATTTCAATATAATTTTTGAAGAAACCTAAACTTTGTGAGTGATATGCACAATTTTCAAGTTTCATAAAATTTTTTTTACAAAGCTCAATTTGTTTTAAAATAATGATATTCCAGTATAAAACAATACCAACAAAAACCAAACTATTTGTTTATATGTATATAAACTAATGAGCACTAAAAAAAAAAAAAGAATTTTCAGTATGATAAAAGAAAAAAAAAAAAAAAAAAAAATTTCTGACAGTTTAGGAAGTCTTGTTAGGCTGTAAAGTTTACAGCACCCCCTTATAAATAACTATAAAAAGTTAAAAACCAAAATTTCCTTTTATTTTCATGTGAGATTAAAAAGTATTTTGAAAACAGAAAAATAGAAATAATTATTTCTTAATTCCATCTTTAGCCTAATTACTCATTTTTTCTTTAAAGAAACGAAAACAAAATTATTAAATAAAATGTTTTACATTTTCAAATATTTGTTTAGAAAACAGATTTCTCTATGATATTGGCATGTCAGAAAACAAAGCCCAAATATTAACAGTTAAGTTTCCTTACATGAAGAAAGTTTCATAAGCTTAAGAAAATCCTTGATACAGTATTTGTTTACACAACAAAGCATATTTTTACATATTTTTTGTGATAATATATAACCTTGTTTTATATATTTATAAGTAAATGTTATGATAGATGTACATATAAAAATAGAATTATTTTACAACAATCTTGTTTCACTGTCTTTTTCTTGTCAGAATCCATCTTGCATGTTTACAAATCTACCATTCGTCCGTGCATTGAATGCTTTTGCCATATCTGGTCTGGTGCACCTGCTATACATCATGAGATTTTTGACAAAATCCAAGAAGGATCTGTAATGTAATCAATCCTGACCAAGCATCTTGACTTCAGTCACTTTCTCACCTACATAACATGGCTTTCCTCCACCTAATTCTACAAATATTTTCATGGCAACTGCTCTGACAAGCTTTTTTTCTTGGTTTTCCAAATAAATACTCCAGTTTCTTTTCTTATACTTCCCACCTTTGGAACTCACTTCCCTGATAACTACAATTTTCAAAAATTTAATGGCAATGTCAATCACCATCTTTTGTCCTTTCCTTAATCCTCTCTCTTCACGTTCACTCTCATTCCCTATAACCACCTGTGTACTAGTGGCATTACTGTCTTGTTTGAAGAAAGTAACTTTTAATGAGACTACCATGAAAATACTAGTTCTATGCTTTTTTAGCATCACTTAATCTACTCACAACAAATACAATCAAGATATTGTGGATTACTTTGATGATAAACTGGTTTATAAAAATTAAAAAACAATTTAAGAAGAAGAAATAAATGGGTTGTCTTTATTTTTTTCTTTTGTTTCCTGTTGAGATTATATGTGGGTATACATGCTCATGTTAAAAAAAAATGATCTACTCACAAATGCACATGCTTTTCTGAACATGTTTCTATTATTTCAACAAAGAAAAGAAAAAAAAAGAGAAAGAGGAACAAACCAGCAAAATATATTAAAAAAAGAAACAGAAGTAACTGGTAAGAAAGGAAACAAAAATGGATTTGATTACTGCCCCAATAGGTTTTTTTATTATGTTGGTTACATACTTCCTTTAATTTACCAATATGCAATACTTATTTTTTTAATTCCAACTTTCTTATAATAAAATAGAATCTTGACAAAATAAAGTAAATATTTTTAGAATAGTGGCAGAATCTAGTGAGTGAACAAATCTTCAAGAGAAAAATGTAGAAATAAATCACCAACAGAATTATGGCCATCTGCAAGAAAACAAAACATTGGGATCAAAGTACAAGGAAGTTATAGACTAATATTAGGTTGGTGCAAAAATAATGACGGTTTTTGACGTATTTTTTAACGTCAAAAACCGTCATTATTTTTGCACCACCCTAATATTTGACATATTTTAACATTAAAAAAATTTTGGTGCCAAAATATTTTTTGTGTATATGTAGGTAGAACTTTCTACATTTCCTTATTTCTTTTTCCCCCAACATATCTGAACGTAAATAGTTCATTTTTTTAGGCCTTAAAATTTATTAACCACATGGAAAAAAATAAAATAAAATCTTTAAGTGTGCATATAAAAAGTTGAGTAAATATTGACATTCACTAATACAAATAGTTTTTTTACCATCTTTTTCTGAACAAAAGGACAAAATTATTCTTAAATAAATACTCAATAAATACTCAACTTGATATCATTTGAAATTGGCTAGAAACCATAACTTTGAATTAAAAATTGGTAGTTATCAAACATACATAGTCTGTCTATTTATTAAGCAAATCACATAAACCTCAAATTTGCTTCGAACAATTTGTCAAATTTTAAACACTTAATTTAGACAACAAAACAAAGCTTGAGTTAAATTTTTAGATAGTTCCGTGTTTTTATTAAAGTTATTGGATTTATTATAAAAACCGCAATCTGAAGTTATACAGATTAAACTAATATTAGTTTAAGGTCTGTGAAATCTAATAAAAACTATTTTTTTCTCTTTTTTCCATAAACATATGAGACATGGGTAAAGGAAAGGATCTAACAAATGCTGAAAAACAGAAAATAACAAAGTTATTGAATGAGGAAATTGTCCACATTGGAGATATCAAAGGAGTTTCACAGAGATCATCAAATGATAAAGAGAGCTGTTGAAATAAAACTAAGTTGAGAACTAGAAGCAAAGAAAAAGGCTTTAAGAACTTGTCACCTTGAGGAGAACATAAACTAAAAAGAGTTATAGCAAAACAACTACTTTTGACTGGTACTCAGATGTTTGAAAAGGCTGGAATTGAGGGAGTCAAGAAGGACAAAAGATGGAGAATACTTTTCAAATTAGGATCTGTCAAGAAATCTCCTCAGCAAACTTCTCTCAGTAAAAACAAATATTTTGGTGTTAAAATTGGGCCAAAAAATACATGAAAATTGTCTTTTCTAAACATGTAAATCTTAAGTGACACTTGATGAGCAAATCTCGAGTGACACTCAGTGGACCTAATAGATGTGCCAAAAGATGGATTTTATCTGATGAAGATATGCCTGTGGCTAAATGAAGGTGGCAATGTGAGGACATGATCTGAAATTGTCGACCAAACCGTTATTGAAGGTTGCTCATCAAATTTTAAAGTCAATGAGGATTAAGTACATCATCTAGATTTTTTTCAAAAATTTGCTCAGTACATTTAAATAGAAACAAATACTTTTATTTCATTGATAGCCATAAATAAAAAGTTACAAAAGAAAGAAAAAGAAAAATTTTAAATGAACAAATCAGATATTCTTCCTGTACAAAAAAGTATTAATACAACTGACTAGCTTTTTGACTCTTAATAGTCTCTTTTTTTATTAACTGTTTAAAAGCAATAAACAAGAAATAGATAATAAATATTCAACTCATACTGTCAGATTTTATTATGCAAGCCAATATTTTCACAAACTGGTATCAACCAATCAATAGAAAATTTTGGGACTATCATTAAAAGAGAGGTATATGAGAATGGAAAACAATATTCAAGCAAAGATCACTGAAAAGCAATAAAACTTGCTTGTAAATAATGTAAAAATCAAAAGAGTAGAAAAGTTAACAAAAGCAATGGTTCAAAGACTGATGAAGGCTATAGAAGATCAAGGAGTCTATATTAACATAAAATAATATATTCACATTTACGAGATACTGTGTTAATGTTTCTATGGCCTATATTTTGGGATTCATTTATAAATAAAAAAATTTATGCTGCATTTTATCTGCACAATAAAGCTCAACCCACCTCACAAACAAGTTATCAATATTTAAATAAATAAGCAGCAAATTCTGTCTGTCCGTCCATGTGCCTGAAACCCCTCTAACTCAGGCCACACTTGCTCTATATAGACATAGTATACCTTTTTAGAATCAGGATGATCCTAAGATTGAAAATCTGCCCTTCATCTGGTGATTGAAAAATACAGCATTGGGATTTGTGTTTGAATAAGGAGGGAAAATTTAAAAATTCAAATTTCGAAATAACTGAAAAAAAATTAGTGATTTTAAAAGTTTTTAATTTATACTGAATTTAAAGTAACACAAAACCTTTGTGAATTTAAAAAATTTGGCTTTAAATTCAGTTTAAAATATCTCCTAAATTTTGTGGATTGAGAAAATCAATTTTATTTCTTCAAAATGCCAAGAAATCAGAGTTAAAGTGAGAGGTTTGATGGCATGAGGTTTAGAGAGTTTGTGATTTGAAGAACTCAACTCAATTGAAACTGAATTGAAATTTTGGCCCAAATTAGTCTTTTGGCTGGAATTGGACTTATAGCCCAAATTAGAGTTAAAGTGAGACATCGAAGTTCCATCAAATGAATTGAGGAATTCAAAATTATCATTGCTGTTTTATAAGGTGGACCAGAGGTCCCTTTAGTTTGAGGCTGGAGGAGTTAGCATAAAAGTCTGCACTGAGTATAGCTTTTAAGCTGGTTTTTAATAAAGACAGATATAATAAACTTAAATGTACTTGATAATTATATGCTGTAAAGTTTACCAATATTGATTTGTCAATATCAATTTTATTGTGAAAACATAATAAAATCTGATCTAGATACTGAAATATAATATAGCAGCAGCCACCAATAAATCAGACTCTTCTTTAAATCAGAAAAAAAAAAAATTTAATATAAAACCCAAAGAGTATATAACAAGCCCTAAGGTAGGAGTCAACAAACAATTTACTTCTTTAAGTTGGATCACATATAAATAAATGGATGGATGGTGGACCAGATAAATGCCAAAAAAATGCTTAAAATATAAGGAAGATCCATTTAAATATATCTAGTTATATTTTACCCAAAATCAATAAATAATGCATAGTAGAAAATCATTTGTACTTCAGTAAGTTTGCTAATTAGTAACCAAAGAACTCAATTTTGTAGCAATTTATATCAATCATCTTTTGAATCTATTAAAAAATGCATAAAAAAAACTTTCAAATCTAAAAGTATGAACATGGTGAATTGTATGGTGGTTAATTAAGGATGAAAATAAAAATAAAAAAGAAATTACTTAATTTTAATACAAATAGTTGGTGAATCAATGTATACACCAAAATTTAATCTGTAGCCAAACAGAATCTGGGGCTTAGCATAACAAATTAGAACGTGGGACCCAGTGTAACAGACTGAAATGTGGAACCCAGTCTAACAAAAAGACACATGGAGCCCAGTCTAACAAAAGACCATTGCATAATCTATCATTACAGCTGTGTGGAATAGCACAAAATAATGAAAAATGGCTTACAGACGGGATAACCATGGGATCCCAATATTTGCTAATAGGCCAGTTTAAATTCCTTCACATGTTGAATCTAACCCTTGAGCCATAGGTTGCCAATCGCTAAAGGCTTCAATTAATTCTAATGTAAGAAAAAGAAAATGTCACCCTGCAACATGTTTTCATTTTTGCATGAAAGATATGGTAAAAAAATTCTTACGTTATGTAAATTTACAGTTCTATTAAAGTAGACAACTTCACCAGTATTCTTAAAAAAAAAAAAAAGTAACACCATTCTGATTTTTTTTAAGTTGAAAAGTTTAATTATGCTTTCTATCCAGTTTTATTCAGTTTATGTATGTCAAATAAGTTCCAATTCAAAATTGTATGGCTTTGAATAATTCATCACTCCAGTTTAATGGCTTACAATAATTAAGCTAATGAACAATTCCTGAAAAAGTCTATATCAAATGCCCATTTTAATAATTTAATAGTTATTTTACTCATAAAACAAACCATTACATAAGTATGTAAGTAGATTTTTATGCCTAGTAATATAAACTATCACCAAATCAGCAGTGAGAAGAAATTTTACAAATAGGTTATCTATAGGTTCACGCACTACCACTGCCATTTCTCACATGACTAAATGCAAAACATACATACAGGGATAGGTAACCTATGGCTCAAAAGCTAGATCCAACATATGAAGAGATTTTCATTGGTCTATAAGCAAATATTCAGATACTATGTTTATCTGGCCAGTGAAACATTTTTCCTTGTCTTGTGTATTTTTCACACCACAATGATAGATCATGCAATGATGTTTTGTTACAATGGGCCCCAGATCATGTTTTGTTACACTCGTTTCCAGGTCCCATTTTGTTACAATCATCCCCAGGTTCCAATTTTGTTACAGCCAGTCCACAGTTCTGTTTGGTTCCAAATCGAATATTGGTGTATATATTGATTCATTAAGTAATTGCATTAAAATTAGGTAATTTTTTTAAAAATTTTCATACTTAATTAACCACTATTCAATTCATCATGTTCATACTTTTATATTTTAAAGATTCTTTAAATTTAAAAGATGTCTTGACTGATATAAAAAGCTGCTAAATCGAGTTCTTTCATTATTAATTGGTAACTTTAAATACAAATGATTTCTACTATGCATTATTTATTGATTTGTGGTAAAAGATATGTAAATGAATATTTCCCATATTTCTGAGTTCACTTCAATTAATATACAGCCAAGCTATTTCATTATATCCTTTTTATTACTAAACTGGTACTAAAACTGTGCACAAAGATAGAGAACCTAGAAATCATCATGATTTGCCACCGAATTCAATGGGCCAGACATCTAGCCCAAATGCCAGACATCTGCCAACCCAAACAAATCCTCTTCTAAGAGCTTTCATCTGGCAAGAGATTATGTGAAGCCCCACATTGTCGATTCAAGGATCAGCTCAAAACCACCTTGCTGAGGACAGAAATTGATTCGGTCAATTGGCAGACAGAAGCTGCAGAAAGAACCAATTAGAGAAGAGCAGACCATGAAAAAACAACATTCTTCGAAAACACCAGAAGACAAATAGAAGAGAGGAAAAGAGACCAAAGAAAATCCAGAGTTCTCCATCCATTGAACCCTCCTATCCGACCATGCAATGGCTGCAAACATCTCTTCAGATGCAACATTGCACTCATTTCACTTTATATGCCACATTCACACAGAAGGAAATGTCAAGAAGCACCCCGATATTCAACGAGTTCCACAAACAACAAATAGTGAAACAATGTGGGATGCTTAAACCATAAAAAATACTGAAATTAGTTCAAATCGAATCTTTACAATAACAGAGTCAAAGTAAAAATGAAGCATTCAGATACTTAAACTGAATCCCATTTTGTTAATGGAGATTATGATCTTGTGGAATAAAATTCTTTTTCAGATGACAGTGAATCATTAGCAAAACATGTAAAAGTAAAATTTTGTCCATATTATTTTATGTATTTCCTATTTTGTTGGATCCAACTTATATATCTCACAATCTATAACTAAGAAAAAATACAACCATTTGTCTACATTGGTGATTTCAAGCATCCAAAAGAGTTAGTTTATTTAGCTTGTAGATATGCAAAATATGACATGAAAAATGTACAGGCTTGTGTATATGTAGATGTGAAAATGTTTCTACACTCTGATAGAAGTGGATGGGAGACTTGGTCAAAATCATCCCTACTCTTTCACTTTATGTCTAATCAAACCAGTGACAAGATAACTGGTCTAAAACATATCTGCAAGAACTGGGCTTCTACCCTTATTGTGAGCATTATTACAAGCCAAGATGGTTATAAAATATACCTACATGAATGGGTATGTATGCACACATTCAACAGATCAGACATGCACAGCCAACAGGCAAATTATATAAATGTGCACTTTTAAGCATATGATTGATTTGTTTAAAGGTATATCAACTCCTTATGGGTCATTTAATGCCAAAATTTAATTTTCTTGGGAGCTTTGATGTAATAAAAATATGATACATGTTATTTTGCTTTCATAGTTGAATACATGGTAAATGATACTCAGCTTTTGTGCATATACATGTTTGTGTAGACATAATTACTAGAGGCAGTGATATGTATGTTTTATGTTGTAGTTTTGTTGAGGTTATATATTGGAATACAGTTTGATTTCTTTAAGTGATTGTAAGATATTATATGGATTAATGTCATGAAAGAGTTCTTTCTTGTTAGATGATTGATTTCATTTCACTGTATATCAGCTTCTATAGGTTATTTAATAGTAAAATCTAAATATTTTGAACAATTTGATAGTTTCAATTAAATATGTTTTGAACACAATTGTATGTTTTCAACTACAGTTAAAATGTATTGTTGCTCATTTTTTTAAACAAAAATGTATTGCTGGTATTTTTATACTTTCATAGTGTTTTATTTTTGTTTGGAGGTTCACTATTTGCCTATAGCTGGGACCATAACAGGTGCTACCACCCTGGGTCAGGGTGAACCTGGGTAGAACAGCAATTAAGAGGTGGTTCCATGCTCCTCAAAACCTCCAATCTCCTGATCAGAGGCCTTGCTACAGGATGTACATGCCTCTATGTATATGAATGAGAGATGCATATAATGGGTGTTTGTCAAATTGCATAGTTTAAAATATTAACAACTTCTATTTTGAAGAACACATAAATAATGAAGTAAAAGAGAGGATTGATTTAATGATCATCATAGATTAGGCATCCACGAAGTTATGCTCTGGATGAGGTTTCAGGCACAATTCTATTCCCTGTCTCTCCAGTTTATAAAGCCTGGGGAAGTAGATATGTAAGATGGACTGTTACCCATGCAGTAGGTATCTTCTCACCATGCAGCTGAAATGGTTCAATGGAAAGGCAAATGCACATGCTGTCAGCATCAACACAGGATGTTGTTGAATACAGTCATGAACTGTCTTAAGGGCTCTGATTCTAGATTTCTCCTTAGGGTTCTCCGTAGTATTTCTCATGAGTGGATATTAGCTCCAAGGTAACAGAGGTTTTAAATCAATGTTTTCCTTTGTGTAGATAAACGAGCTTCCTATGTTTACAAGCCATACATATAAATGCATGCATACACACATGAATACATATATACATATGTAATTATGAATATATTTTATTTATATTAATGACAGCATTTATAGTTATACACCTTTGGATTTCAATCTTCTCAGTTATCCTTCTACAAATTTTATTTGAAGAGTGAGGGTTTTATTAAACCATTACCATACTGCACTATTAATATTACTTTCCATTGCATTTTCAAGGCCTTACAATTGCAGTATCCTTATTGTTAATTTGACTCAAAATTGTTTTCTGCTGTCATAGAAGGATATGACAACACAACTATGAAAAGCAAATTCAAATTTAGAGATTAGAGTCATATTCAGTGTCAGAACAAACATTTTGCACAACAAATAAAGTAACATACTGAGTGATAAAGGTTAACTTAATTTTTAACATGAAAAAAGATTATCTGTGTGTACAATCAGGAATGGATATGACTGAAAATAATGTATCACCTTGCATACATATCTACATACAGAAAAGTATAAGTTTTGTATGTCTGCAAATCAATGGGTAGTTTGTGTACAGGAACAAGTAAATTCATATATTTATATGTATAGAAAAAACTATATTTGTGTTTAAATGTAAACTAAATATGTGCCTGCATGTATGAAAATAAATACAGTCTTTTCTATGCATGCAGATATAGTTTCATTTTGTGTATGCATGTGTGTTTGTTTTCTATAAGTACATAAAAATTTATTGGGTGGTGTGTGTTGGTCTAGAAATATGTAAGTGAATAACTTCTATTGAATTACATTGTGTGTTGCTTACAGGAAAATAATTGCATGTATGTGTTTGATGTGTGTATGTTGCCATTAGTACCTTTTATGGATGCAGAGAAATTTATGCAAGTGTTCATACAGGCATAAAAATGACTGTGTTTCTTTTTGCAGAGTTGATGTATAATGTGAATATTGAAATAATTCAAGTTAATGAAATGGAAGCTCCAGAAATAACCATCAAAGAAAAATAATTTAACAAAATCATTAGTTTTAAAAAGTTAATTCTTTACAATCAATTGCAATAAAAAAAAAAAAAAAAAAAAAAAAAAACTTAAAAAATAAGCCAAACACACTACAGGTGAAATAATTTTGAAAAGAATTAAACTAAACATATTTGCTAGTCCATGAAGACAAATTGATACATGGTCTTTTTAATTGATAGCCTTTAGAGTGGTTTAAAAATTGTCCAGCTCCATCAACTATTGCAACAAATGTCAGGGGAAGCTTTTTTAGCAACATGCTTATTAAAAAGCTTTAATGAAAAGAACTTTACTACTCAAATGGTCTAAGATTCCAAAGTGCTAGAATTATTACTCTTAGTGATGACCACTATGACATGCTCCACAGGAACAAAGAGACGCCTTTCATAATACCATGGCAATACCTATCGCATTTTCAGCTATTATCGGAGGCAGTGTGGCACCACCGTTTGTTCTAGAGAGCATACAAACCATTGCCCCAATCCCACAATTCTTCTCATACTGGACAATTGATTGGTACAAAAAAATTAACCCGTCTCACAACAGTCATAAACAAAACTTAAAAAAAAATAAAACTTGACTTTGAACACACTATTTTTCAACCTCTCAGTTTTAAAAAAGATAAATCTGTTTGGTGTACAAATGTTCCCAACACTTTTAGTTGAAAACTGTTTTTTTAGCTAAAAATTTTGGACACCTAATATCCAAATAATATAACTAACTAAACCATTAGTTTAAAACTTAATCACATAGTTCTTATTAGTTTAACTAGTTTGAATTCAAAGTTTTTGATTTATCTGTTTAGTCAGTCAATTTATATATGTCATAGTATATTTTTGTATTAATAAAATCTAGTAGAACTAGTAAAAAAAAATCCAACTGCTTTTTAAACTTTACTTTTCCGACTAATTTAAAAACATATTTACAGCAATAAAATGAAGATTGTTCTAAATCTAAAGACATTTAATGATTCCAGATTAATGATGCTCATCACTTGTTTAACTAAAGAATAAATTTTTTTCCAAAAAACCAAGATATCTTCTTTTATAGTCAGTCCAATAAAATTTGTGATCTCATCATATGATTAACATAGACTGTCTGAAATTCCGAGTTGAGTTGTAATCGTTTTCTAAACACTTTCACATTAGTAAAGCAAAATAAAACACTGCATTCAAAACATCTTTAATCTTTATCACTTTGTATGTGACTTCATTTGGTGTATGAAAAGTTTATTATGCCACTGAATCTGATCAATAGCGTGTTTGAATTTCATAGTTGTGTTGTCATATCCTTCTATGGCAACAGAAAACAACTTTGAGTGAAATTAACAATAAAGATACTGCAATTGGGAGGCCTTGAAAAAAGAATGCAGTGGAAAAGGAAGTAATATTAATAATACAGAATGCTAAAGGTTAAGGCTATTGGATGTAATGAACAACTGAAGGAGACCAGAGAGTAGATTGGCAAAAATGTCAGGACTCTTGTATTGATCACTGCTATTGATGTATGAGGACCTAACAATTCATAGAATTGAACTGCAAGATTATCAACATATGATTTGATTATAGCGATGAAGAGTTATGAAGAATCAGTCACTCTTTTCAGAACTGATAAGAAAGAACTAAAGTGCCATGAAGTATCCAAAAACCCACAATGTCTTAATTCAGAGTTGTCCTTCTCCTAAAAAGGTTGCCAACCAAGGCTAAAGAACACAATCTGTCCTGCTATTTAACTCATAGCTGAAGAGAGAAGATATGGATTCATACCTTTCTAAGAGTATTTGTGCAAAAGTGAATCTAATCAACTTGACTGGAATTTGAACTTAGCTCTTTCTGTGTGGGGAACTATTACACCACCCACATACCCAGTTGCAAGAATATTGTACTATAAACAAATGTGAAAAACTTGAAATTTTATTATAAAAATGTATTTTCATAGTGTTTTGATTTTTATTTTGGGATTTACTATTTGCTCATATCTGAGACCCTAACAGGTTATGGTGAACCTGGAAATAACAGAAATTAAGAAATGATTCCATGTTACTCAAAACCTCCAATCTTCTAATCAGAGGGTTTTACTGCCAGATGTAGTTTATTGCCATACCCAGTACTAAAATGAATTCTCTACATTTTGATCACACCATGCCTAAACTTTACATAAGATGCATTCACTTTAATAAATATAATCAACATAAAGGCTTCCTCATGTTTGAAGGCAAACAGATGGAAAGAGAGACCCCAAAAGATATAAATTAAAACCCATCTTAAATGCCATGCCACAACCCCCTATAAAATCAATATTGGACAGTGTAACATGATTCCAAAAGATTAACTTGTTTGCTGCCTATAAATATTCAATATATTTCCTCGGAGCACCAAATCTACCCAATCTCTTTTGAATCAGCCTATCCAACAGCAGCAGCAAGTTTATCCTTTTGTCAATTTGACAAATTAAAATAAAAATCTATTGAGATGACATGACAGAAACAACTCTAAATTGTTATGGTTTTATCAAGTTATGAACAAGTTTAAAAATAGTATTGAAAGTCCTTGTTAACAAGCAAAACAAAAAAATAGGCTGTCAGGAAATTACCTATCTGATAACTATTTACATTACTTACATTCAGACTATTATCCTTTACTTTTATTATCACAACATTTTGGAAGGGTTGATAAGCCATAAAAAACTAATCAATCAATCACAACATTTTGACTGTTAAACGTTCTATTTTATTCAGGTGCTTGTTATTCTGGTTAACCTTAAAAAATATTTCATACTGAATCCTTTATTTAAACTACAGGAATAGATAGTTCTTATTCTGCTGTCCATGTCTCAGGATATTTTGTCTTGTTCTTATTTGATATTGATCAGTTATTACTCACCCCATTTCCACTGGGTCTAAGCATGTACTTGAACTCATAATTATTATCACCAAACTCACAAGATTTAATCGACTAGGATATTAACAGTACAACATAAGAACAAGACTAAATATCCCTAGACATGGATAGCAGAATGAAAACTATCTATCCCTGTAACAGTTTAAATAAAGGATTCAGTCCAAAATTTGTTGAAGGTTAACCAGATTGACAAGCACTTGAATAAGACCAGAAGGTTTAACAGCCAAAATATTCTGATCATAACAACAAAGATAAGAATATTAGTCTGAATGTAAATAAAGCAAATAACAATAACACTTCATTCCAAAAATTCAGACAGAAATGATTTAACTCTTCTTCCCAGAAAGTGATTTTAAAAGAAATTAACAGATATATTTTCATGACATATTGATGATCAGATAAACCAGAAACCAAAGTTTGAATTGCTGCAATTTGTGCGTCATGAGAAAGAGACATGACAAAAGACCCAAAGGTAATGATAAAAGATAAATGACAAGAGTATTCAATTGAATTATTTTACAACCATACATACCCAATTAACCAATTTTTTCACATCTTCTGAATCTGGAGACAAGACAGACGGACATGTTCAAATCCACATCCCTACGAGCAGCATCTAAGGAATTTAATGATTCATAATTCTGTACCATAATTTCATTTGAGTTGAATACTTTTATCAAATGCCTATTAGCACAAAAAATAAATTCAAATAAAAGCTCAAGTTTATTTGCATCTTTTTGTCAAAGAATCAATTTTCCTCAAACAAAATTAAAATTAAACTTCAATAAAATCTTTCCATAACGTATATAATTACTCATTGGTTATCAACCTATTGCTCAATGAAATGTTCCAGTAATGTTCACAGGAAGTGGTGCATAGGACAATATTTAAAGAAACCTACAAAAGCAGTGGGTGTTCTTACAAGATTCTTGGATAGTTCTCATGAGAGTTAGATATCAAGAGTAACCTACAATAGTTACTGAGAATCCACGAGACTTACCATAAAGTGATATATAATATTAGCAACAAGGAACCTCAACTATTTAACAGTTAAAAGTTTTTGTACTTCCAATAAGAAAAAAAAAGCATTTTTTTTTATATTCATTAATAATATGAATATTTTATAGTACAATATTTGGCCAGATTCTAAATCAGGCTTTTCTATGAGATGGAACCTTGTATCTTTCAATAACCAACCTGTCACTTTTTCCTAACTTGCAAGTCCTACAGTTGTTAGTAACCAACAACTATATAAAATGATTATATTCTATGAATTCAAGATTCATATCCACTGTACTTGTAGACAATTGTGCATTTAAAGAAATAACAAAGAATTTTAAAAACATCTTATGAAAAGTTACCAATAAACTTCAGGAGATTAAAAGTTTACCAACTGACCAGTCAGATTAACATTCTCTTCATGATAAATGAATTCACACAGCTGATTTTCAAAGTAATAAATATTTATAAATAATCAGCTTCAGTCACTTTCCTTCTGTCGTAAGGTTGCCTCTCTGTGCCTTTTCTATAAATACTTTCATGGTAATTATGTGGATGGGCTCTTTGCTACCTAGACTTTTTGAATTTAAGCACAGTATTAGACTGGCATCTAGATCTCATCAATTTACAGTTTAGCTGGCTAGATGTAATCGTAAATGCTATGCTAACAGTTTCTTTTCTCACATTTCTTACTTGTGGAACTCCCTCCCAGCTCCATGCTTTCCAGCTAACTTTAATCTGCTAAAATTTAAATGCAATGTCAATCACCATCTACAGTCCTCCTGATTACTTTTTCTTCTTCCCACTCATTATTAATGGTTCTAATTCTTCCACACCCAGTAACCCCTTCTGTCTTAGTATCTTTACTGCCTTGCATAGGGTGATAACAATTAAAAAAAAAAAAGACAAATCAAATTAGAAGTCAATGTTGGAATTCAAAATTGTCATCTTATTTCATCTCAATTAAAACAAAGTGCATTTGGTATGTAAAACAAATTGAATGATTTATTGATAGACAGTGATAACTGAGATAGTAAATGTAATTTATTTAGATAGCCAAACTAAGTTCCTTAATGATTCCTCCCTATAGCTATTGTATTGCTTTGTATTTGTCCATACCCTATCCATAAAGAATGAAAGTTTAACAAAATAATTATACCCCATCACTTTGAAACAAAATACTGAAGGCATATTTATAACCAAAGAATAAGGAAGTTTGGAAACTGAAACGAGTATAATAGTAATTTTAAAATATTCAACAGTAGTAAACTATTTAGTATACAATCTCTCCTCACTTAATGACCAGGTTTTGCTTCAACAAGCTGATCACTAAGTGAGAAGTTGTACTTGACCACTACTTCAGGCATACTACCAGCTTGTGTCAACCAATTTCAGATAAGTTTTAATGTTGCTTTTGCACCATTTCCAATTTATTTCTAAATGTTTATACAGTACAATAGTGTACTAAACAGTAAACATAGTAAATAAATTTGAAAATCAATTATATATTCCATTCCTTTCTTCAGTTTGCACTGCTCAGTTTGTAAATACAGTACAAGTCAATTTTTATATCTGTTTTACCTTATTTAGTTTGATTTATTTTGAAGAAATTGAAGCCAATCATGATCAATGTTTTTATACAATGTATAATACAGATTTTTTAGATTTTTAATTTTTTTTTTATTTTATGAGATTTTATAGCTGCTCGTAAGTCTGTAGGGTTGTTGAACAGGTAAGCCATTAAGTGACATGTGGCCGTAATAGAGCTATTTTGTACAGCATACTAAATTATATAAAAGTTTATTATAAAATCAACTTAATGTCATAATTTTTCTGAAATATATTAATGCTGCTATATCAAATTTGCATCAATTTAAATCTATTCAATTAATTTCTTTTAACTTTAAGATTTAAGAATAAATTAAATTGGAAAAAAATTGTATTTAGATGTTCATATTTAACTTTATAAAAATACTTTTTTATAGTATGAGAGGTAAAATGAGAATGTGCAGGTGGTACAATGGTTAGCAGCTTAAAACAAAAAATCAGCAAACCAAGTTCAAATTCCAGTCAATTTTTGCACAAATACCCTTAGGAAATGTATGAATCTCCCCCAGCTATGGGTTAAATAGCAGGGAAGTAGGTCATCTAGTCTTACTTGGCAACCAGTCTAGGAGGACAATTCTGAATTCAAAACTGTAACCATGATGAAATACATACCATGCAGCCATAAAAAGATCATGGAGTTTGACAATGTATGTCTCTATGATCTCAACTGTGGTCAATGTAAAAGATGATAAATGAGTTATAATTATTCAGTGATATTAATATGATCTTGAGAATTTTCATAATGGTAAGTAACTTAACTAATTTTGATATCACACTTATGGAAACTTGATTTTTTTTGTTTAAATGTTTTTTGTTTTTTTTTGGAAAAATGTCCTACACATTGAATCGTTGAGTTCAACTTAATTCTCTTGTCTTTCGTTGCTTTCTTACCCTATTTCAGTTACTGTACATTCTAGCTTTGGGGATCCCTTGGTCAAACGATAGTCATAACACATAGGCAACAAAAAGATGAGAATTATTTTAAACAAAGCAATGTATCTAGTATTTTTTTAATTAATATTAGACCAAAAAGTGCCTTGCCCAATTTACAGAATCGTTAAAATCAAAATATATATATATTTTTTTTTTACCTTAATAGCCAAGCTGCTAGAAACTCCAAATTTTATCAATGCATATTACAGGTGAGTATGGATAGCCAAGAGAGAATGTTATCATTAAATGAAAACATCAGTACAGTATCAAATCCCTCAACCAGCCACCAGAGTCTTGTCATGCCCAGACTTGAGAAGTCATGTACTTTAAAATATATACCTATAGAAAAACAAAAACAATATTGAATTCATATCACATCTAGCAAAAAATAAATATGCTATATATAAACAAAACTGTTGTCACTCAGCAGAATACAAACAGCAAAACTACTGCCGTACTAATGTTCTGGAAAATTTTACTATTGGTATACAAAGAATTTGGGGAAATCAACCAAAAGACATAAGAATTGCAAAGAATGAATTTTTACTATAAGCTATTCTTTATTATCATAATGGTATTTGGAAGGAGACATAACAGATAAGCCAAATTAAATTTTGCGATATTTATCCAGTATATCTTGTATCTGGTTATATTTTTTTTAATCATATGGTTTTGAAATATTTGATGTTCCAACTCAGCTTTTCCAAAAATTCAAAACATTGATACACTCTAAGATAAAAAAAAATAATCTGAAAACCCAGCTGGTCAACAAATATAAAATATTCAAGCTTTGTAAATTTTAAATTTCTAAATGATATAAAAATACAATTCAGCAATGAAGTTTGGAACTGAAAGTTACCTGATCAGAATTACTATCTCAAGTGCCTAGTTGGTGAAGCTCATTTTCACATATCAACCATAGAAAAATATTAATTAAAAAGGAGGATAAACCATTTTTCATAGCATTGTTTGTTAGAATCTGAGTTGTAAGAACAATAATTAAAATAGCTACTCAACATAATGTAAAATAAATATTTTTGTATACAGTATACAGTATTATGGAAGTGCAAGAGAATGCTGAAAAGTTCTCAGCTCAACCCACTTCCATAATCTGGCCAAACATTAGAATTTCTTTTGGAATCCCTTCAAACTGAGAACTTTTCAGCAGCCCCTTGTATTGGTTTATTAAAGTGTATCTTTGTCAATCTATTTTTACATGGCTACATCTATTAAAAGGAATTTTATTTTTAATTGTCTCTATTTTTATTTACATGATAAATGTCCTAAAATGAGAACCATTGAAAATTTAAGCCTACTAATAAATCTGGGTTAGAATTTTCCAATAAATAATGACATAATGAAATACGCACTGTGTCAAACACAAGTTTAAAAGTTAAAAAACATAAAATGTCTACAGGTGGTTTAGAATGTAACATCTTTAAAATAAACTTTATTTTATACTAAACGAAACAGCTTGCAAACAAAAAGTAAATAGAAAATATTAATTTCAAAATTTTATCTGAAATATGCATAAAAAATAATTTTAGGAAAACTGTGTATACAATCATTTTGAATAATAAAAACTATATAATGGGATGTTCAATGAGATATATTTGTGATAAAAATTAAATATATTTTGTCAATATGCTAATCTGTATTTCTTATGTACATATATACTTGAGCATGGTCAATGTTAATCAGGTAATCAGCTGGTTGTGGGTGTAATAAACTGACTGATTTTTCTTAGATGTAAGTTTGGTTTACACAGGAATCCATTGTCCTTGACAATATTGACTTGATAAAATGATTTGTACATAACTTTTTTTTTATCTGCCCAATATTAGGTTCCAAATTACTGACTGAAAGGTGTGCGTGTGTGTATATTTTATATATAAACTATTCCTACTTTACTATCTATGTGAACATAACCTCTCAGCAAAAATACATGCCACTGAATATTATATTTTCATAAACGTAAATTAAACGTTTTAAATAGAATTTTTTACAGTACACACACATATACAGTAAACAATTGTATATACGTGTTTTAGTATCTATGACACATGATCAGTATGCGTAAAGCTGAAAGAGTTGTAATTTTCTTTAACGGTGTCGAGTCCTGAGAAAACTGTTAAATCATGGAATTTAGTCTTGTCATTTCTCTTTTTTATAAACTATTTTGAAAAAAAAAGGTCGTGTTCAGTTCAGTACGCTTTGTTTAAATTAAGAGACAAGAAAAAGTTAAAAGAAGCATAAGGTACAGGTTTCCTACACCGAGTAAATAAGTCTGGCTGGTCGTTTATTCTAAAACAGGAGATCGATCTCCAAAGCGGTGTTTTCAGAAGAGATGATAACAGATGATATGGCCGGCCCAAAAATGAGGGATTTGTTTCCCCATTCTGTTTTTTTTTTTTTTTTTTTTTTTAAGAACGGGTCTACGATTATCATTATATTGTACAGAATGTTGACGTTTACCATCAAGAGTAGTTATAAAATCACCAATGAAGATACCGAAAACACTAACAGTTTATTATAAAAATGCTTCTTTATCGCCGTTGTTGTTGTTAAATTGATGGGCTGCAGCCTGAGGTAAGTAGGAGGGCAAGATAATTTTGCGGAAGTAGTAATAATGTTCAAAGAAAGGTGTCTGTCTCTAGCGAGATTTTAAAAACGATAATCCACAATTAGTAGCTATTTACAATCGTACATATCTAATTATAAAACGATTAAACACCACCCACCCTTCTCTATTTCTAGAGACCACTCTGTAGATATACTTTTATACAGAAACACACATAGCTATATTTAGGTAATAAAAAAAAAAGATATGTCAGAAGAATTTTCTAATAAAAAAGGAAGTAAAGACATCAGATCCGGACAAAAGTGCTTAGAGAATTCCGGAAAGGGGCCCAAACTCTTACCCTCCACTTACCCCAAAATAAAAATAAAACATTTCAATTTAAATTATTACTTCACGTGTACAGGAAGAAAAGAAAACAATAAGATTCTTCATCATCTAAGATAAAGAAAAAAGATATCTTTTTAAACAAACACCACTTCTTGATTTTGAAACATTACATTTTGGGTTTTTTTATTCCAACAAACAACATGAATCTCTACTTGACTCTTCTTTCTTTAACAATTTAAAACATCAAAATGTTTATCGTTCTAAAGTGGAAATACGACTCATTAATGAACTTTTTTCTACGTAAAGCTGATTTTAAGTGGAAAACTAGCATTCAGGTTGTAAGAATGAAGAAATTCAATAAAGTGATCCCCAATTCTTGGGTCTCTAGACAGATAAGAAGATAAATATGATATACACACCCATATAAAAGTATGTATAAAGAAGTCAAATTTAAAACAAATAAAAGAAAAATAAACATAATTTTTTATTTTGGCTGCTTTATCAGTTTAATGATGACTAACGAAAATTTATATTGAATGTGTGTAGTTTAGTTTCATATTTTAAAAGAAAAACAAAGAAAGAATGACTGTAACCCTGTATTTTTCATCCATTTTTTAAACTCTATGTAACTTTAGTTACGGATGGATGGATGACTTTAAAAATACTTTTTTTAAGTTTGTTTATGTATTGAGCGAAGCACAAGAAATGTTGATTCTTCATTTAATAGAAACATATAAGATGTTAAACACTAGGAAGAGACAAAATGAGGCGATCTTCACTCCAAAGAATATCGACAGACTTGAAATCAGCAAAAAAAGAATCGAATAGATAGATGGATATGTGCGTAAAGAAGGAATTGTGTGTGTGCGTAAACATTTTATTGATAGGGGGACTCATCATCATATCGACCTATCTCTTTCTCTCTCTCTTCTTCTTCGATATTTGAGTTGGGGGTGACAACAGATCCCTACGGGTGATTGTTTCTAAATTCACCTTCATGATTTTTCTACTTCGCCTAAAAAAGTGGCTTCGGCATGGTCATCGTCGTTGTTGTCGTTGTAGTTGTGACAACACACCATAACAAAAATAAATAACAATAATTATTATTAGCAACCACCCTGCAAGCAAGCAAGCCATGGGGGGGAGGGGATCCAAAATATTAATTCGATTATTATTATGATTTTTTTTATCACAAGCTAAACCTACCTTCTCCTCCTTGGGATGCAATAATTCCACCCGAGCTGGACCAACATGGCGGTCCACCACCACCACCACCACCACTGCTGTACATGGTGTGCAGCAACGGAATAATGATTGTATGTGTATGTGTATACTTGTGTGTGTGTGTGTGTGTATGTGTGTATATATATATATATATATATATATATATATATATATATATATATATATATATATAATATATATATATATAGAATATATATATATGTATATATATATGTATATATATATATATAATATATATATATATATATATATATATAGATATATATATATATATATAGAATATATATATATATATAAATTTAAGGGATTAAAAAAAAAAAAAAGTTAAGGGACAAAAGTGGTTAGGGCCAGTCAGTCGGCTACTCCCCAACGGAATGTTGTACGAACCGTTTGATTATTTTCCATTTCTGAAAGGAGGCTGGGGGAGAAGAGAAGAGAGAGATTTTTGTTGTTTGGCCAACAACAACGACTGACGAGAAAACGACGACGACAGCGAGGGAGGAGGAGATAGAGAATAAAAGCAGGGAGGAGGAGGAAATGAAGAATAAAAAGAGGAGGAGGAGGGAGACCCTCGACCCAACAACGACTTTGTTGTTGTTGTTGTTGTTGTTATTGTTGTTGGTGGTGTTGATGATGTTGATGGTGGTGGAGATGCACCTGTGACGTCACATCAAGGCGACCACGATGACGACGATAATCATGATGGTTGTTGACCCCCTCCCTCTCAAATACACCCGTCCTTGTAAAAGAAAAAAAAGTCATTTGATTTTCTTCCACGGTTGGTGTTAGTGTTATTCGATACCCAGGAAAACTTCACACACACACACGCACACAGGTACACAGACAAGTAACAAGACAGTTCTGTGAACTGTACACATTTGATGCCATATGCACTACACAGGTATGCACTCTCATACATACACACCACTACGAATTTTGAGGTATTTTTGAATAGACCTACACATTGGTACAAACAACATACTGATATACATTCAATAATGCATATAAAACATGTTCATATGCAAATGCAATAAACACGCGAGCACGCTCATACGAATAAACAAAACAAAGTAAAAAGTAAGAGGAAGACGCGCTTACACACACAAGTACACACGCGTAATTCACACACACACGCACGCACGCGCGTGCCAACAAAACTAATTTATTTCAAAGATTTTTATCAAAGTTTAAGATCATTTATGTAATTTTTACACGAATTTATTCAAACTTGGCTTTAATAAACGAAAGCCACCGTGAAGCGGCGGGCGATGAACCAAGAAGCCTCATGTAAGCCTCATTGAAATGAAAAGTGAAAACTTTTCGTTTTTTATTCCAGGGCCACTATTCTGGAGATCAAGCAGAGCAAATATATCAAAAACAATTTTTAAATTACATTTTAACTGGAAAACTATGTTACTAAGCAAATAGTAACAAAAATATCGTACATAAAAAAAAAAGGAACCTTAAAAACTTAATAAAAATAAAATCCTTAATGAAGCTGAAGTTTTTGTTTTTTTTCAACAGGATTTAATAATTTCAGTTACTTTATGAAACAGTCACGTACTTAAACACACTGCTTGCCTAATGTACCTGAAAAAAAAAATGATGTTATTTTTGTTTTTCTTTGCATTTTTATAAGGCGAAACATAAGCGAATTTTTTAAAAAAATGCTTCATAATAGAACTTTGATAACTTTCTCTAAGTTCCTTCACTTTGTTTTCCAGTCAACTTTTTCCTTCCCACTTTTCTTTTAGCATACATTGGCATACACATGCCTTTTAAATTCTTTTTAATTTTCCTATTTCTTTTTTTAACTACCCCTAAAAAATAAAACGATTGATAAAAAATTTAAATAATGGTGCTAGCTAAGAATAATTTTTCTCGCTTTTCTGCAATCAATTAGTTTAACAATTAAAAGCATGCCTAAAAAAAAAAAAAAAAAAAAAAAAAACACACACACACACACACACGAGTAATAAAATATGTAAAATTTGAGTTTCTCTCCATACGCCAAAAAGGCATTTTAACACACAATTGAATAGGGTGTGTGCCGCTCTAAAAGTTTTATATCGAACAAATTTCCACGTTAGTTTTGGGGGGTTTCCTAGTGGGATAGTTTACCCCACAAAACTCCACCCTTTTAAAAGATATCTAAGATAACAAATGTAATTAGTCTTTTTAAGAACTACAGAAATATGCTAGTGCTCAGTGCGAACGTCAAGAAGATGGTGGCTCAGTAGAGTGGAGTGGATATAAGAAAAAGAAAGTTAACATTCCTGTAGCTATCGTGTACGGTGTAGCATATGCCGTAAATTGAATAAAAAAATGTTTTTTGCTTGATCATATGTTGAAAATTATTAAAAATGTGAATGCACATTGAAAAAGTACTTTATAAACATTCTGTAAATGCGTGTGCATATGTGTATATTAAGTTTTATTTTATTTATGGCCGGTACTGTAGGGTTTTCGGGTCTTGCAACCCATTCGGCAAAGTCCGTACAGGTTCGGCAGGTGTGGGTATATCCCTGCTTCAGGAGAAGGAGGAGGTAATCTATTAGCAGAAGCACTAATAACAATAACAAGAAGAAGACAAATCAGCGCGGCTGAGAGTGATAGTGAGAGTAGGTGATGAATGTGGGAGGAGGACCATGGTTATTCCCGCGATTCTGAGTCTCGGGATGTCACGGGAAACAAAACAAAAAATCCCAACAACCGGTGTTGTTCACCAAAGTGAAACCAACAGAAAATAGGAATAAAGTGGAGGGAGAGAAGAATTTTCGGTTCACTGACATCTATAGGGAGGTTATTAAAGTTTTGTTGCTGTTGTTTACTTGCGACTGATTAAATTTAAGTTTGCGGTTCTCACCTTTTTGCTAAACACAGACTTGCGGACGAGAAAACAAAATTAGTAGAGTGATGTTTTTTTTTATTTTATGGCATAACATCTTCCTCATAATTTTTTTTTTCTGAACTCATATTGCAAAATCGAGCCAACAGATATAGAAAATTTTATAAATAAACGTTCTCTACATAAAAAGTAAACAACGATAGTTTACTGATTTTTTTTTATCGTACAACTACTTTTCTATCCATTTTTTTCTAAATTAACCCACATTTTTTTTTAACTTGATTTCTATCCCACATAAACGGGCGTAAAATTTACGCCGTACGGCGTAAATTTTAAATCGTTTTTAAAAAAAAATTTTTTATAACTTTACAATGGCAATAACAATTATAGCAAAAGAAAGTTAGTGAGAAAAGCTCACCAAAATGGAAAATTGACAGCAAAATAAAAAAAATGACGGGTGATTTGTCGGGAAAAAAAAATTGGATACAGGTAAAAAAAACCGAAGAATTTAAAAAAATTTAATGTTTTTTTTTTTTTTTCAAAATTTAAGGAAAAAAGAATTATTATTAAAGCAATATTTTAATTTTACATTAATATTTTCAATTACCTATTTTTAACAATTTTTTTTAATTTCTAAGAAAAATGCGTGAACAACATCGTTTTACTTTTCTTTTCTCTCTCTCTTTAATAAACGATCAAGTTTTAAGGAACGCTAGCAAACAATGGCAATAATAACTTTATATTTGTTGTAACATGACAGTCGAAAATCAACTTTTTAACAAAATTGTAAAAAAAATGACGAATATCAAGTTCAAGTAATGTATTTTTCTCGTTTATCAGACACCGACATAAGCCACCGATCTACAAACCTAAAAATAAATCAGGCAATGACACTTAAAACATCTGAAAAACTTTATGAATGCACCGGTTCATGAGATCTTAGAATTACGAGAATGCAAATGAAAAGAAATATTACATTTTTGTGTATGCATACATATTTTTAAACATAACAAAAGTTAGGAAGAATCAACATAAAAATAAATTAATTATAACAACAAAATAATTTATTCTTCTAAGTCGCTTTCGACATTCTAAAAAAAAATAAAAAGGTAAAACTGAACCGGAAGAGAGCGGGAATTTCACTGACCTATTTTTATGGCCGTGTTGCAACGAAAAAATAATCGGTCATTTTTTTTTTTGTTTTTAGGTTCGTGCTATATCCCAAAATTCTTGAAATTTTTGCAATGTGATAAAAATCAAACATATATAAATTAACTTTTGCTTTAATTATTATCATAAATACAGAAAGTTTAAAAAATGATAGAAGCTTCAGTAGATGAGCTTGTTATCGGAACACATTGTTGTACTACAACATACATGGTCACATGAACTAAAAAAAAACAAATACATTCAAAATATTTTAACTCATTTTATATTTTTATTAATTGAGGAAAGTTGTTAACGTAGCAATATTGAATGAAAGGCAATATTTTTAATGCGACTTAAATAGCAACGATTTCGTAAAAGGCTGCCCAAAACTTGCAAAAAAAATCTTGCTTTATCGACGTAACGATATTTGATCAAAAGCTCAGTGGTTCAATAGAGCCTCATTCAAGAAGAACTGCAATATTGCTGCATGCACACATACACCGGTATCTAGATCAGACATTGTTACACAATTTCCCCCGAAAGTAATCAAGTCTAGACATTTATTTAAGTCTCCTGGCGTTTTTACGGGGTTTGATGGTTCTAAACTGATTCTTTTATTTTAAAACGGTGATAGATTTAAAAAAAAAAAAAGAATGCTCTAGAAATTAAAAGGTATATATGGCTACGTAAAGTGTGTACTTTAATGACGAATGTTTCATTTTTTATAAGTGGGTCAATTAATATAAACTTGTAGTTAATGACAAATGAGACGTTTTTTTTATGTTTTTAATTTTTTACGCGCTTATTTTTTTTTTTTTTCAACTGTTGTGAACTGATGATTAATAATAGTTAATAAGATTACATTTTGATTAAAATATCGTATTATTGAATTGGACCATCATTTATTTTAAAATTTAAAATGTAAATGATGGTCCAATTGAATAATACTTTGATACTTAGTCATAAGTTAACCATTTAAAATTTAAATGGTTATGACTAAGTATCAAAGATTACCATTTTACGCTCAATCACATCGACGTTAAGCACAATAATACACATGATGAGTGACCATTTAAATAAAACTACGTTTATTTGATACTGCAAACAAAAAGGAGGGCATTGACAAGCATTTTTAGTTTTTTTCTTCTAGACATTGACATAGAAATTGTACTACGAAAGGACATCAGATACAAATACAAAGTAATTATTGGTAAAAATAAAAACTATTTAAAAAACATTGTTGCACTTTAAGCTGAAACTGTAGTGTAATAAGATAAACATTTTTTTCATGACCCAAAATTAACAACTGAAACCTAGTAACCGTTCCGTTTCCCCACCACCACCAGATTGCACTTTTAGGTGGATGTAATGTCTGCGGCAATGGAACTAAGTCAAGGCGATACCTTTGAGTCCCCAAAAAGGTGTCGCCTTAAATCTTTGTGAATTCACCTTGAACTAAGTACACCTAGATCCATTATATTTTTACCTAAATTCTTAATAGTTTTGTTAGATACATAAATTCTCTTAAGAAAAAAAAGTAATTAATGTTTTTTTAACAGTTTTTTAACTTCTCTGTATTGAAAGAGCGACTTTTGAAGTCATGAATGTGTTACCATCGGATACATCAGATTTCGCACACAATCTTACAATGTTACATGGAGAAACCTCCATGTAACATTACTTTTCAATTTTTCATGATTCAGTTTTAACAATTTTGTTTTTTTAAAACGTAATAAAAATTTTCATCTTCACTGTTTGGCTTACTATTTTTTATTTAACTGGTTCCTGTGGAGTTTGACAATGAATAGCAGCTTTTTTTACGTTATTACTGCCTGAGTATTAGGGTCTTTATATGAGAAAAGATTGCATAAATGCTCATTCAATCACACACTACTCGATCATCTTGACATGCAAAAACGAAATATTTATTTTTGTAAAGTTAAGGCAATGCAAAGATACCAGTTCATGTCTTTTTCAAGAGCGTTATTGGGGAAGTAAACACAAGCAGAATCAGCTGAAATTCGAACTCAGTTTGCTAATTCCATGCTAAGAATTTACACTACTTCAAACTATACAAGTTGAATAATGAATCCGTGACAAAAACCCAGTGGACAAAATCCTAGTGTCATAAAGTGTAAAAAGGTCATTTGTTGCATAACATATTTGTTGTCATGCATAATTTGTTTCAAGTGATCATTCATATGCATAAATAAATGGAGCATAAATTTGTGAGCATGAAATATAGGGTGCGATGGATAAATTGTCGTCTAAATTGCGCACGCGCTCGCGCGCACACACACACACACACACACAAAAATGAAAATTACACCATATCTTGAAATACTAAAGAGTAAATTTATTCAATAAAATCACAGCCTTCAGATGACTTCAGAATCTCCTGTAACTCTTCTGGCCATCTCCTTGTTTAAGTTGGTGAATGCTGCCATAATCTTTGCCTTCAGTTCCTTTCATGTTACAAAGAGTTTTGTTGATCTCTTGTTCAACTGCGTCCCACACAATAATCAAGAGGGTTGCAGTCTGGGGAGTTAGGTGGCCAGATGTATTGGCTGATGTGGTCACAGAAATTGTCTGACATCCATGACTGGGTTTTCCTGCTTGTGTGACATGGTGCAGAGTCCTGTTGCCAGACATAGGGTCTTTCAGCAGCCACCCTCTTCACCCAGGGCAGCAGTATCTCCTTTAGCCACTTGATGTAGGTCTCCATGTTGAGTCTGAGACTCTGTGGGTAGATGAATGGAGGCATAACGTCACCATCATTAGTAATCACCATTAGACTTATCCAACTCTTTCCGAATCCTCTGCACTGTCCTTAGATTGGCACCCAAATACTCTAAGATGTTCATATTGGAGTTTCCAGCATGAATGCCAAGCATTACAGCATGCTGTTTCCAAATTTCTAGCAGAGTGAATTGCATCACAGTGCTCTTTTCTCACAATACCCAACTGACCATACTGTGCAGTCAACAAACAGGCATGCACAAAATTAAAAATATAAAATGGCAACAATTTTCCCATCACACCCTATAAGTGTGTATATTGGATATTGTTTTTATTATCGCAATTTGTCATTGGCGTGTATATATTGTACAATTATTGTCTCAATTTGAATTAAAAGTTCCTTGAATTTTCAATGTTAATTTTTTTTCTTTTTATGAGGTTGGGATTTTGTCCTATTACCTTGAATAATAGTAGCATTTTTGATAGGCTACTTTTTTATTTTATCATAATTACCTTTATTTCAGTATTTTCTCAGCTAAGTTCTTAATATCTGGAAATTAATGCATGGATAGCAGGCTACAACTAACAACCTTATCATGCAGCCTTCCCAACTCTAAGCTTTCGGTACTTTTCAAATTATTCTTGCCATTCCTAATACACTCTCTTCTATAACAGTTCCACTGGGCAATCAATGACAATTTTCTTTATCCATCTCTCCATTTTGTCAGTCATGACAAATGGTATGATTGTGACTTTCTTCAACTTCCAAAGTCGTGCAAGTTCAAAGTTGATTACATTCTCTTCATTCTTGTATTAAAAGGACAAAATGGACCAATGATTAACTCTTCTTTTTCCACCAATATTTCCAGATTGTTATCTGTATTGAAAAGTCCTGCTAAATCTTGTTTATTATTATTATATAATATTACTGACTCCACAAAATATATACTTTTTACATTTTTCTTTCAGATATGGTCTATGAAATATGATTTTCAGTGAATTTTGAATTAGTACTTTTCTGAAATTACACTAAAGTTGAAATAATATGCTTTACAAATAAATTTTACAATGTATATCTTCATGTTTAACATGAACAAATTCATTATAATGTCAATAACGTCATATTAGGTGAGCTGAGTGGTTCAAAACACCTTCACTCTTTACTAAAACTGGGGGACCAAATAGAAGGCTAAATTTGTTCTTTTGGCAAGGCTTTTGAAATGAGCTGTGCTGCATCAGTTATCTAGAATTATTACTATGATAATTTTTCAAAATAAACCAGAAATCTTCATTTCCTCCTCACCCCCACAAAATTAAGCGTGTAAAACTATTTTTATATGTAGAAACATTTATAGGTTTTGTTAAAGAAAATAAGTACAAGTGAAAGCCAAAAAAATGTCTTTAAAAATCAACAAAAATGTTTAAAGTAGTATAATAAATCTAAAAAAAAATACTTTTAAATCTTTAAAACATATGATTTAGCACCCTGCCTCTTTTAACATCTGATTTAGCCCCGACTCCAGCACCACATTTTATTTTATGGTGCCCTGCTTGTATAAGTATGCTTATGAAAAGAAAGATTGTGCAGGATTACTCCCTAGCAAGAGAGAAATATTTCTTTATTGTGTAATAAAGCTATTTGGATTTTCATAAACTCTGAACATTAAGAAAGAAAAATTGCCCCAGATATCCATAAAAAAAAAGTACTTTTTTGTTTATCAAGTGATAATGAGTGTTTTAACTCATTAATTACAAAAGAATACAGAAATTTATTGAATTTGGAAAAAGAAATGTTTGAACACTTATTTTATCAGTTATTAAATAATTTATTGAAAAAGGCTCCTACTTCATAAGATTGAAGGAAAAAATATTTTTCTTTGATGAAAATACTTTCTCAATAAATGTTTTTGAATCATGAGTTCGTTAATTTTGCATCTGACAATTATTAAATATTTTTAAAAAATTAGAAATGCTTACTTTACAAACTATCACCAAATAGAGTTGTCATATATTTAAAATTTTAAAAGTTTAAAATAAAATGCAAATTTCTGGTTTATTTACTGAGTTATACTTGACTTATATTGTAACATAAGATTATACGTGAGGGAGGTGCTGATAAGTTCGCAGTTCAACCAAAAATCCCTTCTAAAAAACTTTTTGGTCAGACTTTGAGAAGTAGGTGGAACCAAATAAAAATAATACATTTTAAATACATATTTTCGTTGTTAAGGATGTGTTCAAGAAAATTTTGTTATTAACGTTAATAAACTTTTTAATAAAATTTACAAAATCATGAAACTAAAATGTTCATAACATTATTGTTAAAAAATAAATTTATAGAAGCTAATATAAAGTATCAAGGAAGGCATTAGAGTTAACGCCCTTCTTGTCCTTTTAAAAGATACTCAGCAAATGAGGAAATTTTAACTATTTTGAGTGACAATACATACGATCAAGGAACATAATAAAATTACAGATTTAATAACAAATATATTTTCAGGAAAAACTCAATTAAGTGCCTTTACAGATTTAAAGTACGATATGTCAGTTAATATACTAAGCAACTTTTTGAAGTGATAAAAATTTGTTATGGAGCACCTTAGAAGATGCCACACACGCACACCCATTCTCCTGCTTCTAACTGTTAGTGTTATGTAAAACTAAAAAAGAAACCCCGTGTGATGAAATTACTTCGTAGTATTTTAAATTTTAACAAAAAAAAGTAATGACTACTTATTTTTCATAATTCAGTAGAACAATCATTAACTGTTTTTGATCGAATCACATTCCTCTCATCATGGTTGTTGTTACTTTGTTTTGGAAAGATTTTTTTTACTTGACTTTAAAATTTGAAAAAAAAAAAAAAAAAAAATGATCTTGGAAAAAAAAAGATAAAAAAAAGGAAAAAAATATGGCGAAACTGACGTAATCGCTGACACTAAAATGAAAATCGTAAACATTTATTTTTAAAGCAGCCTAGTTCTAGTTTCAGATCATTGAATTTTTTTTTTTTATTAATTTGTTTTTGAAAATAAATTATTACACTTTTTTCAACATTTTTTTTTTATTAACAATTTTCTCAACTATTTATTTTAAATTATTGCAGTATGTCTTTTTTTTTAGAGAGGCGTCTTCAGTTTCAACTTCAACTTTCAACTATGCATAAAAATTGACAAATAAATGAAAAAGAATCTTTGTCGGTCATTTTTTTTTTTTTTTTAAAGAATTGTTTTTTTTACCCATTGAAGTCATGTGTTCCGTTTTCGGATTTATAAATAAAATTATATACACAAGTCAATTTCATGTTTATGTTTTGTTTTGTTTTGTTTTGTTTCTTTCTTATATTTTTTCGTTTCCCAGACCAATTCCTGAAATTCCCAGAATGCATCATCATATTCTCATTTTCCTCTTTTCACAGATTAAATTAAAAATCTCATAAAAGACCTAATTTTCCCTTTTACACGTTTTTTTCTGTTTCATGTTTTATTTCTATATGAACACAAAATCATTTTGCTAATTCAATTATTATGTAAATATACCGTAATTCTTAGCTACAGCGAATGTTTGAATAATAAAAACAACAAAACATGCATAGGTAGTTCTTAAATTTTTAGTTAATTTAAGATAAAGTGAGATCGTTAAAAACTAACCGAGACATTTCTGTTATTACTAAAAAATTCTAATTTCAACCGGATCTATCAACCCAAATTTGTTCAAGAGTAACATTTACAAACAAAATTCGTTTCTAATTACTAATAGAATCCAAATGTCTTCAAAGCTACCCGATGCTCGTTCATTCACACTGGTGGCAAAAACAGCAAAGATCGTCTGCATTTTTATGAATAATGCTATACTGCAGCGGTTTTAAAATTACGAGAATGGATGACTGATGATAAACATTTTTCCACATGACGTTTTTAGTAAAAAAAAAAAAAAAAAAATTTTTATTTGAAGATTTTTTTGATCAATTCTTGTAGTAAAGCAGTAACGTGATAAAATCAACCATATTCATTTCTTTTAAATTCTTTCCAATTATTTTTTTACATTGTTCTCAAGTGGTGTAAATATCGCTAGAAATAAATGTTATTGAAAGTTGAAAGGGATTTTTAAAGGTTTATTTTTGCAATAGAAACACACATAAGGAGGTGCTAAAAAGTTCTGGAGTTGATCGATTTCCAAAGATCTTTCTTACGGGCTTCTTACCAAATGACCAACACAAATATATATATATATATGAATATATATATATATATATATATTTTTTTTTTAACTAAAAAGGTTTCTTTATCAAGACGACAAACTTTTTTAGCTACAGAAGTAAAAATTGTTTGTTTTTATTTTTTTTTATTTTTTACAGTAGATCCCACCCACTCTTAAATTAAGCTTGGGTAGCATAGAAGAAAAAATTAAAAAAAAAACTTTGCGAAACATTAAAACTATAGACTAAGCGTTATCAAACAAAAAAACTTAGTTGTGTCACTTTTTTTTTTTTAACAGTCGATATAGGAAAGAAAATAAAACTGATAGATAATTCCCTGGAAACTCGGTATTTTCCTTTAAAAATTGACAATGTGAAAAATACTAGTAAAAAGTCAAACTTGTAAACAAAGATGCACTTAATAACTTATTTCAAGAAAAAAAAAATACATTGGGGTTAATTTAAAACATTATTTAACTAACTTTAGTAGTTTTAAAAATTGAAATCAATTTTTAACAGTCACCCACATAAAAGATTTTCAATTGTCACTTTTCACTATTTGATTATTTGCTACTTACGTTTAATTTTTATTTATTTATTTATTTTTTTTTTTTTTTTGCTCAATGTGTTTTCGTTTCGAGTATTATTAATTTCAGTGTATCAAGTGATTTCTACATAGAAAACACTTGCTTAGTCTTTTGTTTCCTCTAAATTTCTTCAACCGGCCTCATATCCTGAGCCGGGTGGTGGTGGTGGTGGTGGGGGGGGGTAATTCAATGTTTGTCATGTAGAAATAATGGTTTGCAATATTAAGTCACGGAATAAAAAAAAAAAACTATCAAGCTATGAAACAAAAAGTGGTTGTAGCCAAAATGTATTCAATCATTTTATGAAAAAAAAATGTACGTGGAAAAGCCAGAAATGAGAAAAAAATGTTCCTACAAAATCACAAGAACATTTTTTTCTTGCGCCTTACTGAAATTATCCATTAATTTCGTGGGAATTAAATTAAATTTCAGTTATTTCATAATCAGACAGTTTATTTTTCATTTTATGTCTGAATCATAATTTTAGGGGACTCGAAAAAATTATTAGTTAAAAAAAAAAAAAAAAATAGAAAATTTGAAAATGTTACTAGTAGTAAAAAAAGTAAATTGGTGTTTTGTTTTGGTATGCAGAAATCGTTCAAAACCCTCTAAAAGTTTAGAGTATAAAATAAAAATATTCGTGTTTCTTCTTGGAAATATTTAAGAAAATAAATCCTAAGTAAAAATATACACTGCTTTAAAAACAAAAACGAGGAACTGAATGCGAAGAATAACCGAACGGGACATTTTTTTAAACAGGGCAGCAAACGAATGTCTTCTTCAGTGCTTTCAGGATCTACATGTGGGTTGAAGTAACTCGTTGGATCTTGACTAAAATGAAAATGAGTTTTAAATGCAGAACGCAACAATAACATTTTTAGTCAGACATCGAATTGCAAAACATTTTTTTAATTATTCGAGAAACAAAAAAATAAATAAAATTAGCGCAAAAAGCATAAATTCGAATGCAAGCCGACTACGCGAAGAAACAGTATATCAAAAAGTGGTAACTCAAACGTAAGCAAGTTAAAAGCAATATTTAAGTTTTTCATTTATTTTTGTACTTCTTTACCCAGTTAAAAAATGTTTTATTAGTGCAAAGCGAAAACATTTTTCAGTCCATGTTTAAAAGAATGGTCCTGTTTTGAACGCGGTGATGCTTGTAATGACGTCACCAGCAATTGTGCTTTCGTCACACAAAGTTTGTTTACGATCAATTCACCCCCCCCCCACACACACACACCAAAAAAACGAACTTTTTTTTTTCGGCAGAGACAAAAAACAATACGATTTCATTATAAAATTAAACTAAAATAAATAAAAACTTATTTTTCCATTATGGACAAAGATAAAAAAAAATAAATGAAGCTATTTCATTGCGAACAATCGTTTGCGCATCGTATGTTTTTTTTTTTTTACTTGGGCCAAGATAGCAAACATGGTCCCAACTGTTCAGATCTGATAACATCATAAAAAAAATTATGAATTTACAATTATAGAACTTATATAAATATAAGCTTAATTTAAGTTATTTTAACACTTAAATACATTTTATTATAACTTTAAGTCCATATATTTTTTTAAACTATTTAATTCAATTTTTTTACAATTATTTTTTGTCGATACGAAAACAGTTGGGTCTCAAACAAAAAAACTCTTCCCCATCGGATGATATCTAGTCAAGTTATTGTATGTTCTTTGTTACAAAAAATGTATGTGCAAAACGAACGTTAATTTTACAATGAAATAATTTATTTCTGCTTAAATCTGTGTAGAACAAAAAAAAAAAAAGAAAGAAAGAATCATGCCTGCTGCCTCCAAGAGACAATCGTAAACAAAATAACTTTATCAGTGACGAAAGCACCGTTAGTCTTGACGTCATCACAAGGGTTACCACATTCCACAGGCGACCTCTATTTCAGACAAACTTGTAGAACTAATTTTAGCGAATTTAATTCCTAATATTAAAAGAAAATACATTTTTGACGAGATATTGCTAAAAAAGCAAATAAGATAGTTTGACTATTGTATTCAAAGCAATTTAGACAAACTGTTGTTCCCTTGTATAGGGAGATTGAGGCTCACTGGATGCACCTACGTTTAATGTCTATTGTCAACTCATTCCAATTAGGTATCTGCTTAGTCTAGCATAAGGTTACCAGAAAACCAACTTGCATCTAATCCTTTTAAAGTTTGATATTGAATTTTTATATTGTGATAAAAAGGCCTGCTTGCATTATTAATATTTTTAATAAAATGCAATTTGTCCTGATTTCAGAATCAGTTACTAGTTTTTGGTTTGTAAGACTCACTTTGTGCACTAAATGTAAACAGATTAAAACTAAGATTAGATTATAACTAACATAGCTTTATTCTGAAAATAGAACTAACTGAAACACATTTATTTTCCACACCTCATGTTGAATAAACTTCATAAAAACCAATAAGAAATCAATTTATCTTTTAGTAAAAATCACTTTAACATGAAAGTTTACCAATTTCAGAATATTGAATTATTTTCCAATCTGTAATAATAAAATAAAATTTTGAATTGTTTAATATTTTGCAGCTTCCTAAGTATTTTTTCCAATTTTACAAGTATCAAAAATCACCAAAATGTACATTCCAAGGAAACAAAACTAAATGGCAAGTTACCTAACAAAAATTAATGATGTGACTATAATGAAAATAAAAAATGTATTCATTATAGTAAGCAAATAAATCCTTAAGATGGACATTAACATTGGTTTTTATTTAAGTCACAAAATGAAAATTATGCAGAATTTATTTACTTATTCTTTCAACTGCAAATTTTTCATAAAAAGACATAAGGAGTAAGAAAAAAAATTTCCAAAGTCATAAAAACAATCTCTGAATATGTAATGACTGTTTTCTGTATTTTTTCTAATTGAAAACAATTGTGACCATATTTGCCATCTTGGTCCACATAAAAGACACATGATATGGTAACAATTGTACACAATAAAATAGCTTCAGTTATTTTATCTTTGTTCATAATAGGTTTTTATTTACTTTAGTTTGATTTTACAATGAAATAATTTAATTTGTTTATTTTATTTGTCTATCTATACCAAAAGAAAACTTGCTGTTTTATGGGAGTGGAGAATGGTCATAAACAAAATAACTGTGTAAAGTACCAATATCAGTGACATCATTACAAGCATCACCATGACCATCTTAAAGATTATTTGTGAATTTGTGCTCAGATAAGACAGTAAAATAATGAAAAAGATTAGCATTGCACTTACAAAATGGAACAGATAGATAGATAAGCTTTAATTTTGTAAATTGCTACTTTGACCATCATTGGGAAAGAACTTTTTTTCTTTTTTTTTTTTAACTGTAATCAACATGTTTCTGTTCTTTGACAGGATTTGTCATAGTGAATCTCACAACAGGTATACCGTATGAGTCAAGGTCAGAGAAGTAATAATAGTTGATGGATAAGGGTGAAACTATAATTTTACAAATCAAGATTGAGGATAGTTGATTATCTTTAAGTCAATTATCAGCTTAAATGCCATGTTCAGTCTGCTAGTTTTTAGGACAACAACAATAATAATAATAATAGTTAAAAAAAATGCATAGGATCAATAAAAGAAAAGAATAGTGAATGCTTCTCATTCTTCAATTACTGTAGTTTTTATCAGACTTATCTAAGCTTAATAAAAAGCTATGTATTTTTTATATTCTTCAAATTAGACACACATACAAGTAAACATCAGTACTCCTGAATTTAAAAATATTCATATTAATAACAAAATTATTAAAAAATTTATTTATTTTCTTGTGAAATGAGAAGACTGAATCTGATGTCTAATATCTTATGAGAATGTTACACCAAATAAAAATATTGGTAACAAAGTTCAGCAAAATAGTTTTAAAGTGTTTTTATGAGTTTTTATGTTATACTAAAAACCTTGGGTAAAAGAAGCAGAGGAAAAAAGACTGGCAACATCAGTGAGTCAACTGAAAGATCCTTCACAGAGATACAGATACCGCTCAAGTAAGTACATGACTCCTCATACTATCTTCTACCTTTATAAAAGCCAGATCAGACATGAAAATGGAGTACTGTTGTCATATTTGGGCGGGAGATGCCCAGTCCTCACTTTCTAGTCTTGACAAAGTTCAAAAGCATCTCCAAGTCCTTGTTGAAGAAGAATTATTTTCCACCCTCTCTCTCTCGGGCAGGATGTGATGAGCATCTCACTGTGCTATCGCTACTTCTGTGGAAAGTGCTCCGACAAACTACATTCCTTGGTTCCGCCAGGTCTAACTTTCATAGCAAGGACCCACCATGCCTCTGACATTGTAGCAAACTACCCACATTCCCTCTATATTCCACTGGCAAGCTCAGCTTCCACTCAACTTCTTCCTGTAAACTACTGCTCTGTAGAACATATAACCATCACGCCAAAAAGGACCCACTGGAAGAGGGCAATTATCTCTCGTTGCTCCCTTGGTTCTAACTGCCAAATACTTCAGACACACTCATTTTATAGACCATGACGAAGCAGCCAGTTGGTTGAGTGGGAGAGTTTTACATATGCATAGGCACACTTCACCAATTCTCCCTTCCTCCAATTGCTCTGCGACATCATACGCATGTAATGCGTGGGCAATTTTGGGCATGATGTCATGTATCTTGCTCACAACAATCACACTCCTTCCTGATCTGAGGAACACATAAATGGCAGTGCAGTACAGGTCGTTGTATTCTGCTACTTTGTCTCAGTGGAGTGCACTCAGCTATTTCCTCAGTTGTACTTTCCTCTGCCGTATCGCTGAGTTGATCTCGTTCAAGGATACCACTTGCACTTTCCGTTGAAGTTGTGTCTTCCTGCATCAGCCCCTCATACACCATAGAGGTTTCTTCATCTGAGGTGGTATCATGGCTGCTGGTAGTCTCCACCCCATGCACTGGGCGAACATCTTTTACATGGCGTGGTACTCTGTCTATAAGGACTGAATGAGGGCCATAGACTTTCATCACTTTCCCCTTCTCAAACCTTGTTGTACACCGACCATGCAGTCTCTTCACCCAAACAACATCTCCTGTAGTGTATGTTCCAGAACCAGCGACGTCGGGTGGTGGTGTGGTATCAATGCCCTTCACGTGAGTGCAGTAGATATAAATTAAGTTGGCTGGCGCTGTTGAAGCAGTGGTGTCATCCTGTGGTGTCACATTATGCCAGTATACTGCCTCCATAAGAGAGCATTGTGTTCTCACAGCGATGCACTTTATTGTGTGGTGGGATCTTTCTACTACCCCATTCCCTAATGGTATGTGGGTGCATCGATGTCTTATCCGGATACCCCATTCCTTCGCAAGTCTTGTGAATTTTCCCCCACAAAACACTGCAGCATTGTCAGCAAGCAGTTCAATCAGTTCTCTTTTGAAAAAGATTGTCTGCAACTTCCAAATGATATTGGCGGAGTCTTGGCACTGCAATGGCTTCCAAATGGCAAACCGACTAGGACCACAGTCTATCAGCGTTAAGTAGTGCTAGCCTCCAAAATAGGTCACATCCATTCCCACTCTGCTCCAATTGTCACATACAGAAAGTCTGCCTGGCTTCCAATGCACTGGGGCAGGATCTATGGATTAACATTCCCTACAATCCCTGACTACCCCCGAAAAGCAGCTCTGGAAACTCCGGGGATGACCAATTTTGCAAAGTACAGTGTGCGTTTCATACCGGGGTGTCCACTAGACTGATGAATGGCTTGTATACGAGCAGACTCCTCGCCTTCTGCAGTCACAGCTCATGCTTGTTGTACAGGTCCCATCTCTTTCTAAATATCATCCAGTCATCACTGCAGCACTCTAATGAGCTGATCAGTCCGGTTATCATGAGACTTAACCAATGCTACATCAATTTTCAGCTCATATTCTGAGGCCAAATATTGAGTCAATGCCTGACCAGCATCTTGGTGGCAGCCTTGGTTTGTACCCTCGACTTTCCGGACAATGTATCTGAGACCCAGCGATGCATACATGCCAAGTTTGTCTTCAGATGAATCACCTTTGCTTTCCCACGCAGCACTGCATGGAATTCTGCCAAGTTGATGTGCTTATCCTCACTCATGGGTCGCAGCCAACTAGCATCTTCAGACACGGCTCCACGACTCTCAATGATGACACCAGTGGCTAATGAGCTCACATCCATCCATATAGTAACATCCTGTCCCATCCAGCAGTCACAACAGGTAGCTAGCCACACACTGGAAAATATCTCATCAATTTCCCACATACAGAGAAAATATTTCGACATGTTAGTACATCGAGCAATGTTGGCAGCTCACTTCCATGACTCCACTGAAGTTTGTTGCGCTCCTCCCAGACATGTAATCCTAACACACATGTGCTGCTCCGTAATTGCTCTGGGGCCTTGCATGTAAGCCCAAACCTCGCAAGGTGTTCTTTTACATGGGATGCAGGACATATGTTCTCATTGATGAATACATTGTCAATGTATGAAGATGTAGCTTCGTTGATGTTCTCATCTTGCGCAACCACAGTGTTAATGATGGACCAAATTATTAGGGGTGCCACGTTAAGCCCAAACCCCAAGCGAGTGAGGCAGTATCTTTTCCCCTTGATTCCTACGGTCTAGAATGGCTACAAGGACTTCTCAACGTGAACTTGCAAACAGGCCCAGCATAAGTCCAACACAGCAATGTCTGAACCTTGCTGTCGCCACTCTCTCAATTTGTGTGCACATACATCTGCACTGGCAGTGTATGGATCTACATAGTCCATGACAGGCTTAACCTTTCGTTTGTTTTCCTGTAAGACGGCCATTAGAGGAATCAGACCCTTTGGGGGCTCAAGCTCGTCTTCAGGGTATGGAAGCAGCCAGCCGTTTTGTATCCAAGTTTGCAGCTCTTGGTTGTGCTCAGGAGTAGGATATTCTGACAGCCTGCTTTTTAACGTAACTGGCAGCCGGGCACTGGACCACTTCCACAATGTGATCCATATCCATCTGTTAGCGTCAAACTCTGCTTGGAAATTGGGCTTGATGGCAGTGCAGATTGGCTTGTGACATTGGGAAATTGCTAGTCATGGACATCCCACCCAGCTGTTTGATTGCATCCAGCCCAAGCAACAAGTCAAATTCAAGTAATTCCTTGTCCATAACCAGAATTGCTATGTCAATAGAGGTTCTGTTGACCACCTCGACTACACAGCACCTAAGGGTATTCCTGCCTACAGTCAGGACATGTACCTCCTTTCTCTCCCATGCCTGGCAGCATGCTTTGCATATGAGTGTTTGGGTGCAACCAGTGTCCACAAGAGCCATGCGCCTCATTCCATCAATCTATACAGTCATTGTAGATAGCACTCTATTTAAAGAGGATCTAGGAATAAGGCTGCCACCAAAGCCTCATCCCCCTGCCTGTTTCCCAGACAGTTCCAGGCCATATGTCCCTGCCACTTACACTGATAGCATGAGACCAGTCTTCGGGGGTCCAGTATTCTCTTTCCTTGATGTTTCACATCGTGAGAGAGTCGCATGCCAAGTGATTGAGCTCGCCGCAAACATAGCATTTTGTCGGTGCATCAACTTCCTTCGCCTGACAACGCAATGATCGTGCAGCTACTGCCACTTGCTCGAGCTAGCACTTGTGAAATGTCCATATCATCTAACTAGGAAGAGGCTCAGAGCAATTCTTCAGCATGCTCCGGCAACCTGGCAATAAATGCACACATCAGACTTCTATCCGTCATTCCACTGACCAGAACTGAAAGTTTACACAATTCGACCAAAAAGACATCGACTGCCTCACCTGGGCACAAACGGCATGCTACAAATTGCTTCCAAGCTGTAACAGAGTCCAGAGCAAATTCCGTATACAAAGCATTTTTGATGCAGGAAAAGTCTTTCTTCTTTTCTTCACTCAGCTGCTAGTACACTGCATATGCACCACCCGATAGATGCATAGGAACCACACATTTAATACGCTTTACGCCGCTAAGCTGGCATATCAATTCTACCTTCTCTATCCACTGACTGTCCAGAATCACTTCCATCAAATAGCGGTATCAGTTTAGGATCAAAAGCCATAATTGCCGAAATAGCTTGTAGCCGTCATGCCAAAAAGGACCCACTGGAACAGAGCAGTCGTCTTTCGTTGTCCTTGTTGACTCCCTCGGCCCCAACTGCCAAAACCTTCAGACACACTCATTTTATAGACCATGACAAAGTAGCCGATTGGTTGAGTAGGAGAGTTTTACATATGCGTAGGCACACTCTGCCAATTCTCCCTTCTTCCAACTGTTCTGCAACACCATACACATACAATGTGTGAGCATTTTCGGGCATGATTTTGCATATCTTGCTCACAACACTCACAGAACAGACTCCCAAGAAGATGTTTTCCCAATCACTACAATCTTAACCTGTTCAAGTCTAGAGTTAACCATTATCTCCCCACTATACATATAGACTTCCCCTTAACATAACCATCTACCTCAAGTGGCCCCCTGGCCTTGTATGGGTGAACCTTACTGTAAAAAATAAAAACAAACATACAACCATGACACATGGAGGAAGATGGTAAGATGCCCACCTAAGCAGTGATTCTACAACCACATCCAGTCATGGGATTGATGGAAGGAAGGCTTCTGAAGGTCCCTTGTATGAAGAACTGGCCACTAGCACAAGGGTGACTTAATCTTCACTTCAAGGACAAGAAAAAGGGACATGGCCATTGAGAGGTGGGAAGACATTGCCAATGATCACTCATGCAGGAGACACAAATTACACCAAGGGCTAAATCAAGGAGAGGAGAAATGAAGGCAGTCATCAGGGAGAAGTGTGTTCAATGGAAAAAAACAATAAGATGACATCAAGGGACAGAGTCTTCATATGCATTCAATGCAGTCAAGATTGTCACTTCCATGTGGGCTTGTACAATGCTGCATGGCTATCACCAGCTGTGGCATAACTCTTTGGGTTCAGATCCGAGGTTTCTTGAGACTGACGGATGCCACGTGCAATTCAGTTGCAAATATTACTTTTGATTTTAAACCTGAACTCAAAATTCTTCAAAAAAGAAACCATATCTGTCTTTGTTCTTACTGCCTTAATATAAAGTTTATTATTTTCTTGTCTATAAAATGTAAGAAAAAACAAACTGGCAATGGGTTTGTGTATTTATATGTAGACTTATGGCAAGAAATGTGTATTTGTGAGACAAGGACAACTTTGAATCAAATACATAGGCTCAATAGTCAATAAAGAATTACTGGTTATTAAATGTTTCTAGACCAATGAGTTCAATCTCAGTGTCAAGAATAAGACCTGGCCAAATATTGAATTGAAAATATAAATTAATGATTAAATAAGGAATAAGTATGAAAACCTTTACAAATTTAATGTTTCACTACTTAGCCTCATCAAAAAATCTAGAACTAGAATGCTTTTGTTTTCATTGGTTGAGTAGATAACATGTTCTTTTCAATGGCATTAGCATGTAAGTATATATCAATTTTGTGTGGACATACATATATCTCATGGCATCTGTTTGCATGTGTACTTAATTCTTAGCATATTAGCATAATTTGTGTATTAAAAATTGTGTATATAAATTGTGTATTATAATTGTATGATAAATCTGACAAAATTTGGAAGTCAATGTGTAAGATTAGGTTGCATCAACTGTAAATGTTTGGATCTTATATTCTTTAAGGATCGGTTTTTACAAATATTGGTGATATGAAGAAGTACCTCTGACAATTATTTATTGTATATTGATTATTTGGCAATGTTTAAACACCGTGCCCTCAAAAAAAGGCTAGGGCAAAAGGACAGTTATTCCCTTGACACTACTATTATTGTATACACTTTTGGTCCCCTTGGCAAGGTTTATTGTTTTAAAAAGGAATGATTAGAATTTTAATAAAACCCAAACATTGGATTTATACATCTTTATTCTCAAGAATTGGCAACAAAGATATTAAACACTATTTATTAGATACAATAAAAAACTTGTTTTCATGTATGTAATGGTAAATAATAAATATTGCATTGTATAGCTTGTTTACATATTTTGAAATATTTTAGAAATTTTTGAATAAAAAGATTTTTTTCAAATCTATTTCTTTATAAGATGGTAAATAAATCTTTATAAAAGGTAAATAATAAATATCACATTGTACTTAGTTCACATATTTTTATAATCTTGTAAATAAACATTGCTGAGGGAGTCAAAAGTGTATACAGTAATAGTAGTGTCAAAGAAATAACCATCCTTTTGAAACACTTTTTGTGGGCATGAAGGTTAAACTTTTCCTATTATTTATTAGTATTACTTCTAGGTATTCTCTTTGCAATGAATCATGTTCAATTTTTATTAAGATAGTGTTTTTTCTTTTTTTAAATCAAAATTATGGCTTGTTTTATTTCTATGTAACACTCAACATTACAAGATTGTTAATATTGTTTTTTTCATAATTATAATAATAATTTATTATTAGTAGTATATTATTTTTAATATTATTAATATGTAGTTTATAGTAAAAAAGACAACATAGACAGACAGAAGGATCGTTGCAGTGTTTGAGAACAGAATCACTAGATGGATCAGCAAAACAGCAAAAATTGGTAACAGAGAAATTGCAAATCACTAAATATATATATAAAAGAATCATGTGATGGTTCTGTTTAGGATTATGACTTCAAGGCACATTAACTCTGATACCAATAATTCTCATGTACTTATTGACTGTACATACTGGACACACAGATTCATTAAAGCCTAACGATAAAAACACATCATTGTTTTTCAAGCATAATCTCTCTCTTTACCAATGCATTTTATCCAGTTATGATCAAGCATCGTAGAATGTGAATTTCAGATGTAAATTAATCTAAAGCCCATACTAAGCTAGAGACTTATTGATTCATCTCAAGACATCCATATGATGAACATATAGCAAACAAACCTTTTTTTTTTAAAGAAATTTCTAAAGGTATTTAATTGCTTTTACATCATAATGTTCTGAAGATGATAAAAATAAACAGAGCCGTATTAAAAGCAAGCATTAATCAAATTTAATTTGGAAAAAAAATCTGAGTTGGATTGGAAAAAAATATGTAGAACTTGATAGTCAGATATTAGCCTGAGGATGATGAGAATAAATATAAAAATTATTTATAAAACCAATCACACTATTATTTTTATTAACCAAATACTGATTAAATATTTTCCAATTATTCTCATTATATTTGTTATAGAATTGTTTGATGGACAAGGTTAAAAGGCTTGACTGAATAAAGAAGAACTCTGATGCCATTATAACAAAAACAATTCCAGCAAAGACATTTTATAAAAGTAGATAACAAAAATTACATTAATTGATTGATTTGTCCGATTTTTTTTACAGCTTATCAACCTTTTGTGGGTTATTAAAAGCCAAAACATATTTTGGATTGTAAGAATAGTTCTCTTTTTTTATTTTTGTAAGTAAATATTGCATTGCACATGAGAATAGCAATGATTTTTCCAAATACAAACCCTACTATTTAACCCATAGTCGGGGGAGAGGAGAACAAAAATTACAACAAAAACATATTCATATATTTATTTATAACATTACTTTTGGTGAAACAAAAAACTTTTTTTAATTTGATCATATTACAAAAAAATATTAAATCTTACCACATAATCCATGTTACTCTGGTAAGAAAAAAATATTAAAATTGTAAAATATATATAAAAATATAACAATTATATATATATATATATATATATATATAAAATAAAGAGATATAGAAGTTTTATTATATGTAAAATTTTATAATGCATATAAATCTAAGAATTATGATGCAACAGTTTTAAGCACACATATGTCCCAAGTGAAAAGAAAATTCTAACTTAAAATCTTTTGCCTTTCATCTTTTCCAAATTAGTTTTTCATTTGATGAAGAAATAAATTGATTTTTACTCTTGCTTTTTATGCAACAAATAAAATTTAACCTAATACCGACTTCATTATTGTAAGCATTTACATATGTTCTTATCTGAAAGAAAACATCCTTACTCACTTATGATTGTGCAAAATATTTTACTTATATTAATGTTTACATATGTTTATTCAACGTTCAAATAAGAAGAAAAAAATGCTTTAACAAACACAAAGATTAGCTGCTGTTTTGTAAAAACAATTTTTTGGAACAAAACAATGATCAAACTGCATTTTATGTTAAGGCTAAACAAGTTTTTGAAGACAAACAAAAATGAAGGCCAGACAAGTTCAATTGAGATTTATAATGAGTATAGCATTTAAAATGTATAAATTCCATGGTATATATTTTATGACTAAGAACTCTATTTTAAATGTCATATCCCTTCAGAAAATACATGGTCATGATTCTCTATAGCTTCTTTTCACTAATATCTGTAAATTGTGCATTGCCATGATTGTTCATAGAGAAGTTGAGTCTTCTCCATGAGCAATTGCCTTCTTCATTGTTTTAAATTCAGAGTTGTCTTTCTCCTAGACTGGTTGCCAACCAAGTCAAGAGAGCTCAGTCTGTTCTGCTCTGTAATGGATAGCTGGTGAGATCAGAAAAGAAATAGATTCTTGCCTTTCCCAAGAGCATTAGTGTAAAGTGAACACAAACTATCTCAGCCGGGACTTGAACTCTGATTACCAATCTCATTTTCTAGATTGGTAACCATTAGTACTTTTCATCCGAAGGCACAATTAAATCTATATATTTTAATAATTCAGATAATATAGCTTACAGTTTTAAATTGGAGGTTTATCCATTTGTGAATTTAAATATAATTAAATATAATCATTGTCTGAAATTTTCAGCAACTTCCAAAAAAATATTTCTCTTCAGCATTTTTCTACACTTGACTATTACTATAGCTTTTTATATTTCACAAATACTAGCAGTATATTTTGTGGTTAAATACTGATTACAGGAAATATAGTCAGTCCAAGTGTATAAAAAGATTTTTTTTATTGACAAAAAATCTTTTATATTAAACCTTATGACAGAACATTCAGTGCATTTTGGGAGAAAGTAAAATGCACTATTCATGCTGTACAAAGTTAAATACAAGCAAGTATATTTATATGTAAACTGTGGTTCAAAATGGATTTGTTAAAATATACCAGCGTAATCAATTTATAAATACAGGGTGTTTCAGAAAAATTGACATAATTTCGTAATCTAATAACTTGACCAATTCTCGTTCAAAGATCTCAAATTTCAGCAGCATGTGTAGAAACAACTCAAAATTCTACGTTTGATGTTTTTTTGCAGGTATAGAAATGCCATTCACTGGAAGAGAAAAGGCATTTTGGGTGTTAGAGTATATTCAAACAAGACTGTGCAACATGCATTTGTGAGAGAATTTACTAAAAAATGGATTAACTACAATGCAGATATGGCACAACAAGTTCAAAGTGCAGCATGTTTAGCAGAAGCTGGACTGCCAACTTGATATGTGCTGTATTACAAGTGGTATACATACTGAAAACTTGTAAGACCATTCATGAAATCCACATACCTTTAAATTTCTCATTCAAATTTTGAGGAATAAATTTTATTTTGTTCAACAATAAGCCTGTTTAGTTTCATTTGCCAAGATGATGTAGTTACTCATGTATTAAACCTCAAATGATATCAAATTTTTTGAAACACCTTGCATATAAACTACTACTACTACAAACAGTAAATAATATGATTTCATTTCTCCCCCACCATGCAATAAAAAAGGCTTTGAAAAATGTCAAAGAACTGTCAAGTTTGAACTAGCATTCAGCACACACAAACCTTCCTTGTAAATATCAGCTCTCAAAGTCTCACTTTTTACATGACTTCCTGCATTATTTGTGACGATGTCTTCATATATTATAGCAGAGTATACATGGTGCAGGTTACAGTGGGTTGAACATTGAGAGCCGATATTTACAGGGCAGATTGAACACTGACAGCTGATATTTACGGGGATGGATTGAACATTAAGAGCCAATATTTACAGGGTAGGTTGAATGCTAAAGGCTTAAGGATTCCTTAAATAACACAATTTCTTTTCTGTACACCATAAGAATTGTGTTCCATGCTTAAATTGCAAAGATGCACCTGATATTTATCTAGAATTGTCATTCTGCTAAACTGTTTGCTTTTTCACCCATGGCAGGACAGAGAAGAGTTCATGCTTTTCTTAAAAGACATGAGTACAAACTGAACTCAAACAAAATTTGAACTTTGCTCACGGGTTTTGTTTTTTGCATTGATAATTATAACCGTACCCACAGATATGAATGAATAAATGCAATCTTCACAAAAGACAAGTAGAAATTAAGAGTTATCCACAAAGAAGTCTTCCTAACAAAAATATTTAAGAATATACAATGTAATAAATAAAACTACATTTGCCAGGAAGTTCCTTGCTATTGATTGAGAAAAGGTTAAAATAATTCAGCTGAAATGAGTTCTACCATTTTTAACCATAGAACATTATAAAATACATTATTAAAAATCTACACTCAGGCATACTTTATAGCTAACACTAATAAGGTTGGTTCTAAGTCCATAGCCTAACATATAACAGCTAAATTTTGATCTGAAATTTTCACTGTATAATGTTCAATTTACGTGATTAATATTCATTGCTAAATTAAGTACAATGACAAAAATTATTATTATTAAATGATTATGTTGAAAAATAAATATTTGTTGTATAAAATAAGTTTTGTTTTTTTTTGTAATTACTTATATTCGGACTAATGTCCTCATCTTTGTTGTCATTATCACAACATTTTGGCTGATGTACTCACAGTGAATTTAGTGACATATTCCTGGGCTTCAATAGTACAGATTTAGATTTGGAGGAAACAAGGCAAGTAATAACTGAGTATTACTAAATGAAAAAAAAAAAAAAAAAAAAAAAAAAGATATGCTTAAACATAGACAAGCAGAATGAGAACAATTTATCTACTATAGATTAAATCAAGGCTTCAGTTCAAAATTTCTGGAAGATTACCTGGATTGACAAATTACTTTGAATATTGCTACCACATCTGGAAGAATCTACAATGTTATTGGTGCTGACCTGGCATCTGGGCTTCAGTTTCTTTCCCACCGCCATAACGTAGCTTCCCTGTGCCATTTCTATAAATACTTTCATAGTAATTGTACTGATGAACTTTTCTCAATGGTACCTAAACTTTATGAGTTTAAGTACAGTGCTAGACTATCAGTTAGGTCTCATCATTTTACAGTTGAAATGGCAAGATGTAACTGTAAGTTCTATGCAAACTATTACTCCACTCGCACTTCTCGCTTGTGGAATTTTCTTCCAAAATTCAGACAGAAGGTGATCAGGTGATAATGACAGCAAAGATAAGGACATTATTTCGAAGGTAAATAAAGATAACTCCTAATCCCAGAAATTCAAACAGAAAATATTTTTTCTTCATTAGGCTGTGAACTTATTGTAAATGATTATAGTAACTTACTAAGTGTAGCTTAGATGTGACACAAGGCCAAAAGTATGGAGCACCCAATGAAGATCAAACTCACTACTCAGTCATAATTGATCTAAGATGACAAGGTTACTAAGCATTATCCCCCATTGAAATTCCCAAATTTATTGTAAATGATTATAATAATTTATACTATTTACATATTTTGGATTGTTGTCCTCATTTTCATTGCCATATTGACAACATTTCAGCTTTTATATGTTATGGCCTTCTTTAGGTGATTGGAACTTTGAAATGAACTCTTTATTTCATCCACCAAGGTAGATTGTTCTAGTTCCACATGTCATGCCTCTTCTGGATGTCTCAAAGGCATGGCACATGGAACTAGAACCATCTACCCCAGTTTACAAAATAAAGGTTTTAGTTCAAAATTCCAATCACCTGAAGTAGGCAGGAGTGTATAATGGTTGAAACATTGTAAATATGGCAAAGATGAGGTCAATAATCCAAACAATGTAAATAGCGTAAATAATTGCAATACCTCATCTCTCAAATATAGACAGATAATGATTAAAATAGATTTGGATTATGACATTCTATATCAGTTTCTAATTATGCCAAAAATACAACTTAAAATAAAGTAATGCCTTGAGATACAAGTTTAATTTGTTCCAAGAACGAGCTCATAACTCAAAAGACTTGTATCTCAAATCAAATTTCCCTGTTAAAATTAATGGGAATATTTCTGATCCTTTCCAGTCCCCTAAAAATTCACCACTATCTTCGGACACATAGTGTCGCTAAAGGAATTTTGTAAAATAACGGCAAAAAAGACAACAAAACAGAGATCCTTCTGGAACAGAGATAAACATGTGTATTGTGGATGCTCAACTGAAACTCGCTCGTATCTCTAAATTCAGTTTGAATCTCAAGAAAAAAAAAAAAAAAAAATTCGGCCAAACTCCAGCCCATATCACAAGGCAAAAAAATCAAACTCTGGCTTGTATCTCCAAAAACTTATGTCAGCACACTCATATCTCAGGGTATGACTCTCTCTCTCTATATATATATAGATAGATAGATAGAGAGAGAGAGATCATTATAAAAAAACCTTGTTTACTTGTTTATAAATAACAAATAAATGGTGACTTACCACCTAGAAGTCTTCATACATATTGTCTTCCAGGTGTATATTTCTCTTTCCGTAGTTATAGCCAATCTAAAAAGAAAAACAAAATGTATACTATTATTATAAATTAAAAAGATAAAGTTACAGTTTTACAAATATTAACAATCTTGATCATTTTTTTGTTAGTAATAAGTAAACTGAAACCTCAACAATTGTGAAAATTTTGTCTGACAATGGAACTGACTCCTAAGAGGCTGCTTCCCCAATCAGTACAATCTTAACCTGTTCAAGTCTAAGGTTAACCATTATCTTCCACACATACCCCATGAGCTGTAATGTAACCCTCTACCTCAAGTGGCCCCAAGGCCTTGTACAGGGTGAACACCACTGTAAAAAAATATAAATAGAGAACCAATAAAATTCACTGTTACAAACAAAACTCAACTCAAATAATTTTTATTAATATTTTCTTTTCCTCAAGCAGATCTTATGCCATAATGATCAGAATCAAGCCATAACAAATAAAATTGTGTCCTTGTCATTTTTTCACTTCTCTGCATCAACAAAACTGTTCTCAGAATTCTGTCTGTTTTCTGAAGCGTCCCAGTTTATATCAAAGTTACAATTTTATTTTTACCCAACTATTTTTGGGTCTTGTTTGTCAGTTCCAAGGACACCATCAAAAGGAACTACTTTCTTAAGCCCGAACAAGCATACTATTAGGTTGGTGCAAAAATAATGACGTAATAATGTCGTTTTTTGACGTTAAAAAATACGTCAAAAAACAACATTATTACGTCATTATTTTTGCACCAACCTAATATCTATGTCTCAAATCTTGATCCCTTTCCTCGTACTTTCTCAACTACCTTTACTTCCCTTGGTACAAATTATACAAAGATCCAACATTATGATTATTATAATTATCTTTTTGTTTTCTGTTTAAAAACTGGTTGATCACATTCAACGCCTCAAAAACAGAACTAGTGACATTCCATCATCACCAAGCAGATCAATAACTTTCACCAACCACAATGAACAGATGATCCCTCAGGGGAGGCCTCATGCCTTGAGTACCTATTAGGACTTAAATTCAAACCAGACCTCAAGTGGAACTCGTACATATGATCCATCACTAAAGATGCTGGAAAAATGGTTTGTTCCCTGTACCTCTCCACTAGGTACCTGACTCCTTCTATCCTTTACCTTTACAAGAGCCAAATCAGGCTGAAAATGGAGTATTGCTGTCATATATGGGAAGGAGCTGCCCAGTCTTCACTTTCCACTCAATAGAATGTAAAAGCATCTCTGCATCCTGGTGGGTGACAAATTATTTTCCACTTTGCAATCCCTTTCCCACAGACGAAACATTACAAGCCTCTCGCTGCTCTATCCATAGAAATTTCCATAAAAATTGTACAAACTACATTCCTGGTTCCACCAGTTCTAAAATTCACAGCTAAGACCCGCCTTACCAACACACATTGTAGCAAACCACCTTCATTCCCTTTGTATTCCATTAGTGAGATGTAAGTTCCACTCGAGCACCTGTTTTGTGGAACCAACTCCCACGTAGATGCTTCTCTGATCATGACAATTATAACCTGTTTATGTCTAGGGTCAACTGTTATCTCCCCCATATATCCCCATAAATCTTTTACTCTGTAACCCACTATCTCGAATGACTCTTGGGTTTTGTACAGGGTGAACATCATTGTTAAAAAAAAAAAAAAAAAGTACAATCCTTTATTGGATTATTACCCAAAACCTGGCATAAGACAAAATAGTAAATATATGCATTCTATCTGCTCAAATTTTTGATGTTAAATAATACTTAATATGTACAGTGTTTAGATTTTCTTTACATTGATAATAATCTCCAAAATAGATGAGCAGTTTGACATAGTGCAATGTTTTGAATCTCTTGTAAACAGGGGATGCCAGAGATTTTCTTAATATCTTGTCTGTACCTGTTTTTTTTTGTTTTTTTTAATCATACCCAGTACTCCAATTATTTATTGGCATAACATTATTTTTAAGGTGCTGCATTTTTTCAATTTCAAGATCCTTATATTTATTATTATTTCAAATATTTTATCAGTGATAGTGAAATATGATTTTGTCAGTCAATTGTTTCAGTTATTTATATAATTATCTTAAGCAAAGACAGTGAAGAAAAAGACAAAGAATTTGAATCTACAAACCAGACTGCAGTTCCACTCAATCCAGCTAATTTCCTCTTCTGAAGAGGTACTTCGGCCTTGTGCCACAATTTTGTAATTTTACAAAATAAATATCCTCTTCTGAAGAGGAAATAAGTCATAAAAGAGTGTTAAACAGCAATATACCTTTTTAAATTATTACATATTTTTATTTTAGCAATAAAGTAAACAATTCAAAATATAAGCATAAATTTGTAATAAACCAATTTGTTTATTTAAAAAAATGTTGTTTAATGCCAGTCAATAATCCAATATATGTATAATTGTAAGTAATACCTTTTAAAAAGGTTATAAATTTATATTACTATAATAATTGAAACTATGGAATACAAATCCATAAATGTATTAACATTTAATGGAAAAAATGTATTACTGTATTTGTAACAAAAGCAATTTGTTGTTTCAAATGAATTTTATGGCACCTGATTCTAGATAATGCTTGAAACAAATTCAGAAATAAAATACAAAACTGGTTTATTCAGTAGAAATTTACATCATGCCAGTTGAAATAAAATAAAAATATACTGATCCTCAAATATATACAAAATCTATTGTGTGATTATTATTAATATATCAGACTCTTACTCAGAAAGATATATAATCTGTTAGTTTTGCAATGCTTTAAGAACTTTGGAAATAATGATGGAATCAGTCAGTTCATCAATTTGAATATTCAAATTAGAACATCTCTACTTAATTCATTAAAAAAAATATCTTTCACAATTAAAATTGAAAAGAATTTATCCAAACTTAACATAAAATTTGTTACAACTACTTCTAAAAGGATAAAAATATTTAATGCAAAACAAAATAATGAGGTAAAATTTGAAGGAGGATTTTACTCTATCACTGGTAATAATTGCCATGAGGAATATATAGGAGAAATCTCAAGGAATTTAAATAAAAGATTATGAACACAAGAGGAATCTTTTACAAAATATACTCAATGCATTAGCTGCTCACGGTGAGTTTGATCATAATTTTAACTTAAAAAATGCTACTTTAATTCTTTTAATTAAAGTAGCTAAATTATCCACAGTAAATTTTTTAACTAGGTTTAAATGCAATGTCAATCATATATCTTCTTAATTCTTGTTCTCTCTCCTTAGTTTTTTTTTTTCCTCATATTCTCTAACACAACCCCTCCCGCTTAGTGGTTTTATTGCTTTAAATCTACAAATCATCATTTAACTCTACAAATTCACTTCATGGCATAAGAAAAGAACAAGAGGCATTACAAGTTCAAAAACAGAGGATAATGCAGTGTTTAGAACATTGGCCCTCAAGTGCCAAGTACAATTTTCTGAAAAGTGTTTGATAATCTATATTGTGAACTTTTTCATTTGTTAGAATAAGGTGTCAAACTACAAATAATTTTTTTACAAAACTGTTATATCATGATATTAATGTTTATTGTTCAATAATCGAAAACAAACATTTATCATTTAAAAACAACTTGTTAAAATGCAGAGAAAATATTGGTAAAACTAAAGGTAGATTTTTTAAGTGCAATAAAAATAAATAATTCAGAAGTTAATGAATGTTTTAAAAAGTTTACACCCTCCTTTAGACATTCATATTTTTTTTTATTCTGCACTACACTACACGGAAAACGTGCCGTGAGAAAGCAGAAACTTAATAATTTTAGTTTTTTCCAATTAAATCATTGTTTAAATACTCATTTGTAAATCTAAAAATTATACTCTAACTTGTATGTGTGTACTACTTCATATGTACTTTATGAATCTCCCGATTGACTTCTGTCGTGATGTATTGTAAATAAGAAGCAGTAAAACGCCCAACGTAACGTTACTTTATTAAAGAAAACATATTCAAAAGACTAAGAGTTATTTCATAGAAAAGAATAGTGGAATAGTTTATGGGGGTAAAAATATGATGGGAAAAGATTTTAAATAATTGACCATTAAAACTAGAAAATTAGTTTTATTGTTTACTTTAAAAATTAACACAGCATGACTGAGAAGATTCTCAATGATTATTTAATGATTGAATATTTTTAAGCATCATCGTTAGTATTTTGTTTGTAAATTAAAGCCTTTTTTAAGTTTATATATCACATGAAAATCCACGTGAAGTAATAATTTCTCTCATCAAACGGTGAATCACAATTTAAAAATGAAATAATTGGAAACAATATATAAATCAGGCGATCACAAAAGTAAAATAATTAATATTGCACCTGAAAACTAAATTAATAGGTAAAAAAAATAGAAAAATCAAGCAAAATACACTTCTATAAGTGTAATTAATTATTTATTTTAAGATTTTTAGATAGAACAAACACGCACCTGACGACATGGATAGAAATTTGCTATTTAAAAATTTTTAAGCTACTGACTACACACAGGTTGCAATTAAGAGTTTGACCTTTATAAACAAAAACATCGAGCCACTAATATTGTTTGAAATAAATTACGAGGCGAAGAAATGATAAAGTATAGGAAAAATGTTCAATACAAAAATAAAATGAAAAGTATACATCGTGTTCCCTTCTAAAAAGTAGAGAGGTAGTATAATAGAGAGGAGGATTCAGGTACATCAGAGGCAACAAAATTAAATTAAAATATCTGAATAACATCAATATTTATACGTTGAGTATACAAATAGTACAACTTTTACAATTTAATTAAATATAAAGTATGTTAATATTTAAACATCCAAAAATCGGCTTAACAAGAAGTAGCATTGGAAAGAAAAAAAGAAAAATACTTTGTTTACCATGAATTTTAGAAAAACATCCGAACGATCAATATTAAAAAGTTAAATCACGCATTATATTTTATTTATGGATGAAGAAACTAAAACAAATAAATAACAAATGAAATGAAATCTCACATTTTATATAAAATCTGTTTGCTATTGTTTATATTACGAACACGTTGGCGTGAAAAGAGCCGCCAAGATTATCGAAACCGGACCGGAAGTTGTGACAAAAAAACCCGGAAGTGACGAAAAGAATGAGGTCTCCGAAAAGATAGGATAAGAAAAAAAATATAGTTTAAAAAGAAAAATATTTTTAAAAATGTTTTTTTTTTCTATTGTAAACAAAAAAATAGAACAATAACAACAAGTGATTAATTATCTTTAGAAAGTAAAGATAACTATGCCAAAGCATCACTTAGTGCCTCAAAAGCGGCAACAAAGTCCCACGAAGAAAGACAGAAGGAAGAAGAACAATAAAGAAAGGAAATCCTATTTCGGGAGGAAATCTTTCTTTCTATCATTCTTCGATTCCCTTTATTCCTTCCCCTACCTCGATGATAATTAAACAAAAAATAGTTTATTGCAATTTTTAAAAGTTTGCAGGAATATTTTATTGACTTACCAGAGCGCCAATAAGAGACGAATTAAAAGTAATAGTAGGTAGAGGGCGACGCTCTTCAATCTTAGGATTAATGTTGATCCAAGGGAGACTACTCTAAATGACTAATTTCATCACCGTCAGAGGAAATGGCGCCTTCTCTGCCGGTGTGTAGGATATACAATAAACTTAAAGTTAAATGTCCCCATGGATCGTATTTTTGTTTTTTTCTTTTTATCTGGAAAAGTTAAATAATCAACTGAACTCGTAATAACAATTAAGGAAATTACAGTTGTTTTTCCTATAAAACAAAACAAAGATTAATTTTAAGATAAGAAAATTGCCTTAATGATCACATCACTTAGTGAAGTTTAAATCATAAATGATAAATCCAATATTTCGAATTTATAGGACTTTTTTATTGATATAAAAAATAGAATTCTTTTCAATTTTAAAAATCACAAGATTACTTGCAAACTGTTGAGAATATATATTTAAAAATATTAGATTGCTTTACTTTTTTTTTTTTTTTTCTTTTTTTTTTTTCTTTTCTTTTTTTTTTTGTGGGTGGAGAGACGATCATCGGTGGGATATTAATTGCGTGACGCGATGGATGTATCACTTTTACACCGTGAAGATAAATAAACAATCAGTAAAGAAAAATAATTTTTCTCGATATACTTATTAAAAATATTTTATTAGTTATTTTCTTTTTCTTTATTTTACTTTTAAGAGAAAACAACAATGAAAAGACAAATAAATTGATTCTAATAATAAAAAAATAAAAATAAAAAAGATGCTAAATTTTATCCGAGTTTTATGAACACGTTAAAACCTCTCTCTACGACTGTAGTTAAGTACCCACTAAGTACATTATTTCGCTTTCGGGGCTTCCATACACTAAAAACAGTCATTCTTACATTTTCATGATTACATATTTCCAAGATGAAAAAGTCTCTAAGAATGATTTTTATAAATTTTTAAATCCCTATCGAAAGTAAAAACGGCACTACCCAATTTGATCGATATAAACACAAAAAATTCCGATCTGTTTACAAACAACTCTGTAACAGTAACAACACCTCCCACCACATTGCTACAAAAAAAAAAAAAGATACATTTTCTTGAGATAAAAGTTTTAGATTTTTTTTTCCTTACCCTTGTATCGCGATGTTTAAAATAGTCAGAAGCAAGACGTTTCAGAAGAATTTAACAATGGAAAATGTTTTCTGAGTAGAATTATCGAGTGGTTTCTTTTTACACAATAATTATGTTTGTTTGGTTTGTAACAGTCAGTAAGAAGTGAACACTTCATAACAACAACAACAACAAACATGAGCAGAGGAACAATAACTTTAAAAATATTAAAAAGCTATTTCTACAGCAGAACAACAAGAAATGTATATATCTATATTTTTTGTAACTTTTTCGACAAATTTTACAAATTTTTTTTTTTTAAATATTCTTTTTCTTTTAAGCTATGCTATTACCTCGATTTTTTGTGCGCTTCAAATTTTAGACTAATTTTATTTCCCTTTTCAACATCCATAAGAAGTTAAAGTAGATTTTTTAACCCTTCGTTTTAGGTGTAAAGACAACTGAAGGCCCTCATAATAAAAGTTCTTAGATGCTAAAAGACATTTTTTATAATCACTCATACTACTAGCGGGGCATTTTTTTTTAATTCAGTGGGTTTTTTTTCTGTGATTTTTTTTTATTAATTGATGAAAATAATGATTATTAAATTATCATCTTTTTAATCAGAATCACGGAATCCAGAATGTCTCCCCTCGTCTCCCCATATTCTCTTTGAAATGGAAAGGAAAAGATTTTAAGACCGCCAAAAATTTATTTTCCCATTTGTCATTTATTCAATGGTAGTATACAATTATTAATCTAAATTTATAATGACACAAAAAAACCATGATTATGTGAAATCTCGGAAATATTAAAGTACATTTATTAATTAAATTTTTATTCTTATTTATTTAATGATTTTGAATTTTGAACAACTTGACTTCAAGTGAATATTATTACTCTAACTCAAATATGTAGGTTATATTGTGATTATGATTATTACCGATTTCAAGACTAGTAAATTTTGATTTTTGAATTTGATGGGCGGAGACCGATTTTTTTTTTTTAATGAATTAAATTGATAAAAGTTATCCAAAATTAGGATAAATAAAATTTTCGTTTTTTTTTTTTCTTTTTTTTTTCTTTGAGGGTATTCTTCTTTTTTTTTTTCTTATTTTTTCTTTTTGAAAGGGGTACTTCTTTTTTCGGACGACAGTTAGGTACTCACACCACCCAGCCAAGTGTCTTTTAAAAACCAATAGTTGAGGGAGGAGGAGTTTATTATAGATAGTAACTTAAATAAACTTCTATATACTATCTGATTACGAATCAATTAACTGATATGCGTTAATCATTTTAATGTAGATACATCTAGATTCTAAAGAAATGAATCTTTTAAAAGGAAAATCTTTCTTGAAGCTTTTATTTTAGTTTTAATTTCAAGCTAATAAATAGATTAAATTTAATATTCCCAATAAGCCAAATACCTTGTTGTATTTCAAAACTTTGACTGGAAACAGTTTTTGTTTCGAAATTTCTAAAAAAATCGCTGATTTTAGCGCCATTTTTAGTCATCTGCCATTACAATGTAATTCTCTTTATTAAAAAAAAAACTTTCAAAAATAAAATATACTTTTCTGAAACTTTATTTTAGGAATATTAGCTGATTTAAAGTTTAATTAATCTGATTTGAAACAAATCTTACTTTTAGTTTAAAATTTTGCAGAAATGCATTGTAGTGATTCATAAATAAGAATCAGGAGTAGCGTCCCCTACTTCGTTAGGTTATAGTAAAAAGAAGGGAAGTAGAAATCCCATAATTCACTAGAAAGATAGTTTTGGCACAAAAATACAAGTCTCTCTCTATATATAACCACCAACTGTTGGCCCAGAAAGACATGTTTTTTTGAAATGAGCTCACAAGAAAGATGTCTTTTGATACAGATAAACCTAAAACCATTTCTATCTTACACGCAAATAAATATATATATATGTGTTATATGAATAATATGAATCTATTATGTAAGCAATTGTATGTTTAATCAAAAGTAAATCATTTAATAATATGTTATATCTTGTATGCACACCAAAAACTGCATATATTTTATTTCAGATTTTCATGTAATATTGCATATGAATATTAATTTAACATGTTGTAGATTGATAAGATAATTCCAGATAAAAATAACAAAACATGTTTAAAAAATTGCATAAATTCTAATTTTAAAGCATTTTCTTTAAATCTTTTGATGTTATATATATATATATATATATATATATATATATATATATATATATATATATACATTACTCATTAATTTTGTAGCTCCATTATTAACTTACTTATTTTCCTATTGTGGTAACTTCATGAATATTAAATAATAAAAAGGAACATGGGCCTGATATATGTTTTACAAACTATCTCAAATCAATCTATCTCAAATCACAGATGACCCTCTCAGAAAAATCTGGACAAAAATTCACAGGTGTTCCTTGATCAATTTCAGTGATAAATATTAGATCTGTATCTTTAATAGTATTAAAATCAGAGCATCTTGAAATTTCACTGCATTTTTTGTGTTTTAGGAATCAAGGTGTTCAACAAACTAGTGACATTCATAGCTTTAAGGATATTGCATGTACAGATTTGAAAGTTATTGACAATAGTTAATATTTACTGTTGATTACAAAAATATAATCACCTTAAGTGTGTTTTAATACTTTTTACATACATATGTTTTATACAAAATGACACATCAAATAAAATTAATACATGAAATTTTCGCTTTTAAAAAATTATATTTACAATTTTGAATACTATTAGGTTGGTGCAAAAATAATGACGTAATAATGTTGTTTTTTGACGTTAAAAATACGTCAAAAAAACGACATTATTGCATTGTCTCTATTTTGATTTCATGTATTTCAAATTAAAATAATCTAATGGAATTCTTATTTTAACGTCCTTGGTTTAGTTTCTTCACTCAGTTTAAATTTTTGTCAACCATCCAAAAAACATTTAAAGGCCCATAAAATCTGAACTATTTGGAACCAAGATAAAATGAAGCTAGAAATAGTTTATTTGCAAAGAAAATTATTAGGCTACCAATTTTTAGGTTTCATATTTTCTTATCAAATTTATAAGTTGCCAAAATCAACAAAACCATGTTTCAGCATGACAATATTATCTAGAAAAATGTTTTAAACTTAGAAGTTTATTGACAAAAAAAAGTCTGTCACATGATATTCAGACATGTTTAGAAATGTATCTGTAAGATGACCATGACCACATCATCAGTGATGTTGCCTGGGATCCTTAGAAGTTTCAGGTTTATCAAACATCAAACTCCTTCACTCAAGTTACCCTGCTGGTGGTGATCAAATATCAACATACGTCCGCACAACAAGTGAATGGCTTTAAAAGAGATTTTGGAACCCTGAAAAACTGCAAATCCTTTCCTCCAATCAAATTTGTCCACAAACAAATCAGAATGGTAGAATCCAAAATCCAAGCTTTCCTGATCCATAAATAGAGCGGACAAGCTATCAGCAAATTTTGACACACAGAATGATCAGCAACAGGTAAGTTGCTGATCATTATAAGAAAAAAAAATTCCATACTCATCTATACACACACGAATACTCACACTCTCATTCACAAATATGCTTTTTATTGTTAGGAAGAAACTCATATAAAGGAGAGAAAAGCCTTCATACTTATTTTCAAAGGGTTATCAATTAAGCTGTGGACATTCCAAGAGAAAAAATGCATAACTCTAAGTTAGACAGCCTCTGAAACACCTATCAATCTAATTAAGAAAATTTTATTACATGTAAGAATATGTGGTAAAAATATTAACATTTTCTGAAATTGCTAAACTGATCTGCTGATGGCCATGAATATAAACAACTTTAAGTATGTTAAAAGATCAAGTAATTTTCAAATAGTAATGCTGAGATTCCTATAACAAAAATGAATATAGTTACTGCATGGAAATAATCTATTAAATCATAAATGACAGGAAAACTAATTTGGATGCTGTATCTGATGCACCTTGTAAATGCAAAGTTCTCAAATTGGTCAGCATCTTTTTGCATTTCAGCCATTTTCAGGTCCTTATAAAAATAAAAGTACATAAGATTCACCTAAACTGTTTATATTTTGTTTAATCAACAGTAACTGTTAACTATTCTCACCAAGTTTCAAATCTATATATGCAATATCCTTGGAGCCATGAATGTCACAAGTACATTGAACACCTAATTTAGCAAAACACAGAAGATGCAGTGGAATTTCAAGATGCTCTGATTTTTAAACTATTAAAGATACAGATCTAATATTTGGTTTTTATCACTGAAATTGATCAAGGAACACCTGTGAATTTTTGCCAGATTTTTGAAAGGGTCCTTGTTGGTGGATTTGAAATGTAATGACCTATTACCAAATGAGATATGAAAATTTAGTGTTCAATTCCCTGATTACTTCTGAAAATCTATATTTCAGTTTCCAGCTCAGTTATACAAACAACTTTTTCAATAATGAAAACTTATTATGCAGTTCACACATCAGTGATAAAATCCTACTGTGCAATTCCCACATCTGTTATAAAAAAAAGAAGCTTATTGTGCAATTCCCAGATCAGTTATTAAAACAAATTACTCAAATCTGACAACTGTTATGAAAACTTATTTAGTAGTTTTCACATCTGCCATGAGAATGATTGTACAATTTCTAGATCAATTATGAAAACTGATTGTACAATTCCAACATTTGTTATGAAAATGTATAGTGCAATTCCAAGAGTAGACATAAAAATTACCAAATCACTTCCAAAATCAATAATGAAACCATACTGCACAAATCCTAGATTTGTCTTGAAACATGATGTTCATCTAATTGAAAGCATTTCCTAGGTCAGTCATGAAAAACTATTGCTCAATTCCCAGATCAATTATGAAAAACTTGGTAAAATTTATAGATAAGATAAGAAAATCTATTGCACAGTTCTTAGATCAGTTACAAAATCCTATTTTCCTAGATCACTTATGAGGACCTATTGTTTGATTCTGAAATCAGTTATGAAAACCTATTGCTCAGTTTCCAGGTCAGTTATGAAAAACTTTGGTAAAATTTATAGATAAGCTATGAAAATCTATTGCTCACTTCCAAGATCAACTACAAAACCCTATTGTGCAATTTCTCTTGCTCAGTTTTCAGATCATCTGTTTATATTTCTGAGATGAGGGATTGTAATTATTTACACTATTTACATTGTATGGATTGTTGTCCTCATCTTTGTTACCATATTCACGTTTTGGCTGTTGTGCGCTCTGGCCTTCTTCAGGTGATTGAAATTTCAAACTGAACCCTTTTTTTTCATCCACTGGAGTAGATTGTTCTAGTCCCATGTGCCATGCCACTTCCAGATGTTTCAGTTACCTCCCTTTAAGTTTTTGTTCACTACTGCAATAGCCAGGTATTGAACTCTCTACTCTCTGGGTCAAGTCACTGGATTCAATCAACACTTTCATCCTTGTGTCCTTTTAGCCATGTGTCCTTGAACAATCTACTTTGGTGGATGAAATATAGGGTTCAGTTCAAAATTACAATCACCTGAAGAAAGCCATTACAAACAACAGCTGAAATTTCATGAATATGGTAAAAAAGATGAGGACAATAATCCAAACAATGTAAATAGTGCAAATAAATATGAAAACCATTGGTGCAATTTATAGATAAGCTCTAAAATCTATTGCTCAGTTCCCAGATCAGTTACAAAGCCCTATTGTGCAATTACTAGATCAGTTATGAAAACCTATTCTTTTATTCTTAGATCAGTTATGAAAACCTATTCTTTTATTCTTAGATCAGTTATGAAAACCTATTCTTTTATTCTTAGATCAGTTATGAACACCTATTCTTTTATTCTTAGATCAGTTATGAACACCTATTCTTTTATTCTTAGATCAGTTATGAACACCTATTCTTTTATTCTTAGATCAGTTATGAAAACCTATTCTTTTATTCTTAGATCAGTTATGAAAACCTATTGCTCAGTTCTCAGATCTGTCATGAAAATTTACTGTTCAATTCCCAAATCATTTTCGGTTCCTTCTAAAGTTTACTTTGACTCCATACTTCTAACATCTCCAACTGAACTCTGAAATTTTATTTAGTAATATTTTTTTTCTTTCCATATAAAAATAGATAGGTTTGCCTAATGCCCTGTACATTGGGCAATCTTTTCAACAGGAGTAGTTTATCCCTTGTTTCCTGTTTAGGATTGAGTTTCTAGTTCCTTCTAAAGTTTACTTCCACACTATTACTTCTAATTTCTCCAACATGAACTCTGAAATGTTATTCACTAATTAAATAATGACTGCTTCAAGTCTAGAGTTAGTTGTTATTTTTCCTGCATAACCCCAAGAACTTCACTTTTTGCAGTAATGCAGATTATTATAAACTAGAAATTTTTTTTGCAATATGCTTACATATGTTGAAATCCTCACAATATGTAGTACTACAAAAGTTATTACTAACATTTTTGTTGAGATTTACAAACTCTACATTTCGTTCACTTTGGCATACCAATCAATGAAATTTGAATAAGCTGATTTGTTTGGAAAAATACTTTGACAAAAACCCTACTTCTTGGTTTTTGCACACCCTAGTAAAACCAGCTCTACTTTGTACCCCTTTACCTGTTTGCACTTTTCATCAAAATTTGGTTTCAATCAGCCAATGTATGGCTATTTTAGAGGATGTGATGGACAGACAGACAGACAAACGGAAATCACAGAATTATATATATATATATATATATATATATATATATATAGATGACAGTATTAAAATAGTGAATACATCTTAATAAATTTTTATGAATTATTAAATTTGAATAAATTTCCTTAAGTATCAAGAAGGACAGCTTTTTTATAATAAATCGTCAATAATACAAGGGACACACAACTGCTTTTCTTGTGTTTTGTTGAATAACATACTTTACACAAAATGTCTTACTAATGTTTGTGTGTGTGTTTGCATGTATGTGCATGTGTTTGTGGGTTTGTATGCATATGTGAGTGTATGCAATGAATGTATAATTAGTTCTTACATCATCAGTGAAAGGTGATGTCCCTATACTTCTCTCATTCACAGTCAAAAGTGAAAAATGGATTTCTGAGCACAACTCTATCCTAAATATAAAAACATATTGACTTTTAGTTTCTGTGGCTTTTACAAAATATGAGTTAAATTTTGTGTTTCTCTTTAAATTTCAGAATTGAAAATAAATCAAATAGCCCACAAACTTGAAACTTGACAAAAACTTGCCTTGATGATAGTTCTTATTGGTAAGATAATTTGAAAATACTTGCTTGAATATTTCAAATTGCTAACAAAAATACAGCAAAATTTATTGGTCAAAACATACACACACAAGCATATATATATATATATATATATATATATATATATATATATATATATATGTATATATATATAGGGTGATGTATGAGTGGGCAGCCAGGAGTCTTGACTTAACACCCTGTGACTTTTTTCTTTGTGGGTGGTTAAAAGAGCTAGGCTTCGGATGAACTTGAAGGCCAAATACAAGAAGTTAGATCTTTCATTCCACAAGAGCACCTGCTGAAATCCGTTGATGTGATTCCTGGGTGGATCAAGAAGCTTGTAGCGAAATCTGGTGCTCACATTGAATTTTAAATAAAACCTCATACTATGCACTTTCCTCTCATATCCATTTCTTGTAAAAATTATAGTTAATAAATTATAACTATTTTAAAATAGGGAGTTACTTTTCAATCAATATATATATATATATATATATATATATATATATATATATATATATATATATATGAATTTTTATTGAGTTTTTCTAGTATTCTTAAATTTTTGCATTTTAGTGATAGTAAGGGTGTAAAATTGTCCATAGTATCTATTGTCCGAAAAGCTTTTGGCCACTTCTTTAACCATTTCAAGGGCTTTTTTGTTAATTTCTTTTCATAGTTGTCTTTTAAAATGTAATTGTTTGATGCATATTGTATGATAGTAGTGTTTATTCTGAGCCCCATGAAAGGAACATGGCCAGAATTCAAGTTAGCATCCTTCTATTTTAAAAGACCAAAACCTTTATTTCCCTTGTTAAATAAATTAAGATTAATACTGGGTGCCAGTTGTTTATTTAGAGTGCTCTTCTTACAGTGAGATGTTTTCAGTTGTGGGATTTTTGAAGGAAGATTATATTATCAATTAGAATTTTCCTTATGGGTTCTTGTACATGATGAGTGGCTAAATACCTTTTTATGGCACTTTAATCAGATAAGTGACATGTTAATCTGTTAATTTCTTTGAACTTCCAATGCATTGTCTCTTCTTGATTTTGGAATGCCAGAAATTATACTAATGTTGCTTAGCAAGTCAATGCACATAAAAAATCAAACAACACAAAAATAAAAACATCATAATTTCTTTTTTCTCCATATCTCATTCTTTGATGAAGCTTTAATAAAAGCAAAATATGTTAGATTGATAAACATTTCCTATTTGTTCTTTATACCATCATTCAATGCATATCTATTTTTTCACATCATTAAATTTTTGAATAGTATGTAATAAGGTACATCAGCATTCTTTCATGTATTGTGAATGACTTAATTTGACTAAATAAATAGTCGCATTTCATTTTGAATATTTAAAGAGATTGAATACGTGCTTCTCACTTGCACATAATTATATTTGTCATTTGAAATACTTTATAATAATTATATTTAATAATACTAATTATACTTAATTATATTAAATTAAATTGCTGAAGCAAAGTAAGGTGGCATATTTTCACTAGTAGAGGTAACTTGAAGGAAAATAACAATATGGTTAGGTAGGAAATGGTTATGCAGTGTATGTAAAAGCCAAAGAATTCAAACAAGAAATCATATACTAAAGAATATATAAAGATACTAAAGAATATTTTTAAATGGAGATATAACAGGATAGAGAAGAAGGAAAAAAGAACACAGTATACAGTATATGATTGAATGAGGTATTTAATGAATGCTTATGATTTTTCCCCTTCAAGTGTCAACCATAGAATTTGTATACATCCAGCTAATCATCATCACCATAATCCTCCTCCTCCTCCTCCTTATCTCTTCTTCTTGCCACACATCTTCATGACACTCTACAATTTGCCGTCATTTTTTGCTCTTTTGTCTTTTTTTACTCAAGCTTGCTGTTTTACTCTGTCCTTCCAACCTATATACCCTGTGATTTTCCAAGTCCTTTTTCCTCATTATGTTTCCTAGAAATGTCAACTGTCACTGATGAAGCTGAATGGGTTGCCTCCTTTTCCAGAACACAACTGGATGGATAGTGGGGGATCCCAGCCAGTATCCAGGAAGTTAGCAGAGAGTAAGAAAAGGACCAGCAGTAAGTCATTAGTCACTGAGACTGTCAGGTACTGAGTGTAAGGGTTCTTTTTCCATGATCAGAAGTTATTAAGATCACAGTTCACCTTCTCAAAGCCAAAGGAAGACCTTGCCAATTAAGTGAGAAATGGTATTGTTCAATACTTCCCAACCAGTGTCTTGAAAAGTAGTTGTTGCTATTCACTGTTGAATTCAATCATGGCCAGTGAGACAAACCTGTGAACATAGTAAACCAGGCGTATACGCATACAGCCAACCTTGGATGTCATCACAGCTTGTGCAGAAAGTCATTGTCACATTTTAAAAACAACCAAAAGCTTAACCAGTGATCATTGTAAAATTGATTCAGGATATAAAAAGGTTCAAAGCAATGAAAAACCACTTTGTATTTATTGTAAAATTTTTATTCCGTGAGTGTTTTTGCAGTATTATGGTGAATATACAGTAATGGGAGTGAATGAATTCTTGTGGTGACTGAGTAAATTGTAATGAATAAATGGGTCATGAATCAGATTAGCTAGGTTTATGATAGTCAGAGGTGACCAATCTCACCCTACTTCCTCTTTCATGTGCCAAAATTGTATTTTTATGCAATAAATATACACTTTTCTGTGGCCCAGATGACAAGAATCAAAGTGTAGTATCTGTTTCAGCAGCCAACAGCCAGCCCACAGCTCCCAGTCATCAGCAGTAATTCTAGCCAGCCATCATCATCTGCCATATACCATCCACAAAATATCTGCAAAACACTTTTTAAAAGTCTTTTAAATATATAGTCAGAGATTGTTATCAATTTTCCCAGAACTCTTGTGGATGATGAAATTTGCAGATAATAAGGAACCATATGGTAAACTAAGTGTGTCCAAAAACTTTTACCAGGAAATCAATATTGTTTTTGCAAGAAAGAAAAAAAAAAAAAATTAATGTCTAAAAAAAAAAAGAAATTTCATTAATTATAAGGAGAATTGTTATAAGTCACTGGTTTGCTTCAGTTGGCAATAAATCTCTCATTATGCGCTAACTGATGACAGCTAATTAATTTTTTTTTTAAGTTGTGGTTGGCTGGGAATATTCAGTAGATAAAGATTTTTTATGCTAAAACTGTTTGAAAACATTTTGATGAAAAATAATTTCTTTCTTTCTTTTCAATAATTTATCGTTTTTCTTCCAAGTATTTTGTTATTTCTGGGATGAATCATTACTGGAACCATCCTATAAACAAAACTGCTATCATTAACACTTTCTGATTATGTTCACAAAACAGAGGCAGATAATTTCTTTTTTCCCTTTTCACATCACATAGTGTTTTTGCTCTATAGACTAAAACAGCTTTATCTTACTTGCCCCAAATAACCAGAGTTAACTTGTCTTTCTATGATTCATGTCCCCCATACCTGTTTTTCATTTTTATGAATTTATTCTATTCAACAATTTCCCCTCCTACCAAAAAAAAAAGAAGCCCAGTTTTGTCACAGTTGAAGACTTACTTTGACTCCTCTTTTTTTATTATTTATCAATCAATTCTTTCAACTTTTCTTTTTTATAATTTTCTGTCTAAACCTATACCTAAATCTAGATAAAAATTCTTGACTTGCAGTAAATGGCTCAGTGTCACTCAGTTCAATGCTTTCTAGCACATGTTACCATTAATTGGAACAAGTTTTCTGTTCATGTCTTCCACCAACAAATTTAATGTTTTCTCTATTTTTACTATACATTTTCCTGTATTATAGCTATAACTTTAACTGTTTGAGATGAAGCATCTATAATAATATAAATACCATATCCACTCAAGCTTATTATGGCTGTCCACACATTCCTTTTCTTTATTATCAGTGAATTTCCATGGCTTCTTGAGATGATAATGGAGTGGGTTTCTATTACCTTTACCACAATTTTGAATTCAGAGTTGCCTTTTTAATAAACTGGTTATCATTCACAGCTAGGCAGTCACATCTACCTTATCATTTAACTCCCATTGGAGGTAGATTCATGACTTTTCCAAGGGCATTAATACAAATGTGAACACTATTTACATTATTTGAACTGGTGTCCTTATCTTTATTGCCATATTCACAACATTTTGGTAGTTGCATTTCCCAGCCTTCTTTGGGTGATATTTCTTGGAATTTTGAACTGAACCCTTTATTTAGTCTGTGGGGGTAGATTGTTCTAATTCTATATGCCACACCTTTGGATATCTGAAAGTATGGAACAATTTGCCTCTGTGGATTGAATAAAGAGTTTGAGAAGTTTACCAAAAGACTTAAAGAAGCCTGAAAGGTACAGCAGGTGAAGCATTGTGAGTAACACAACCAAGACAAGAATACTATTCTGAAGAGAAATGCATAGAACAAGTAGAACTGAAGCCTACTATCTTTTTCTGTTAAAACATCAAAATAAGTAGAGTGTTACATTATTGTTTAATGTATACTCCCTTTGCACTACCATTAATGTATGCTCCCTAATCGACATGATTCTTGCTCCCTGATATGTCCACTTTCTTCCTAATCCTATGTCTTGTTCTCTTTCTTCCGGTACCCAATAAAGGCCAGTCACGTTCTGTGTTAGCTCTCTCTCTCTCAAACCTGTGTCTATCCTCTTTTCTATGACTTAATGTAATAATAGAGATTATAATATAATCAATAACAGTAACAGCATTTATTAGGATTTATCAAAAGTATTTTTATTTTTTAATCAATTCTTTATTGCAAAATTATTCAAGTGGTTAGAAAGTCAATGTTCCAACCAAGTGATCTGTGTTCTAATCTCAGCATGTTTGATTTACCAAAAGTGATGACTTCTTGATAATATAATGGGGAGATGATTCCAACATATGGTACCATTGAAAAGTGCCTGAAAATCGCATCACATGTTGACACAAGCCTTGTGAGGGAAATTGGATAGGTAGAACTGTTCAGAAGCTGATGTTGGTTGTGCTGGCCTTGGTGGAGAGCACTGATCTCCCTCTCTAGTGCAATGAGAGGGTGCAGCCTCGGGCAGCTGTTCTCCAGGGCTGGGGACCTCAAAGTATTATTTTCCTCAGCTATAACTCTGTCTGCAGACAGAGTCCACAACTGAGTCACATTCAGGCTGAAGACAGAGATGCAACTGAGAGACAATACACATTCCAAAGCAGGACCACGGAAGGCATATTTTTTGCTGTTTTTGAGGCCTCGTTATATCCTGAACTAGTCTTACAACAATGCTGGTTGAGCTTTTTCTTCCAGTTGTTTTTAAAAAATGTGAGAGTGTCAACAGAATACAACAAATATATCTGTTAAAATGAGATATCAGTATTATTTTCATTTTTGAGTAATTTAGATGACAATTTATCCATCACACCCTGTATATGACATTTTTATATCAGGAATTTAACTCATAAATACCAGAAAACCTTATATGCTTTAACCAATGCTTGTATCCACAAGGTTTCATATCGTTTAAGAAATTTCTTGAATCCTTTATTCAATCTACAGGGGCAAACTGTTTACTTTTCCACTTTCCATACACACTTCTTATCACTTTTGTGTTACATGTCCAATTCTTATACTAACCTGCAGTATATGTTTTTATAACAGGGATTTAACTCACAAATTAATTCATGAGCTTTAATTCGTAAGGTATCATATCCTTTAAGAAACATAGACTAACCTTGAAGATTGACTAAAGAGTTTGATTCAAATTCCAAAAAAGACTGGGCTGATTTTAATTTTCTTTCTTTTTCTTTTTTCATCTTGTACTGTCAAACAAGTTAAAACTTACTGTTGTTCACCAGGTTTTGCATTATTTAAAAACATTCTCAGTGATACTATCTGGTGACATTTCAATCATTCAGTGACCTAAACATGAGCCGATTATTAACCTGCATTTGACTTATTTTGCAATTTACCTATTCAAGTGACCCTATAGAAATGAATACAATGACAGGCAGTTACTTATTACTAAAAAAAAATTTAAAACCGGTTTTATTAGCAGTGAACATTTGGCTTATTTTGAGATGAGCTTACAATTGACATCAGGAGTCAGCATGACAACACTGTCTATTGCAATATTTAGAATTATATTCATGTGTTTGAAAACAAAATGATTACACATTCTACGTTACATATCAGATGTGACCTCAAACCTTTTAAGCTAATATGTCTAAGCATTTTGATAATGATGATCAGAGCGAATAGTTCTTGTTATTTGATAAATATAATGAAAATAAATAAGGTACTTAGTGTTACAAATAATCGAGAGTGGTACCCACTTGTTTCATTACTCTCCTCTTTGAGAGAGCTATTTCTGTTTACTGGGACTATAAAAGGACATTATATGCAACCCTTGTATTCTCAGTTGAATAAAGCTTTCTTAAAGCCTACATCTGCATACTTTTGTCATTACACTTATATTATTAGCAGCACAATAAAGCTTTTGATACTCTATGTCAAATTTTATTGTGCAAGTTAATGTTTTCACAACAAAATTAGTATTAACAAACTGATGTTGCTAACATTTTCAGGACATATATTAATATTATATGAATTTTAGCTTCTTGCAGATTTATAAGTGATGTGGGTGCCAAAGTTGGGCCCACAGAAGTAAAACATGGAACACGGATGAGAAGTAAGAAAGATATATTAACAACAGGTTACAGAGATAGTGTAAGCAGAGCTTACTATAAGTTAGTGTCCAATACTGGTAGTCGTACTAGACTCTCACTGTCTCTCTCTGTCACTCTCCATCACTCTCCTGTAGAGTGCTATGTCGCCTACTTAATATAGGCCTGGAAGAGTCTATTGTGTAGGTAGTTTCCGGTCTCACAATAATAAGCATACTATTTATCGGTGTATTGAATATTGCCACATCTGGTCTGGTGCTTCTGCAATGTATCTAGAGAATTTTGAGAAAATTCAAAGAAGAATTGTCAACATTATTGGTCCAGACCTACCATCTCAGATTCAGTCATTTTTCCATTACCGTAACATAGCTTCTCTTTGTGTCTTCTATAAATATTTTCATGGAAATTGTTCTGATGAGCTTTCCTGGTTGGTACCTTGATTTCACAAATTTAAGAGCAGTACTAGATTAGCAATTAGGTCTCATTATTTCACTGTTAAAATTGCTAATTCTAACCATAAGCTCTATGCTAACAGTTTCTTCTCTCATACTTACTTGTGGAACACTTTTCTGACTTCTTGCTTTCCTATCAACTACGATCTTCAAAAATTTAAATGCAATGTCAATCAACATCTCCTGTCTCCTTGAATCCTGTTCTTTTATAATCCTCTTTGTCTCTTTCACTCTCAGTAGCTCCTTGAATCCTAGTGGACTTATTGCATTGCTTGCAGAAAAATAATAAAAAAATGATTTTGTGGTGAAAGAATTTATTATGCAACTTCAAAATAATAAAAATAAATGTATATAATAGTATGTATGTGGATGTACATCCCTGATCATTCTACAATGTTAAGAGAATGCAGAATGCAATTTGCAGGACTTGTTGCTCATAATAAAAAAGAATTGTATATGAGAATGAAAAACAACATTCAAACAAAGAAGATCTATGGGATGCAATAAAAACTGTTGCGAGTAATCAAAACAGATGATAAGTTAGGAAAATCAATGGTTGAAAGATGAATGAAGGTTATAGAATGTCAAGAGCTCATATTAACATGTAGCATAATAATTAACCCAGGTATATAGGATATTGACAGGCAAAAATTATTTGAAGAAGCCGGTGTTATGAACATAAACAGAAAGAAAAGATGCAGAATATTAAAAAAAATTGGCTAAAGATCTGAAAGCAACCAAACTACCACAAAATCACAAAGAGTAACATAAAATTTGTATAACTAAAGCCCAGGTTGCCTTGAATAAAGTGGATGTAATCTGGAAATTTGATTTACCGACTACTGACTGTCTGACAACAACATCAGCAGCCACAAACTCATGAAAGTTAACATCACTGCCAATGTTCTAGTCATTGGAAAAGTGGAGAGCTAATCAAAGAGGTCAAGTCCTTTGTATACCTGGGAAGTGTGATTGATAGGAAGGGAGGTACTGACCAAGAGATCACAGTGTTGGCAAGTTACAAGCCGACTTTATTATGAAGGGAACATCTGGACCTCCAGGGAAATATGCACAAACACAAAAATGCACATCTTTAACTGCTCTACAGTTCTGAAAACTGGAGAAAGACTAAAGTTTTGCAGCAAAATTACAGATACATATCAACACAAGTCTTAGGTGCATTTTCAATATCAGTTGGTGGGAGAAGATCACAAGTGAAGAATTCTAGTGAAGAGAATGGTAAGATTCTATTACCAAGATCACAAGTGAAGAATTGTAGTGAAGAGAATGGTAAGATTCTATTACCAAGATCTTGTAAAATAAAATGGGGTTAGATAGGATAAACTCTCAAGAAAACAGCATCCAAAATCACTTGTCAAGTTCTGACTTGGAACCCCCAGTGGAAAGGGAAGAGACAATAGCTAAGAAATACCTGGAGAATGAATTAAAGAGATGGAAAAGAAATAGAACAGAAGCAACAAGGAGAACCCAGAATTGAAATTGATAGTGGATTAATGTCAATGACCAATGCTCCTATGGGAGTGAAAGGACCTAAGAAGAAAATATGGATTTATTGCTTTAATCAAATATCTATACATGTATAAAGGGCAGTTTTCTGTATGTATGTGTGTGTCCAGCTAAAACTAAAAAACTACAAAATAAATATATATACAGACTCAGTATCACCCAACTCACCTTTTTGTAAAAAATTATCATCATATGATTTGTATTTATGAAGATATTTTAAAATTAAAAATATGTAAATATTGCATTAGAATGCATTCAAAATTCTCAGAATTAAAAAGTAAAAACGAATGGGAATAATTCTTATTCATTCTACTGATAACTTCAAAATGTGTATTTTTAAAAGCTATAGTAAATAAAAGTGTAACTTTAAAAAAATTAATATTAAAACAGCAAAATAAATGTAAAAGAAGAAATTTAATTTTATTAATATTTTTCAGCCATCTTATGTAAAATAATGTTTTATTCAATCTTTAAAAAATAAACTTCATTGTTTTTTGGTTTGTAACTAACATAAAAAAGTAAATAATGTTAAATTAATTTTTATTCAAGCAAAAAATATTTTGAGCCTTATTTTTTCAAAAATTAATTTAAGTAAAATATAGTTAAATTCATAAAACAAATATTCAACATGACTAATGTTGACTGTAACTCATGTCTGTCTCTCCTATTTTTTTAATTTTAATTATTTTTTCCTTTTCAAATACAAAAATAACTTTAAATTTAAACATAATTGATTTTCAAAACTAAATTCTCTTTCAAAATAGTAATTAAATTTATTTGCAGAGAAATATTTTCTTCTTTCACTTTCTTTAAAAAGAAAATAATCACTAATGTAATTTTTATTTACTTAAAAAAATCTAAATTCTCTCGAAAATAAATAGTAAATAATTATTTTTTGAAGAACTAAGGCTCACTATAGTTTATGCTTGAAAAAATGATTAAATTAAATGTGTTTAAAGATATCTTAATTTAAGTTTATTTACTTTTTTATTAGTAATAATTTGAAAAAGGTTAATGTACTTAGATAAAGCAACTTGATTTTTTTGGAAACAATATTAACAGAGTATTTATGTTAGTATTTAATTTAAAAAAATAAAGTGTCTTTTTGAATAAAAATATGGGGATTCTAAGCCCCTAATTCCCCTCCCACACACATAGACACTTGAGCATGGTAGTGTGGTATTTTCCTAAATTTAGAAAAACCAAAAAAAACAATGAAGTTTATTTTTTAAAGATTGAATAAAAAATTATTCTCCATGAGATGGCTGAAAAATATCAATAAATTGTCAATAATAAACTATTATTCAGAGATCTTCCGAGTAACATCGGGTATCCCTACTAGTATGATATAAATATAGGGAAAAGAGAACATGTGTTTCTTTTCTCCTTGAGGTCAAAATAGGTGCAAATAACAAAATCAAGACTCAACTACTGCATAAAATCTTTAATGAAAAGCATTTATTATACAAATAAAGACATAAAAGGTACAAATACAAAATTTGCACAAAAATCATTTTTGTGCACCTATTAAGGCAGGATAACAAATTTCTGATGTTCCAAAAACAGATTACCATTGAAAAATGGGAAAAAAAAGGGTTACAGTTTAAGAAAAGACACGGATTCAATGACAAAAATAGGAAACGATTCAAGAAAGCAGAAAAAACTTTTAGAAAAAATGAAAACACCTACTTTTACTTGCCCCATGAGCATCTCTGATACATATAGTAATTTTAGAAAAGTCCCTTTTAAATTCACACTGTTCATGCTTGGGTAAATGTTTTTCAATTCTTTTCATTCTTTGTTGTCCAACTGGAGAAGAATTTTAACTTGAACTCCAAAATTCTTTAGTCTCTCTGCAGCTGGCTTATAAAACTTGTGCCTTCTTGATGTTCTCTTCTTGATGTTCTCTTCTTGATGTTCTCTTCTTGATGTCAAATGTCCACTGACTTGAATCCTCTTTATTCAGAAAAATAGTCTCATAGAAGTCCCCCATTCAGGTTCTTACTAAGGCTTGAGAACACGTCTCTCATTGGTCAGTATATACAAAAAAATAATTTTCCAGATGGATCCTTTACAATTTTGGCAGTTTTTAACTGCTGGGCCCAAAAAGATATACAGGAATCCCTCAATTAGTGTATCTAATGTGTACATCGGTAACTATAAAAAAATCAATTTTGACAATACACCACAAACGAATAATATGTGGGTATATTTTGTATATATGTATATATGAGGAAAAGCCCTAAAATAAATGATTTGCCTGTGATGATTATTGATGAAATGTAGAGCTGAAAGAGAAAAAGAAAAAATGAAATAGGGAGAGAAAAAGAAAATTATGAAAAGAAGAAATAATCACAACATCTGATGTATATGCATATACACATGCATATGCATACACATGCACATGCATGCACTCAGGAACATCACAACTTGAGCATATAATAAAAAATGAGAAAAAAACTGAACTGCTGAAATCTCCTGACAAGCGAACTGAATAATTATGGAAAAGTTTGTTTACAAAACTCTAGAGTCAATGTAATGAATATAATATCAATCAGATGAGAAATTTTATTTGTATTAATCCTATATATATATATATATATATATATATATATATATATATATATTCATTAAATAATATAGTCAAGTGTTGTCTATTTATTTTATGTAAATTCTTGTAAACAGAAACAGACTATCATCACATTTTTGTCCGTGTATTTCTTAATATATAGGTAATGTAATTGTCGTCTTTGATAATGGCTTATGTAAGCCGAAAGCTTAGATTGGATTAAAAATATGTATCAATATTGTGATTTTCTTTCTTTGTTTAATGATAATGTTATTAAGCTTATCAGACGTTATGAAAAGAATTTACATAAAATAAATAGACAACACTTGTCTATATTATTTAATGAAACATGTATGAATGAAAAAATGCTGCCTAAATACACAATATATATATATATATATATATATATATCTTGTCTTTATTAATTTTCCCCTATTTCAGTCATTGTGCAATCTCTGAACAATGAGAAATGACAAGTGGTTAGTTATTGTGCTTTTTTTCTTTCTTCTCAATTTGTCATATATATAGTAATTATAAAAGATGTTTTCTTCAATTCTTCTTGCTCTTTGTTTTAAAAATGTTTGTTTTAATGGCTTTAATAAAATAAATGTCTACAAATTTGTTGTGCTGCTAGATCTTAGTTCATTTACCAATGTCATTTGTGACTCCTTAAATGCTTTTTCTAGCGCTGTATAAGAACTGAAGGGATTTTATTCCAATCTCTGACATCTCTAAGAGCACCAATGCTGTCAACATGAAGGCAAGAAATACAGTATCTCTGTAGCAAAAATGACAAATCATTAACTTTCATAGACCCTACTGTTTGATGTCTAAGATCTGGAGGGATTTTATTCCAATCTCTGACAACTTTGAAAGTACCACTGCTGTCAACATAAAAGCAAAAAATACAGTTTCTCTGTAACAAAAATAGCAAATCATTAATTTTAATAGACTCTACTGTTTGATGAGCTGGTTCTTGATCAGTGCAACTAAAAGGTATCACAGAAAATATACAGGAATTCCCTTAAAATGTCACTGGTTGCTTATAGTATCTGCTACCATATATGAGAAACAGAAGTTGCTAACAGACAGCACAGACTTTTCCAGGTAAAATTGATCATTGAATACAATTGCAAACAAAAGAAGTTAGTAGTGTAAACTTAGTATTTTCTTCTGTCACCACTCTTGATCTTGACCCCACTACAAAAAAAAAAAACAAAAAAACCCTTCTATCTTGCCAATCACAGACATTCCAGTATCAGATATGGAGTTCTTTTAAGAATACCTATCTGCAAGGCAAAGCCATGATGATAAAAAAGTAGTTGCTAAAATTCTATATAAATCACATTAGCAGAAATGTCTCGCTATTAGAGATGCCCTGTGTATCAAACATCTCTCTCCTACTACCAACCTCACCTTATTTAACAGTGGAAATGGAGTATTAAAAGTTTTTTAAAAATAGAAAAATTCTCACATGAATTCCAGCTGTGCTCAACATGTGAAAGCTTGGAATGAATGCTCCTATTCAAAACAATACAAAAATAAAATAAAACTTAAACATTAAAAACATGAGGAAAAACTAACAACACCAAAAAACAAAATCCCCTTGAAAGAGGTTAAAGAAATGGCTAAAAGCGCTTGGGGCAACGAAAATTATGAAAAATCTTTGTACTCCTTTACTCCTATGAAACAGAAAAACATAAGGATGCTGGAAAAAATAAATAAAAAATTAATTTAATCTTCCTTGTCTGCTGTATTTAATGAAAGTTGTTTAAAAGAACAGTTGCTGCTCAAATATACATTAATATATATATGTATAAGTGTGTGTGTTTGTGTGTGTAGACTTTAAGTGGAAAAGCTTGTTCAGACAACATATTTTGCTTATTTATGGCAGGTGTCTTCAGATTGAAATGAAAGACAAATCTGTGTTTAAGGAAAGTGCATTGGAATTTTGAGGAAGGGGTAATAAATCACCTCATCAGATGCCAAGGCCAGTTTAAACAAAATTCAAGCTAACAGTGATTTTCCTTTGTTGCATTGAGTACCTGTAAAAATGCATATTTCCAACCACTGAACCCTGAACATAACATTAAACTGACATTTATGGCAACAGTTGGCTCCTTTTCAATAGATTCAAATCTATTATTTCCTTGTGGTTTGCATTTTCATTTGAGTTGTTTTCACTCCTTGCCCTCTTAACATTTAAGTGAATCAATCTAAACACAAAGTAAACACATGCAAGATTTACATTAAAAAAAATAGAAAAATAAGTAAATATAAAGTTTGCGTTTATTATGCCCAAAGATGAACAACTTACATACTTAGATAATGGTAGCAATTTTCTGAATTACTGAATCAGATATAATCCATTGTTTCCAAGGAATACTTTAAATTACAAATGATGTAAATAGTTATGTAGTAGTGTATGAATAAAAAGTTGTTATTTTTAAGGTGGTGTTTGTTGAAGAGGTAGGACTCACAATGAAAGATAGACAGCAGGTAATGCCAAAAAAAAAGCATAGATTATATAATATTAAACCAGAACATTAGAAATAAATGCAAGCAAGCAAAAGGTGGTGAATAACTCAATGAAAAATGTGCAGAGATTAAAAATTTATAGATCATAGTTGCAGCGTGCATAAAAGATAAGAAAAAGATGGAAAAAAAGATTTTCAAGATGTATAAAATCTACACAGAACAATCATAACAGAAAAAGAAAATGTATTAAAGAGAAAAAATGTGTAGGGATACAGAAGGCGCTTATCTCCCTTTAGTGGAGATAAGTCACATGGGTCACATGACGGACTGCTTAGTGACGTCACTCCAGACAATGACAAATGCAGCAGTCAAATTCTGTTTGTTTTCAGCAGCTAAACCATAAGGTTGTTTTCTTTAGCGCAGGCCCCCCATCATCTGGATAAAGGCATGGTGCCATTTTCCTTTGGGAATATATCTTTGCTAGATATAGAAAGAAACTTCAGCACACAGACGTCAATTTGGGAAAACCCAAGTCTCACTGTTTCTCATTTGTGGAATATGTCATTGCCTGGGACATAGATGAATCTGATCGTTTGAATCTGAAGTTCTAAACATGGCTTCTCCAGACACAGAAGTATCTATATATTATATGTAAAATCCTTCTTGTTTCTCTTTACACTCTCTTCATATGTGATATATTATTCTCCACATGGGACACCTGTATATATGTATATATAGTTTTGTGTGTGTCTTAGTAGTATCTGAGAACATAGCATGTTTGCCATTCATTTTCTTTCCAGCTATTCCATTCTATCTGGGAACTACAGTATTATTATTAGGTTGGTGCAAAAATAATGACATAATAATGTTGTTTTTTGACATCAAAAAATACATAAAAAAACAACATTATTACGTCATTATTTTTGCACCAACCTAATATATATCACACATATAATAATGCCCATAACAGAGGAAACATAAATAGGAGAATAAATATTTCTCCCCTAGTTCTCTCCCATTATAAATGTATGACAAGAAATGTATTATTCATAAAAGCATGGAAATACTTGAGATTAGGTTAGCACTGGCAATGATGAAAATAAAAATGTTAAAATTTCATGCATGACCATAGCATTATGTTACCTCTCATTCATGGCTGACTGAAGGTGTAATGTCAAATACCTGGCCCATCCTATATTTTACTGAATTGTGAAAAGGGAAAATCATTTACATTTTCTAATTAAAAAATACATACCTTCATTTCCATCATTGACAGTTTTCCCGTTTATTGTAACTATTTACACTATTACATTGTTCAGACTGTTGTCTTCATGACTGACTATGTATGGAAAGAAAAGGGAGATCACTGCCCTCTGTGGGATGAAGTTGAAATAATAGACCAACAACATAATTAGAAAATATGAAAAGAATCAGTGCATATGCTAGGCTACAAAAATCTCCTAAGCTGGCCAAGCATAGACATGAACACAATATGGGAACCAGTAATACTGAGAGCTAGAAAAAAACAACACTAGCAAAACATTGTAATATGAGATCTGGTAAAAATGGTAGAGACATTATGTTTATAAGTCCTGAAAATTCATTCACTTACGACCTAGTGGATAAAAACATTAGGCTGATTGATCCAAAAGTAACTTGACCCAAAGAGTTGTGAGTTCATTACCTGTCTGTAGCAAGGGAACCAAAAAATGTTGGAGAGTTGAGTTATCAATAGAAATTAACTGAAGCCAAGATGTACAAAGACATAGCGCTTGGAATTAGAACAATCTACTCCCATGGACTAAATATAGGGTTCAGCTTGAAATTCAAATAAATATCACCTAAAGAAGGCCAGAACGTACAATGGCTGAAATGTTGTGAATATTGCAATAAAGACTAGGACAACAGTCTGAACAATGTAAATAGTGTAAATAGTTTTCCCATCAACATAGTTTAAAAACTTCCTCCAGCATAATTAGTCAAATATTTTATGAATTTAACACTTATTAAACATTTTTATACTTTTCTTTACATTCTCTCATCTACAGATGTTATCTTTGCTTTTCCACTCGAGGCTACAAAACAAAAAAAATTAGTTATGAATAACAAACTCACAAATAATTAAATCTGAGAAAGTTAAACATGTGAAAGTCAAAATTTAATTGTTCATATATATATATATATCCAGGTTTAGGATAAGAACAAATAGAGTATAATTCCACTGTCTGTAGCATTTGATTTTTAAAAAAGGGCTCAATACAGAGTACAACTTAGGATTTTTAATGTTTTTGTTTCAACCTTATATATATATATATATATATATATATATATATATATATATATATATATATATATATATATATATATATATATATATATATATATATATATTTTTTTTTTTTTTATTTATAATTAATTAATTCATCGAGTCTGAAAAAACCTCAACAAAATGCAGAAAGCACTGGACGGCCATTTCATCCTATATTTGGGACTCATCAGCAGTGCACATCCACTACCAAGAATTGAAACCCCGGCAGTTAGGTTATCAAGCAAACATCATACCAACTGTTCCAACAGGCCTCAGTGACAAAGAGGTAGCAAATCAGACTCAATACAGTGCCACTCGCTCACATATTCCGTGGTGGAACTCAACTGAGATTCTCTCTAACCATAGGACTGTGCCCCCAGGAGCCATGACTACTATCACCAAGCCACTCAAACTTGAGCATTAGAAGCTGGTTCAAGCAATGATATACAAATGATAGAAATTATTAGGAGGATTATAATTATAATTAAGTAATTCATCGAGTCTGAAAGAAACCTCAACAGAATGCAGAAAGCACTGGATGGCCGTTTTCTCCTATATTTGGGATTCATCAGCAGTGCGCATCCACTACCGAGAATTGAAACCCCGGCAGTTAGGTTATCAAGCAAACATCATACCAACTGTTTATATATATGTATATATATATAGCTTTGTAATATATATATATATATATATATATATATATATATATATATATATATATATATATATATATATATATATATATATATATATATATATATATATATATATACACACACTGTATAGTTGTCTAGTAATCCCTTCTTTTGTATATGTTTCATTGAATGTGATAGGCAAGTAAAATTTAGTAAATTTTTATTCAGTTTTTCTAGTATTCTTATATTTTTTTCTTCATGTGTGTTGTTGAAAATATTGATTATTGTCCCAAGTGCTTTCACCTAAATCTTTAGCTATTTTCAAGGATGGGTTTAATTTTTGTTGTTAGTATAATTTTGTGTTTTTATTATTCTGTGTTGTATAGCAGTCATCGTAATTTCATGTTGGGCTGCCTTGTTGAGCTTCAAAACACAACCACTATGTTCCAGCTGTTTTCATGATTGATTGATTGATTTGTTTAATAACACATCAATTCTTTATGGGCCATTTATTGCCAAAATCTAATTTTCTTGGGGGTTTTGAAGTAATAAAAATGTTATTCTCCTTTCACAGTTGAATACATGGTACATGATACTCAGTTTTTGTGCATATGCATGTTTATGTGGACATAATTACTAGCGGCAGTGATATATGAGTTTATGTTGTTCGATTTAAGAAATTCTCAGATATTATATGGATTAATGTAATGAAAGAGTCCTTTCATGTTGGTTATTTGATTGATTTTGTGTAACAGCATATCAGCCTTTATGGGTTATTTAATGCTGAAATCTAAATACTTTGAACATAACTTTATGGCTTCAGCTAAATATATTTTGAACACAATTGTATGCTGAGTTGAGAATTTTTCAGGAAGTCTTCATTGTATACTGATCATTGCAAGTTAACTACTGAACAAAAGCTTTTCCCAACTCTTTCCATGACTACAGTGACTGTGTTATTTTCCATTTTATCTTACCAGTAAATCTCACCTCTTCATTTTCTGTCTTATCTTTTCCTACTGCCTTTCGTGGCCATTGGGTAATGAACAACCAACCTTTTGCTCCATCTGTTATCCTCTTTTCTTGTTACGTGTCTCATCCACCTTCATATTTGTAGCTTAATCACTTCTATAATCTCTCTTAGCTTGGTTGGTTGATTTTGTTTAGCTGCATATCAAACTCTACAGGTTATTTAATGCTGAAATCAAAATAATTTGAATGCAAATGTATGTCTTCAACTACAGATAAAATCTATTGCTGGTCCTTTTTACATAATAATGTATTGCTGGTATTTTTACTATAAAAATCTATTTTTATACTTTCATAGTGTTTTCTTTAGGAGTGGGGGTCAGTATTTGCAAATCACTGGGACCCTAACAGGTGCTACCACCCCAGGTCAATATAGACCTGGCAACAACAGCAAATAAGAGATGGTTCCATGCTCCACAAAACCTCCAATCTGCCAATCAGAGGCCTTGCTGCTGGATGCAATTTAGTGTTATACCCAGGACTCAGCAGATTTCAAAGATGTTAAGTGCATTTTTTTTTATAAAAAGTGTGCTTCAATTATCTTTAAAAACATTTTACAATTAGGTGTTTTTAAAATTGCAGTATTATCTACAAGGACTTTTCCTCACATTCAATTAAACACACACACACATATATGAATAAAGATAAAATGAAAACTTATCTTAGCCAACATGCTTTGTTCTCTGATAGACATTTGCTTTGATAAAGTCCATCAGAGTTTTCCTTTTGTCTTTATTCATATTGTCCTTTTACATATATATTTAGTTATATATGAAATTTTACACACACACACACACACACACACACACATATATATTAATTAATATACATATTATCCCTCACTGTTTCATGTATAATGCAATTTTCATTTTATAGACTTACTATTACATAATTTCAATTTATATATATATATATATATATATATATATATATATATATATATATTGAAAAAAGAGAGATTCTGTAAACGCTTTTGGTTATAATGTGGATTTGTTTAGTAAATATATTATATTTTATTCTTCATATTTTTGCTACATGCGTAGTCGAAAAAATGAGATCGAGGCTCACTACAAATACAGAAAATGAACAATGAAATATTAAAAAAACATAAGGAAATTTTATTCCTTTAAATATTGATCACTTTAATTTGCCTGAAGAAGGTCACAAGACTGGAAACTGGTGTAGCAAAAATTTGAAGAATAAAATATAATATATACACTAAAACAAATCTGCATTATATCCAAAAACATTTGCAGTTTCTCTCTTTTTTTAAAATATACATTTTTTCTCTCGTTGGAACAATTATAACCTTTTCCCTATATATATATATATATATATACACACACACACACAAGATGTGACTAAAAAAATTTGAGTAATTTGAATAGTGCTCATGAATAGAATGTACTACAGATTTTGCCACTGATGGAATTGGAAAGTTCCCAGTCTTCGATCTCCTAATAGATTCCATAATTAATTCTAATCATATCAGAATGCTGTTGAATTATTTGCTTACAATCCTCATGGGGAGCACAAAAATGTTTTCCACATATTCTGGCATTTTGCTAGTAATTGTTTTCCCTGAATGCTTGTCATCTTCAAATGACATTCCACTGGCTTTGAAATGCATATTCTCCTCAAAAGCTTTCATTTGAATTTAAGAATGTTCTACAGAAGTTTATCAAAGCATTTCAAGAGCTTCAGTAGCTGATATGCTGAGCTTCATACAAAATTTAATGAAGTCATGTTTCTTGAATTTGTCAACCATTATAAAGATTGCAAAGTTATTACAATATAACACTACAAAGCCTCATATAATAAGAGAATATTAGTAAACTGCATGAAGCATCATTTCTATTTAATGGTACAATAGCATCATGTATAGAACACAAACCATCTGATATTACCTTATATATATATGTAGTGTGGGAGATAACTATGATTTGTTTTGATGGCCCTAAGGTAGCAATGCTTCTAAATACAGAAATATGAATAAATACAAACATGCATTTCTTGAACAAACAATAACAACTATTTATTAGGATGGACACTGGCACTTTGGTAAAGAAAAAGGATGAGTTTCTGTCAAAGCAATTAGTTTGTTATGGAAGTGGCAAGCATCGGTCATAAATCACACACGTAAGTATGCAAAGCTCATACTTACAAATAAATTCAATTATCTATCAGCAGAGCATTACATCTCATGTCAAATTCCTTATACAAGAGTAGTGAGTGTAACGGGTGACAGTGATGTGTGATGCTGATGTATCATTCCTGGTCCATCAATAAGGTTGCTTTCTCCATCTGTCACTATACTGTTACCTGTCTAAATGTTATTTCTCATCTGCTTATATTGGTAAAAATAGGCTCAACTTGACCAACATTTTAGATTCTCAATCTTCCATTTTATTGGCCCAACATTCAATACTAAATTCTGATTTGCTTGATTTATAATTTTACTAAAATTATGTCTGCATTTTTTATGTTACTATATCTAAATGTTAACTAATGCTTTAATCCTGACCACATCCATCCATGTACAGGGAAATATCTTTTAGGTTTATGGAGGTGCTACACACACACACACACACACATATATATATGTATATATATATACATACACACATACATATATATATATATATATATATATATATATATATATATATATATATATATATAGTTTTAAGGTATGCTATATTTATGGGTTAGAGTGTATGTAAATATAAAAGTGGATGAAGTCAGCACCAAGAGGGATCAGTCTGTTTCATGCTAAATGCAATTGTCAGGTTTGATGATTGTGTTTAACATGAAACATTCTGTCAACTCTGGGTGTTTACTTCAATGTCCACTTTTATACATGTATATATGTATATAAATATATATATATAATGAAATATAGTTTTAAGGTATGCTATATTTAAAGTCAAAAAGGCTCAATATCCTGGATAGACCATGTGTAAATATAAGAGTGGATGCTGAAGAGCGGATACAGAGATCAACATCAAGTAGCAGCAGGCTGTTTCATGCTTGAACACTATGTGGGATATTACTATGTTTGGGTAGAAATAAGCTACCATTGTGTTGCATGTATCACCTCTTTGGTTGTGATGTGTATAGACATTTTATATCAAATATTTATGGGCTCCTGAAACATTTATCCTACAAACAGCAGTTAAAAATTAAAAAAAACCACAAAACCAGGAATATAAAACAAACGACAATGCATATTATAAACAAAATTACACGTGTACACAATTGTAATTAAAGAAAAAACTAGTTATAAGATTGTGCTTGTGTGTGCATAACAAGGGTGTGTGATAGATATGTATGTGTATATGCGTGTATGAGAGAGTTCGAAAGTCAACATGAAGTGAACATGCCCTATCGGCAGCATTTTTATCTACATTGCCTACATCTAGAAGCAAGAGTTAAAAAGAGAAAGTGAGAGAATATGATTGCTTTTTTATAGACTTAAAGAGCACCCTCTAGCATGCGTTTTGGCAAAACCAAGTGGGATAACCCACATATTCGTTTGTGGTGTACGTTGTGCATCAGGAGAATAATGTCTGTGTAGTTGGTAATATTTTTCTAACAAATCTGGCATGAGTCTCTCAATACAGATGCCGTCTGCAACATTTCCTTTTTGAATTGTGAAATGCTTGCTGTATTCAAAATTTTATGGACCTTGATAATTCGCTGTGAGTAGACTTACAAAAACGTACTAGCAGGTATTAGGTTGGTGCAAAAATAATGTCGTTTTCTCACATATGTTACTATGCGAGAAAACGACATTATTTTTGCACCAACCTAATATATAGGTGTATTGGCATGTAAGTGTATTTTGTCGAATGTCGAAGGGTAAGAAATGTATTTTCGACATTTTGATTTTCAGTTCTTGTATTGCAATTGTTTATATATATTTAAATATGTACACTTACTTTTTCAAATATCCCCTTTCATAAAAGAAATACTTCTTCCCGAAGCTAACATACACGATTATAAAATTTTTTTAAATTAAAAGGAAACTGTTAAACTCTAGACTTTTCTTTTATTATTTAAAATATGTAATACATGAATTAATTGCAAACCAAAATAATATAAATAATAATTACATTATAAAAAATCAACAACATTTACTCACTTTCATTTATTAAACATTAAAAAATGACACTACCGTTTACAGACATTTGTTTACAATCCTAAGAAGAGACTTCAAGATTATTCAGCTATTGCTTGCAGAGTCAATCAACTAAAGTAAATAGTTTACAAACCTCAAAAGTGTTTTTCCAGTTCACTCAGCTATTCCTACAACCAGTCTGTGGAGTGAAGGCGGAAATAAACACCAAGACTGGCAAACATCAAATGGCAAAAACAATGATTTCTAAGTCAGAATATCCGCACATTCTTCCGGTTAAAAAATTAATCCTACGAAAATAAATATTTCACATTTTTCAACCAATGGGTTGCGTTCCCGCTGATAATAAAAAACATACTTCGTGATTCTTTTGAAGACTATTTAAGCAAAGTTTCTAACCAGACAAGTCAGGAAGGACAAGAGATGGATAAAAACTACAGCAGTTTACAGCGTGTACGGCTTCAAAGAGATTCCCTTATTCATTCACTCAACTTTCTCACCAAGCTATGTTACATTTACATTCATCCTCACCAAGCTACGTAACACTTACCCTTTTATCCCCACTTTTCCTCTTGGTTCTCTTTTTTACACATACATGCGGAGAAATCACATTACTTTTTACAAGAAATTTAATATTCATATATGTTGAGAAAATTTAGTTGTAAAAACACAAAAACAAAAATATTTTAATATTTAAAAACCTCTCTCTTTTTCCTTTGTTGTAGGTTGATTCAAATCCGCAACAAGCTAACTGGAATAGGCCATTTCCAATCCTTAGGAGTTTCTTTGAAGTTTACTCAGCTCTTTATTTCTCGTGGAATCAAGCAAGTGTCGGGCGTCGATTCCAAATGCTAGAAGGGTCTTTCAAGTGTACTTAGAACTTTATTACTTGTACCATCAGTCAATTGTAGTTGTCGTTTACAAAACTTAGAAGAGTCTTTCACGTGTACTCAGCTCTTTGTTGCTTTTAGAACCAGTCAAATGTAATGTGTCGTTTACAAGATTTAAAATTGTTATTTTTGGACCATTTAGAAAATAACAATAATAACTCCATTCAACACTCACGCAAATTCGAGAAAAAGATTTTCGTGAGCTTGTGTGAAATTATTTTCTAACCCAGCGCTTTATTCGTGACCCCATTTTTCATCATGTGATTTTTCGTGACCCCAGGTATTAAATATGAAATAAAATATACAAATCTATACAATAAAGGGCAGTTGTCTCTGTGTGTGTGTGTGCGCGCGCGCGCATTTGGTTTTAATAAGGGTTAAAGCTGAAAAAGTTAATTTCACATATGTATGTGGCGCTAAATGACAAAAAAAACGTGTAGCGCCATTTCAGTAATTGTAGGAAATTCGGTTTTAGCTACGATCCAGAATTCACTCAAAGATTTTTTTGTAAATTCAAGTTTGAGTCACTCAATATAGCTCAGCGAATTCCTCTTGCTCTATAAAGCAGAAGATCATCAATGTTGGCAGATGATTAATATCATCAATGTCAATTGAAAATGGTTTCTGAATCCAAGATAACTTTTTGTAATTAAAATTTGATATAAAGTATTTGTGAAATTGTGTTTACTGGGTGTATGTAAGTGGTCTATAATTGTTGCAATTAAATATTTACAATTATTCTTTTCAATTATAAAATCGTCGATAACCGGAATCATTTCGAAAGAAACATTTTTCACCCTATTCTTCCAAATGTTGATCTTTTTAATAAAACCCTCAGTTTTTTTTTTATCATTCGAAGTAAATATATCGCTTTTCTTTCCTTGAAGAGACAAGTTGAGATCTTGAGATTTCTTAAAAATATCAAACAAATAGCATAACTTTAAGTCATAAGTCATTTTGCAAAAAGAACAGCAATGTCATACTTTTGTTCGGTTTTAAAATATAATAATTTTGTCTTTTAACATCAATAATCTGTTTAAACTTCGCCATTTTAACAGCCATCTTACTTCTGCGTATAATATTAACTTGCATTATTTACATTATTCGGACTGTTACCCCCATATTCATTGCCATATTCACAACGTTTCGGCTGTTGTACGCTCCGGCCTTCTTCAGGTGATTGGAATTTCGAACCGAACCCTTTATTTCGTCATTACTTTCGTGACTCAAGTTCAGCCATTTATCCATGAGTAAAAATATTTTTATTCTGAAATATAAATAAAATATCGTTTCATAAAATAATTATTATGAAATTATTTAAATACATACCGACCTCAATCGAATAAAACAGTAACATGTATTGTTATTTGTTCAATTATTAAGATGAACACAATCAACCAACTACACCCAAAATACATGTCACTACACTAATCAAAACGGCGCCACATCGGCGTTTTATTACCGCATCACGGTAAATAGGGTGCGTTTGTGAAATAACATATGAACTGAAATTCATAAATTGGAATTTAATTTAATTTTCGCGACTCCATTTTTGATCGCGACTGTTCTAACCAATGAAACCTTCAATATCTGTCAATTTTTCTGAGATAAGGTATTGTAATTATTTACATCATTTACATTGTTCGGATTGTTGACCTAATCTTTGTTGCTATATTCACGGCGTTTCAATCGTTGCACGACCTGGCCTTCTTCAGGATCTGTCTATATTTCTGAAATGAGGTATTGTAATTATTTACATTCTTCGGACTGTTGTCCTCATCTTTATTGCCATATTCACGACATTTTGGCCGTTGTAAGTTGACTGGAATCTCGAACTGAACCCTTTATTTCGTCCACCAGGGTGGATTGCTCTAGTTCCACATGTCCTTCCTCTTTCGGATGTTTCAGTTATCTCGGTTTAACTCACCTCTCCAATTGTTGTTTACCACTGCCGTAGCCAGGTATTGAACTCACAATTCTTTGTGTGAAGCCACTGAATCCAACTTTCATCTTCTGGGCGATGTGTCCCTGAGGGCTCAGTTCGAAGTTCCAATCACTTGAAGAAGGACGAAGTGTACAGGGGCCGAAACTTCGTGAATATGGTAATAAAGATGAGGACGACAGTTCGAACAATGTAAATAATATAAACAATAAAATCTTGTATTCAAAAAGTTCACACCTCTATGTGAAATTAGATTTTGGATTTCCCTTGCGGATATAAAAATAGAAGCATACTGCTTCTCGAGGTTCCGAAAAATTTCGGGGAATTGTTTGATCTATACGTGCGTAAACACACCCACACATGCACACAATGGAAGAGATGAGCCAGCTGTTGTCGACTAAGGCTTTGTCCACGCATTAGGCTGACCGTCAAGTAAGTCTGCCCACACATCTCACAATGCACTATGAACACTTAATTACTTGATAAAACAAACTTCACTGCAAGGGAAATTAACATTTTATTATTATTGTATATTTCTGAGAAGAATATATAAATGTTATTTCAAGTGACGTTCTGCTTCTACTTTTCCTTCAGAAGAATATTTTTTGTTTCATTTAAAAGATGTGTTGTTGTTGTTATAGCTAAATGTTTGGAATCCAGACATTCAGATAACAACAAATACCTGGGTAAACGGATCTCAACGCAAGCATTAAAGTGCCTTCCTGTTTATTTAGCACTTTATTGCTGGTGCTATCAGTCAACTGTCGTAAGTCGTTCACAAGCCTTATAAAAATCTTTTAAGTTTACTCAGCTCTTTATTGTTTGTACAGTCAGTCAACTGAAGTACGTCCTTTACAAGCGTTAGCAGTGTCTTTCAGGTAAGTATACCGGTAAAGGCTGTATTGAAATAATAGTGGTTTTAAGGTCAAGACAGTACTCACAGTTGAAGGACCATTTCGATTTCGAGTAATTTAAACAATGGCATATATATTGGCCTATCTGTTATAGGCTATTAATCACTCAACGAGACTTAAACGCTCCTTTCATCAAGCAGAAAAATCTGCTTACTTCAACTAACCCTCTTGTTATTTTGAACAACACAAGCCACAAATCTCTTCAAGTGTGTAAACGAATTTTTACTAATATTTTGTGTCGGAACATTTTATCCGTGTATTAACGTTGGATAGAATGATCCAAGAAATAACTTTGAGGTTTCAACAGCTTCATAAACTTGCTGAGAAATATGCCTTCATTACTCCGTTGAATGTTTTGGGTGATAAATATGAGTGTCAAATAGATCACAATCACGACGACATTGATAAAGAGGAGGTCCTCGTTGAGAGAAAAAAACTTCAGCATTTTATTGTTGTTTCTGTTATTAAAGTCGGAATACAGACGTGGAAAGGAAGCTCTCTTGAACTTTTGCAGTTTATTTTTTAAAAAAACCTTAAGAACGCGGTTCCAGATATAAAAAAAACTCAATAACTTATAAAGTATAACCCGTCTTGAACCGGGTCTTTCATTACTGGGAATTTTTACCGTTCAATTGGAGCAGTTTAAGTTTAAAGTCAGTCCAACCGAAAATCAATATTAGTAACAATTGAATGCAACTGAGGCACATTCTCAAATGTGGGGTTAGCAATTTAAATGAAGGGGGTGCTGAAAAGGGCTGTTTTGCGTTCTCAATCGTGTATCGGTCTCACGCACAGAGGCAGTTGAAGAGGCGTTTCTCCTCAGCCGTTGAGTTCTTTGATCATTATTTTCAGCCTCGCACACAGAGGCGTTCAGGTATTCTCTTCTGGAAAGCCGATGGCTACGTTGATCTTCGGACTCAGTGGCTCTGATTGAAGCATTCCGAGAGGCATTTTGAAACAAGCAAACTGAACGTTCTAAAGACGATTCGTTATCTCTTATTCGCATAGCGGCAGCGGTTTTGCGACTTAGGCAAGTTCTTTTCTTTGGTGGTATGTCTTAAGCAAGTGTGAATTGTCAAATGGAATGCGTGGGCAAATACCAGAAGAGGACGCTATAACGCTACAGGGATCACTAAGCTCGAATAACTTTAGGAAAGGTTGGAAAAATAAATGTTGAGTAATAAAAAGGCAAGCTTACTTATTACTATGGTGAATGCAATGCAAAAACAAACAGGATAATAAAATATAAATTGGAAACAGCTATAAACGAAATGAAAGCAACGCCTTCAAACTGTAGTAGTAGGCTTTATCCAATGTAAAAGGTAAGGGGAATGTGTAATTTGGACTCAAAACCGGCACTGAAGAATTATCTATCAAACAAAAAAATTTCATCGAAATCGGATGAAAACTGTGGAAACGCATAAACAACATCCGATCACACACACACACATACATACACACATTTTGAGAATTATAGATAATATTATTGTAATAATTTAAAGTATTTATTTTTATTAAAGTTTTTATGAAAGATATATATCCAAGAACAGATAGTAAATAGTAAAACGTTACTGAGAGTTATAATGGACAGGAAGTAGTGGAGAGCCATTGTCGCCATCAATTTGGACTCGAAACCGGCACTGAACAATTCTCTATCAAACAAAAAAACTCATCGAAATCGGATGAAATCTGTGGAAACGCATAAACAACATCCGATCATACACACACACACACATTTTGAGAATTATACATTCAGCGGATTTTCCTTACAATTACTATTACTAGTTGTTACCTGCAAGAGAAGATTTTTCGAAACTGAAATTGATCAAGAATTATCTAAGATCTACTATGAGCAGCTTGCGGTTGAGAAATCATGGCTCATTGTCTATAGAGCGACAACTGGCAGATGAAATATAATTTTTGACGATGTCATTGAAAAATTTACCAACAAAAAAGTAAAAGTTACTTTGTCGAAAGTTGTAATTTTCATTTCAGAAATAAAGATGGTCCTAATATTTTATATTTTTTTCCCTGTATATCGTTTTTGCTTGTTTTAATGTTACTGATAAAGTTTAAGTATGTTTAGTGTGTAATTAAATCATACTATACGATGTGGAAGTAATATTAATGATACACAAAGTATATATATATATATATATATATATATATATATATATATATATATATATATATATATATATAGTACAAGTAATCGATCCGTTGGTATATACCTTACGCCTGCACCAATCGCTGACACAAACCCACTCTCATTAACAAGGCGTCTACGAGAGGAGGACTGACATTGAAAATAAATTTAAAACGATGTTCCGAGACAGACACTTAGAGACTGGTGATAGCCGTATACAGAACGGCTTGAAATGGACTACATGTTGAGGTAATTTTTTATTTTTTTGCTTTATAATATATATATATATATATATATATATATATATATATATATATATATATATATAACATTAAGAGTGAGTCACTGTGCAATATGTATGTTTTGTGGAGCCGGGGCAGCACATACTCTAGCTTTGCCACTGGCGTATACTCAACACGTTATTATTTGTACAATCAACCAACTGTAATATGTCGTTTGCTAACCCCAGAAGTGTCTTTCAGGTTCACTCTGGTCGTTATTGCTTGTACAATAATACAACTACAATAACGTAGTATATCGTTTACAAGACTTAAGTTTTCTTCAAATTTGATCAGTTCTTTATTGTTTGCGGTACGTCGTTTATGACAAACCTGAGCTGCGTCTTTCATGTACATTCAGCACTTTACCGTTTGTACAATGAATCAACTGCAGTACATCGTCTGCGAGGCTGAGAAGTGATCTTTCAGGTTTATTCAGTTCGTTATTGCTTGTACAATAAGTCAATTGCAGTACATCGTTTACAAGTCTTAGAATTGTCTTTCAAATCTACTCGATTCTTTGTTGCTTGTACAATCAGTAAACTGCAGTTAGTCGTTTACAAGCCTTAAAAGGTTTAAAATGAATTTAAAAAAAAAAAAATCTTTCTTGAAGCTTTTATTTTAGTTTCAATTTCAAACTAATAGATTAAATTTAATATTTCCTATAAGAAAAATACGCTTTCTTTTTCTGGATTTCAAAACTAATTTAACTTGACTAAAAGAAGATTTTGTTTTAAAATTGCAAAAATAGCTGATTTTAGCGACATTTTTAGCCATCTTTCATCAGAATCTAATTCTCTTTATTAAAAATTCTTCCAAAAAATAAAATATACTTTTCTGAAACTTTATTTGAGGAATATTAACTAATTCAAAGTTTAATTAATCTGATTTGAAACAAAAATTATTTACTTTAAGTTTAAAATATCGCAGAAATGCGTTTTTGAACACAGCGATATCTGTTTATTTAAGGTGTTGACACCTCGACAGATTGACTGACAAACGGAAATTAATCTAATTTTTTCTACGATCGATATATCTGTAAAAATTACTTGAGGAACATAACGTGAGCGCCCTTTTTATATAATTTTTAACTATCCATTAATCTTAAAAAAATAGGAAAACATTCTCCGTAATCTAATGTTTTATTGAATTTTAGATACTTTGATTTAAATTTACTAGTTATCGGTCTTTTCTTATGATAATATTGTATTATGGACATCCACATTTACAAAGATCGGCACATTTATAAACATACAAAAAAATCGAAATTCTTTTTAATATATTGGGAGTTGCTAAATTGTCTATCATACACACTTGTTTCACACAAACAACACACACAAACAAGCAAATTCTTCCATTTTGATGTCATTTATGCTTAGTAAGTATAATTTTTACTTAAGCACAATATTGCCTAACCGGGACAAATTAAGACAAAATTTTTAAAGATTTAAAAATTTATAGATTATTATAATTCAAATTTTTAAAAAAATGATTCATGTAAAAAATTCATTCTTCATCGAAATTTATTTTCTTAAGACAATAGTGTCCATAGTATATCTGAGTCATAAAATCAATTAAAAGTTTATAAAATTAAATATTTTTTATTATTGTTATTTTACGATTCATAGATTTTCAGTAACTATGGGTCCTGTTTAACAAAAAGAAATTGATGATTTAAATTCTCCCATGATTTCTGCTTTTAACTAATAAAACATTAAGCGGGTCAAAATTTGATTTCTCGAAATTTCATAAAAGTGTATGTATATTTTCCAAGATTTTCTAAAAAGAATATTTCTAAAATAATTTCATTCATTTAGGAATAAGTCCTGAAAGTTTCATTAAAATCCGACAATTATTTGATCTTTTGCCAGAATTTCCAAATCAATGTCTTTTTCACAGCAAAATAAGACTAACATTTTCTATGCTTATGCTGTACATTGTTTACAAGCATTAGAAGTATAATTCAAGTTTACTTAGTTCGTTATTGCTTGTACAATAAATAAGTAAACGGTAGTACGTCGTTTGCAAGCCTTAGAGGTGTCTTTACTCATCTCTTGTTTGTGCAGTCAGTAAACTTCAGTAAATCGTTTACAAGCCTTCGATGTTTCGTTCAGGTATACTCAGCAATTTATTGTTTGTACAATCTGTCAACAGCAGTATGTCGTTTACAAGCCTAAGAAGTATCATTCAGGTTTTTTTACTCAGTTAGTTATTATTACATGTATTGTACTTGAAGTCAAATTTTGTACGTCGTTTACAAGCCTTAGTGAAGTTTTTCAAAAAACCGACGTTCGTTATTAGTTGTACAATAAATCATCTGTAGTACATCGTTTACAAGCCTTAGAAGTGTCATTCAAGTTCACACAGTTCGTAATTACTTGTACAATAAGTTGTGAATTGCCCCACTTGGCTTTGCCAAAAATGCTTGTTAGGGTGAACTCTTTAAGTCTATAAAAAGGCAAGCATGCTTTCTCTTTTCCTCTTTTTAACACTTGCTTACAGGTATAGTCGAACGTAGATAAAGAACGCTGTCGATAGGGCGCGTTCGCTTCCTTGTTCCTCTGTTGACTTTTGAACTCTCTCACACTAGCACATATACACACGGGTCTATCATACACACTTGTTCCACACACAAACACACAAACAAGCACATTCTTCTATTTTTATGTCATTGTTTTGTGCTTCTTAGTTTTACTTAGACGCATATGAGTCCGCCAATAATGTTGGCGGGACAAATATTCTAGGAATCCATAATTATTTACTATAAAATGTCTATACACATCACAACCAAAGATGTTGTCGTTTCCTGTTGGCACTCCGACAATTTTCAAAAAACGACCGGAAGAAGCGACTGTTGCGTAATTGATCCAGCATAAATGGCCTAAAAACAGAAAACCAAAGTGTAGTATCTGATCCAGCAGCAGATATAGACGGCGCACGGTCCCAGCCGTCATCATCACCATCAGCCACAGTTCGTCATCGGCAGCCGCTTTGCCATCCTTACTAGTAGCAACGATATGCGATAAACTGTCCTTTTCAGAAGAAGACGTTTCAACCAATACAAGACTATCCTTCCCGGAACAACACTACTCTTCACACCCTCCACATAAATATGCAGAGTTTTTGCTGTCTGGTGAAATGTAACCTTATTTTTGTCGATGTATTTTCTTTAAAAATAAACTTAACAATATTTTTTATTCAAGTCTTAGTTTTGTTTGTCGTTATCTCCCACCATTCAATATCTGTTTGCGGGCCAATATACCACCCGCAATAAAGTGATACCCCCCCCTACATAATTGTGAATTGTTTTAATCTGAACAGCATAGAATCCCACAACATAGTAGCTCGTTTACAAGCCTTAGAATTGTGATTCAAGTTCACACACTCCGTAATTGCTTGTCCAATGAGTCAACTGTAGTACGCCGTTTACAAGGCTTAGAGATATCACGATTCTTCGTTGTACAGTCAACTGCAGTAAGTCGTTTACAAACCTTACTTAGTTCGTTATTGCTTGTATAATCAGTCAACTGTAGTACATTAGTTACAAACCTTAGAAGCGTTATTAATGTTCTCTCAGTTCGTTTTTGCTAGTGCATTAAGTCTACACTAGTATGTCGTTTTCAAGATTTAGAATTGTCATATATATATATATACTTACTCAGCTCTTTATTGTTTATAGAATCTGTCAACTGTAGTACGTCGATAATAAGCCGTAAAAGGGCCTTCATATTTAATCAGCTTTTTATTGCTTGTGTTATCAGTAAACTGTAGTACGTGATTTACAAGCCTTATAAAAATAATTCAAGTTCACTAAGCCCTTTACTGATTGTGCAATTTATCACCTGTAGTATATCATTTACAAGCCTTAGATGCTTTGTAACGAGGTTGGTATCAATGATAGAAATTAAAATGCATAAAACGCACAACGATAACAACAATAAAAACTTGACACACATGTTGACTTTAATAACAGGAATTTGTATTTTCTTTTTGTGAAGTGAATTACAGAATATTGGTATGGTGTGTTCAAAAATGTTCTTCGTGTATCTTTTATTTAAAAGTCAGTGTTTACTTGGTTTAGTTCTGAAAATTTCGTTTGTGAGGATGACGTTTGACATGGTTTTCGATTTTCACGGAGCGTTGGCTAGACATATGTTTCTCTACTGCTATAAGTACTCTAGTCTACTCTACTATGCTCTACTCTACTGACTCTTTTGTGGTGGAAGGGTCATTTTTATAATGATAAGGGTTAAGATGATGGCATATCCTTCTTTTCTATCATCACTGATGACAAGGTTATCTTTAGAATGATGAAATATCATCAACATTCTGAACCATAAAAGCTTTATTAAATTTTACTCAATTGTTCATTATTGCTTATACAATAATTCAACAACAGTACGTCGTTTATAAGCCATAGAAGCGCATTTTAGGTATACTCAGCTCTTTATTGATTGTGCAATCAGACAAATGAGTCCATCGTTTACAAGCCTTGGAAGTTTTTTCATGATTACACAGTTCATCATTGCTTGTACAATAAGTCAACTGTAGTACGTCGTTTACAAGTATTTGAAGTTTATTTTTCAAGTTTACCTCTTTACTGCAATACTTTATTTCCAATCTTTTGGGGAATATTTCATGACTAGTCAGCTTTTTATTGTGTCTGCAATGTACTTTTATTGCGTCTGATTACGAGCCTTAATGATGCCTCCAAGTTTAATCAGCTCTTTATTCCTTTTGCTATCAGTCATATGTAGTACATCGTCTACAAGCCATAGAAGTGTCTTTCAAGTTTACACGTTATTTCTTGCACAAAAGACAACTGTTGTACGTTAGAAATACCACTGAATGTACCCCGCTGTTTGTTGCTTGTAGAATGAGCCTACAGAAGTTTGTCGTTTAAAACTCCCAGAAGTGTCTTTCAAGTGTACTCCGCTCTTTGTTGCTTATAGAATCAGTAAACTGGAGTACAACATTTACAAGACTACTTTTGATTAACGATCTGGGAATTAAGCCACGTCAGGCAGTCGAGAACCATTGGTCAAAAAGTGGCCGAGGTGGCAGGCAAAGATGAGGCACCGAGGAAGGTGGAGGGGCTACCCACGCATATTGAGGAGCGTTAGTGGAAGATGCTAATACGGAAGAAGTATGGGGCAGATCAATACCTACGAACGCCACCCACAAAAAAGAGGATCTCCCAAATTGGGAAGTAATTAATTTTCAGAATGCTGACACCCGTGACGTTTGGGTGAATGTCAATATATACGAAGGCGTCGAAGCGGCAAACAGAGAATTGTTCCAGACACCGGACGAAAAACAACACACGTTACTGCCTGCCTGAAAGGAACCTCCGATATCAGCCTTGTTCCAATCATCGCCAAGCCAGCAAACTATCACGTCCAAAAAATTCAGGAATTTTATCTTTAATTCTCTTTTTAATTTTTCCACTTGCCTGAATCAACACTGACACTATAGCAGAACGAATTAATTGGTTGGTTGAAAAGGTCTAATGACTGTTATTATATTATACTATAGGAATAAAGTGTCACTGCCGACACTTGAGTTTGAACATAGATCGCCACTCGCCAGTGAGTAAACACAAGCGATCCTATTATTGAATTAAGTGGATCACGTGATCATAGAGGAAATGCATATGGGACGTAGCGTGACGTCCGACGTTCTATATTTCTCTACGGACCACTATTCTGTACTTTATTCACTATAATACTATTTCTCTTTTCGGATTACTATTCAAACGAGTATTATCGAGCAAGTACAGTTAGTGCGAGTGATATTCGAAGGCATTGTTCGACGGCGTACTATAGTTGTATCTGCGATTACAAAGTTTCTACTACAACGAGCATTACGAAAGTGACAACGAATATTCGTTGACATCACAAAAATGACTCAATCCAATCCATACCAAACTGGTTCTTGGTTCGTTTCATAACGAATCCTTTTAATTTTATAGTTTTGCCAATAAATGTCACATTTGTGTAAAAATTCTTCTTCAATATTTAGTTTATTATCTGTAATGCCATGAGTATTTTTTTTCGTCGTCAATAAAGTTGGTCTGACAATTTTTTCCAAGTTTGTTCATTTATCAATGTCAGATCTGAACTGGAATCTAATTGGAACTTAATATTTTTTATTGATCATCTGTACATTTACAAACTTTCTTTTCATTTTTATTTTTTTTCTTCTTTGTTCTCCATTATAGTTAAGACTTAGTTAACTGTATTTTTCGTTTTTGACCCCTTTTTACTTTTGAGTTTTCTGCAATGCGTATGCTTGTCTTTTTTTGCCACAATTAAAGTACTCTTTCCTTCTAAATGGATATTACTAATGAATCTGTCCACAACCATAACAAGGATTTATTTTGCGAGCAAAATTTACTTTATGTTGTCTTTATTTAACTACCCGAATTTTTGACACATCGCGTTCTTCTATCTTTGACGTATCATGTCGAAATTTTCTGATCAACAAACGCATTTTCTTCTCGTCCGACCATGCACAATCTTTTTGAAAGACTTCTTCATAATGTCGAAAATACGCTCCAAATAGTTACCTCTACCTCGGAACTGTACTCAAATTCGCCAACTGAATTTATCATCGAATCTTGATAAAAAGAATTTCCGTTGCCTTGCTCTTTTTCCATTTTCAACACTAACAATTCGAACATTTTTTAAAAAACTGTTTTGTTTTTCAGAGCGTTCCTGGTCTAAACGTCATTGTTCCTGCTAGCTTCTCGTGAATTTCACCATTGTTTGTTTTAATTTAAATCCTTCATATTTTTAAAATTTTTACTTGTCTTAACACGTCAATCTGTTATGCAGACTTGGACTTAATCCGTCGCCAACAATTTCTTGATATATGACTGTAAATTTCTTTAAACCCGAATTCTCGGTCAGTGTTGGTATTACTGTAAAGTGTTGATTAGTACGTCGGGTTGATCAATTAATGTATTGCTTTTTGAGTGTTGTGGTCACCAATGTTGAATGGGTCAAATTATAGATAATGCGGCTGCGTGTTGAGAAGGTAATCAACATTCATACATAATACTTAAAACATCAAGGAAAAAGAACAATGAGAACCAACTTTGTTTAACGAAGAAATATGTATATTAAATTCAACAATAATACAAAGTAGTTGCAATATGAGTGAAAAGAGGAGAAAAAAGTAGCTTCCCCCTTGACTGTAAGGAAATGTCTTAAAGAAGATTTGTCTGAGTAAATGTTCAGAGTTCAATGTTGAAAATAGAATATTTCTTTCAGAAAATTGTTCAGTAGTTGCAACTTACAAAGTTGATTTAACTTGGTGTGTTCACTGAGAACTGGTGGTGTGTCACATAAAGTTCTGTAGTGTGTATGTACGTGCGGAGTGAGTAGGATGAAATACACGAGCGAGTAAATGAGAACTATATTGTCTCTGGGTACCTCGACTGGGGTTCTGAAATTACTACTACTGTTTTTTTGGAATTCATCCAATATTTATACTATCTGGAGTGGCTCCAAAAAGAGACGCTTTAGTACATTTTTGAATATACATGAAAAATATCCTATTGGACGGAAAATGGACCAATCAGCGATTTTGTAGCAAAGCTTGTTTTGAACAAAGTGTAGGAACAAATTTACTATGGTGGAATGCGATAGATAAATTGTCCTGTTATTTTTAAGTATGTATTTATTGACCAATTAGAATTGGAGAAAATGTAGGCGTGGCACTACATTACAATGGAAATTTTTCCACACGAAATTTTCGTTGTCAAATGTTGGTATCCCACTGGGAATTTTAACATTCGAATCCCTCGTCGCTAAATGTTGTGTCGTAAATAGGAAAGGTTGACACACATATAGAAAATAAGAAGTAGTTTATTCCGGAGAATAATATGGTACATGGTTGAGAACACAAACTAATGTAATAAATAGTTAATCGCTAACTCCTCGGTATTTACTCGAGATCTCCCCACAAGGTGGGATGTTGCACAAGGCCAGTTTTTAATGTGGGGTTTTCCAAGCACGTACGCTCGGGCAAAAATTCCCAGTAGACTACCTTCTTTCAAAGACAAGTCTCTGCCCGTGAGCATAGCATCATCTGAGTTTCTCTCCATCCGAAGCAGAGAGTTGACAAGCAGAGTAATCGCTAACTCATCTCGCAAGTGCTGCTTAAATAGTCTTAAACCAGTCCAGGCTTGTGGGAGTGTTCAGCTACTCCACAACACTCAGCTCTTTATTGCTTGTGAAATCAGTCAAGTATAGTATATTATTCACAAAACTTAGAAGTGTCTTTCCTCATTATTGCTTGTACAATAATCAACTATAGTACATTGTTTACAAACCTTAGAAGTGTCCTTTAACTTTACTCAGCTCTTTATCTTATATATAAAATACAATGTATGCAACTCATCTGCTCCCACTTTCAATGATTCATAGCTCATTCAAAAGCCATAGAAAAATTAGGTGCATGGAACGATTTTCATCAAGCTCAAATTTAGGGTTGCCAGATTATGCGAGGTTAAAAATATATATTAATATATTATATTTGCGATTATCGTTGCTTTCCTAGTTCAAGAGGAGTCATTATTATTTTCCTTTTGTATCCAAAATTGCAGTACACGTTTTATTATAAACCAGCTTTTAAGCTAGCTCCTGTGGATAACTCTTGGTTTGGCCATCATCAAATAGCTTGGGTGGAGTAGCTGCAATAGGATTCAATAAACTACAGAAGAACTCAAAATTGATTGCTGCATTTAAGTACTGAATTAATGTTTAAGCCTACCTTTTAAAAGTTCAACATTAATTCTGCTGCTGCTACTTAATTTAAAGTCAATTTGATGTATGTAGATCCTTATTTTCTGTACAAACAATTATTTTTATTTCATGGTTGACAGAACAGGGGACAATTTATAAGATAAAATTGTGTAAAGATGGGAAAATAGAAATTAGAATTAGTTATGCATTCAACATTTGAAGAGTTAGGGAAACATAATAGCTAATTAAGTAAAATCAATATTATCGAATCTATATAAATAAATGCGAATTTGGAGCTCAATTCTCCAACAAATTCTGAGATTAAAATGCCCCAGCTCTACTTTATAGTAACTTACACGCGGTATTTACTCTGAACCCAGGACGAAATGTGACTCTGTCCCCGCAACTAGGACGAAATGTGACACAAGGTCTATTTTTAGGTGGGGACCCAGCCACGTACACCCGGTGCAGGAACAAAAATTCCCCAGGGCTGGGCACCTCTCAGTATAATTTTCTGTTGCACTTCTGTCCTTTGACAGAGAAGCCCCTGAGAGATGATAAGTAAATGTGACTTTACTCAAAAGGAGTAAGTATTTACTCTGTCCCCCACTAGGACAAGATGTGACACAAGATCTATTTTTAGGTGTGGACCGAGCGTGTACACCCAGGACAGGAACAAAAATTCCCCTCAGCCACCACAACTGTTGATTGTGCTGGCCTCGGTGCGAACTCCAATCCCTCACTCTGGTGCAATGAGAGGGTGCGGCCTCGGGCAGCTCTCCCCCAGGGGTGGGCACCTCTCAGTATAATTTTCTCAGTTGCCCCTCTATCCTTTGACAGAGAAGCCCATGAGCGCACTCTGTCCAAGGACAGAGACACAACTGAGAGATGATAAGTAGATGTGAAATTACTAAAAAAGAGTAATTTGTACTTACTCAACCCACCATGAGGTCAGGTTGTGACACAAGGTCGGTTTAATGTGGGGAGCCCGAGTGCATACACCCGGGCAAGGAACAAAAATTTCCCGACTCCCCGCAACCTTCGGTTGTGCTGGCCTTGGTGTGTACACCGATCCTTCTCTCTAGTGCAATGAGAAGTTGTGACCTCGGGCAGCTGTTCCCCAGGGCCAGCACCTCTCAGTATAATTTTCCTCAGTTGTGACTCTGCCCTTTGACGGAGTTGCCCTGAGTGCACTCTACCCAAAGACAGAGACACAACTGAGAGATGCGTACCTACTCAAAAAAGTAAGTTACGCAGTATTAACTCCTTCCCCCCACTTGGACAAGATGTGACACAAGGTCTTTTTTAGGCGGGGACCCAGGTGCATATGCCCAGGACAAGGACAAAAATTGCCCTCCGATCAAAACTTGCGAGCACCAATCCCTTCGGCAGCTGTTCCCAAGGGCTAGGCACCTCTCAGTATTATTTTCTCAGTTGTCCCTCTGTCCTTTAACAGAGAAGCCCCTGAGCACACTCTGCCCAAAGACAGAGATGCAACTGAGAGAGCCTGCGTTAAAATTCCTCCAAAGTAAGTTACCCTAAAAGCTCAATATCTTTATTATATATTATCTACTTCTAGGCAATATCACTCTTCAGGCTTAACTAATTTGAATATTGATTTTAAAAAACTTTATTTCATTAATTAACTGTCCTCCATTACTGTTCTTTTATTTGAGGATTGTTTTGATTTTCATGTCAAAAATAGTTCTGTTTCATCTTATATAGTGCAGAAAAGTGTTTGAAATTTGCATTTTGCTTGGCCTTCAACAAGTTGGTATCTATTTGTACAGTTTTCCTTAACTATAACAAGCCTACTAGCTGCTTATATAATGAATCATCTGTATTATATTAGTTACAATTCTTAGAAATTTTTTTCCGGTTCGCTTAGCTAAACTGTAGAATATCAGTTACAAGCTCCAGAAATAAATTTGAAGCTTTGAAAGTTGATTGTATGTAAACTTATGAAAAATAACCTGAACCATTTATTTTAAAAAGTGCCTTTCTCTTCTTACTCAATATAGAAAAACAAAAGTCACAAATGCTAAATATCAATTTGTACATAACAGATATCCATTTTGAAAAATTGTTAAGCATGGAACAGGTTGCAAATGGATAACTAAAAAAAAATGTCATATTTCATGTGCGTGTATATATATATATATATATATATATATATATATATATATATATATATAGGTAGAATATTTAAATATATAGTCATCTATTTATATGTCTGAGACGAGGTATTGTAACTATTTACATTATTTACATTGTTCAGACTGTTGTTCCCATCTTTATTGTCATATTCACAATGTTTTGGCCTTTGTACACTACACCCTTCTTCCAATGATATGCATTGGAATTTAGAACTGAATCCTTTATTTATTTCATGGGGGTAGATTGTTCTAGTTTCATGTACCGTCCCTTTTCTTGATATCTCAGTTTCAGTTAATTCCCTTCAGTAACTCTACTCTCCAAGTTTTTGTTTAGCTCTGCTGTGGCCCAGTACAGAACTAAAAAAGTTTGTCCAAAAAAGTTGTGAGTTCAATACCATCCCAAAGGAGAGTTGAACAAAAACTTAGAGAATTGAATTACTAAAGGAAATTAACTGAAACTGAGATATCCAGAAAAACATGGCACGTGGAACTAGAACAATCTACCCTGATGGTCTAAATAAAGGATTTGATTCAAAATTCTAACATAGATCACCTGAAAAAGGCTGAATGGCCAAACTATCATGAATATGACAATAAAGATTAGGACAACAGTCCAAACAATGTAAATAGTGTAAATATTAATACTAAATATTAATATTAGTGTAATATTAATGTAAATATATAGATCACTAATTGGTGATATAAATATATATTAGTATACAGAGAGATAGGTAAATATATACATGGTCAATTGCTGATACTCCTGACAAGTGAACCAACAATTACAAAAAAACTATTGAACTCTGGAGTCAGGGTGCTGAATATAACATTAATCAGCTAAGTGACAAATTTTACAGAAAGATAAATAAATAGTATAGACATAGGAATCAACATTGTATGGTGACTGTTAATTTCATGCTTCAATATGATCTTCAAAGCAAGTCTGATGATTTTATTGAAGCATGAACTTCTTAAATTGTTAGCTATCCTGTTCCTTAGTGTGTTAAATGTCTGTAAATATGTAATATTGTGTTCCCAAGAGAAAACAATTTCAATTAACTGGGACATAGCAAATTGGACCACTTGGGCTGGGCTGCCATGATTATGCAAACATACAGATTATTAAAATAAGTGGATTTTCAGTTTTAGTATAACATGTGTGTAAGAAAGCACATAAATGATTCTTCATGTTTATTCTGTTAACAAAACAAAATCTTTTACTCTTAAATATAAATTTTGAAACACAGAGGAAAACAATGCATAACATACTTAGTGAGCTTGTGTAAATGGATGGTAGAACAGGGCTTAGAAGAAATAACAGAAAGGCAAGAGCTACTCAGGACAAGAAGTTGTGGAGAGCCATGATCGCCTACATCTTGAGGCAATACAGCACATAAGAAAGAAGAAATTTTGAAAGAAATCATATAACCATTCATTTTTTTTTAATATTACGGATTAAAAAAACATCAAATTCCTGTAATCCTTATGCTTACTGACATTTTGGCAAACATATTTTGCTATAATCTTTTAAGCATCTTCATGTGAACAAAATTAGTGCAAGAATCTAGTGAAGGATAATACAATTAGTGTAATGGATATTAGTATAGAAAATGGAATTATTGAATTGAGTTCCAATTCTTGGATGGTCTGTTGTGTTCACTTTCATATAGATGCCCTAAATGAAGGTAAGAATTTCTCCCCATCCCCCTCCAGATATGGGTTAAATTGTAGCGTAAACTGAGCTCTCTAGCTTTAGATGGTAACCAGTCTAAGAGAATGAAAACTCTGAATTTCAAACCAGAGAAGGTAACAATAAACTACTCCACTATCTTTCCCAAGAATTTTATTATAATTCTACTTGTCCCTCCCTTAGTTAGCATGACTGTTACACTCTGCCAATACCACATAAATAATGGTCTATTTTGTCTTGATCATGTGAAAAGATCAAAAGACATATCGGAGACATTACTTGGTTTCAGTGAAAAAAATGAAAGAAAGATAAATAGAAGTGTTTAACGGCTGTTTCAGTGAAATGGAAAACGTTATAAATTCCAAATCTTTTCACTTGTACCCGCTTACTTCTTAAAATAATAACTAGCATTCATATTTATGATTGTTATTGCAATATTTTGTTAAAGTTATTAAGCTCAAATATTTAATGATGTCATAGGGGAATTTCTACAGATATTTTATTGCTATAGAACTCATCATGGGCTTTTTAATTTAAGAATTAGGATTCATGAGAAAATTTAAATAGGAAAACTGTGAAATACATGGGTATTTTTAGTTACAGATAATAAAGAAAAATCTGGAAAATGGAGAATTGTAATCAACTACATCCTGAAGAGGTAGTAATAAAAAAATCAAGTAAATATGATAGACTGCCTTTATGATCATGCATAGAATATTATAAACCATTTATTGCTGTCTGATTATATTTTTATGGATTTGTAATGTTTGTACATACTAAATAACCTATAATTGTATTTATCTTCCAAAAGGCTGCTTATAACAGATACATACCAGGTATTGCTTTATTGAAGTTGAGTGAGTCAGCTATTGCTAACTCAGTTAATTGCTTGGCAGACCAGATAAATAAAGAAAATTATTATAATCTAGATTTTCAAGATTTTGCACATATAAAAAAATTTACTAGTAAGTAAAAAATTAATAAAAAACGTGTAGATAAATAAATGAATATTATTATAGTCTAAGTTTGTCTTTTACACTTATTTTGGGGAGAAGTGTATTTAAAAGAAAGCCATACAGTTAATAAAAACTAAATTTGATGTGTTACATTTGTCTGTTGAAGTTTGTAAATTTAGAATTGGCTCAAAAAGAAACATCAGGAATAATTTGGTCACGACAGGGATTTCTTTTATAAATTTGAAAAATATATACACTTTGTATTTATTATCAAATGGTTTCCACTCATGTAAATTTAAAGATAAGATCCGTCTAGAGCCTCTTCAAGAATATATAAGAAGATGAGTCAGTAGATAATTTTAGACGGTAAAGAAAAATTACAAAGAAAGTGTAATAATTTTTATCTGGAGGGTAATGAAAATTTCAATAAAGTCATAAGAAGACAAGAAAATTTTGTCCACTAAGCAAAAAAATAAGCTTCCAGAATTAAAAGCTATTTTTGGCTCTCACCTGTGGATGAGTTGGGCTGTTTCTCATGGAAGAAACAAACAGAAAAAGTTTTCTAAAGAAGAAACAATTGTTAAAAGTCCTAGTGATGCAAATGAATTTTGCCAAAGTGCCCTTCTATTTTTTGTTTTCGATAAGATAAGTGCACCTTTTTTAAAGAGTATTTTCAACCTTATTTAAAGTTTTGCATTATCTTCTCAAGTTTTTTCTATTATTTGATGATAAAATTGTAAATCTTGTTAAGAGCCTTGTCTTTATATTTAAATCTGTTATCTTGCCATAAGTTTTTGTGCAAGCTTTTTGTAAATCTTGTATTTTGTCATATTGTTTTAATGTCTTGTTATAAATATTTGTTCCTTTCAAATTTTACTTAATAGCTTTGAGTCTTGTTTAATTTTGTATGCACCTTTTTCTATAATCGGGATAAGAGACGTAATATTTTCTTTTTACCCATTCCCTTCCAGAAAAAATCCTTTTACTCAAGTGAATGGATGGCTTGATCAACTAGTTACCCAGTTAACTGAAATCTGCTTTATAATTCCAACAAAAGAATTATACACTTGTATATATATGTATATATATTATTAAAGATAATACTCTATTGCCTCTTTCCACAATTGAATGAAAGTTGTTTTTCTAAAATATGCAAATATATATTTGGTTCTTTTGAAACCCATTACTCCTACTGTGCACATATAGGACTTCAAAAGAAAATAGCATATATATATATATATATATATATATATATATATATATATATATATATATATATATATATATATATATAACTGAATTCTAATATTAAACAAATAAAAGAAGTTGAGAAAAAAAAAATATATATATATATATATATATATATATATATATATATATATTTCCTCAACTTCTTTTATTTGTTTAATGTCAGAATTCAGTTCATTGATTTGGATATCTTTATTATATGTTTCAATGGTTTCTTAAGTGTTTCAAGTCAGTTGTTTCAAAATTCCTGGATCATTTTCATTTTTAGAAATTTCACTTATATATCTTATCAAACTTATAAGATTATTAAAAGATAACTTCTAGTTTTGTTATGAAAATATCAATGAAAATAAAAGTTTAAAACAATAAAGTAAAATCCACAAATTTTGTTTGTTAATGAAAAATATCTCTAACTTTTCATAGTTATTTTCATCTTCCATTCAATTGTCTTCTGTATTTCACAAACGCACATCAATAAGTAATTTTTACAAATGATGAAGTATTTGAAATACTGACAGTTTCCCAAATAAAGAACTCAAGAAAAAGTTTAGCTTTTCCAGTGTTTTAGCATCACTTTTTAAATTGTTGTGTGCAACTGACTTTTATTTTATATGCCTCTGCTATGATTAACAAACACTTTAACACTAACACTAACGGTTTGGTACAAACAGTAGGTTAGCCAACGAAGATTGAACTCACTACATTAGGAATGGTCTCGAATATGAGACTACTCACATGTACGCATCCATATGCATGAAGTAATAAAGCGGAAAAAAAAAAATGTGTCGACCACCACTTTTATAAATCGTGAAAGTCACGTGACTATCAGTTGAAAAATGGCGTTCCTCTCACGATGTTTTTACCGTCGCAAGAGAGTTGTACTAATTCTCAGCTTTGTCTCTATGTTTTGGGTGGTGTATCTTTATCTATCCATACCGGCACCAACAGGTAAGGATAAAAGAACACTTAGCTGCTCCAGATTTTCACTAAAATCGCTTCGTTTTTAATTTAATTTGCTTATTTCGGAACTGTGTTCATGTCAGTGATTTGTGTGTTATACTCTACTTGCGGCGAATCGTTTTATTTTCTATCATGTTTTCGTTGTTTTTTCTCTTTTTCTATCATTCGGAACAAAGTCAAGTGTCTGTTTGTTTCGACTATTTCATTATAATAAACTAGTCTGTTTTCCTATTCTTCTTATTTATTTTTATTCCTTAAAGTTTCATCACGAAAAATCTCCGCATCAAATGCATCTCTCCCTCTCACCTGTCGATTTTAACAACTTTCAACTTTATTTAAAACTAAAATCCGTATTTCCGCCACACTTCATGATGAATAACACAAATTCTACATTTTATGCTAACAGTTTTAAAAAGCCGAAAATAAGTCTGTTTCTTTCGGCTCAGCTGGACTGTCAAATAATGGGGGTCGATTTTTCAATCTATTTAGTATTAAAAATCAATCCCCCACTTTGTGCCAGCTTTATATTTTTGTTGATTTTTTTTTTCTGTCCGTACTTTTGTGCGGATACATATTTCTCTTATTTTCACAAATTGCTATATGTTCTTAAACATGTAAAATATTCTTTATCTTTGTTATAGTAAATTTAGTTCCATTAAAAATGGCAGAAAGAATATTATCAACATAACATTCAACAATAATGCGTGCACTGTACTGTATGAAAAACTAAAGGCAGGAACGTGGAACCAGAACCTTATTTGATCGATTTTGTGTAGTTTCATAAGTAATCTTAAGTTATTTTTAATAAATAAATTAAAATAAAAAATATGATTTTCTACACCTACGTACTATTTATCCTTTATTTATTAAGTGAAGATTGGATCCATGTTTTGCTAAAAGTAAAACAGACTGTATTCGAAATTCCATTAGATGCCCAGATTTATCTCCAACTTCCAAGTTTTTTTTTTTTTGTTTGTTTGTTTTTTAATTGTCCGTGTACGCTCCTTTAAAAAATTAAAATATAAGATCAGGTTTCTCTTCTTAAAGTAGGAAGAGAATATGCAAGGGTTAACTTAAGTTTTTTTTTAATCAACCCCTTGCAGGTGTAACGATTTTTTTTTGTTTTGAAACCTAGTCTCCAAATTCATATTCGTGAAATTTGTGTAAAAATATTTCCAATAAATTTTTAAAATTGTTATTAAGCTCAACAGTAAAAATCTTAATTCATTTTTGTGAAAACTTCCTTTTTATTTAATGATACCGATATCGAGCGAGGAAGTGTTTTTTTCTCCTTCCTTAAGTTCTTCGTTGTTCTTGAGCGCTAAATATGAATTACATTACATTACAACAGTTACTTGTAAAAATAAAATATGATTCATGATTGTATTGTTGCTGCAAATTACAAAATGATACTTCAAGTTGAAATCTTTATCTTTATTTTCAATTTCTTACTCTATTATAAAAAAAATAAACAAAAGACGTTTCAGTATTTTAAAATAAAGCGTCAAGTTTTTTAATCCATTTTTATTTTTTATATTTATTTTTCATTCGGGTTTTTTCTAGAAAAAAACTTTTTTTTTTCTTAAATTTTTAGATCAATTAAGTGAGTATATTTGAAAAGATCGCACAAAATCCAAAGGTCAAAAAAACACGTATGTAACCAAATTTTCGTTAAATTTGATCATTTTTTTTAGCTTGAAAACTAAAATTCTTTCTTAAATTTTGATTCTCTTTACCATTTTCTTTAATTTATTCATTCACTTTTCAATTTTCATTAAACGATTTCTTTAAAAATATGTCAAACATAAATTCTTCTAAGCAAAAAACAAAAATAAGTAATCTGTAAGTTACAAACAAAAACAACTGTTGCAAAATTAATCATGAATTTATAATTTAATTAAAAACTATGAAAATCATTTTCATTAAGGTTTTTTTTTTTTTTTTTTTTTTACTATAAGAAATTATATTAATTAACATTTCAAGAAAATACGACGATATTTAATAAAAAATTTTTATAAAATTTTCAACAATTTTCCTTTCATCATGTGCACCTTGCCAACTAGTAGAAGTAGTATTTAAAAAAAAAAAATGAAGTATATATAAACTTTTTTTTATACAAGGGGTGCTGAAAAGTTCTTGGCAGTTATTCGCTTTTCAAAATCTATTCCGATGACCAAAAAACTGATTTGTTTTATTTTTGAAAGACCGATAATTTTTCAGCACCCACTCTAGTCTTGTATAAGTCCGTCCAGACTTTAGCCGACAAATTTTCTTTGAACTCTAGTTCATCTTTCATATCATATATGTGTGTAGCAAATAAAGGAAAGCAGTATGCACCTTTTTGGTGCCATTGCAACCTTGTTAACCGGCCATGCAGGAATTTGAATTGAAAATACAGCTGCTGAAATAACCCCACACATTTTTGGCACATTAATTTCTAAGTTCACAGGAAGCTATCAAAATTCTAATTTTCTTTAAAAAAAAAAAAAAAAAAAATGTATAATAAATTGTTCATTGAGTACATAAAACCAAAATAAACAATACGATTTTATTCTACATTCACACAATCTGTGTCAATTATTCAATCAATATCTGTTTAAGCTGTTTCTTAATGTTTCAGTTGAAAATTAAAAATATAAATAAATTTTGCTATTTAAAAACTTAAAAATCTAATGATAGCTGTTCTTAATGATAGCTGTTTTGTGTGCTTAAAAACATAAGATTTCATAAAATTTTACAAACTGACTTTTTATCTTATAAAAAATTCAGATTATATTCCAAATCTAAAAGAATTACTTGTACAAAATATTATTGTGTAAACTTTCCATTTTCAATACGACCAACAGTGAGATTAAAATTATCAGTACAGTTTTATCAGTTTCATTTAAAATAATCCATCTCTTAAAAATTGAAACTTGTATTTTTTTATTTTTTTTTTTGTACATATAAAACAATTTGATCCTAGGTACTGAATAAATGGACATAATCCTTTTCAGAAGCTTTTTATTCAATTCAATTTTATAAACACAACAATCGGTATTAAAAAAAAAAAAATTGGTAAGGTCAAAATTATCATTAGTCAAAAAATTATTTTATTTATAAAATTCAGAAAATGCATAATATTTATATCATTTTGTATCTGAGATTTGTAAATTTTTAAAAGTTTACCATGATGAATATGCACATTATTCCCTTTAAGTTTGATATCAACACTGACATAGTGAAAGAGTTGTTTGTGCATCTAAAACATCAGATTGTGAACATTTGTAATTCAGCAATTAGTTTACAATCAGCATCTAAGTAGTTCTCAATACCCACGTTGACTGTACTGGATATCATAGAAAAATATGAGACAAAAATCATTTCATTTCTCTTCATAAACTCTGTAAGATTGCAAAGATTGTTCATGAATGCAAGAAAAATTATAAAGTTGTGCTGAATATTGTTCTGCTTTGTCAAACAATGAAGTAAATATGTCATGTACACTAAACACAGTGATCAATAAACATTGATCCAAGAAAACCACCTTTGCTCAAAAGTCATCTTTGCAAGGTTCAATTGGAATTTGTACGTGCCTACTTGGAAAAAAATGGAATAATGAGATTAAAATAGTTTGGTCATAATCAGTCATGATTTTCTTCTTGTATACAAAATGAATAAACAAAAGACAAGTTAATAATCTTCTTGTTTAGATTATCTATAATACAAACAGTAGGATGCCAGCACCAAAATCCACAATGTCAGAAGTACCATGGCACTTTTGAAAAAAAATTTCATGATACCAACATACTATCTGGAAATTTGGTATTTTTGTACACCTGTAGTAAAATGTTTGAAGGGTTATTTTAGTAAAAACTACCTGTGTTTTAATTGGTTGTATTCTCATGAACAGCATGCTTGTGTTATGGGAATGAATCCTGCAACTGGTTTACTTGAGACAATGCTTTAAGCAAATAACCTTATGCTCAGAGTACCAATTAAGGTACTGGTGTTATCAATTTAGTTTTGAAATTTCAGTAAGCATCTGAATATTAAATGCTGATACAAAAATTAAAAATGAAAATAACAGTCTTGGCTGTGTCTAACTTAGTTTCACTTTTACAGGAGATAAGGAAATTGAACATCAAATAGATTGGACTAGGGATAGTTTTTCCTAATACCACAAATTGCTAACCATCCTGGGTATGACATTAAACTGCATCCAACAGCAAGGCCTCTGATCAGGAGGTTTTGAGGAGCGTGGAACCACCTCTTAATTGCTGGTGTTCCCAGGTCCACCCTGACCCGGGGTGGTAGCACCTGTTAGGGTCCCAGCTATGGGCAAATAGTGAACTCCTATTTTTCTCCAGATCTTACCCACGCCCTGGTATGACAATAAACTACATCCGCGTCCTGGGTATGGCGATAAACTACGTCCAACAACAAGGCCTCAGATAATGTTTTTGGAAAAATGATGTTGCCAGTTATACGTTTTTTTGAAAAAATAATGTTGAGTGAAAAATTACATCAATTGGCTATGCAAATGAATTAGTTTATTTAATATAAATAACAAACTCATACCAGATAGAAACATTTGAAACCATTTACTTGAGTAAGAATAAACAAGCTGTGGTTTAAGGACGTTATCCTCAAATTATGTTTACAAAGTATATATATTTAATATATATGTGCAAACTGGATTTGACTTTAAATAACCCATAGTGTTTGATATGCCATAAAACCCCAAACAACCAACCAAAAAAATTAATAGAAAACTCAAGGCATGTTCTTAAATATCCTCGTCAGATCAAGACTTTAATATAGATGTCATGCATGGCACCAAATCCATTCAGAAATATCTAAATTTTCAGCTGTATACAACTGCTTTATCAGACTATGCTTCTTTGAACCTTGTGGGCTGGCGCTACAGCATCACAAAGTCCTGTAGCAAATAACAGAAGCACATCATTTGAGGATTTTCAACAGCAGCAACAACTAAAATGGTTAGCACTTGTAACTCAAAGAAAAAATAATGACGTAATCAAGATGTTGACATTCCATACAACTTCAAATAAAAGGTTAAGAAGGAAACCTCCATCAATATTGGAAAGAGCAATAACAGCTACTGGACTTAAAACAAATTTTCAGGAAAATAGGTTTCTTAAGTGAAAGATTTTATAAATTTCAACTGACAACAGTACTGGCTGCTCATTCAATGAATGCCAATTGTTTCTTTATAAGGAAATGTCTAATATTACCATTATAACTACAGTGACACTATTTTTCTGGCTGTTTGTAGTAAAGCAAATACAGGTTGGCATATGGTTGTGGTCAGAACAGTTTCTGAAACTCTTTAAAACATATGATTATGTCTCTCTCAGTACAGTGCTTTATGATGATGTCACCTTTCCTTTCACCCAGTTTTGCCCCCACTCTTCCACAAGGAAAACCTTGTCTTTTTTATTTGAGTGTTTACATTGAATTCATTTCCTTTATTTTGATTGACAAGTAACAAAAATTAAAAACATGAAAGAATTTTGTTATTTTAGTACACATGAACCAAAATACTTTCAAAAATTTAATAGACATCATGTCTTTGATTTATGATATTAACACCCCCCCTCCACACACACACACCAATGCAGTTTTTGTCATTTATTTTTTTCTTAACGCTAATTTACCGATGACAGCTGCAGAACAGCCTATATCTAATCTATTGGTAGTTTGGGCAGAATATAAGTCTCTTAATGTTAACTCATTTTTGTAAGATTTGTGAACGAGGAAAGAAAAGTCTCATTGACCAAATATAAAAAGAATTTCTAAAATGCAATTTCTGTAGCAAGTGAATTAGTGTGCAGCTATGTCAACTTTGCATGAAATTAAATTTTAACAACTTTGGAGGAAATTGATAAACAGCAATAGTTAAAAAAAAAAAAAGAAAGAAGGGTACTATTAAGATAATGCTTATTTATTTATTTTCTAGAGAACATTGATAAATATCTTAAATTTCACTGTAAAAACTGAAACAATAATATTTTTGATTTGGTTTTTGTTTTTTTTCTTTCTTCATGAATCTATATTATAAAAGAAAAGCTTATTCTCTGTCCATCACATACTGTTTGTATGTGACTTTACATGCACTTATGTATATACATTTCTCGGTGTGTGAATGGCTTGCATGTGCTTGTTCCATTTAATGCATGCACACACATACTCTTTGGCTAAGTTTGAAATAAGACATTGCAATAATACATTTCCCTCTCACTCCCTTTGGGCATCCCCTTCCCTAGGATGAGCAATAAGATTATAAAGTTGAACATAAGAAAAAAAAATTTTTTAAACTTATAAAAATAAGATCTTATTGAATGTTTTGGAAATTATTTCAGTAATATTTTTTTTTTCTAATTTTTGTAGAAATACTTTTAAGTCTGACTGAATAACAATATACATATGCACATGCTAACATACATACACACACAATTTGAATGAAAATGGAATGGACATCTGCCTAGCAAGAACTAATTTTCCTTTCTTTTCTGGCAACAACCAATGAGTAACAGGAAAATTGTATAAAATCTGAAATGAGTGGCCCTTTGAATTACTTTTTTTTCTAGTATTTTGAATAGGCAAACAATTTAGATTTTAAATTTGATCATCTTATTGTCAGTGAAGTCACAGGTACTGAACTAGTATATATTGTTTTGTTTTTTAGATAAATGTTTCTAAAACTTTTGGTTTACCTTATGTTTCTGCAGTAAAATTAACTGTAATCAGCCAATGAATAAGCACTTTATCTGAAAGTTCATTTATGTATGAAGGGTGCCAGTATTTGATGAGTACACGAATAAGAATTTACGATATGGCCTATGTCAGTAACTTTTTGCAATAAGTATGTCATGGTAAAAAAAAAATATATAAGCAATTGGTTCACACTTTTTGAAAACTCTTTGGTCATCTATTCTTTTTCTATAAAATTATTGCTATTTAAATAGAAATCTGTATCTTTTATTACAACTTATAGCAATAGAATTGATATATTGAACATTAATATGGGCATTTGAACTTATGGGTTGTTAACTCAATAATTAATGTTTGCATAATAAATTTTTATCTCTCTCTCTGCCTTTATTTTCTGTGTGTGTATGATACCTCTTTCACTTTACTAATTTCTAAACACCGGTCATAGATTATTAATTGAAATTGACAAGAAACTTTTGCTATTTTTTAAATATAGTGACATAGTTATAGTATAAGTTTCCTACAAAGAAAGGGTGAAATCTTTTCTCTAGTAGAAATGTTGATTTCAATCCTGACTAGGAATGACTGTCAAACACTTTCCCCCCTTTCCTTTTATAGGCAGAAGCACAGAAATGTATACAGGGATTTTTCTTAGGCAATAAAATAGGCCAGTTCTTGCTTTGACCTGCTTGTCTTGAAGTCTGAATGCTACATTCTCTCTGAACTTGCTTTTGCGTATTGATGCCAATTCTTTGTTTGAGACCTTTTGCCTATAACTGTTGCTTTACTTTGCATATATTATTAGCTTTATATTATATTTTGCCCTGTTCTTTTTCTTGTTATTGCTTATTGCAAACTTTCTCAATTCTGTTTGTTGGACAATTCTGATATTTATTTTGCATGTGACCATGGCTACCCACTTCACAAGAAAATTAGTAAATCAAGGTGTTTTTGTGCTACCCAGAAACTTAGTATTTGGGTCTCTGGTCAGTTTTTGAATTGTTGTATAGAGATATTGTACTTTGTCTTTTGTTCTAATTGTAAATATTTTATTTTTGTTTCAAAAGATATTAATTACCCCAAAATGTTGGTTCAATTTAAGAGACTTCTGCAACATTAATTTATTTACCATTTTGTCTTATCTTCTGCCATCTTTCAAGCAACTTAGTTCATACTTTTTATCTTAGCAAATATTACAAGCAATACATTTTTGTCAAAGAAATTGCTAATCAATCAAATTTCGGCATTAAGCGACCCATAAGGAGTTGATATGCTGCTAAGCAAACAAATAGTTCATGGTCATAAGAAGAATGAAAGACTGGGAAGTTTGACGCTCCATTTCCTCTACTAAATTAATTTAACATAGTATTGAGGACAGAGTTTCAAACTTTTCAGTTTTTAGTCTTTTACTGCTTAAATTAAACACTTGTGTTGTGACACAAAGGTTGTCATAGAAAAGTTTAGAAGCAGTTCATTGAGCCACCATATTCAAATGTGATATTCCATTCTGGCTTCAGACAATGCACAATCAATTAGTTGTTAAGGCTCTTTTTAATTTTTTACTAATAAAAATTCAGTTCAAATAGTGATTAGACTGATATGTAGATCTGAATCTGTGCGATTGTAGCTATAGGAATCTGAGCCATGGTAAGCATTTGGCTTTATTTGCAATGTTTATTTATTGTATTGAACATCATGTACCAGCTGATTGTTTTCTACTTGTTTTCTTTCTACCTGTGTTCTGACTAATGTTTACACTATATTCATACTTAATGAAGCATTTAAATGAAATATTGATCACCACATCAATTACCAAAATACACACAAATTCTCAAAATGAAATTACATTAATGTCTAATGTTTATTAAACCATTTTCCTCAGGCAATTGCTTTATGCTGGAATTGTGGTAAAAAAATTAAATCTGTTTCTATCTGAGCATAACTTTTAATATTGTTTTGTTTTGTTTTTTTTAATTGGTATCACCCCATGCAAGGCAGTAAAGCCTCTAAGACACAAGGGGTTACAGGGTGTGGAAGAATTACAAACAGAAACCTTAATAATGAACAGGAAGAGAAAAGAGTAATCAGTAGTATAGTAGATAATGATTGCCATTGCATTTAAATTTTTGAACATTAAAGTTGGCTGAAAAGCATGGTGCCAGAAGGGAGTTCCAGAAGTGAGAAAAGAAACTGTTAGCATAGAATTTACAGTTACATCTAGCCAGCTGAACTGTAAATTGAGGAGATCTTGACACCAGTCTAGCACTGCGCTTAAATTCAAATAGTATAGGTATCATAGCGAAGAGCTCATCTGAACAATTACAGTTGTGGGAAAGTGACTAAAGTGAAGCCTCCAGATTAGGACCAGTAATATTGCCAATTCTTCTTTGGATTTTATCAAGGAGCTCAAGGTAAATAGCAAGGGCATCAGACCATATGTAGCAGCAATATTCTAAGCATACACAAATGGTAAATTTATAGATATGTAAGATAGATCCTGGAGAGACAAATTGTTTTGCATGACACAGTAAACCAACTTTCTTAGCAGCTGAGCTAGCAATAGATCCAAAATTCACTGGTTTGTAAAAATGGTAAATTTAACAAGCTGACAAAGAAGATGAAAAAATAGTGATTTGCTTAGCTAAACTTTATTTTGTTTTCTGTACAAGGAAGAATGTAAAAAAAAAAAAAAGAGACAATAATAATTTGTAGTATTTTCTATCCTTATTTCTAATATGAAAAATAAAAATGATTAGGAAAATTTTCAGTTAAAATTTCTTAATAAAATGCAAGTAAATTCATCAAATGAGCTAACCATTGTTATATTCAAACATTTAATTGAAAGAAAGCATTATTTCTTATAAAACTTCCTAGTTCTGTTGAATTTCAATGTCCATTCTCTATTTGCATTTTCATAATATTGATGGCCATATTGTGAAAACAAATGACATCAGAAAGTGTTTAATTTCATTTGGACTATATGCAAAATGTTTTTATTTTTCCCTTTTAAAAAAAAATAAATTGGGAAGAGAATTTTTAATACTTGGCAATAGTTAACATATTGACTGTCAACCACAAGACAACTTGTAGTTGGTGTCATAAAAACTGCCAATAAGTTTATTCAGTGATGTGTGAAAACAATGTTAAGACTTCAAATCAACTTAATTTTTTTTTTTATTTGTGTTGGCTATTATAAAGTTGTTTGAAGTCAGATTTCATAATTGACCAATAAAAGTTAACCTGTTAAAGCCATTTAGCATGAAATTATTCTGATCAAGTTTCTTCAGTATTGGAGCAGGATAGCATTTAACCAAAACATTTGAGGTTTCATCCTTAGTCAAAGAGAAAATTAAATTATATTCATAATTATTCAATACTTGTAAACTGTATGATACTCACAAGATATTTCTCTAAGGAATACAATATATACTGTAATATTTGCTTGTGGAACACTCATCTAGCTTTTTGCTTCCCAGTCAACTGTGATCTTCAATAATTTAAATGCAATGTCAATCATTATCGTCTGTTTTCCTGTTCATTTATTGTTCTCTTTCCTTAATAGTTTTTTCTTATATTCTGTAACACTTGCATTTTAGTGGCTTCATTACCTTGCTTTGGGTGAAATGATTACAAAAATATAAAAAAAAAATTCAAAAAGGGTCTGTAATATAATCAATTCTGTTCTGGCATCTTGACTTCAGTCGCTTTCTCAATGACATAATGTAGCTTCCCTTTGTCTTTTCTACAAATATTTTCATGGCAATTATTCTAATTAGCATTCCTCCTTAGTGTATTGACTGTATGAATTTAAGTGAGCTACTAGATTGGCAACTAGTTCTCACTGTTGAATTAGCTAGATGCAAATGTTTCTTTTCTTGCACTTCTCACCTGTGGAACTCTCTTCTGATTTCTTCCTTCCTTGCCATCTACAGTTTTCAAAAATTTAAATGCAATGCCAATTGCCATCTTCTGTCTTCATGAATCCTGTTCCTTTATTGTCCCTTTTCTTCACATTCTCCTTCACTCTTGGAGTCTGCTCTAGCACAAGGTATTCAAGCAAGATATCACGTTAGTAGTTAGAATTGTTTTTGAAAGGAGTATTGTTGTCTTTTAGGTTCACTTTCAAAAACTTGATCTTTTTTTTCCTCTTTGATCATCTTAGATCTAAATCCAGGCTTTGAATTTTGAGGTATTGGTATGGAATGAATAGAATTTTTTTTATATTTTTTACTACAAATTTCTTTTTGTTTAACCATATTGATTAGTGACATTTTTTTTTTCATTGTGGTATTGTATTTTAACTTTATTAATCTTTGGCAATCTTCAATCACATTATGTATTGACTATATGTTCATAAGTGGCAAAATTGTAGGTACTGACATCTGATATGCATTAGATGACTTTTTGTCCCTTAGATTTGGGTTAAACATTAAGTCAATAAAATTGTTAGGTAAGATGAAATAGAATTACTCATGTTCTGTTACATTTAATTTTCCTAACACTAATGCAGTTTGATATTGAAAATTACTATCAATCAATATCAAAAGAACTGTTCATGAATGCGTTGGACTTTGCTACCCAGTACACGAACATAACAGAAGAAGAAAAGAGCATTATTATAAATGTGAAAAAATTTGTACTAATACATAAAGGTGAGCAATGGATAAAAAATTCTTATAACCACTTTGATATCACAATGGGATCACTAGACTCAGCTGAGTCTTCTGACCTTATAGGTCTTTTTATATTATACAATCTCACAGCATATCATGAAATTAATATAATTGACATTGGATTATACAGAGATGATGGACTTATGGTTATAAAGAACTCTACAAACTTTAAAATCGATAAAATTAGAAAGATATCATATAGAGAATTTAAATGCCTGAACTTAAAAATTACTCTAAGCAATAAATTGAAAAAGGTGAACTTCCTTGATATAACATTAGATTTAATGAAAAATGTATAAATACCTTATAAAAAAACAATACTAATCCTTTGTATATACACCCTAAATCTAATCATCATCCATCTATAATTAAGCATATACCTTTATCTATTGAAAAGAGAATTAGTACAAATTCAGTAAATGAGAAGATTTTCTATGAACATATTAATTTCTATAATAAAGCTCTAAAAGATAGTGGCTACAAAAGCCCAAAGCTAACTTACATAAAAAATGAAAATGGAAAGTGTAGAAAAATAATTTGGTATACACCCCCATACAACCAAATGGTAAAGAACAAATTAGGACAAAAATTCTTTGCATTAATCGTTAAACATTTTCCTAAAGATAGTAAACTCAGTACTATTTTCACTAAAAAAAACCTTAAAATTAAATTACAGCTGTACTGAAAACTTAGAAAAATTATTAAGAAACACAATGCGAATATCTTGAATAAACACTTAGACCAAGACCAAAAAAGTTTAGTATAAAAATAAAGAGATGAAGATAAATGAAGATTATGTAACTGCAGAAATCTTCATATTGTCCTCTTAATAATAAATGTCGCACTGAATCATTAGTATACCAATGCAATATCTCATCTATTGGGGATCCCGACAAAATAAAAGTCTACTTTGGATGCATAAGACATGAGTTCAAAAAACGGTTCAACCAACATCAAAGTTATTTTAGGATAAATAAATACCAAAATCAGACGTCCCTATCAAAGTATTTCTGGCACTTAAAAGAAACCAATAAAACACCTACTGTAAAATGGAAATTAATAAGAAAAGCTAGAATATGTAGGTCATTAAATGACCCATTCCCTTTGTGCATACATGAGAAACTATTAGGTTTATAAAAAATAAAAATTTACTTAAACAAATGAAATGGCCATTCTTTGCCAACATTGTCGAAAATTTTTCTTAAGTAATATTGAATTAAAAAAAAAAAAGCTGATAAATGAAATATACATATTTATATTTGATATTTAATAAGAATTTTTAATTAGGTAATTATATTATATTTATTTGTTTTAAAAGATGTATAGTCTCTTAGTAATTAAAATTAAGAATAATATTTTAAAATTGTAGTTCAATACAACATATTCCTATACAAACAATCCTTTTAGAAAAAATCTTTATGTATACAAGTATAAATTTAATGGCAAAACAAGTGCTGAAAAACTTTTTGTCATTGAAAAAGACCAGATGACATTCGTTTGAAAAGGCACCCCTACACTACCTTGACTTAACCGCTATTCGAAAGTAACAAATATGTTGATACAATAGTTGTCAGTGAAAAAGAATACCCTACCACCCCTTGTTAAAATGATTGGATTTCCCCATATCCATAGAAACTAATATTATGAATGTATGTGCTTAAAAAAACTCAAAATAAATTATTCCAAAATTCACTTGAAAATGAAACAGAACTAGAGACTTTAATTTAATTCTATAATTGAACTTGAATTTTTTAGCTTCTGTTTTTGAAACGTGGTAATTCCTGTGTAGCGATGGAACCATATTTTTAAATAAGTAAATTTAAGCTCTGTAGATTTGCATTGAGCACTATTTTGTAAAAATAAAAAATATTAATAAGAATTTCTTATATATCTTACTATTCTTTCACTTCATTATAATATATATATATATATATAAAGTTCCCAATGTGTATCCTATTATTTCTGCACATAAGTTGTTATTTACATTTTCTCTAATTTGTTATCATGTTTTGGTTTTTATGTTCTTTGACTTTTTCAAATGTCTGTCAATCCAGATAACTTTTGGAATTTAGAATTGAACCCTTTATTTAATCTACAGCAATAGATTGCATTGTACATGTCTAGGGACATCTCATTCTGTTCTAATTTTAGTACTGCTCAATTAGTCTATATGCATTAACCAATTGAATTCAGTTACTATGCCACCAAATTCATGAATCAATGCTTTAATCCCATGCTTATTGTCCTGTAGGATAATCCTGAATCTAGAAATGGCAGCCTTAAAACTAATGTCCTTATTGCCTTGCTGTTATGCTTGACCTCCTTTCCTTGCCACTTCTTGCTGTTGTTAGTTGTTTTTCTTTAATAATAGTTCCTATATCATAATTATTTTATGCTAGGCTTACTGAGTAGGTTGTTATAGCCTAGCCTGTGTGCTGATTCCTTCAGATTTCTCTGATTTTCTTGTATTCTTCTCTGTCCAGTATTTTTACTTAATTCCACAGGTGTTGGTAACCATATGTATATCATCACCTATACCTGATTTTATTGTCTCACCCTTAATTATGGCTTTTTGATGTTTCTCCAGCTTTACTTTTAGGAGTTGAGATTCTAACCGGGGTCTCATGGTCAGAAAGCAAACATTCTAACCATGTTACTATCATCTGTGCAATATTATCATGGTTTTAGTGAAAGTATTGAGATAGTCAGTTAGACACTTAATTTATTTTTGTCCTTCAATTTAGTGTTAAACATAAAATTTTTGTTGCTGTAAACTGAAAAAATTATTTTATGATTATTTAGCTATATTTACACAATTTACATTGTTCAGACTGTTGTTCTCATATTCACATTATGGCTTTTGTACATTCCTGCCTTCTTTCGAATTTCAAACCAAACCCTTTATTTGCATCCTGGGTAAGACATTAAACTACATCTGCGTCCTGGGTAAGACGTTAAACTACAGGTTTCTGATCAGGAGGTTTTGAGGAGCATGGAACCACCTCTTAATTGCTGGTTTTCCCAGGTCCACCCTGACCTGAGGTGGTAGCACCTGTTAGGGTCCCAGCTATGGGCAAATAGTTAACTATTACCAGCAATACTTTTTTGAAAAAAATTATTACCAGCAATACAATTTTGAAGGAAATATATTACCAGAAACAGATTTTTGACAAAACAAAATATTACCAGCAATAAAAATTTTTGTCAGCATTAAATAACCTGTTGAGTTTGATATGCTGTAAAACAAAATAAACCAAACCAATTCTATTCATACGAATCTATCCTAAAAATGTTGTCAGCATTAAATAACTGATTGAGGTTGATATGCCATTAAACAAAATAAACCAAACCAAACCAAACCCTTTATTTAGTCCTTGGGGGTAGATTATTCTAGTTCTACATGACATGACTTTTCTGGATATCTCAGTTTCAATTAATTTCCATTAGTAAGTCAACTCCAATTTCTTTGTTCACTAAAATACCTACATTGAAATCACAACTCATTGGGTAAAAATCACTTTTTGGATTACTCAACCAACAGAACTTATAAACCTAATGTCTCAGTAACTTCTCTTTTTTTTTTTTTTTGCACTGGAACAATCTACCCTCATGGACTAAATAAAAGGTTTGGTTCAAAATTCCAATATATATCACCTGAAGAAGGACAGAGCGTACAACAGCCAGAATGTCATGAACATAACTAAACATGAGGACAACAGTCCAAACAATGTAAATAGTGTAAACAGTTTCAATACCTCATCTCAAAAATATAGACAGATGTAACTATATGTTGATTAATTGATTGCTTGTCTTGAGAAAAATGGTTGTACAATCAATATTATTATTATGGTAATTTGTTATTATTATTGGCACATGGCCAAGTGGTTAGAATGTTCACTTTCCAATCATTAGACTCTAGTTAGAATTTCATCATAGTCAATTTCTCAGGAAGGTGACTTTGTGATATTATCAGCCTTGGAAGGCAATCCCAGCATGCAGTACCTTTGGAAAGTGCCTAAAAACCATACTGCAAGTTGACCCAGGCCTAGTGAGTAAAATTGGGGAGACAGATTGTGCTAGTGTTGTGGAGTGATTTCACAGTGGAGGCTTGTATTTGTAGTAGGTTGGTCCTAAAATAGGTTCGACTTACAAAACGTTAGGAACTTGATATAATAGGTATAACGCAGAGTAATCTAGTTGTGGTCGCTGATGCTTTAGTATTCGACTAACTGTCGTCCGACATCAACTGACTGACCGACTGACTCGTTACTCTTACTACTCCTACTTATTATAGGTGGGAGAGTCTATTAAGTATAGAATAGGTGTGTTCCACTATAACAGCTAGCATGAAGTAACAAGTCATCATAACCTAAGGTTTGAATGTACTAACCTTGTTCAGACTGTTGTTCATGCCAGATAATGTGCACTCTCTCTCAGAGACTAACTAAAGTCCGCTCAGCATAGTTTTGTATAAACTAGAGACTGGTTTAAACAAATACAAATGTGCTGGAGCAGGCGTCTGCAACAGGGATTGACTAGCTACCTTATTCAGACAGGTATACTTGGACATGAGTGGCTATTATTATACTTTTACATTATTTTTTTTTTTAATCGCAAAGTTTTGTTTTTTTTATTTATTTATTTTCCAATAAGTACATACTCCAGTTTTATTATATCATGATAGCTAGTATCTAATTAAATATTGTAAACTTCTGAACCTTTTTAATATTTTCCTATGATAACCTTGTATCATAGGAAAATAATTTAATATTAAAAAATTATGAAACATAATGAAATTTTGAGCTTCCTTTCAAAATGTATTCAATCAGACAAATTTTACTCTGGTATTTTTTTTAAAGCAATTACCAGTATCTACATTTTGTGCTCTAAATTTTTTCTTTAATGAAATGACTTCAGGTTAAGTATCAGAGAAAATATTTAAGATTTTGAATAAAGCTATACAGTTTTGTTCATTAACACACCTCTGGAACACAGTATGTCCATGTAGTGTAAATGTTAGTCTTTTGTAGTAATATCTCTCCAAAGTATGCAGCAGAATTTTCCTATAAAGCTTTTAATTAGGATTAGCAGATTACTTTAAAGTTTTTATTTTATCACTTTTAAATTAATTTTAGATTTACCTACAATTTCTGTATATTTCTCTTTAAAGAAAATCTGCACTTTCATCTTTAGGTTTAAAAATGATTTCATGCTTCATTAAACATTCCTGATGTAAACTGGATAAGTATTATCTAATGACATTTATAATTGACACAATTTTATGTTTCCACATCAAACTATTTTAAACTGTTGTTTTCAGAAAACCTAAGATAAACTCCTGCAAACGTTTTATTGCAGAAAAGATGTACAAGTAAAAAGTTATATAAAAGTAAATCTTGTAGAAATAGAAACCTTCAAATTTAAGAATCTATACAATGGTAAATTGTGATTAATTTGTTTTTCTTGGAGGAGCATCTGGTACCAGTTACACACTTGCCAGATTTTATTATGCATTTATTTATTTTCACAATAAAATTGGTTTGGTAACATTTTTAAGATATAATTACATGAACAATATATTGTGATTTTTTGGTTTAGAATAAGTCTTTTTTTTAAATATTGATATTTTGTTTTTGGATTCTAGGTTTTATGCAACTAAAATGCAATTTTAATTGTTATAAATAAATAAATATGTCAGACAATTGAAATATTTGATTAATGCAATATCCAATATGCATAAATAATTTTATTATTTTACATTTTAATGTGGGCTTGATATTATATAACTGTCATCATTTTTTTTTTCTTGGATTAATAAATTGGCTTGGGATCTTTCCATTATTTTGGTGTCTTTGAAACCTTTTTGACAAGGTGCACAATAGTCAGTTAATACGAAGGCACATTATCTTGTAGGAATGTACTCTAGCTTAACTTGGTTGTATACCGATTTTAAAAAAAAAAATGGTCTTATTCAAGAACTTAGAATAATTTTTTGTTTTGAAGTGACTTATAATTTTATTGTTTACCTCAAAACATTACTTCAGCTTCTCAGTTTTCTAAGTAATGTAAGTTGACTATTTTCATATTCAGCACATTCAAATGTCACTATGCATCACTAAAAATTGCTGTTGAGAAAACATTTCTCATGTCCTTTGTTTAACTTAAAGGTTTCTCTTTGTGATGCTTACTTGAAGATGGTAGTTTGGTTGCTTTTCTGTCTTTAGCCAGTTTTCTTATTATTCTGCCTTTTTTTTTCTCTCTACATTCATAACACCAGTTTATTCAAATGTGTTTTTGTTAGTCAATCTATTAGGTTGGTGCAAAAATAATGACGGTTTTTGACGTAACGTCAAAAACCGTCATTATTTTTGCACCAACCTAATAGTTTTCTTGCTTACTAGTCTTTTACTTTTTCTCAAATCTCTTTGTGAAATTCTTAATTTTTTTTTTTTTTCAGGTTATTGCAAGTGCTTTCAATTTCTTTCTACAGTGTCAAACATCTGTTAAACTTTTCTTTTCTCCTCCCCCCCCCCAATTTTGTTGTTATCAACATTCAGTAACTTTACAAAACTTTGGTTCTTTTTTGAAGTTATCTTTTTTATAAGCTATGATGATCTTTATATATCTGGAATTGAAAAGTAAGCATCTATAACTATGCTGTTATATATTTTTATTTACAATATAATGAACAACCTTTAAGTTTCATAGTAAAATCTCACACAACCAAATAAGCTATTGTAAACTTTCTAATAAAAACATAAGCAGAAATTTACATGGTATATTTATATAAATATATCTCTAAAATTTTGCCAGCATCAGTTTAATACCATTTTTATTTTGAAAGTATTGACTTGCATCATAAAATCTGATACATTATACCACAGCACCTGTGATTTCTATTCAGCAGGTGATACATTGCAAGTTTTAATGTTTAATAATCACTTTATTATTTGTCTACAAATATATTAAGTTTATGGGAAAGATTTTGAATTTTAGGTGTCATGATGATTTTTAGCGTTCTCTCAGCATGGCTTAAAGCTATATTTAAGTTCATTGTCATTGTCATACACAGATCATTTATAATTAGTTTACTATTTTTTACAGCATTTAACTATGTAACTTGTAATGTTACCAGGATAGTTGTCTTTTTTTTTCTTTTTTTTTTTTTTTTTGGTACATGTCTATATGATGATTTGATGAGTTTGTTTTAATTATGCATTAAGTAAAACAGTTTTTCATTGGATATATATTACAAAGGACTCATGAGCAAAAAAAATAATGAAATATATCATTTTTGTAAAATTAATTTTCAAATTTCAAGAGGCTTTAGTTAAAATATGCGATTTATTGGTATATTTTTTTTCCAATTTTGATATCATGATGAACCAACAAAAGTAGCTAATTACTTAAAAAAAAAAAAGTAAATAATTGCCAAAAACAAAAAAAAAACAACCCTTGATGAACAAACCAATAAAGAATATAAAATGTGTACATTTAAACTAGTTCTGGTTATTTTTGTACTTATTAGAAAGATAACCTTGCTTTTGTTGATTTTTGGCTGCCGTAAGAAGTACCTGTAAAATAAAATCACACATTTCTAGCACATGTCAGCCCAGGTGAAGGGCACAAATGTGTCATTGTCAAGGAGAAAACCAACAGCTGCTGAAATGCATTTCTATGGCAACAACAACCAGTTCTTACTTTCATCTCTTAGTTGTTTTAATATTTGTTTTAAATGGAAGATCCCAAATGATTTGTCTCTCATCTTGACTGAGTCCAAAAATAATAGCCATTTATACTATTTGGGTATTATTCACTTGATAAGATTGACTGCTAGATACAAAGGTTTTTTTTTTTTTTCTGTTATTCTATACACAGACAAAACAGGTTTTACCCAGATATTTTTTAATCACTTGTGTGCAAAATGTAAAAACAATAGTATCTGAAATTTTTTGTTTACATGACATTTTTAATTTTACAAAGTTATGCAAAAATGTTGTTCTTTTAACATTTTTACAAGTGCCTTGTGTGAAAGGTTGAAACCTAATGATGAAAGCCATTTGGATCAAATGTTCTTAGAATAGTTTTGGTGCATATTTTTGGGTTATTGTATTTCATTGTATGTGAAGCTGTTGGAAAAGTTCTCAGCTTAACCCACTTCACAAAATCAGTATTTCAATGATCATGATTATTAGAATACTATTTTTTTAAGTGGGTCAGATACAAAATCTTCACTCCTTTTGTATGTGTAAAATTTAAGATATAACTGAAAATATAGATCTGTAAAAGCACTATGAATAAAAACAAAAGGAAATCTTATCTTATCCAACACATTGTCCTCTGATGGACTTTATCAACTTTAATCTAAAGAATGCCACACATTAAAAGAGAAAGTAACTGACTTAGATGGAAAATTCTTGTGTGTCACTGTTGAATCTTATCAAAATGTAAATCTGTGTACCAGATCTTTTCAAATATCTCCATTCCTGAAATAATTACTCTTTTCCCAAACCAACATACATGACTATAAAAATGTCAAAAATTAAATGAAAATGGTTAAATTCACAACTTTCTATTATTTAAAATATATAATACATAAATTAATTGAAAAATAAAATAATATAATTATTAATTGTATTATTTTAAAAAAAAAATTATTCACTTTTATGACATCAAATTACATCACTTAGCATCTGCCATAATTTATTTATGCTTTTCAGTTAGCCTGGTGTATATTTATGAGTGTTCCTAATTTAAAAATTGTGAAAACTAATAACATTTTTGTATTTATAAATATTTGTTGCAAAATAAAATCCTTACATTTGCCTTGATGAAGTCATTCAGAAGAAATGTGTCAGCTCAGATAAGTTTTCCTTTTGTCTTTATTCACATACACACAAAAAATGAAATAGATGCTTACAATAAGTCCCCAAATAACATTGTATGACTCTATAGAACAGAGTGATACTAATTCTTTATTAGTTTACCAATGCAGGCATCTCATCTACTTTGGTGTTGGGTTTATGAATGTGTTCCTCTCATTACATCTCACCTTATTCTCATTGGTTTTTGACTGTACTACTTTTGAAATCTTTTGACATTAGTTATTGTAGCTCTGCTTACATCATTGTAATTAAGAAGTTGATATCAAAAGGATTCTTTTCAAGCTGCACTATTGCACTGCCACCGCCTTCTTTCTTTTTTCTTTTTTTTTTTTTTTTTTTTAGTTTCTAATTGAGGAATCAATTATATAATGACAAAGAGCATTAAACTTGCATTCATTATACCACTCTTTCTCTTTCTCTCAGATGAGTCCATTGAAAAGAATAGAGGAAATTGTCTTAGTCTGAAATAATAAAAACTGCTGATCATGCAGCTAACTGGATCTTATATCTACCAATAAAATATCTGAGAATTCTAGCAAAAGTTTCAATCGTTTTGTTATAGCAGCATAGTAAAAAAAAAAAAAATGTTGGCAGATCTCACGAAAAATTGTCTATTATTACTAGATTTGGAACACAGATACAAGAGCTATTGATTATATTCAGCACATTCTACATCATAAAGTTAACTAGAATGTATAACAAACAATTTAAAAAAAAATTCTGCAGACAATCAAACTTTCCTTGTGTTCTTGATGTTCCAACATTTTAGCCAATCCATTCTTTGACTTTCATCAGGTGTATGATCCATAATGGGGAAGAGGACCTTTTTTTTTTTTTTTTTATACAGATTATACACCTGACAATGGCTACTGATTGGCAAGAATATTGTGGCAACAACATAAAGTGCAGAAGAGTTCATTTGTGCAAACAAAATTTGAAATTTGAGTGCTTCTTAAAGTTAGAAATTTTCTTCATCTCATTTTGACAGTCATTTTCAAATTGATTACTGTTTTTATACTTTTGGTTCTAGTCAGAATAAGTTGATTTCCAGCATTCAAACATCTTTCACTTGGGGCTTTTTTTTTTAATCTTCGTTTCAGATAAAACAAAAATATAACCTGAATTGTATGACTAAAAAAATAAATGTTAATAGATGAATTACCTATGTTGCTGGAATACTTTTTGTAGGTGATCACCTTTTTGATAGTCATCAAAGTTATTTCTTTATAAATTGTCAAGTTTTGAGAGAGTGAGCAAATTGTCGTAGTGGTTTTATTAAATTTAAATATATTCAGACTTTGTGCATTTCATAGAAAAATGATTGTTAGACATCTATTTTTGACTTTAGGTATTCTTTCTGGTATTAGAATATTGTAATTAAAACTAGTAAATCAGTCTCTTTTGTATGTCTACAAGAAAATAAGAAACCTTACATCTTGCTTAAGTGTAACCTAACTATACAACAAGCCCATTTTATTATCAAATATTTTATTCCTTTTATTCAAATAAATGTAAAATGTATCATGCAAATAATAATGATGATTGTTTATCAACAACTTCTAAACTCAGCATCATTTGTCTTCACTCTGATTTCTATCATATTTCCTAGAGCTGAGTAGGCTACAGTTTTGTTTTGTTTTTGTAGAAAAAAGTGACAGAACAGTCAGCAGAGATGGAAAATACTACAGGAAGTTGAATAATATCACCTTGAGCAAGATATGATTATGTAATTAATATATTTGAAACAACTTGAAAATTTTAATTTGCACTATAAGACCATTGCAATGAATATATTCCCAAACTTAATTCATTTATCCCTTATTACATTGCCATCTTCCATGACTGAATAAAAGTTAACTGTCAAGTCAGTTTTTTTTATTTATTTATAAACATAGCAAATAATATCTGTGGAATCAAATATCCGGCATATTAACTCAATCCTGAAACTGACTTTTGCATTTTTGATTTCAAAAAAACATTTTAGCTTTGGTCACTAACTGATTGAGAAGTTAATGCCTTTTAAACTTATAATGAAAAGATTGAACAAGATTGAAATTACTTCAAGTGATTGGCCTATCATGAGTATGTAGACTTATCAGTCAAGATCTCTGGAAATAGAATTTTCAAATTGGGTTCATGTTGAGATAACTTGTGTTCATTTCACAGTAATGCTATTTGTAAAAGCATGAATCCATTTCTCAGAGTTACTCTCTGAATAATGCATTTATGGGAAATATTGAAGTGTAAAGCTTTAAAAGGATTAAAAAAAATACATTTTATACAAGTAAAAATAAGAAACTTTAGTATTTTCCATAATTTTATATATTATAAAACTTTTTATTAGAATATAAAAAATGACACAAATTTAGATGCAAAAAATGCTAACATTTTTGTTCTTCAAAATCATAGTATACAAGTATTTCATTTGTAAAAAAAAAAATAAATTTTGTTTCATGATTTTACGAAAACAAAAGTTTGAGTGTTATATTACTCATATTTATAAAACTTTATCAAATCTATCATCATGTAATATTCAGTAATCAGCCCCTGTCCCATAAAAAAAAAAGTTCGCAAATCCAATATCTGGAATCTAATATTTTTAATCACTCTCCCCAACATTATTTGTATATCCAGCACCTTAGATATATTTTGATTATCCTAAAAATTCCCAGTGAAGTTTCTCTCACTGGAATTTCAGTCTGGTTCTGAAAAATGTATATAGTACTTTCATCAATTAAACTTCAATAGTAATCATGACAAATACCACCAAATTAGTTACAGTTTGTAACTAGTGTCCTAAACATATTTCAGTGTTAATTCACATTTTAAGATGAAGATTCTTTGATATTGAAGGAACTTTCTTTTCTGATTACTCATTAACTTTCTGTTAATAATTAGTAATCCGTTTTTCTTTTACCAGCAGCTATATAATAATCATGAAAGACATTTTATTGTCAAAGATATTTTGCATTCCTGCTTTAATATAAATGGATTGATCCTGCAAATAATAGTAATTATTTACTGCCCTCCAACTATGGAATACCACCACCACCAATATTTCATCACTGTTTCTACTTTCTCTTTTTTAATATGGTTATTTGAGAAGGGGAACAGGTAAAATTCACCTCTTCTAGTAAGAGGTGACAAAAGGACAACCCCAGGGTGATACATAATAGCTTACCTGGTTGTAGATTACATTTTTTTTGTATACTAGCCTAATTGATTCTTTAGTATTGTCTGTTTGTGAACATCTTTTAAGCAGTTAACAATCATATACCATTTGTTACAACAATTTTGACAGATAATACAAATTGTTTGTAATTGTTTTTTTTCCTTTTATAAGGTATATGAGAACTATGGCATTGTACTTATTTTATTCTTTTCACCTATTTATTTATTTGGCTATGTCTATATTTATAACTCAATGGTTTGTAGTGAAATAATTATCTCAAAGCTTGCAAAATGTTTTGTTTAAATGATTAACAAGTGCTTATTTGGGTTGAATTCTGACATTTAAAAAAAGGTTAATGGAATGTAGAAATTAGAAAGGTTGACATAATTTGTGCAAAATGACAAAAGAAAACAAAACAAAAAATTCTATTTTGAACAAGTGACAGAAACATTTGTTAATAATTTCATAACAACTTTATTTTTTTTTATTTTAATAACTTGTTACTTGAGAATTTATATTTAATTTCATGCTCAGTTTAATTTAAAAATGTAATTTAGCTGAAAACCTGTTTACTAAAAGGATCCAGTCTTGATAATATTTTTGGAACCTCGTACAATAATAATTAAATGAAATTTTAAATTCATTTACCCATGAAAACATGTATGAAGGGAATACATGCACAGTGAAGATAAAAGCAATGAACTTAAATGATTAAAAATTGATACTAGTATTCTTTTCTATTTATTGGGGAGGTGATCAAGTGATTAGAATGTTAGCATTCCACCCATGAGACTTATGTTTGAATCTCACCATGGTTAATTTGTCGGGGAGGTAACTTTTTGATAATTGTGGCCTGGCAGGGCAGGAGTGATCCTAGCATGCAGCACTGTCAGGAAGTGCATGAAAACACAACCATGGGCTGATCCAAGACTCATGAGTGAAATTAGGTAGCTGGAACTGTTGAGTTTGTGCTAGCATGAAGTCAAAAGTCATTTTAACTGAGGGTTTGAACATACTTTTGTTTTGTTCAAACTGTTGATCACATCATATTATCCACTCTCTCCCAGAAACTGCAACTATGGTCCACTCAGCATAGCTGCAGTTTAAACCACAGGTGGGCTCTGCTTGTGTTGAACAATTCTACTTTAGCTGGTATCTGCTAGCCACCTTAACAAATGGGAATACTTGGATACAAACAGTAAGGCATACTAATCTTAGTTTTATTTTTTCTCTTTTTATTGTCCGTTAACTTTTTGTGAAGTACATCTGTATTTTTTCTATGTCCCAGTTTCTGCTTTACTCCTATGACTGGGACATTCACTCTCTCCATCTCTGTCTGACCTTTTCTTAGTATGCTATGATTGTTGGTAACATTTGATCACAAGCCACCAGTTAACATTAACATGCCTAACCACAATGATAATTCATTATAAAAATGAAAAGTCATAAATAACAATGCAAAGTGGATAAAATTCAATATGTGAAGTTGCAAATTTGACTCTCTCTCTCTCTCTATCTATATTTTATTATTGGATATTATCATAATATATAATAAAGAATAGTTATAAAAATAATCAATAGCAGGATTAAGATCTCCCTAACTAATTCAGGAGCCAACATCAAGAGTTACTGCAAAGAGATGGGGATAAGATTCATGCCAAACAGCTCCTTTTCAGTTAGTCACTCAGCCAAGTTTAGTGGGTAAAAGAAGAGCACAGAAGATGTCCTCCCCACTCCCACAAACACACCCTATTTAGAATGTTGGGCTAACTAAATTATTTCTTAAAATAATTTTTTTGATTTCTAGTGCTCAGCTATTATATAATATCCTCCTATATGGCAGTGAATGCTGAACAATTTCCACATAAATGAAAAGAAGATTTAGGCTGCAAAGATGCAGTTCTACAGAAGGATGCTGAAAATACCATTGTGCTTCAGATTGGAGATAGTTGAAATTTCTTGCACACACATTGAGGAAAGACGTGTTAGGAAATTTGATCTCACAGATCATATTGAAGGAGTGAGGGGCCAGATGAAAACATACTTGTTTAAATGGATGACAGAACCTGGACTGGAAAGGATAGTAAGGGTAAAAACATTACTTAGAGCTATAAAGGATAGGAAGTTATGGAGAGCCATGATTGTCTATATCCCAAAAGAAAGAGGCACATAAAAGAATACATAATTGATTTTCTTTTTTTAAATCTACAATTCAAATGTTAAAGACTTCATATTCAAAGTAACTAACTATATTTTGGGAAGTGGCATTTTTAATTTTTTAATGTCTTCATTTATAAGCTGTGTTCTTTCAGGATGTGGGTAATCTTAGTTTTCTACAACATTTTCTTTGTTGTCCTAAGTAATTCTTGTCTCTTTTACTATTTTTTTTTTCTTCACTCACTCAATCATCTATTATATTATTTGATATTTCTTCCTGTTTCTCTTGCCTTAAGTATGTCATATTTGTTCCCAGTAGAGATTACAGATTACTCTATCTTTTCTCTGTCACTCGAGCAATTCTACTATTCCAAGTAGCTCTTTTTTTGTTTTCATACCCTATCAAATGCCTTTGTATTATCTATGAAACCTAGGTATAGGTCTTTCTGCATTTATATTGCTCACTCTGATAGCATTCTGATCATAAAACTTATTTCTTGTTTCAGTTTCTTGAACAAAGCCATATTGCTTTTGCTCTTTCCAGTTTAATTCCACTCTGAGCTCTATTTATTAGAATCCTAGTGATTAGTTATGTAGCTCATTGTTATAACTCACTCCTGTTAGTTATAATATTATGTCTTGCTACTCACCATGATGTCATTATCATTAGAATTCTCTTCAACTGACTCTACTTCCTACTGACTCACTTTGAGTTCCTTATTTAAGGCATCTTGCCTGGTTCATTTGTGTTACTGGAGGTGTTTTATTTACTCCACAACATCCCCTCTTTTGAGATTTTTTTTTTTTTTCACTAGTAAATAGTAGTGTTCACTTCCTCCTCTTTTTGGCTTTTTTACCAACATACTGAAGTTTGTATTTCTTTCATTTTGGGTCAACCTCTAGTTTTTCTGTATGTTTCCTTTATCTGGTAATACTACTTGTACGTTCAACAAATTCTTGGGGTATTGGTATGTCAAAAGTATCATGCAATACTTGCATAGGTTCTTCCTTCTTGTATGCTTTCCTTCAGTAAATCTTTTTTTTGAACCGATTCCAATGCTTTTTGTGTTCCCATTTTTTCCTTTTACCATATATATTATTTTTCCAATTCATGACCTTATTACTCCATCTTCCCACATTTCTTTTTCATTTTTATATACTCTAAAAAATGCCTTTTCACCAATTTTGAAACATTTTGTGTCCTTTTTGTTATCTATTCTTACTTTTTTAAACCTGGTAGCAACTTGTCAAACACTGATTTAGTTTTTCTTGCAAACATCAATTCTGCCAGTGATATGCTTGTCAGTGTATTGAGATTTTGCATTATCTGGTATACTCTCAAGAATTTTTGAAGTGCTTCTTAACTCATTCTTTCATTACTTGCATTTTTTCAAAACTCTCTTAAAAGTACCCACAAACTGTTTAGCTTGTCTGAAGTTGGGTGATATAGCAGGGTAGTAATATGTTCAATCAAGAAATTCTTTAAATTTGTACACAGTGAATCATGTACTGTTATCCAAGGCTGTCATCTGGAATGCCATATCTTGCAAACAGTTTGTGTAAAAATAATTCACTGTAACTGTGGAAGGTTTTTTTTTTTTTTGCACTTACAAGTTTTGGATATTCTTAGTAAAGCTATCCACTCCACAAGATAATATGATCCATTTACTGGACCTGCAAAATCTACGCACAGTCTTGACCATGGAATATCTATCTTTAGCCAAGGCTGTAATTTCATGGTAGGGGATTTTGCTGCCAGAGCACAACCCCTACAGGCTTTTAATAATTTTTCAATGTCTTCATCCATTTTGGTCCAGTATACATAGCTTCTTATAAGAGATTTCATCCTTGAAGTTCCTGGATGTCCACTATGAAATTCATTTAATATCTGCTTTTGTAATATGATAGATATTACTACTCTTTGTATAAATATCAGTACTCTGTCACATAGAAAGTAAGAGTTCAAGTTTAGATTGCATTCTAAACATCGTCTTTCTTTCTTTTTAGCCATTTTTTATTTTCAAAATAAACATGTCTTGTTCTGCTTTTACTTTTATTTCTTCCAGGATAACTGGTAATTCATGTATACATTGTATAATTTATTTTTAATTTTTATTTCACTTTTTAATGATACAATAACGGTGTCCTCGAACAGTTCAGCATTTTTGGAAGCTTGGTATTCTATCCTGAAATTATAATTTAATAAGATGGTACTACAGTGTTGCAATATATTCACTGTATGCACATGAATTTCTTTTTTTTTTAACCATATATATACTAGAGGTCGATGGTCTGTCTTTAAAGGAAAATTCCTTCTATGTATAAATTTGTGATATTATTCACTGCAAATATTATTGCTAACACCTCTTTTTCAATCTGGCTATAGTTTTTCTCTGTCGGTAGCAGTGAACTTGAAGCATGTGCAACAGCTTTCATGTTACCATCATCATATTTATGTAGAATTACTGCTCCAATACCATAGTTACTAGCATCTTAATCCAATACAATTTCTGCTTTTGGATCACCAATGATAATTCTGACCTTTATTTCGCTCACTGGGGTAGACTGTTCTAGTTCCACTACATGTCAGTTATCTCCTGTTAATTCCCCTCTCCAAGTTCTCCACTGGATTAACCAGGTATTGAACTCACACTCTTTGGGTCCTGTCATTAACTAACGCCTTTATCCACTGTGCCATGTGTCCTTGAGGACATCTGTGTATAAATTTCTGGGTATTATAAACCTAATGTCTTCAGCAACAGTGCTCATATTCCAATTTTTGCTGTTATCATTGCATGTTTTTACCAGAGCTCATATTGCATTTTTTGTTGTTATCACTTTTCTCTGGCACTCCTTATTAACTCGTTCCCATATTGTATTCATTTCTATGTTTGGTTGGCTCAGGAGACTTTTGTGGCCTAGGATATGTGCTGATTCCTTAAATTTACGAATTTTCCAATAATGTTCTTTGTCTATAATCTCAACCTGTTCCCACATAGGGCGGTGATCTCCCTTTTCTCTCCATATGTGGTCAGCCATGCTTGATTTTTCCACTTCTACTCGTGTTACAGCTTTCTGGTGTTCTTGAAGCCTTACCTTAAGAAGGCGACCTGTCTCGCCTTTATATTTCTTTCTGCAGCTGCACGGGATGGCGTACACACAGTCTTTAGTCATGTTCTCCTCTATGGGGGGAGTCTTACTCGGGAGAGATATCTGCGAAGTGTTGTCCAGCTTTTGAAGATTGTCCTGATGTTATATGGACTGCAGATCATTTGTATTTTCTCTGATAACCCCTTCACATAAGGCAGGCAGACTGTTTTCTGAGTGTTGTTGTCCTCATTCTCTTGTACACGCCTATCCCAGTTTTTTGGGGCTGCTGCCATGTACCCAGGATAGTTGTTACATTGTAGAGTACTACTTATATTGACCAATTCTTTATCTAATGTCTCTGGGTCACCACTTATGACTTTTGCTCAGTGTTGTAAGCAGTGAACGATCCCTTTCTTTATGCTGTATAGATTGTGGGAGTTGAAATTGAGGTACCATCTGGTGAATGTCGGTTTACAGTATACAGATGTCTTGAACCTATGCTCTGTTCTGGATATTAGAACATCCAGGAATTGGAGTGTGCTGTTACTCTCTTTCTCTATCGTTAACTGTATCGAAGGTCTTATTGAGTTCATATGGTCCAGTAGAACCTGAACATCTTCCTGGTATGGCCAGAGTATGAAGGTGTCATAGACCATAGAGTTGGCTTTAGAGATATAGATTCTAATGCCATTTCCTCAAAGTATTCCATGTATATATTCGCCATTGCTGGTGATAATGACGAGCACATTGCTAAGCCCTCATCCTATCGATATGTGTTATCCCATTCTTTCTTGTGTACAGAAAGTCAACATCTCCATCAGATTATCTATTGGAATACTGGTCCATTCATCTAGGGATGAGTCAGAGGCCAATCTGTCTCTGACTACTGTCTCCTCCGTGAGTACCTTGGTGAACAAACTCGCTACATCCAAGCTCACCATCTGGTTGGATAGGATGGGAGCATCTTTGATTATTTCTACAAAATTGGCAGAGTTTTTGACATATGAAGGAGACTTTCCAATCAATGGGTCAATTATATCTACAAGGAAGTGACTCGGAGGGTGGCACACAGAGCCTGAGCAGAATACAGTCTTTCTGAATCTTAGTGAGACCATATATGTAAGGTAGCTTGGTGTAACACTGCGATAACTGCCTATACATCTTAGGTGCAAAGTGATCCTTGTTCTTGATTAGTATCTGTGACAGTTTGCATTCTTTTTTCGGCCTTCTCCAAGGTCTGTCACAACTTCCATCTCATTTCATCCATCTGAGCCTGAGGGAAGTTCAAGGCCACCTCCTTGACTTTGGCAATGATGTTCAAGTATGGTACTCACCTGATGGTTGTGGCAAAGTTGGGACCCTTATTCAATACTGACTCCTCAGAGGCACTCAGCTGATATTGGCTGATGTTGATTACTGCTTTCACTGATAGGTGATGGACCTTGTGCATCACCTTCTGATCTTTCAATCTGTTTAATTTTTTTACTTGGCAAGCCTTGACTACATTGAATTCATGTCTGAAGGATTTATCCAGGTCATTTTGGATCTTTCTCTGGTCTTCTTCATTGGTAATTCTGCTGAAGAATTGTCCTGGGTATGATGTTAAACTGCATCCAACAGCAAGGCCTCTGTTCAGGTTCTGAGGAGCATGGAACCACATCTTAATTGCTGGTGTTCCCAGGTCCACCTTGAACCGGAGTGGTAGCACCTGTTAGGGTCCCAGCTATGGACAAATAGTGAACTCCCAGTCTAGCCCATGTCCTGGGTATGACGATAAAGTATATTCAAGTCCATGGGTGTGATGGTAAACTGCATCCGCGTCCATGGGCACAACGGTAAACTGCATCTGCGTCCATGGGCATGGTGGTAAACTGCATCCACGTCCATGGGCACGACGATAAACTACATTCACATACTGGGTATGGCAATAAACTACATCATACAGAAAGGCCGTTTTTGAAAAAATAAAGTTGTCGGCTATATGTTTTGGGGAAAATAGTATTACCTGCTATACGTCTTCAAAGGAATAATGTTGCCAGCAGTGCATTTTTTTGAAAACAATATTACCAGCTACATGTTTTTTGGAAAATTGATATTACCAGCTATACTTTTTTTGAAAAATAATATTGCCAGTTATACGTTTAATAAAAAAAGAAAAATATTACCAGATAAACATTTTTTAACAAAACCTTATTCACTGGAACTGTAACTGGAGTCAAAACACTGTGAAAGTGTAAAAATGGGTTTTAATACCAGAAACACTTTGTAAAAAAAATTGTTGCCATCAATACATTCTTGAAAGCCAAATGTTGCCATCAATACGTTCTTGAAAGCCAAATGTTGCCATCAATACATTCTTGAAAGCCAAATGTTGCCATCAATACATTCTTGAAAGCCAAATGTTGCCATCAATACATTCTTGAAAGCCAAATGTTGCCATCAATACATTCTTGAAAGCCAAATGTTGCCATCAATACATTCTTGAAAGCCAAATGTTGCCATCAATACATTCTTGAAAGCCAAATGTTGCCATCAATACATTCTTGAAAGCCAAATGTTGCCATCAATACATTCTTGAAAGCCAAATGTTGCCATCAATACATTCTTGAAAGCCAAATGTTGCCATCAATACATTCTTGAAAGCCAAATGTTGCCATCAATACATTCTTGAAAGCCAAATGTTGCCATCAATACATTCTTGAAAGCCAAATGTTGCCATCAATACATTCTTGAAAGCCAAATGTTGCCATCAATACATTCTTGAAAGCCAAATGTTGCCATCAATACATTCTTGAAAGCCAAATGTTGCCATCAATACATTCTTGAAAGCCAAATGTTGCCATCAATACATTCTTGAAAGCCAAATGTTGCCATCAATACATTCTTGAAAGCCAAATGTTGCCATCAATACATTCTTGAAAGCCAAATGTTGCCATCAATACATTCTTGAAAGCCAAATGTTGCCATCAATACATTCTTGAAAGCCAAATGTTGCCATCAATACATTCTTGAAAGCCAAATGTTGCCATCAATACATTCTTGAAAGCCAAATGTTGCCATCAATACATTCTTGAAAGCCAAATGTTGCCATCAATACATTCTTGAAAGCCAAATGTTGCCATCAATACATTCTTGAAAGCCAAATGTTGCCATCAATACATTCTTGAAAGCCAAATGTTGCCATCAATACATTCTTGAAAGCCAAATGTTGCCATCAATACATTCTTGAAAGCCAAATGTTGCCATCAATACATTCTTGAAAGCCAAATGTTGCCATCAATGTGTTTTTGAAAGGAAAAACCTAAACAAACCTTAAAACACAAAGTAATCCAATGAACCAAACAGAAAAACAATGATCACAAATACACATAAGATACTTCAATGGAACTGTAGAGGAATAAATAAAAAAAATTATTACCAGAAATAAATTTTTGAAAGGAAAAATATTATCAGCAATATGTTTTTGAAAAGATATGCCAGCTATATGCTTTTGAAAAATACTATAACCAACTATATGTTTTTGGAAAAATACTATTACCAGCTATATATTTCTGAGGAAAGAGATAGAAAAGGATTTCTAACAAAACAAAAATATTATCAGAAAAAAAAAAAAAAAAGTTGTCAGCATTAAATGACCCATTGAGGTTGATATGCCATAAAACAAAACAAATCAAATCTGTTGAAGAAATCCTCGAGCCTCTGGGAGATATGAGCTTGTAGTCTCTGTTTTATTCAATGATTGTACTGGATTCTCTCTCGGACAGGGGCGTGTCTCGCTTTTTCTGTGACTAGATGGGCTCTCCTTGAATTGACAGGAAGTCTTGGTGCCAAGCCTGAAGGGATGAGTCGTAGATCTCCACATCGGGGTAGGACTCTCAGGTGGTTCGATATTCGTGCCAGTTTCTGGTAGGATGTTTCAATTTTTAGTGTATCAGGTCTATACCGATCCTTCAGTATCTGTCTATATTCTGAGATGAGGTATTATGTACACTATTTACATTATTCAGACTATTGTCCTCATCTTTGTCTCCATATTTAGTACAACATTTCGGTCGTTGTACATACCAGCCTTTTTTTTTTTTTTTAAGATAAATTTTACACTTTGTAAGTTCAGTCTTAAATACTGGAAAGATATTATTTTTTGTGAAATCAAAATTTTCATTAAAATGATTTTTCAAGAAAATAAGACAGAATTTACTCATAAATTCTCCAGGTTATCTTAAACATTAATACTTGGTTAACAACACAGCTAACTCCAGTCTTGAATAGACACTAATTTTTTTACAATTTATATTTGAAATAATTTTTTTAAGGCAGAATTTTGCACATAAAATCCCCTTGGCTTTTTAAGTTAAGTCCATGCTTAAGTCTTAGTTTATTTTTTTAACCACAATCCTGAATGAATATCAATAATTTTTTTGAAGAATCAATGGCAGAATTTTATCTTTTGAAATTCTCCAATAACTTTTAGAACAGATTCTTTGTTATTTCAGTCAATACAGAATTTATATTTGAAATACTTTTAAAAATGAATAGCCGAATTTACACATAAATCTTCCAGGTTAGTTTAGCGTTAAAATTCGGTTAATTTTTTCAGGTGGGATTTTATGCAAATTCCCTTCTGCTTTTTAACTTGAGACTATGCTTAATTTTTAGTTTACATTAAAAAAAAAAATTTTTAAATTGCTTCAAGGGAAGACAGAAATCCCTATTTTCTTTTAAATTTGAATTAACTGAATTTTGTTTTGTTTAGTTTGATAATCTACAATTTCATAAGAAAAGCTATCCAGCCAGATGGTAAAAAATTTCCATAAAAATTCATACATCAGTGGCTTGTAACTACAAACACACATGTTGTTTTTTGATTTAAGGAATTAACAGCAATATTTTTGTGCAAAATATAAAAATTTTATTCCTTACCAAGTCTAAGTTCTTGTGCCAGACACAAAAACCTAATCTAGTAGAAATAATAAAACATAATAGGCCCAAAATTACAAAAAAGACAACCGCTGTGTAAAATTACAAAAAGAAAAACACATTACAAAAAAATGTACAAATACAAAGTTTGCACAAAACAAGATAACAATTTTAGATAGAAAGGACTACCATCGAAAAATGGAAAAAATTACAGTTTGGGAAAAGACAAATATCTGGAAAATGACAAAAAGAGAAAACAATACAAGAAAGTACAAAACAAAGGTGAGAAATCAAACAAACCTTTGAGAAAAAAGATGAAAAAAAAACTACTTGCTCCACGAGCATCTCTGGGTCATAGTAATGTTAGAAAAGTTCCTTTTAACTTCACAGTTCATGCTTGGGAAAATTTCTTAGAATTCTTTTCATTCTTGGCTGTCCAACCACAGGAGAATTTTCACTTTTGGTCTCACTGTTGCTGACCAGTAACTGGTGTCATCTTGCTGTCAAAAGTCTTCTCCTCTACTGACCTGACCTCCATATATTTGAAAAATTAGGCTCACAAGGCCACCTTCTTCAAGTTGTTACTAGAGCTTGAAACCATGTCATTCATTGGTTGGTATATATGAAAAAATAATTTTTCATAAACTGGAAATGTATCCTTCACAAATGTTGGTGGGTTTCAACTGCTGAACTGAAAAGTCATAAAATATAACAATTTTTACATAAACCATCTGGTCTTCATAAAAATCCACTTCTCTCAAAAAAAAATTGTGTATTAAAAAAACAACCTAGATGCTTAAACATATACAATGCTAACAATTTTAAAATAGTAAAAATAAAATTTTTAGAAATATGCTTCAGAAAGATCCAGCTTTGAAAAGGTTTTTTCACCATTCAAATTTGCAAAACTTTCCTCTGGACTTGGTAATGGGTAGTTATGGGATTCTAGACATTTGTTTAACCCTGTCGAAAAATCAGCACAAACACGAATTTTATTTTTTTCTTTATATACACTGCTGGTGCTTCCCATTTTGAATGATCAATCTTTTCAATTACAACTATTTTCTCAAGTCTGTCTAATTCTTCTTTTTGACTTGATCCAATGCTGTAAACTGTACACTACATTTCAGTTTAAACACTAGCGTTGACACTTTTGCACTTGAAATTTCACTTTGACTTTGGAACACTGACCCAACTCATCTGACAGAACATCAGGAAAACATTTTTTCAATTCTTCATTTAAATTTTCACAATGTTTTTTTTTTTTTTTTTTTTTTTTTTTTAAAAAACAGTTTCTTGTCCACTACATTTTGTAATATTTATAAGTAAATCCCATAACTTAAATAATTCCATCCAGTCAGTACCAAATAAGTTTGTTGTATTTTTTTAACACATAAGCCTTAGCTTTTACACACTTGTTATGAAATGAGACATTACAAGTCATTTCTCCAATAAAAAATAATTTCTTATATGACACTTTATCTGCGATTTTCAAAGTTCTTTTGTTTTCGGTTTGCTTTCAGTTTTGCCTTGTTGATTATTGTGATATCACTACCAGTGTCTAGTTGCATTTTTACATCCACATTCCTGATGTTCTGTCATTATTAATTTAAACATACACAAATTTTCTTTGGTTTTCTGTAATTATTTTTTCTGTCACAACACTGTGTATGAAATTTTTTCTGTGAGAACTTTTCCTTGCTTTAATTTTAAAGTGTGACATTTTATGTTCTACTTTTCCACACTTGTAGCACTTTGAATTCTTAAAGAGACAGTCATCTCCAAGATGTAACTTTCCATATCTGAAACATGGATTAATTTTTCTTTAGCTTGTATATATGTTCATTTTTATTCAATTTGTTCCATATTGCATCTTAGATTTAGGATTCTCTGACATTCACCTGATATATCTTGTATTTTTTTAGAATTCTAGCACATGTCTTTTTTGGGGGGGTGCCATGAATTCTTGAATGAAAAGTAAACCTTTCAACATATCCAGAGTTCATTTAATTTTAATCTTTCACACTCCTTGTTAATGATTCCAGCTTATGTGACAAAATCTGTCTTTTTTCATCAGATTCATACACAAGTATTGAATAACAAATTTTTATTGCTAAAAATTTTAGTCAGAATATTTATTGTTTCTTCTGTTTTTTTTGGTTTTTTTTGGGGGGGGGTTCAGTAGTACAAAATTACAATATTTTTCATTTTCTACCAGTGCTAATTTTCTCAACAAAAGTGTTTTTTCTCATCTTCCCAGTCACTGCATTTTTCTCTGAAAATTTGCTATCTTCTAAAATAAGCAGAAAAGGTAATTCCATCATCTGAATTGTATGTGAACTCATTTACTGCATTTGCCACCATGTCAGGAGTGAAAGAACTTATGGAATTTTCTGTTTTCTTCAGTATTATTTCAATTAAATTTTGTTGTTTCTGGAGTTCCAGCAATTGCTGTTGTTGTATTTTTACCACTTGTGCTATTCTTTCATATTTAAAGAATATCTTTTTTTCCTTTCCCATTTTTTTTTTTTTTTTTTTTTTTTTTTTTCTCCTTTCTTAAACACACCAAAGAGAAAAAAAATTAAACCAACATGGTTCTAATTTCTTATCATTGTTATCATGTGCACTGAAGCAAAAAGTACTTTTTCCTACTCAGTATGAGTTTCGATTCTTCATAGCCACTGTTATAACTCACTCCTTGCAGTTATAATATTATGCCTTACTTAGGTTCCTTGCCATGATCTCATTAGAATTCTCTCTGACTGACTCCAACGGACTTCTACTGACTCACTTTAAGTTCTTTATTTAAAGCATCTCGCCTAGTTAATGTGTTACCAGAGGTGTCTGATTTAGTCCACAACATTTAGTCTTCATTGAGCATCAGCTCAATGAAGTTCACATTCCTTTGCACCTCTTGACAGTACTATAAAGATTGATCTACTAGGGGTTTTCTGACATCCCACCATTGTCGCTTCTTTTGTTGACCCCTTTTGGTAACATTATCAACCCCCAAATTATTTAAGACTATCAGTATCTCTATTTATTCTAATATGATCCTGCTACTCTATTCCTCTTCATATTGGTCAGCACTGACCTAACATAAAAGTGCCTTCATGTTTTTATGTATTAAAGGTTTCTCTCCTGTATTGTCATACACAAGATCTGATATATTCACTCCATTTTGAGTATCTTTTCATTTTTCATTATTAATGTTCTTATTTTTAGATTTTATGCATCCTGCCGAAGATCTTTTTTTTTTTCTTTTTTTTTTTTTTTTTGCTATTACTTTTTACCTTTTTATGCATGCCTGCTATGTTTTTGAACACTTTTTGTTGAGGCCTTTTTTTTTTGCTTGCTTATGAAGTCTTGGTTTATGCTTGTAATTAGCATACTAGTTTTAGATTTTATTTCTTATATATACACACAAACACACCAAATCTCCTGCTAAATCTACTTGCACCTATTGGTGGTGAGGGCATAATAAATTTAACTTGCTGTATATACTCAAATATAGTACAAGTTTTTCTAATCATGTTTTTTTTAACACAAAAATAGATGATCAAATTATACACAGTTAATTTTTTTTGAAGAGGTTAAAAATCATGTATCTTCAGTGACCAGTTGCCCTATACAGAGGTAAAAATTCCTGCAAAAAATTCAGGAGTCACACGATATATGAAGTTGGCTTATGCATGAGTATAGCCTGTCTGAAGTTATTATGCAAATCAAATAAACTTCAATAACTCAAAGTTCTGAACCAATATTTGTCAAATTTAAGCTCATCCATTTCCACCCTTAGTCAAATAACTAACTAAACTAAATTCTCTGCCATTTTTTTATGGTTAGTTTTTGAGATATTTAGTATTTACGAAAATGTACTGGCTGAAGTTAGTATGCAGATTACACTAATAGCTTAAGACCTCTGAAATGTAATGAAAACTATTTTTTCTTTTTGTCAATAATATATGTTGAAACATGGGTAAAGGGAAGGATCTAACAGCTGCTAAAAAACAGAAAATAAGAAATTGAGAGAGAGAATGTCCACATTGGAGATATCAAAGGAGCTTTGCAGAGATCACTGAACGATAAAGAAAACCGTTGGAAATATAAGTGGAGAACTCAAAGCAAAAGAAAAGGGTTTAAGACCTTGCTTCCTCAAGATGAATGTAAACTAAAATGAGTTACTGCAAAACAACCACTTTTGGCCAGCACTCAGATCTTTGAACAGGCTGTAATTGAGGGAGTTGAGAAGGACAAAAGGTGTAGACTTTGTGAATTGGGATCTGTAAAAATATTTAGGCAACCTCCTCCCACTAAAACTAATATTTTAAAGCATCAAAATTTGGCCAAGAAATCACATGAAAATTGATTCTTATAAAGGAATTTTTACGGACAAATTTCAAGTTACATTTGATTGACCTGATGGATGGGCTAAAGGATGGATTTTATCCAATTCAGACATTCCTGTGGCTAAAAGAAGGCAACAAGGAGTCAGTAGTGTTATGATATGGGTTGGAATTGTTGACCAAACCATTATTGGACCATTCAAAGTCTATGAAGGAGTTAAACTGAACTATGTTAACTATTGCGATTTTCATGAACAAGACTTTCTTTGAATGGTACAAGTCCCAGTCTCGCAGTTTCAAAGTGAAGTCTGTATTTATGCATGATAATGCTCCTTCTCATGTATCTAAGCTTACCTATGAATTCTTTTAACATAAAAGATTTACAGGAGAGAAGATAATGGAATTCCTACCATCAAGACCTGACCTGACTCTGATCAAAAATCTATGGTCAATTGAGAAGATGAAATTATATGAATGTGGCAAACAATATAACAGCAAAGCAGACTTATGGGAAGCAATTAAAAGCACCATGTTGAAAATTGAACCTGCCGAAGTAAAAAAAAAAAAAGAAGAAATTAATGGCTATTGATTACTGGCTGTTATTGAGAAGGATTACTATATTAGAATGTAAAACTTATCTTATGTGTTTGTTCTATTATAGGTGTTGATCAATTTTTTTTTTTTTTTTTTTTTTTTTTTTTGTTAAGTAAAAAATGTGATTATTGGGTTTTGCCTAATAACATCAGACAGCAGTTTTTAGAATACATCAAATAACTTCAATAAAACATATTGATACTACCTAAAAGTTTAACTCCTGCTTTGTTTTGACATCTAAATTGATTGATTAAAATTTGATCATATTTTTTTTTTTTTTTTTTTTTTTTTTTTTTTTTCGGACCAAATTTGAATTATTGATTTTTAATTTGCTTAATAACTTCAAACAGGGTGTATATAAAGTAATGAGTATATCTCTGTCAAATACAAAAATGATTAGCTTCCCAAGATCTTCAAGTCACTATATTTTTCTTGTTTTATGTCACTTATGATTCACCTGGGACATATTCTAAATTATGATTTTTTTTTTTTTTTTCTTTGTAAAATAGGACTCTTAAATTTAAGTCTAATCAAGTGATTCTCAGTTCTTCTATTCATTTTTATAAAATTGCTCATTAACATGTATTAAGTACACATTAAATGAATCCCTTTTATTTATTCATTTAATTGTTCTATTTCGGGTTAACTTTGATAAAAAAAATTCAGATGGTGGAAAATTTCACAATATAACTTATGGAGTTTATTACTGAATAGAAAAATTTATATAATGAAGCATTTGCTGGAACATGTTATCCCATATTTGACTTTTTATGCTTATTTCAAATTTTGTCATTATGAAAAAATTTTTTTTCTTTTTTCATATAACAAATTACTGACGCCTTTGAATGTAGGGAAGGGGTTCATTTTTTCATTGGTTTTTAAAATATTTCTCATAAAAACCAACAATCGTGTAATTCAATTTTGAATATTTGATAAATTTTTCTTTGCTAAAAAAAAATTCAAATAAACTTAAGTATAAAATAAAAATAAAAAACATTTTGCTTGTTTTCAAACCCATTGTGTTGTTCCTATTAAATTTTTTGCATCTGAAACAGTTGTGGTCTGCTTCTGCTATTAATATTTTCTCAGAATATAGTAGACACTAATCAGTGATTTGAATTTTTATCCTTGTCCACTTTCCAAGTTTCTCTCTTTTGAGAAATAAAGTTCAATTTCTTATACTTATAGAATATCATTAGAAACAGATAAATTTATGGTAAGCATAAATTATAAGTAGCCAAATATTGTAAAATATTCTTTGTGCAAGAGCAAATTTCTCCCAACAAAAAAAAAAAAAAAAATTACACATTTACTTACTATTTATTTTGATGTTTGTATATTGAAAAATTCATTCATTCATTGGAAAAAGAAATTATTTTACAATTTAAATATTGTAATTTTCATGCATATAGCAGCTATATTGATTCTGGACTTATAAATCTAAATTATCATTTAAATCATTTCTGGTTTATCTGCAACTACAATTTCTTTGTCATTTTAACATTTTCACTGCTGCTTTGTATCCTGGCTGTGATGGCCCATTTTGGGGAAAATAGGAGAAATATATTTGCTGAGCATTTAAATGCTGACAGCAATTTCTTATGAGCACTGCCATTTAGTTTTTGATCAAATACACTGCAGTACAGACTAAGCTAAATGATATTCCCAAAACAATGAAAATATCATAAAACATATGTTGTAGCTTGTTTGTAAATAACTCTTGGTGCTAGTTTATAACACAAATACTAGGGACTGACATTTTCATAGTGCTTTGAATGAATGAATGAATGAATGAATGAATGAATGAATGTATGTATGTATGTATGTATATATATATATATTATATATATATATATATATATATATATATATATATATATATGTGTGTGTGTGTGTGTATATATATATATATAAAATGCCAACAGCAGGTAATGTACATTTCATAAAGATTTATAAGTATGTCAATAGAAGTGGAAGGGTTAATGAAAATTTTGCTTACAAGCTTTAAGAGAAATTAACTTTTCATATTGGGTCACTTATGGGTCCGGAAACTAAAGTCTGAAAAATATTAGGTTGGTGCAAAAATAATGACATTATAATGTCGTTTTTTGACGTTAAGAAATACGTCAAAAAAAAAACAATATTATTACGTCATTATTTTTGCACCAACCTAATATTACATTTTGAGAATAGTTTGAATAATATGAAAAATTACCACAAGAATTAAATTTTTTTCTTTTTGTCCTATCTATTCTGATATTAACTCTGTTCATCTTGCAGGGAAACACAAATTTAAAGAAAATGAACCTGCAAATGAAGTCATCACACTGCGAAAGATCATTTCACAATCAGTCCAACAAACTGCTAAGCCAACACAGAGAGCCATTCCAGTTGCAAAGCCAAGCAAAATGCCAGTGAAAAATATCACAAAAAATGAAACTGCTGTGAAAAAGAGTCACTTGGACAAAGTACTGCAAATTGGGGAAACACTTAAAAATAAGACATTGGAAAAACTGTCTGCCATTGGTGTGATAAAAAGTCGTCCAATAATCAAGTTCATAAGCGAGTCATTCAAATTGGACTTAAATATTACCATGATGGATCTTGCAGATTTCATGAAAGACACGCAAAACTTGAACCAAGTGAAGCTGCCAAATATTGACCTGAAAAAGAACATTGTAGTGCCAAGTATTGTCAATAAAAGTTTAGCAGCCTCATCACCTCCAAGTAATGGTTCTAGGAATTCATGTCGATGCTTCCATGTACAATGTGTGTGCTGTGCCCGAATACTAATGAAGCGGTTGCATTTAAATGACAAGGCCTGTGCTAATTTTACTCTTTTGCCAAAATTCCAGGTAAGTTAGAATGACCAAACAAAATTGGTAATGTGTCAGTAGGGCAGGTTGATGTTCCACTTTTTTTCTTTTCTTTTCTTTCTTTCTTTTTTTTTTTTTTTTTAGAAAATTAACATAGGACTGAAAGTTGGTGTTTGATGTGAAAAGTACTGACACCAAAAATTAGATTCATAGCTTTTACCAATTTTTGAGTATTTAGTTTTAAAGATTGTCTGAAGAAAATGTACAAAAATACCTAATTTCTGCAGGCTTTTGCTTACAGACTTCAAGATTTTACTGTTTCAAGAATAAATCCAAATAAATGAATATAGCAATGAAGATAAGGATAACAGTCCAAATAATGTAAGTAAATTCGAATAAAGTTGACATCTTTTGCATTAGATACATTGAATGGAAAAATATATTCAAACCAGAAATGTAATTAGCAATCACCACAAGCAAAATATGCAATTTTTTTTACTGTATTCAATAATTAAAAACTTCTTTTTTTTTTTTTTTTTTTTTTTTTTTTTAAAAACAATTGTAAAAGATTACAAAAAAAGGCTATAATATTTGTTAGATCCTAATTAATAAAAACAAAAAATAGATAAGTCTGTATAACACCATAATACTGCTGGGCACCAATTATAAGATAAAAGGTTTTAAATTTGCATTATTTATTGAAAATCACACTAAAACTCTTGCACTGTATAACATATTACATCACAATATAGCTAAATTGTTCAGCATAATTCCCCTTTGAAGTAAATGAAGGTCTTATTTGATAGCAAAATGATTTAGTAATGTGTTTATGACATGCATCTTTTCCATATACAGTAAATTATAAATTTTATAAGACTGTAAGGCTATAAGGCTTTCACTGATCATTGGAATGAAATTCCAACACTATGATTTTGAACCTAAACTTAATCTTCAAGCTTGTTTCCTCAAAAAATGGTAATGTTTTTGAAAAATATTTTGTCATTAATTATCATGTCAAACCTCAACTTTCAAATTGAGTGCAATACCATGATTCCAAAATTGACCTACCCTATCATCAGCAACATATCCAAGTATTTTTTCATTTCTGTGTTGTTGTTGTGTTTGTATCAAGAGTACTTAAGTAATCATTCCTCTGCTCTGCCACTATTTTAAGTGTATTCATTTGAATATGATCAATATTCAAAGTTTACCATAAAACTAACAATATTCACAGAAATTGAATTCATTACAAAAAATTAAGTTTCTAAAAATAACTTTTAAAATTTTTTTATCTCTATTTTTGAATATTTATAGAAATTGATATTAAATATACAGAAAAGTTTATTTAAATTAGTTTGATAATTTATTATTACTGTGTAATGAGTTCTGAAGAATAATGTAAATAAAACTATATATTTTTTCTCTAGGGAGTATGTAAAAATGAAAATAAATTATGAATTTGTTTTAACTATCTGAATTGCAGTGCCTAGATTATTGATACTTGCACTTGTCTAAAAACACCTGTGTATTTACACCCATCAAAACAGAAATAATCTTGCTCTTTTTTTGTCAGTGATGCCAATTTTCACAACTTAAAACATTAGTTGAGTTCTACTTGTATATATTTGATATACATAATTGTTTTTCAATTTCAACATAAGTTTTAGTGTATTTATATAAATCTTAAGCTAAAAACATTTACATAATGTTGCAAAGCATTCAAAATATATTAGCACATTATGCATATATTCAAACGTTTTTTGTTTTTGTTTTTTTTAGAAAAAATGTAGAATAGTATCACATTAAACAATGATTATTAGACAATTGCAAAAAAAAAAAAAATTGTTGCTGTGCTGTACAAAACAAAAATGTTTCCAATATGAGTTAATCTTCTGGAGATTAAACCAATGAAAGTGAATGAGTGCTAAAAAAAATTTAAGTTCTCCATTTAATTCTTGCATCTAATTTAAATCTTTGTGTAATTAATCAATACCAGCTAACAATTCATTGCTTGATTTTGTTTTTTTATGGCTTATCAACCATTTTATTTAAACCCAGAAAAAATTTTTGGATTGTAAGAATTTTTTGAAGATAATAATTTACTGATACAAGTCCTACTACTTAACTCATAGCTGGGAGAATAAGTGGATTCATACCTTTCCCAAAGATATTTGTGTGTAAGTGAAAATAACAAACCAGGCTGGATTTGAAACTCGACTCTCCGATTTACAATTTCAAGACATTATTCATTACACCACCCGCACATCCAAGCTTACAGCACCTAGTATTCCCAAGCTCTCACCCATCTAGATGTTGCTTAACTTTTGTGATTGTACGAGAACCATTGTTTCAAAGTGATGACAATAAGTCCACTAACAATTCACATACAGAAAATATTACAACTGGCTTTCACACACACATGCAAATGATATTATTACAACCAACACTCATAATTCTTTTGGATGTCATAGAAAGGGATAATGATTAGCAAGCTCATGTTGGTTGAAATTTACTAATGAGTAGTGAGTTTGGATCTCACTATATACCGTGTACATGTGACTTTATACTAAACTAAGTTTGATAATTCTCAGTTGCAATTTTCAATCTTGTTCATTCTTTAGAATAACTACTTTTTAAATAGCTTTACCAACAGTTCTTTGAATATTATGAACAATTTTTAGTACTATGGATTCTGAACCTGGCAATCTCCATATTAGGCATATATAATTTCTATCTATAAAAGGCAGGCTGTGTGTGTAACGAATGCACGGTCGCAATTTTCGATGGATTTTCACCAAAATTTATATGCACATGCTCCAAGTTAGCAGAAAGGTCAAGACCAACTTTGCATTTCCCAACTCCCATCGATAGTGGAAATAATCAATTTTTTTTTCATGCTTCTACAGCATTTTTCATGTAGTTTGCGGCCATTTTGTACTGTCCAGAGTGAGAGCTTATAGCTGGCTGCCACAAATAGGCAGGAAGATTCTATTGGCCAGTGTGAGAGCCAACAGCTGACTGACACGAATGTTAACTAGCATGCTAGCATGCAAAAAAATCGATAGCTGCATTCGTCACAAGTGGGAAAAATTTAAATCTGCATGGCACTTTACTTCAATTGGCTCATTTTCTTGCTTAAACTCAACGTTGATTCTGATTCTGCAGAACTGGGTTGGGTGTGAAAAAGTATTTGTTGTTAACATTCTTTTTTCATTCAGCTTTTCCAGTTACGAGTCCTTTTTTAAAGCTGATCATTTTGTGTTCATTTTGTTTAGTTCTTTTTTCATAACAGATTTAATGTTTAGTATAGTGCTTAGAAAAAATTCGCAGTGTGAGATAGGCAAGAAGTAAGGCATGTAGCAACATCAGCACGGCAAAGGGCACTCCTTTAAAGGCAAGGAAGGGCAAAAATATTTTAAGTGATAGCGATTACTGTATCAGTCGTACAATTTTTGAATCAAGCACAGGCAATGCTGGGCCATGCTGCTAGTTTATTATATTTGCAAAAAGAAAGGTGATATTAAAACAGAAATCTATGTCTTTACTGATAATTCTTATTTATTTAAAAAAAAAATTACATGTTTCTTAACAGTAATTTGTTTGCGTTGTAATTTGTGTATACAAGAGAGTACTCCAAAATAACTGGAATTATAAGATTCATTCCCAGTCATAACTTGGAAAGAAATTGAGTCATTTTAAATTTTTTCCCTCAAATCATAGCAAACAAGTGATTATATTTTTTCTCCCCCCTCCTCTGCTCATTTGCAGAAATACATTTATCTTTCAATCTGTTAACATTCACTGGCAGGAGTTCCGAGACAAATCTGTCACCTGAGCTATGTCATCTAATCTGATGACAATCTTTATTGATCGCATGATCGACTTTTCTAATATTTTTACCATTTTGTATTTTTGAAAGTCACCCCAACCATTCACTGAGCTTCAAGTGACATTTCACCAAATTTGAAATGTGATTCATACACTAGTTATACCCAATGTTTCTTCCTTAAGAGCTTCTTGAACAATTCCAGAAGCAGTTTTACTGAAAAAAAGACAAAAAACTACACACACTCATCTTTATTTAATTATTTTTCTTTTTTCATCAGCCAGAAATACTTGCAAACAATGGTTGGGGATAAAGCACACACAAAACAAATCTGTTAATCCAGGAATGAACCATGTAGTAGATAAGTTTGGAATAGTGTCACCTACCAACATAATGTGCAGATATGTCCAGTTCACACACTAAATCCAAATGTTGTTTTGCATGTGTGTGTAGATAAGTTGGACGTAGGACTCTCTATAAACACCCTTTCAGATATTGAGCACTCTTCCCCTATAAATATAGCAAATTTTTACAAACATATAAAATCATTTTTTTTTTTTTTTTAATTTACATTTGCACTGTTACAGCATATGCATATTTAAATGGTTGTCTGCTCATCTATATGTAAAGATGTTTATTCAGCTGTGTGTGTACAAGCATCCAAGTATCAATTTTTGTTTTAATCTTATAATAGTAAATATGTGTATAAATAATTTTTTTAAAAATGGCTTTAGTCTTCTATTATATACATAGGTACATCATACATAGGTAAGTTCATAACCTAATGATGAAAGAAAATAAAAACAATTTACCCAACAAATATATATTTTTCAACATAATCTCTCTTTGCCGATACACTTCACTGAATGACTATTTGACTGAACATTGCACACTGAAATTTCAGATGAAAATTTAGCTAATAATTTTGTTATTTATTGATTCACAATCTCTATAAAAAGTTGGAATGTAATGATTAACAAAAAGAAATATTAAATTGGAACCATGAGTTATCCACTCCTGATACTGTTTGGGCAACTTTAAACATTCAGGGTGATGAGCACATTTATTTTGAATCTTCTCTACCAAGTAAATTTATGCAGTTTGGTTGAATGATTGATTTTAATTTCAGTTAAATTGGCACTAATTTTGCTATTTTTTTTCCTGCTGGTCTGTAATTTTGTTTTTAATAGTTTATATTTTTAAAAGAAATAAAATCCTATCTTCAAAACGACATTGGAAAATACAGAATAAAAATGATAAAATAGCTCATCAGAAATCAGTTATTTTCACTCATCCATTTCATAAGGTGATATAAATGGATATTAGACATGTTCCTTCAGTATATAAGTTTTTAATTAAATGGTAATTTCATCTAATAAATCATTTTCTTACAGGTTTCAGAAAAGTACCTTTTAATTTATTTGTAGAATATAAAGCAAGGACATGAAAATAACGTTACAGTATCTGAACATAGATATTAAACATGTTATTAGGTTGGTGCAAAAATAATGACGTTTTTGACGTATTTTTTAACGTCAAAAACGTCATTATTTTTACACCAACCTAATAAGAATCAGAGGTCACTTTCATCTTTCCATTTTGTGTATATAAATCTATCAACTTTTATTTATATTTGACTGATATCTTATTCCAGCTAATGTGAGTTAAGGCATAAGATATTCACTAAGAAATCTGTTAATGATTATCAGGAATTTATCAGTTGGTATTACAAAAACAATACAACTTGCATTACAAAAATTTGTCTTTTTCTGTGTGATTTGTTATACTTTACTAGTATCACTTTCAGCAACATTGAATCTTAGCTCTGTTGGCTGGGGCTTAGAATACGCCAACTGTATCCTCTGTTGCGGGGTAATATCCCCAGCTCCTGTTGACCATGGATATATGCTATTATGAAAGACCTGGGTTTGAAAGGCAGAATGCCAATCTTTATCAACAATTTTTTTAAATGATAGAAACTTTAAAATACAAGTGGGCTGCACACTTTCAAAACTAGAAGAAAAAGAAATGGGAGTATCACAAGAAAGCATACTGTCAGTGAGACACTATTTAATATAAAAATGAATAATATTGTTAAAAATATCAATTCCAGGATAAATTGATCGCTTTATGTGGACAACTTCATGCTCTGTTATAGATCCAAATAATAATCTAAATAAAATAAGCAAATGGGTCACAGACAAGGCAATCCATATACCTTATGGATCATCTTGGCCAAACTTTCAAAAACTGAAACAAATTTTATACATTTCTGCCAAATACAAAAAAATGGTCCAATATTAAAACTAGAGAATACTGAACTACCTATAGTTGAACAGTGCAAATTTCTCGGCATAATCTTTGATTTATCATTTATACCCCCCATATAAATAAATTTAAGAACCAAATCCAACAATGATGTACAACTACTTGGAGTAGTAGCCAATACTGAATGAGGAGCTAATATAAAAAAAATACTAAAATCTCTAGTGAAATCAAAGCTGGACTATGTCTGTTTTATATATGGTTCAGCATGAAAATCATATTAAAACAGCAAAATACAATAAATCACTAGTGATTGAGACTCACTCTCAGTCTTTAGCGCTTCCTCTGTAGAATGAACACATAAGACCCCACTAACTCTGAGATGACAAAAACTAGCAATTTAATATATGAAACTGTCATCATATCCATTAAATATATTAGGTTGGTGCAAAAATAATGACGTAATAATGTCGTTTTTTGATGTATTTCTTAACGTCAAAAAACGACATTATTACGTCATTATTTTTGCATCAACCTAATAACACACAATAGCACCTTCTACCCACAATGCAAAACTGATCAAAAAGAAAAAGCAATCAAACCCTATGACCTGTGCATGAAAGAAATCATCTCATAAGTGCAAATAGACATAAGTCCACAAAGCCATCAAATCTGAAATTCTGCCTTGACTAATAAAACAATCCTAAATTATACTGGACCTTACAAGACATCCCAAAACTAAAACCAATTTAATTATATACCAGGAGTAGATAAGTTTGCCCATGGACTGGTTCACACTCCTCCCCAGTCTTTTGAACAGGAGTAGAGGTTTATCTCTTGTTTCCTGTTTAGGATTGGGTTCCCAATACCTTCTGAAGTCTACTTTAGCTCTATACTCCTAATGCTTGTGCTTTCCTATGCTAATATAACTTCAAACGGTAACCCTCTACTTTGAGTGGCTCTTGGGCCTTGTGTGAATATTAGTTTAAAAAGAAAAGTAGTACTCATCTTTAAAAAAAAATAAGCACCTGGATCACTTATTTATATATATATATATATATATATATATATATATATACTGACAGATGAAAAAATGGAAATAAAGTGGGATGTGCTGTAATCCTCAACAAAATAAAACTGATAAAATAGCTCATGGAAAAAGCTTCAATATACAGTTCCAAAATCTTAACTATTGATTTAGCACTTGCTACAATGCAAACAATAAATTTATCATTTTCAGTCTCCATGTCAGCACTTATAGCATTAAAAAAACAAGAAAACAACAGATTCACTAATTACTAAATAGAATGTAAACCTGTCGAGACAAAACAAAAGCATCACACTATGCTAGATATCAAGCGGCATTGGTATACAGGGTAATGATAGAGCTGATTCAGAGGCAAAGGAAGCATAAACATTAATCAGTCAAATGCAAAAATTCTTTATTCTGATTTCAAACCTACGATAAATAAATTCATCTCAATTGGAGCTTCAACCCAGACAAAAAAACCTATAAGAGAGTGGAAACCTAAACGCACAAACTCCACATAAGTATACTCAAATTATGCACAATGACCTGCCGAAAAATGAAGAACCTTCAGACTGTTGTCCTCATATTTTATTGTCATGTTCACAACATTTCAGCCATTGTATGCACTGGCCTTCTTCAAGTGATTGGAATTTCAAACTGAACTCTTTATTTTGTCCACCAGGGTACATTGCTCTAGTTCCATGTGCCATTCCTCTTCTGAATGTCTTAGTTATCTCCCTTTAACTCAACTCTCCAAGTTTTTTTGTTCATCACTACCATAACCAGGTATTGAACTTGCAACTCTTTGGTCCAAGTTACTGGATCCAGCCAACTAGCCGGCCAAGTATAGAAATGAATACAGTATGGGAACAAGTAATGCGGAGTGCTAGAGAAAAGCAATAACAACAACAAAAATTGCAATATGAGTTCTGGTAAAAAAAAAAAAAAAATTACTGAGACATTAAGTTTATAACTCCCAAATCATATACTGATGTCCTCAAGGGGTCATGGCTCAATGGATAAAAGTGTTGCTTGGATCCAGTGACTTGACCCAAAGTTTTTGTGATGAACAAAAAAACTTGGAGAATTGAGTTAAACTTGAACTAAAACAATCTACCCCTGTGGGTGAAATAAAGAGTTCAGTTTGAAATTCCAATCACCTGAAGAAGGCCAGAGCATATGACAACTGAAACATGACAATAAAGATGAAAACAACAGTCCAAACAATGTAAATAATTACAATACTCATCTGAGAAATATATACAACCATCAATGTGTATTCCATGTGTGAAATATATTCTAGTGAATTGTGGAGATTTAAACCTAATCCAATCACAATATTATCAAGTAAACAACTTAAAAGAACTGTTTCAACAAAGTTTGATAATATTGTGATTTTTACATGAAAATGTAATCTCAAAATCATAAAGACATTATTTTTCTACACTACCCATAAAAAATATATATTGGGTAAATATTCCACAGTCAGTATGTCAGCAACTAAACTGACTACCCCACTCCAAGTTTTCTGAGTGAGGCGGCTTGTTAGTGTGCCAGTAGGACAAAAAATAAGACTTAACGATGAGTCAATGGCCAGCTAACTAGAGGTGGTGTCTCCATAAATCACTGTGGAGAAATCAACAGGAAACCACTCCACTATTAATCCCAAAATATGTCATGGCTAATAATACACAAAATATAAAACTTAACAGTGTGAAGGGGGTTAAATACTCACCCGGTAAGGACAGACATGTACAACAGGTGTCACCTGACCATCATCTAGCAACTTCTAGCACAAATGGCGTAAAGGGGATAAAATTCCTCAGAACCTATCCCTCACTCAGTGTCACCAGACCATTACCTTGAAACTGCTCACATCAAACAAAGAATATCTCTTGGGACATGGAACATTTCAGATGTTGAACAACTGCAACCAGTTAGATAATGTAATACAAGAGATGAGTAGGCTAAAAGGAGGGCTTGGAGAATCTGATCCTCACAAGGCAAATAGAGGGAAAGAGAGACAAGGGAAAACAACGTGTGACATACCTAGCAAGTGAATGACAGAATGTGGTCTGGGAGAAGTAGCAAAGGAACAAAACTTATTGAGAACTACAAGAGATGGGGGAAGTGGAGAGCCATGATCGCCTACGTCCTGAAGGGACACAGCACATAAAAGAAGAATAATTTGACTCTGCAAATGTTGCTTTTCATATATTCATTTGTAAATAATGATAATGTCAACAGTTTGTTGAAGATTTCTTTACAAGAACATAAATTTGTTTGTGACTAACAGTTTCTACTGCTTCTCCAAAGTAATTGGAAGAAAATGGGGGGGGGGGAATAAAAAAAAAAAAAAAAAATAAGCATATCAATGTATATTAATAATAATGTCCAACCAAACTGATTTGTCTGTTTTAAAGTACAAAATTGATTTTACTTATATCAACATTACACTGGCCATTTACTTTATTATTATAATGGCTGACCTCATTTCTGAGTATGCCTGTCTGCTGGGATGGCTAGCTAATCTGTTGCAGATGTCTTCTCGGACACGTTTTTGTTCAACACCGACAGATTCCACCTGTGGTTTATACTGCAACTATGCTGAGTGGACAGAGAGCACATAATCATCAGCCCTTTAAACAAGGCCAGTACATTCAAACTCTCAGTTATGATAACTTGTGATTCTGTGCTAACACAACTACTGACAAACAATTCCATTCTCACAAGGTTTGGTGGTATGGTTTTCCAAGAGTGCCACACACTGGGATCACCTTCCCAGGCCATAATATTAAGACGTTACCTCCCTGACAAATAAACAAATGGTGAGATTCAAACCGTGTCTTATGGTCAGAAAGTGAATATTCTAATCACTATGTCATGTGTTCATTAACTTTATTATAGCCAATTCCTTAGAGCCTCTCTAAATTTATTTTTACATTTTTTATGGTGATTTGAAAATGATTTGAGAATTAATTTTATTTATTATTATATTAGTAATATTATATTTTAAATAGCTTATAATTTTTCTAAAGGCAAATAAAGATCTGGTTATAAAAAAAATTACTAAATATAAAATAACCATAAGTATTATAAAGTAAAATTTGCATTCTTTTCTTTTTTTCTTTTTTTCTTTTTTTTTTTTTTTGTCTGAATTTCTGGGATAAGGAATTATCATTATTTACACTATTTATATTCAGACCATTGTCCTCATCTTTGTTGTTACTATCATAATGTTTTGGCTGTTGTGCCCTCTGGCCCTCCCCAGATGTGTATCGATCTGGATAACCTACAAGGAATTCTGAACCCTTTATTAAATCTATAGGGATAGACTATTCTCATTCTACTGCTCATGTCTAGGTATATTGTCTAGTTCTTATTTTTATTTAGCACTATTCAGTTATTGCTCGCCCGTTTCTGCTGAGTGTAAGTACACAGTGCCTGAATCAGGGATTGAACTCATACCCACTATATCACCAAATTCACAAACCAATGCTTTTACCCACTAGGCCATTGTTGGAGTAAACTTAGACATTTAAACATAACTTCACTGCTGATTAAGTTGCTGCTGGTTGTTATGTTTTAACTGCTGCTCATGTTTTGATTGCTGCAGTTAAAGACTTGCTGTTATTTATCTTACTACAGCAAATTGTCCTACAGGACAACGACGTAGTGGGTAAAAGTGTTTGTGAATTTGGTGAAATAGATTTTGTGAGTTCAATCCCTGGGTTGGGCGAGCAATAACAGTACTAAATAAAAACAGGAACTCAATGATATCCTTAAATATTTAGCAGTGGAATGAGAACAGCCTACCCCTGTAGATCAAATAAAGGGTTCTGGTCAGAATTCCCTGTAGATATTGATATAGACCTAAGAAAAGCTGGAGGGCACAACATCTGAAACATTGTGATAAAAACAACAAAGATGAGGACAATAGTCCAAATATAAATGGTATAAATAGCTTATCTTAGGTAATTAAAGGTAGAAATTTTCTTGGATTCTAAAAAATATTCCAAAATTCATAATTTGATTTAAGATGATTGAGATATACAAATAAAACTTAAATTTAAGTTTTCTTTTTCTTTTTCCTCTATTTTAAATAGGAATTTGCATTCCGGTTTCTCTTCAATAATAAACTTGTATACAATCACACAATTACAGGTGAGTCTTTTTATTTTTCTCCCTCTCTACAGTCAAACATGTTACTTTTTCCTTCTCTCATCAAAAACATTACTTTTTCCTCCTTACACTTTTTTGAAGAGTTAAAAATTACTAATGATTGACTTGTTTGTTCTATATCCTTAATCCTTTCATTATCTTGTATACTCATCAAGACTGCAAACAATTTCTGATCTAGTGATTGTCAAAATTATTGGTGTGGTTCAATAAAAAGTCATTTTGTGGGTATAATTAAATTTTAACATGGTAAAGGAAAAGCAATATTTTAATAAACTTGCTCTGAATGCATTGCATCCAACAAAAGTTATTTTGAATTATTTAAATAAAACCCAAATAACCAAACAACAATTTTAGTAAAGGCAAAATTATTGTCTGTCTATATTTCCAAGATTTACACTATTTACATTGTTCAGATTATTGTCCTCATCTTTATTGTCATATTGTCAATGCTTCCACTATTGTATGCTCTGGCCTACTTCAGGTAATATGTTGGAATTTCAAACCAAACCCTTTATTTTGTCCGCCAGTGTAGATTGTTCTAGTTCCATATGCTATGCCTTTTCTGAATATCTCTATTTCAGTTATTTCCCTTTAGTAACTCAACTCTCTAACTCTTTGAGTCAAGTCACTGGATTACTTCAATCAATGCTTTTATCCACTGGGCCATGTGTCCTTGGCATGTTAAATATGTAAACATACAGCACTACCCTCACCCAAGATTTCCACCCAACGTCCAGTGATCACTCCATGTTGCATTTCAATCCTCAATCTTGTCAGTGTTCACTGAAAACTGGGAAAGATGCAATGCGTGCACACAAGGTAAAATGATGAAAAACAAATACCCCATCAAGGAATAAGAATGCTGTTGCCTATATATTGTTTTATTCAGGACCTCACATGCTTGTCTGGGTGGGTAGGTGATACATGGGACAACTTCTGCTATGTCAGCTCTTCCCCCTACCAACTCCTCACCCATTTACTTATTCTGACGTGGTAGTTGGCAATACAAAAGGGCAGAGCAGAACTCTCCTCAATTCCAAGCATGATTGTTAATATAGACCAGCACCTGGATATACTCTATTTCCTGTTTTGTTGCCATTTGATCTGTAAAAATCTTTTGTCCACCTCTTTACTTCCACATTACTCTTTGATCAAAGTTGATGCTGTTTAGAACTTCAAATGTAACTATCTGCTGGTCCATCAAAAAGAAACACTTGAGATAAAGATTAAAAATAACACTTCTTCCTTTTTATACAGTATCCATAGTATAACAAATAGTCAATAGTAAATCTTTTTAATGTGATGACTTTTTGTAATCTTTTCTGATAATTTTTCACCAAGTTGTTGAACTAATTTTCACTTATTTTCTCCCACTTCTCGTGAAAAATAATGTCTAATTCTTGGAGATTCATAAGATTCCTTTGCCTTGTCCTAACTTTCAACTGTTTCCACCTATTTTCTATTGGATTATGGTCCAAGTTTTGAACTGGCTTTGTAAAACATCAATCTTATTTGTCTCTGGTCATGTTTTCCTTAAATTTGAAGTATGCTTAGGACCATTGTTCTGCATAAAGATCCAATGACGACTCAGTTCAATTTCCTTGCAGACTCCTCCTTCAAGTTGTTGATCTAAATATCACTGCATTGCTTCTTTCCCATGATGCCATCAACTTTAACTAAATGTTGAGGATTTTTGGTTGCAAAACAGCTCCAGAATATCAAGTGACTTCCATGCTTTACTGTAGAGACATTGTTCTTTGGCAGATGGGCTTCACCACTTTTCCTCAAAACTTTTGTTTCATCAGACCTTAATATTTTCTACCAAAATTTCATCATTCTTCTTAATATGATCGTTAACAAACTTCAAACATGCCTTCAAATGTCAAAGCTGCAAAAGTGTTGTTTGTTTTTGTTTTTTTAGGATAACATATTTTTAATGCTACTCTTTCATTCTATCTACCATTGACTGGAAAACCTTTTCACCTACAGCTACTAATTCATCAATTATTTGTTTGGTGGTTACTCTAGGTTCATGCTGTGCAATCTTTACTACCCTGTATTCTTTTCATTCTCAATATATTAATTAATAATTTACAGCTTCTTCCACAGTTGTTCACTACAGTACCAGTCCTTCACCATTTTTTTATAGATTTAAATAATTTTTTTAAAAAGTGTTGGATGCATTTCATAAATTTATCCAAACATTTTCTTTTTATTTACTATATCAAAATTCTATCCACAAAAAATATTTATCGAATTACATCAATTTTGATGATTGATCAAAATATATAGGGATAGATGAATTATTCATGATTTGGTGGCATGAAAATGGATTTTACTTGTGTATTCTAGTGTATCATTTGGAATTGTAAGCTTGGCTGTTCTTCTTTGGTACCTCAGTTTGTTTTTTATTTACTCCAATCTTTGAAAATGTTATGCAGAGCAAACATGAATAATCTGTGTATGAATTGAAACACATTGCCATTGAAGCAATCATATCAATTGGTATTTAGAGAGAAACTACTTAAAAATAAAAATAAGCAATATCGCAATGGCTGCAGAAATATTGCTCCAAAGAACATTTGAAAATAAGTCATAAACATAATCAATTGTGAAAAATAACTCAATAATTCAAGTTCTTCCAATTATCCTTCCTCTATTTCTTGTCATATTGCTGTGTTAGGAAATGTTAAAAAAAAAATGTAAAAAAAACAGATTCTATATGATTTCATAGAAAATCAAAAACTCCATCAATAGCACCCTGTTTCTGAAATTTATCATTACTTGGAATGAAAAATGGATTCTTTACAATAATCCTAAATATATATTCGTGTTAAAGATTAAATTAAATTTATTTTTCCTTTTCCTAAAATGTGGTACAATTTAATATGTAGACACATTGTTTATTTAACACATTGGCCAACAAAGGTCAAATACGAAATCTGATTTCAAGCGCCAACTTTATAATAACCAACTTAGGCAATAAAAATTTTTATGAGTTGCATTATAGTTTCAACTGAAGTCTTAATATTGTTTTCACAACTATAAGTATCACTGTGAAGAAAGTCATTAGCATGAGATAACTCATAGTCTGCATCATAATGAAAGCTACCAACTCATAGTGTTTTTGTTAAAGAAAAATTAAATAGAACCTTGTGAGTCCAACATTCAATGGCTTTTGTTGCATTTCATTTTTTTTTTATTTTCACTTTGAAAGATTAATAAATTTAATTTTTCTACTGAAGTCTTGTTTCATGTTGATGAACTGGGGAAAATAATTGACAATCAGAAAACCATCTATTTTGAGAGAGAATTTCTTCAAACGTCAGGGATGGAATTCCAGACCTGTTGGTATTTGAGTCAAATACTTTATATTCTCCAGAACTATGGACTTGTATATTTAACGCTATTATGTACTTAAGTTGGAAAAATGTTCTAGAAAATCACCCATCTTTGTTTGATCACTTGTCTGCTACATTAAGATATTATGGGAGAGACTTAGTTTCCTTTACATGTGTTTTGTCTGGAAAGAGATCACTTTTCAGAATCAGTTGGTCCTTCACCCACAAATAATGTTTCTTGACTGAAAACAACCAAGTTGGTAAAAAATCAGAATACTTCCATTTAAGGAATGGCAATTATTTTTAAACTCTTTGCCTTTGTATAAAATGATGTCTTTAGATTTACTTTTGCAAAAAAGACATTTTTATATCCTTAACTGCTTTGTTGATGGCCTGATGTATTATTTTTGTTTCTCCCATGTCAGTCTCCTGGGAAATTTTCTTTTCGTCTTGCCCTTAGGATGCAGTTAACATATTTAGCACTTGGTCTTCATATGTACATTTTGTAAATATGACTTTCCACTCAGTTGTTCATCTGTGTTCATTCAAGTTTGGTTGCATAATGTCAGTCCCCAACTTAGAAACAAGAAGCCCTTTTAAATCAACTCCTTTTCTCTCCCTCTCCATAAGTTACTTGCTTTCTTTTTTTCTTTTAGTTTGTGTTATAATTTTTTTTCTATTTAACATTGAGTTAACTGTAAAATTTGCAAGTTTGATGATGCTTGTTTTATTTTTGCATTTGAATTTGTAAAACTGTCTGCTCAGATTGAAATAGCGCCCTGTAATTTTGTCTAATTGAAATTTTACATATTTAACCATATATGGAATAGAAAATGAGCAGTGTAAATATTCACATTTAAAAGAATTTTTTTTTCACTGATACAATTTAAAATTTTATATAAACTTAAATGATTATGATTCTCTTCTATAAAAAGGAAAAATATTGCATTTTTTAATTAGTGCCTGAAAAGGGTTAAAATAATATTTTGCTACATTTTTTGAAGAGAGCAATAAGTTCCTCTTTAATTGTATTTGTCTTTCAAGATATGAAAGACAGGAATCAAATTCTTTATGATCTGTGAGATAAAATTTTGTTCTTTCACGCAATGTCATAATTCCATCCTCTTGGAAGTTTTTATCAAGGTATCTTTTGCAATCAGAGAACCTTTTTTTCCCATTAAAGCTACAATGCCTTTTCTCTTAACAAATTTTTTAACATCACTTTTTCTCTATTGTTGCCATCAATTTTACCTAATTAGGAGTAGATGATCAGTCTACAACTCCTATACAACAGTACAATTATATACATTACATTCAGTACAATCTAGCAACAGCTTCTTGTTAATGGTTTGCTAAAGTCTTTTAATAATTTGTAAATGCATTTACTTGTCATCTTTACAAATATGCATTTAATGATATTCAAATTATGAAGACTTTCATGCAGTAGTTTATCTGTTGCTTTGAATGTTTTTATATATATATATATATATATATATATATATGCGCACACACATGTAAAGTGTGATGGATAAATTGTCGTCTAAATTATGCAAAAATGAAAATAACACTGGCATCTCATTTTAACAGATATATTTACCAAAATACACAAAAATATCTTGAAATACTAAAGAGTAAATTTATTCAATGAATTCTCTTTTGGCTTCAACCACAGACTCTAGACAACTTCAGAATTCCTTGCAACTCTTCTGAACTGTCTACTTGTTTAAGTTGGTGAATGCTACCATAATTCTTTGGTATTACAAAGAGATTTTTGGTCTCTCACTCAACTGCACCCCACACATAATAATCAAAGTGCTTGCAGTCTGGGGAGTTAGGTGGCCAGATATAAGGGGTGATGTGGTCACAGAAATTATCTGACAGCGATAACTGGGCTTTCCTGTTTATGTGGTATGGTGCCAAGGTCCTGTTGCCAGATATAGGGTCTTCGAGTTGCCACTCTTTTAACCCAAGAGGTCCTCACCAACAAATTCAGGAGTTCTTTTCTTGAGTGAGTTTTCCAACTTGCCATACCTTTGTAATCACCATGATCCTCATCCAAATCTTTCTGAATCCTCTGCAAAATTTGCAGAGTGACACCCAAACACTCTGAAATGTTCATATTGGAATATTGGTGGGAATGCCAAGCAGTAAAGCATGCTATTTCCAAATTTCTGGCAGAGTAAATTGTTTCATGGTGCTCTTTTTCTCAAAGATGATGCCCAACTGACCCTACTATACTGTACAATCAACAAAATCAAAAACGAACAACACGTGCGAAATTAAAACTATAAAATGGTAACAATTTACCCGTCGCACCCTGTGTGTGTGTGTGTGTATATATATATATATATATATATATATATATATATATATTACTTCAAACATTATTTTTAGTGGATACTTATATTTGAATAGATGCTCTGTTTTATTTAAAAAGTGTTTTTCCTTAACCAGAGACAAATAGAACTTTTCTTATCTGTGAAGCTCTCCATAGCCAAATGGTCAAAGCATACCAGATCAGACAGTAGTTTCTCCTGCAATGGGGGGGACTCAGGTTTGAATACTTCCAGGGGTTACATTTTCTTTAAGTTTTTTCAAATGTGTAGACCAGTAGATGAAATAAATACCTTTTTAAAAAACAGAATGTCTACTAAAATACAGGTATTTACTAAAAATAACATTTGAAGTAATAAGAAATGTATTAAAAATAAAATCTATTAATTCTTCAGAAATACACACACGCACATACATGTGGATGGGCATATGGTCACATACACACCCTCTCTATGAGGGGAAAAAAATCATCCTTACACCAATGAGAAGTACATATATAAAAGAAAAAACAAGAAATATAAATAGTAAGTGGCTGATACTCCCTGACGAGTGGATGGAGTGATTGCTGGAGGGTCTGCCTATGAAATTATGGGGTCAGGATGCTGAAGGTAACACCAATCAGCTAAGTGACAAACTTTATATTTGTATTAATTATATAGTCTTTGCATTGGCTATTGCTGCTATATCTGGTCTAGTGCTTTTGGTATGTATTTAGAGATTCTTGATAGAATACAAAGAAGAATCTGTAATGTTATTGGCATCTTTTTTTTCTTTTTCTACCCACTTATTTATCTATCTTTTTATTTATTTATCTTTCATTTGATTTATTTTTCTGTCTTTTCTTTTCTCTAATGTTTATCTTTTCTTCCTAATTCAGCCGAGAATCCACCACAGATTTGCCTTGGATCAAAGTCTAAAGCAGCAGAAATTTGTGTGAAATTTTCTAATGTAACATTTCAAGTAAATGTTCATGAAGAACACAAAACCCAGCTAAATGGTTGTGCTAGTTTTAACTTGAATCTCTTCAACCGGACTATTGGCATGTATCCTGTGGGCTGCTTTCAGATTCCAGACCACAAAAACAAAGAACAAGATCATAACCAGCTTGGCAACTGGGTGCCTTGAAAGAAAAGAAATGGATTTTGCCTCGGGCTTAAAAGGCTCTTTTTATAATTATTATTATTATTATTATTATTATTAAAATAAAAAATAAAGGACATGAGAACCAAGGCAAACAAAAATGACATGGAGGAACTGCAATTGCAAAGTGTCAGGTGAAAATGTCCCTTACGTTCCATTTGTGGAATTGGTATGGTATTTGTTGAGGAGAGGGTGAAAGACAAAAAGAAAAGTGCAGTTAACTCACACGGCTTCCTCCTACTCTACTCTCTCTCTCTCTCTCTGTGTGTGTCTCTCTCTCTCTCTCTAAGCTATCAAGGTAAGTTGGCCTTGCTGAAGCTACATTGCAAGGATGGTTGTGCTTTAAGAGAGAAAAATACTGAAATTACAAGGGAATAATAGGTCATGACTAATAATGTTTATGTAAATATAAAGGTAAGAAAAATGTGGGCGGATTTTAGTACTTTTTTCTTTTTTTACACTTAACAAATTTGAACATTATTTAAATCTTCTGTTACCTTGTTCATCCTACATTTTTTGTCAGAATGTTACCATATTGCAAAAATAGCTTTTTTTTTTTCTTTTCTTTTTTTTTTAATCTGTTTTTTTTTTTTTTTTTTTTTTTTTTTTTTTTTTTTTTTTTCTTGCATGAAACAACTGTTCTGTAAACATTGGTGTAAAAACTAAAGTTGTGTGTAAAAATTAAATTTAAATTAACTTCAAAAGATTTAATATATTTTCCAGAAACAAATTAAACTGGCAAGAATTGGTACAGTTTTCTTTTTCTATCAATGATGTCAATACTGCAGTGTATGTGTGCCATTTTATTTAAAGCCTGAAGCAAAATTTTTTTTTTTTTTTTTTTTTTACCTGGTAATTTTAGTTTTATTATTGAACATTCTTCTTATTTTTTCTATTTTTTTTAGTTATATGGGGATAATTTTATATGAATTTTCTTCTCTTCTTAAGTTACTGAAAATTCCATATCAATGAGTCTTTGCTTGTCAGGATCAGAAGGTATTGAGAAAATTGATACGATAAAGGAAAACAAATTTGGTATCAATGGTTGCTGATTTGTATATGTTATTGATAATTTTCTCCAAAGTTTTTTTTACTAAAAAAATACAAAATACCACTACTTTTAAAAGAATACTTTTCAAGATTGTGTGGCACGGTTTTGTATAATGATTGTTTAATGAATTTCATATTTTCCAACTTACTGGAAGCAATCTTTTTCCTATTTGCAAGTTAACTGCTCTTATGTTAATTATTTTGTGGAATGATGAATTGAGTTGGCCAAATTTTCTCTGTATCAGGATTATTTGACTCAATGAAAACAGATATACTGTGAATAAAACATTAATAAGATAAGGATACTTTAGTAATTTACATCCTTTGTCCCACAAGCTTGCTTGAAAGAGTCTGTATATAAACTGACACCAAATAAAATTAATTTCATTAATAAATGTAGATTTAAGTTAGCATTAAATAGGTTTCATTTGGTTTGCTACTCTGCCTAAATCTGTAGGTGAATAAACCTTGTGAAATGTTAAGTTTATTTAGGTATATTTCCCTATTGTACTTCAAATTCAAAAACTTGTTTGATCTGTTTGTAATCAAGTATTACAGTTTGGAGCTTTCCTTATGAAATTAAACTCTTTTTGACACTGTTTAGAAAACTGTATATTTGAAAAGTCATACAGAAAAGACCTAAACAATTTCTTATAATCACATATTGCATACAACAATCACCAATAAAGTACTTGAATCAAATACTGAAGTTAACTTAAGAATTAGTCATTGTATACTCTAGTCACCATTTGAACTAACTAAATTTATTCAAATAAATTTATTTCTAATTCAGTGATATTAAATTTCATTTGTAAATGACCAGTGGTATTAGATGAAGGATAGTTACTATATAGAGACTTGAGATAGGCTACAGAATTTAATCTTAGTATTTGATACTCAGCATAAAAAGACAGATTTTGGAAAGATCTTTCAAGTTTAAAGGTCTTCTTTTTTTTTTTTTTTTTTTGTGTGTGTGTATATATATATATATATATATATATATATATATATATATAATCAATCTTTTTTATTGAAACCTTGACATAGATATTACATTTTTTTTTATTTTTTTTTATTGCAGTTTAAAATATACAACAAATGTGATTTGTAATTGCAAACCCAGAAACCCCTTCTTATTCAAAATATAGCATTCATAATATGCTATAGTAATCCTTAATCATAGCTGTGGCATGTCATAGTTGGCCAATGCTAAATGGGTGATTGATTATTCGAGTACATAATGCATTGAACTATTGTCTGATACATTTTATGATATTCCTTTGCCATTCTGGTTGCTTAATGCTGCATGTTTACAGAGGATACTTCATTATTCAAAGCCAATTTGCTCTCTCTATTTCAAGCTTAAAGATTTTGTCCCAAGAGTTGTTCAGACTATTAAACAAAGGTTTTTGTTGTAACCACAATTTTTTAGTTGATTCATTCTACAACCCTCATCATGGATAAAATTCAGAAGGAAACCATCTCTTTTCATATAAAGAAAAAAATGATAGCAAATAGAAAAGAAATGGTTGCAAATATCAGATTGGCTTATTTCCAGCAATGCCACAACAAACCAAAAAAAAAGCAGCTCAGTAGTCACAACTCTTGAAATAATTCTTCTCAAAATTACAGAACTAGAATTTCTGCCTTCATGTCATGGACTGATATTTAAAGTATTGTGTTGAATTTTCTATTTATCATATGATTTCTCATGGAAACAATTTTTTAAAAAGTTAACTTTTAAGATTAAATACAGTTTACCATTCTACAGCAATGTATGAGAAATGCTGAAAAGTTCTCAGCCCAAACAAGATGGGCTTCCCCAAAATGTGATGCTTGGTCATGTGCTTTGATTTTTGAAATTGGGTTAGCGCAAGAACTTTTCAGCACCATCTTGTATATTGCTTGTAGAATTGTTGTATATGATAAATAAATCGTTATTAGTATTTTAATTTATCTTTCACAGGTACAAAGTAAATAAATCCAGAAACAACTAAAAAGATAGTTTCTCAAATATGAAATAGTTGACAAAGAAAGCCTTAAAACTTCTTTAATTGTCAAGCTTTAAATTTTATTCCCATTTTGTTACTCAATTGGAAAGGACAAATTATTTTATTTCACTGTTTTCCTGAAACAACCCTTTAACAATAAAAATCAAATTTATTGAAATATTGTGCAGATATTATATACTGATGAGATTAAAATCAAATTACATTCAAATTATAATTTGTAAATTTAGAATAATTATGTATTAACAGTTGCATCATTTATTAAAAAAATTGAGAAGAAATTGATATTCAAAATTTAAATATCAACATTGCATAAAAAAATTAAGCCTGCATTTTTCTGAAAAAATATATTACTGCACAAGTCAATAAAATTTGTATGTAGTGTAGGACTTAGAAAATGAATAAAACCCCCCAAAAATTTTCTTTTTATATATATATATATATATATATATATATATATATATATATATATTATATATATATTTATTTTTATTTTTTTTTTTTTTTTAGACACTTTTATAAAGAATTTTATGAAAGTCTAACTCATCCCTTGTAGTTTGAAATTACATTCAAGCAAGCCAGTAACACAGAACTATTGTAACTTCTATACAGCTGAAGAAATTTGAACATTATTGAGGTGATTGTTATTAAAGATTTAAAATCTGAACAATCAATAAAGTCCTGTTAAGTCTGCTTGAACATGGACATTTCCCATGACCTCTTAAATTGTCAGGTCCTGTGCCCTTTCATGGCATCTTTGAGGTTAATGGATTTAACTTGGTGGTGCCCATTCCCCCTCCAAGTAACATTTGACAGGTTGTACTGTTACATTATACAGCAAAGAACAATTCCTAACTTGACCTATTATTGAATATTGATGAAATGATCTCTGACCTATAAATTTACATAAGTTTAAAACAGACATTTCTGCCTTGGGCAATTGTGCACTTTGTCCTTAGCCTAAAATATTACTTGATGTCTTAGTAAAAATGTTTTTGTTAATGTCTTTAATTAACAGATGATAAGCACCCCTTCTTTTTTCTCATCATATCTTTTTTTTTTTTTTTTTATCTGGCTAAGCAAGTAGAATTTCATTATGTCAATGGGGCAGCTAAAAACAAATGATTTCAAAATTCATGTTGTATCTTTGCTTATCACTCTCCTTTTTATGTAATTATTCTTTTTTTTAAACATTTCTTTTTCTTTCGCTAAACTAATGCGTACTCATACACTTGTACTTTTCTGTATATAAATTGTACATAAAATGTTTGAATTTGGGGATAAATATTTCTCTTGTACATCACTTCTTGCTTAGTGATTTGTAATTAAAAAAAAAAAAAAAGTCTTGAAATTCAACTCCTGCATACATTAATTGAACAAAATACTCGCTAACTTTCTCATTTTTACAAACTCCTACTCCTTTTGAATATATTTGGTTTGTAGCGACAACATGGTTTCAATATTATATAAATTCATTAAAAGAACAATACCTTTCTATATTATCTATTCATGGAAATATATATATATATACACACACACACCCCTGTACCAGGGAAGAGGACTAGGTCACAATTGCTTATGAAAGTAGAATTATTCCTTACTACTCAGTTGACCTGGTAAGAAAGTCTAGTTACATTCAACTTGTGTGTGTGTGTAATATATATATATATATATATAATATGAAGTCCTGAAAAGTAGCTTCACTTCTAATACCATCATAAAAGAAAATGGATAACAAAGAATTGTCTATTTCACAATATATTTGTTATTGTCATTATTCACCTACATCAAGATTATTTCCAGCAATATTGGTCATGTACACTAACTTTGTAATAGTAATTAGTAGCATAAAATAAAAAAATATTTGTTCTTGGTAAATTTCCAGAACAGAAATATTAGAAGTAAAAAAAAAAAAAAAAAAAAAAGATAAAATTTAGTTGAAAATTGATTCTGTAAAATTGCTTTTTCAAAGCCCACAAATATTAAGAAAATCTTGCCCAAAATATTATTTATTCTTACTGAAAAAGATAATTGTATGCTACTGAAGAAACTTTTTCCCCCCATGATAAACAAAACAAAATTAAGTGAATACCTTCCCCAGAACCCAGTAATTAAGCACACAAAACTTGAGAACTGTATATGAAAATGTTTTTAGCTGTGTATGAAGGGTGTTGAAAAGTTCTTGACACACTTTCCTAGAATCTGACTAAACATGGGCTTTGATGAGATAATTTTTCAGGACCCCATTGAATGTATAGTATCAAACACTTTCACTTTAGGCAAACTTTCTTTTAATCAGAAAGCTGATATGTACATTGCTAATATGTCAAAAAAAAAAATGACAGGGTATAAATAACTGCTCAGCTTTCAAGCAAAGAAAACTATATCCAATGAAATGGCCCCAAACAAAGAGCCTGGTTATTTAGGCAGGTGCCTTAACGACTCAATTGAAGCTGCCTAGAAGGAAGTCAGAAATGTTTTAACTGTAAAAAAAAAAAAAAAAAAAGAAAAGTGTAACAGAGCAAAGTTTTTTACATTATTTATATTCGAACAATTGTCTTCATCTTTGTTGTTATCACAACATTTCAGCCGTTATGCTCTCTTGCCTTCCTCAGGTGTATATCAATCTGAGTAACTTACAGGGAATTCTGAACTGAACCCTTCATTTAATCTACGTGAGTAGACTGTTCTTGTTCCATTCTTTATGTCTAGGTATGTCATAGTTCTTATTTTTATTTAGTATTTTCTAGTTATTGCTATCTCATTTCCAGTGAATGCAAGTACACACTGCCCGACCCAAGGATTAAATTCACTGTACTCACTTACTGTAGCTCTGTAAAAGTTTCTCTTCATTTTGTCTGGCAGATTTGATTTCCAGATTTTGTTAATTTCATTAAGCACTCCCCAGGCTGATATTGACATCATTCTCAGTGGAGGCAATATAGCTACTCAGGTATTTGAAGTCATCTACCTGCTTGATGCTTTCTCTATTCAGACTTTTCATGCTTGTTGATGTATTTTGATTCAGGTAGATAAACACTTACCTGCATTGACATACAGTCCAATCTCCTGGGTTACATTTTTGATATTGTGAAGAAGTGACATTGCATCTTTTAGATGGTCAGCCAGTATCACTAGGTCTTCAGCATAATCAGCATCAGTGATCTCAGCTGGATAGCATCTGCTTTTTCATTCAGGGAGAGTGAAGCCAAGCTGCAAGTTCTTATCTCAGATGAGTTCTTATTCTCAGCACATAGTCAAACCTGATGATGAAGAGAAAAGGCACAAGTGTGTCTCTGAAGAACTCCTGCAGTAATATAATAAAAACTGTGTGTCTCCATCAAGTGAGCATACCATAGAACGGGTGTCCTGATACAGCCATCATGATGGCATCTACAGTTTCCTTAGGTATCCTATATGCAAATAGTATTTCTTTCATCTTCCCATAATGAATGAAGTCAAATGCTTCTGATAAGTCAACAGACAAGAAGGTGGCTGTAAGTTTTTTGGATTTTATGCTTTCTAAAATTTGGTGAATGGTAAGAATCTAAGCCATTTTGGTTTTCCTCAGTATTGATTCAATTTCAGGTCTTATTCTGTTCAGTAACATCAGGTTGTAAATTTTTGCTGCAATAGCTGTTAATGAGATACCATTATAGTTCTTTGTGATTCCAAGTCTGCCATTCTTAGGAAACGGAAACGGGCAGCTCTCAGTCCATCTGTCTATAGGGTTTTGGTTGTAAGTGCTGTTGCAAAGTTCTACTAGAACATTTATCTAGCTTCCATACTTCAGCTGTTATCTCACACAGGCTTTCCCATTTTAGGTGCTACTTACAACTTTTTAGTTTATCTATTTTGAATATTCTCTTCTTGATCTTAAGCTCTTCTGTAAAGATAGGAAATCTGGGGTGGCTTGTTGCCACAGTGTTTCTCTTGCTTTTTCTACCACTTATTTTGTTGATAGTTTTCCAGGCAACAATGGATTGCCTTTTGGTAACAGCAGTTACAATGTTGTTATTCGTATTCTGCAGACACTCAGTTTGTTCCACTTCATAGGCATTTCTAAGTGCAGTGCAAGCATCGTTGAAGTGACTGATGTTTTCAGGTGATGATTGCTAGTTTGTTTTTTGTTTTTTATTTTGCAGCTTTGTGTAGTTCTTCATATCTAATCTATGGGGCTAGATTGTTCTTGATCCACTTTCCATATCTAGGAATATCTCATGTTGTTATTATTTACTACTGTTCAGTTATTGCTCACTCTGTTTTGATAACAACAACAACAATGATGTAGGTATACTGCCACATCATTATTGAAACACCAGTTCCCATACGATCACCAAAGTTAAGCAATGTCGAACCTGGTCAGTACTGAGATTTGTGACTGCTTGGGAATACCGGGTGCTGTAAGCAGAGATGTACAGGAAGTTAATCGATAATGGCTCAGATTATGTTAATCAGGGAGCCAAGTTCCAATTCTAGTTAGGTTCATTATATTCACTCATGGGCAAATACTCTTGAGAAAGATATGACTCCACCTATTCTCTCCAAGCTATAAGTTAATTAGTAAGACTTTATTACTATAACCATTATTATCTCCAATAAAAAATAAAATTGCATACAAAATATTTAGATTTCGGCATTAAATAACCCATAGAGTTGTTGCTATGTCGCTAAACAAAAACAACCAACCAAGATGAAGATAATAGATTGAATGTAAATAACTTTTCATCCCAGAAATTCAGATAGTTAATACCTTTTTTTAATATACTTTTATACTATTCACCCTTCATAGGCCAGTAACATTTCTCAGTCTTAGGCTATCTGTCCTGATATTCTAGGTTTTGTCCTATTCTTTTGGTACCTACTACAGTACTATTTCAGTGTATTAAATATTTTCCTATTTTTTTATTCAAATAATGTCCTCCCTACCTTTCTACTATCTTCTCTACATTAGTTGAGTTTTCATTTTTTTACCCGCTTCATTGTTCATAAGAGAATGTGTTTTGGACATTCTTGCTCTTATTGCAATAACAATTTACAGACATAGGATACATTAAGATTTTTACCTATGGGTGTTAGTAAGCAGCTGTTACTAATTACCATTATTTAAGCTTCAGTGATGAACATTGGCTTATATCTTACAGCTTTACTGTTGAGCGGTACTTAAAATCACCAATGATTAGGGTAAGGATAGCTAACTGAAAGGAAGAAGTCACCTTAGTGATTGTGTGTAAAGATACATGCCACAGACTATATGAAATTAAACATCTTTTTTCAATCCCACTCCAGCTCCAAATTATTAAGGTTTCTTTATTTTTATTAATATGCTGACAAATATATTAAAAGAAATATCAGTCTGTATTTTTATTGAATAATGAGAAGTTAGATTTTGGAAATATTCATTTTTAGAGGAAAAGCTGCTTTGCTTATTGGGGAAAATGCACCAATATTTTAACTTTAGACTATAGTTAATCTTTGAACAGTAAAAAGAATAGGATTAATTTTTTTAACATTTTAGGAGCACATTTAAGAAACTATTGAAGCATAATTATAATCTTTGATTTCATAGCAAGCAATTATTAAAAAAGGGAAACATTTTATAACAACTTTTCTGTAATTCATAGTATGGTTCTTGGCTTTCATCTACCTCTTTAATGAGGACAGTTAAATATTTATAAAGTAAGGGTCCAGAAAGAATTTCTATTGTACTTTCTTTTATTCCCCAGCAAGGTTAAAAATTTATTAATACTGTTGACCATTTAAAGAAAGGAATGATTGCATTATATTACCAATTCCAAGTATTTGCAATATCTATTATGACAGGGACCAATGTGAAATCTTTTGAATATTTGATTTAAAAAGAAAAATGTAAACAGAAATTTTTCTTGTTACTTTTTTATTTACACACTTTTTCCTTTTCATTCTAAGATTCACAAAAGATAATTTGCTATATATATATATATATATATATATATATATATATATATATATATATAAAGAGTTCTGTGGAAAGAAAAAAAAAAGAATTTTATTGTTTTGGTCTATGCACTTCTATTCTTGTTTTGGAGTTACAAATAAATACACAGCTGTTCATACAATGAAACAATAAGCTTGTCATAATTCATTTTACATACTTCATATCATTTAATCAAAAAAATTCACAATAACAAGAATTTACAAAATTGTTTTTAATAGACATTATGTATATTTTCCTTCTTTTTTTTTTTTTTTTTTTTTTTTTTTTTTCCCCCAATGTGACGCTGTGTTGCATCCATTTGTTTGCATCAGCCTTTATTGGTGTGTGAATTGCTAACTTGCATCGGACATTAATTAAATTAAACTAGAAACTTTTAGAAAAGCTTAACACAATTTTTCTTTCATATAGTTATTACTAACAGATAAGGCATTTTAAAACAACTTCTCAACCCTATATCTCATTATTGCTGTATTATTGGTCTAAACCAAGAGTCCATATTGAAAACTAGACACTATATTCATGAAAACAAAGCAGCAACTAAAGGTTAAGTTCATAATTCCAAAAAGGATTTTTGTGAGTGATGTAAGAACTCAAGTGTTTTCCAGAAACAGTTACTAAATCACTTTGGTCACTGTCCACTTTAATAAATTGCAGATATGCAAGTAAATGTTTTATTTAAATAGAAATTATATTCCAATTAGCAGTAGTGAAATACTTGTTAAACCATAATACCTAGTGGCACCTGAAAATCTGTATTTAGATCCACTATTATTCTCTAATATGAATGTTCTATAGAGAAACAATAATTTAAATGCAGATTTTGTAATTTCAGTTTGATTTGTAGGCAACATATATAAATGATAAGGAATGCTTCATGTTAAACAATTTTGATAATTAAGTGTAATCTCTAATAGAATGAAGCTGAATGTCTTAAAGTGTTGAGACTGATGTTTGAGGAAAATGACCTTGTTATAAAGTCAAAGGAATCCGGTTAGCTATCTAAGGCATGTATTAGTAGCATATTTATCATTGGACCACATGATGAGTATCCTGTCAAATATCTATATATGAATAAAGACAAAAAACTTATCTTGGCCACTGCATTACATTCTTTCATGCATTTTATTAAGGCAAACATGAGGATTTTATTTTGCAAGTATTCATAAACAAAAGTAAAACTTTAGTTTTTCAAAGTTTTTAAATTTAAGAGACACTCATAAATATTCATCGGGTTAACTGAAAAGCCTAGGTCAATTATGAAGGATGCAAAGTGGCAATGTCTAATAAATGAAAGTGAGTAAATGATGTTGAATTTTTTATGCAATTGATATTTACATTATTTTAGTATGAAATAAACTTGTGTTTTGTTTTTGTATTTTTTTTTTGTTTTTTTAATAACAGGAAGTTATGAATTGAAATGTTTTCTTTTAATTTTTTAATATTTTTATATTTGTATATATTGGCTTGGGATAGTAGTAATTCTTTCAGGAATGGGGATATTTGAAAAAAATCCAAAGTGAAGATTTATATTTTGATAAGATTCAATAGCAGCACTCTTGATAATTTTATATCTAAGTTACTTTCTCTTAATACATGTGGCATTCTTAGTTGTGGTTGAATTTATTTCTATGTATAGCTAATGCATTTGATAAATTGTTGCATATAAGATCCTTTTTTGTCTTCATAGATATGTTTTTGTTTTTTATAATTTCTACAAGCATCCTCCATAATTTACCTAGACTTTTCAGTTAATCTGATGAATATTTATGAGTGTCTCTTAAATTTAAAAAATTTGGAAAATTATCATTTATACTTGTTGAAAAATAAAATTCTCATATTTTCCTTGATAAAGTCCATGAAGATGAAACATGTTGGCTAAGATAAGTTTTTCTTTTGTCTTTATTCATATTGTCCTTTTACAGATATATTGTTGTTATATCTGAAATTTTATATATATATATATATATATATATGGTCACTCGTATTGAAGGATACCTGTCTACTAGGGCAGCTAACCAATCCCTATTGCAGACGCTTGCTCAGGCACATTTGTGTTTGTTCAACACCCACAGAGCCCGCCTGTATTTTATACTGCAATTATACTATAGTTACAGTTTCTGGGGAACGAGTGTGTTATCTAGCATGATCATCAATTTGATCAAGGCCAGCATGCTCAAACCCTCCATCACGATGACTTTGTGCTAGCACAGCTATTGACTGCCCCCAAGGATACTGTCTACCCAATATATATATATATATATATATATATATATATATATAATGTGTGTGTTATACCATACCTGTGGACTATAATGGGTATTTTGTATGTTGATTCACTTGCAATTCACTTCTAGGAGTTGATTACTTACTACACGCTGCTGGAAAATCTTGTATGTTTCTGTTATAAATATTATCATTCCATTTTCAACCTTTGTTTTGGTTATTCTTATTCAGTAACCTTTTTCTAGGTTACAACAAAATATATAAATAAAAACATTTAATTAAGTATGCTACATCTTTATTAGTCATCAATTTTATGCTAAGTAAATGACTATTTTGCAAAATTTGCTATCAAATATCACAAATCAATGGCAAATCTATAGAGTAAAAATTGCTTTTAATGTATTTGTTTCTTAAAATAGGTCTTAATCTAAAGAAAAATTCAAGTTCTATCTACAGGTTGATCAATTGAACAGCTTCTAAGTTTGTAGACTATTGATCATAAAGTGTATTGAGATTATTTTCTGAATTAATGTTTCTGACAAAACCACTCCTTAAAAAAAAAATATTGTTAATGAAGATTTGAATTGATTAATACATTTCAGAATTTCAATATATCAAAAATACCTGATACACTTGAGAGCTTGCTATGATTCATAAGACAGGAAGTGCGAGAAGGATCCCTTATCCAAATTGAATGTCAAAAGTCCATACACACCAATTGCTTGATGCACACAGAACCAATTTTGTTAACTTTTCCTGCAATCTTGTTTTGCATCTTTTTTTAAGATGGTTGTGTTCAAACTTTTCTCATTATTTCAGTGGGATGAAGCAGTTAATTTATATAATGTAATTGATATGGCCAGAGATGGTAATCAAGTTTTTATTGCAGTTATATTTAATCAAGGTGATATGTTACAAGGCATTTTGATATATTCCTCGTCCATGTGACTACTTAGTAAATTTTATCTCAAATTTATGCTAAATGTTCTAATTACTTTCAATTGTACTTATAGCATGTGTAATACATGATCTTTTTAGGTGAGAGAGATTAGTTTATTAAATGAATGAATTAATTACAGAACCTTTTTCAAATAAACATTTCTTTTTGCTATCACTAACAGTGACATTTTGAGTTTTTACATTTTCAAAAATAGATTTGCAAATGAAGATTAATGGAGGATTAAAATCTTACTCTGCAATCAATGAAGAATTTGGTGATTTCTCTGAATATAACAAACACACTTAATCGTGGATAAACTTTTATTTAATGTAGACAAGTGCACTATTAATGAAAAGAGAATAAAAGTGATCAGTGATGCTAACTTAAATAAAACTCACATCACCTATTGATTCCTTTTTATATAAATATTTATTGAATGAAGCCAACTTGATAGTGACGTCAAATACAGGAAGACAAAAATAGCAGTGACTTTCAAAACAATTTTGATAACCAACAGATTCTGTCATCCAGCAACAAAATCTCTGATCAGAAGATTGTGGAACCACCTCTTAATTGCTGTTGTTCCCAGGGCCACCCTCACCTGGGGTGGTAGCACCTGTTAGGGTTCCAGCTATAGGCAAATAGTGAACCCCCAAACAAAAATAAAACACTATGAAAGACTAAAAATACGTTTTTATATAAAAAAATATCAACAATACATATTTATAGCAAAGTTACAAACAATACTTATTTATAGTACATATTTAGTTGAAGCCATAAAATTGTTTACAAAATATTTAGATTTCGGCATTAAATAATCCATAAAGGTGTTGATATGCCACCAAAGAAAATCAACCAAGCTGTCAAATACTCTTTCTTTTTATGTTTATATATGCACTAAAAATACAGTTGATCTATTAAGCCAGCATACAGATGATAGTATCTTTCAATTGTATAAAAAAATTCAAAGTAGGCCTTGAACTGTTTTTCACTTTCTTTCTCTAATAATTCTTTTTGAAAATGAATGCATTCATAATATCAACAATAAGAAATCTAGATTAATGAAATATTGTAGAGAATACAACCAAATTAGACTTTACAGATGATTTAGAATTTTGTCATATTCAGAGAATTTTGTCATATTACAAGAATTCAAAGAAATGGGTTAAAAAATAAGTTCAGGTTCTGAATTCTATTAGAAGCAGGAATATTGACCAAATATGATAAGAGGGATGTAACATTATCTTTCACGCAGGAAACACCTGCTTCATTTGAAATCTTGAGTTTTACATGGACTTTAATATCAATCACTCATTGCTGGTGGGGAAATATACGCCTATCTCACTCACCAAGTCAGCCCAGGGAAGTTTTGGTATATTTGATTCTCATGCTTTCCAAGGGCTCTATTAATAGGAAGCATAATTATTAATAGTTTTAATATCAGATCAGTCACCCTACTATTAGGCTTTTGAAGTTGCTTCATAATGATAGCCTATATATTAAAAATAGCAGAGATTCTTCTGTAGAAAGCATGCTTTAATGTGTAAACAAATATTTTATCAGCGGTTTTCTCATGTTTATGAAACTTTTCTTTTTTTTCATGTCTTTGAAGAAACTTAAGAAGCATTTCCACTTTGTTCTCTGATGTCTTCACATCACAAAGAGTTTTTCCTAAAAATGTTTTATGCTGGATTAAAAATATCTAAATCATTTTCATTAAATAATTTTTAATTTCTTTAAAGAAAAAGGAGTAATTACATAAAAAATAGAATTAAGAATTTTTTTTTTCTCTTTTTTGATAAATTTAATTATAAATGGGAATAAATTGTTAACATTTTGTTGTATTTCTTTTGCATTTTTAGACAAGTCCCATCTTTGTAAATTTTTCTCAGATCTCTGGAAAACTTAGACTATTATTTTTTTGTCTTGTGCAACATATCACCTTCAACAGAAATAGCAGATATTATTGTTGCTGCTGCTTGTCTTTAAAAAATTAAAAAGAGGAACAAAAAGAGACATTTGTTGATCTCAATCATCATTAAGCTGCAGGAAATGAAAAGACACTCTCAAATTTTATTTATTGATAATTATTAAATTCTATAACATGCATCAGCATGCATTATTTCTACATATTTTTTATAGATTTTTTTTTTTTTTTTTTTTTTTTTACTTTCATTTTATTTTCTCTTTTTTCCTTTTAACTTCATATTATTTTGTTTTTTTTTTTGTTTTTCATAAGATTTGCTATGGAAATAACTAGCTCACTATTTTTGTTGGTTTTTCCATAAGAAATATTTCTCAACAAAAATACATTCTTCTATTTTTTCCATTCTTTTGTTATTTATTTTATTTATTTATTTTTTTCATGATGGTTAATGATTTTCTTTCTTAGTTTGTATTATCTATTATAATTATTGGAAACAAAAAAGAACTATTCATTATTCAGATCCTCCTATAAACAAAAACTGTGATACTGTGGAACTTAGAGAGTCTCAAAAGCTCTTTGGCCAATACATGGAAATTGTACTTGCCATTTGATTAATAAAATAATTGAATAAAATTACATTTGAAAAAAAAAATGTGAGTTTTCTGTTCTTTCCATTGTTACTTTAGCTTTTCTTTTTTTTAAACATGGCTTCCTTCCCCATTGTCTGAAGATAATTGGAATTTATGAAGAAAACAACAATCATTTTGGACAAGATTTTGCTAATAATTTTGTGATACAAAATTGCACTGTTATCCAGTCTTAAAAGTGTGATTGCAAAAAAAAAAAAAAAAAAAAACATTTCCATAAAATGCCTAATTTGGGGAGTAAAAAAAATAAAAAAATCTTTTCAAAGACTTGATATTAACTTTTGATTCTAATAGAATAAATTAGAAAAAAATGTTGATTAATAGTGATTGACTGCAGAATGATTGTTGGGGCCAGAAAGGCAGCACCCTAAGTTTTCCTTGGCAATAATAGTACAAGGAATATATGATTACTGGATAGACATTGACAGCATGTGAAATCTGCTGACGCTCACAAGTAATACAAAATTGGCACTATTGACAACTGACAAAAATGTTAATCATTCAAGGAAAGTGAACATTGCATCAGATCACATTCCAATTCAATACTGATGCCACTCAAACTATCATATACACTGCATCCCATGTAGTTTTCATAGCTTCATCAAACAGGAGTCTTACTGTATATTGTGCATAATATGAGAAATCTAGAATGAAAATTAAAAAAAGTGCGGTCATATTATACACAGGTACATGATTTTAGAAATTTTTACTCCACTTAAAAAAGCTCTTATTTGAAACAAGATTGCAAATACAGTTTTGTTCGCAACAAAAAGTTAGTTTATATTAACAATATCTATCAATAATACTACAGAGTACCCAGTAAAATGGCAATTTTATCAGTTTTCAATTTCAGGAATAATTGTCCTTGAATAAATTTCTTAAATGTTCATGACCTTGAATAATCATTCAACTCTCACAGTATTACTTATTAGGTTGGTGCAAAAATAATGATGTAATAATATCGTTTTTTGACGTTAAAAAATATGTCAAAAAACGACATTATTACGTCATTATTTTTGCACCAACCTAATAATTCTGATTGGTTCTTTTATGATTGATTATTTGCTGCTCAATCTTGTGAGTTGGCATTTAAAGGTTATTTGCAAACAACTTTTGTCTTTCATTCTACCCTTCTCTTATGGCTAAACAACTCACTAATTTTGAGTGTCAAGTAATCATAGTTTTCAAAGAACATCTGACATGGGGATTGATGAAATGTGCAGAAATTCTTCCTGAATTTTTCAGTCATATCAGTTGTCATCAGTTTTCAACAGTTGTCTTATCTTTTTGAATTTACTGCTTTTTTTACTGAGCACCTTATAGTATCTTGTATACTCCATGTCACATTAGCAACCTTATTCAAGTAAAGAGAGGAACTATATGTTATTATGTAGCGATCTATAGGATGGCACAGTATCTCCCAGCCAAGTTACCGTATGATATCCATGACCACCCACACCCCATGAGGCCTGGCATTGTCATTGATGAACAGATTAACCAATACTGCTCCTACTTCAGTACCTATTGCACACGTTCTAACTACTGCAAGTACATGTCTGCAGGGATGGTTTGGCCCATTGTCAACTTGTCCACCAGATACAGAGCATGACCTTGCATGGGTGTAGAGGTGGTCTTTTAGTGTGAAGCAGAGGCTCCTGTGGTGACAACCAATGTCTAGCACACTTGGAAGTGTCATACAGTACCCACTTTTTGTCACTGATGAGCACTCAACCAATTCTGAATACATTGCAATGCTGAGAAAGCAACAAAAAACAGGCTAACACTCATTGTTGCTTGTTAGATACCAACAGGGTGTGGGGTATGCACTTGCTCAATTTAAACACCATCTCTATAGATTGCAGATGAAGTCTACATCAGAAACCTGAAAGCATTCAGCAAGGCCACCACAGGTTTGGCTGCTATCCTCCTCTATGGCTGCCTTCAAGACCTCATCATCCAAGACCTGTGGCCAACCATCATGAGGTTCATCACAAAGAGACAGGTCTCTGAACTTCTGGAAGCAATTCCTGGCAGTGTGTTCATTCACAGCATTATCTACAGAGACTTGATGTATTCTGAGATTTGCTGCAGTTTCAGACAAGCCCAAGTCATAAAGTAGACAACTCCGAACAAGTTAGTTTGGCATCACCATGTTTCCTCGCCACTGCTGGAGCTATGACTGATGTGTGTGCACAATGCACTTGCATTGGTCAAGAGAAATGCCTCATCCCCACCACTTTTCCAGTATGAGATGCATTCATTTGCATATCAGTGATCAATTCTTCCCACACAATGTAAAAAATAGCAAGGACTTTTTGGTTATATATATATATACATGTGATGATGTGTGAAGCCCCATAGGTAGTGTAGGACAACATGAGAAAAGTTGTTTAGGGGTCTTGTATCACCCTACACTCAATGTGCAACAGTTTTGTATAGATTCTTCCAAAAAGTGTAGACTGTGTACAAACTTAAATGATTATAATCAGATTATATGTGCAAAGTAGTCTAGCAGTTCCGTTCACTGTTGGATTGTCATACATTGAAAATCATGGAGTGTACATCATAGATATATAGATATAGATAATAAAATATACTTTTAATGTATGCTATATTTATGGGTTAAAGTGCTCAATATTCCTTTGGATCTTGGTAGTATAGTTAAGAGGGAGCTCTGTGGTCTGGGTAGTACATGGGTACCATATACCATCACCCTGGCCTTGTAACATGGAGAGGCTGCTCCAGTCTCATGACATGTTCCCCCTCTTAGCCATATCAACAAGATCTAAAGGAATACAGTTACATATTATAAATGTGAGTTTACCACACACACACACACACACACACACACACACACATACATATATATATAATAAAAATATAGTTTTATGATATGCTATATTTACAGTTTAAAATGCTCAATATCAGGGATAGAACATATGTAAATATGAACATGGACATTGAGGTCAGCACCTGGCAGTAACAGTCTGTTCTATACTTAAATGCAAGTGAATTTTTTCGAAGCTCTATACTAAACATTAAATCTGTTACGAAAAAAGAACTAAACAAAATGAACACAAAACGATCAGTTTTAAAAGAGGACTCATAACTGGAAAAACCGCATGAAAAAAGAATGTTAACAACAAATACTTTTTCGCACCCAACCCAGTTCTACGGAATCAGAATCAACGTTGAGTTTAAGCAAGCGAATGAGCCAATTGGAGTAAAGTGCCATGCAGATTTAAATTTTTCCCACTTGTGACAAATGCAGCTATCGATTTTTTTTGCATGCTAGAATGCTAGTTAACATTCATGTCAGTCAGATGTTGGCTCTCACACTAGCCAATAGAATCTTCCTGCCTATTCGTAGCAGCCAGCTATAGGCTCTCACTCTGGCCAGTACAAAATGGCCGCAAACTACATGAAAACTGCCGTAGAAGCATGAAAAAAATCGATTATTTCCACTATTGATGGGAGTTGGGAAATGCAAAGTTCATCTTGTCCTTCCGGCTAACTTGGAGTATGTGCATGTAAATTTTGGCGCAAATCCGTCGAAAATTGCAGCCGTGCATTCATTACACACATCCTGCCTTATATATATATATATATATATATATATATATATATATATATATATATAAGTGGACAGTGAGGTCAACACCAAGCAGTTGACCTTAGTGTCCACTTTTATATATATATATATATATATATATATATATATATAAAAGGATAAAAATATAGTTTTAAGGTATGCTATATTTCTGAGTTAATGTGATCGATATCAGGGATAGAGTATATGTAAATATATGGCCTGACGATATATATATATATATATATATATATATATATATATAAAAGTGGGCATTGAAGTCAACACCCAACGACAACAATCTGTTTCATGCAGTTATTAGGTCATATATTTACATACACTCTATCTCTGATATTGAGCAATTATATATAAAATTTGACACTGAAATCAACACCCAGTCTGTTTTATGCTTGAACATAATCTCCAGGACATGAAACAGACTATCACAGCCTAGTGTTGACCTCAGTGTCAACTTTTATATTTATATTTACATATGCTTTGTTTTTGATATTTAACACTTTTACCCATAAATATAATGTGTGTACATGTAGAATGTTGTGGTTATTTGTCCTTTTCATCATTTTTTTCACTTGCTGCTTACTCCTTATTGGTTTTTGACTTTTTTCTCTTTTTCCTCTTTTCTTTAAGTTGTAGCCATTTTAACTTCCAATTTTCCCATATATTTTCTGTCCATGTTAATTCTTGAGAGATCTAGTATTTTCTTAAGTTAGGAAAACTGTATTTCATTTTTTACATAAATAATTTTTTTAATGCTTAAATAGTAAGGTAAATATTTATATAAGTCTTCACTTGGCCATTATCTTGTTTTCTTATCTAATTTGCTGGTGTCTTAAGTATTATGGTATTAATTGTAGGGGATTATGTTTATAATTACATATTCATTTATTATTGATTGAATTTGTATACATATGTTTATATTTACCTCCCCCTCCACATATAGATATATTGATATAGATATATGCACATATATATTTGTTCCCCTGGCGACATCCTTGGTCCTACCCTTTTTTTAATTTTTATTAATGATCTTCTCAATGGCATCAACTCTCAATTTAGTATCTACACTGATAACACAACCATTTACTCCTGCCTCAATAGTAAGCCTGATCAGTCTGACAATGTCAAAATTGCAGCTGCTGTCCAAAATGAGCTCAAAAGCTCCTTCATAAAATCTAAAGAAGAATCAGCAATATTATTAATCCTGATCTGGCAGCATGGCTTCAGGCACTTTACCACCATCATAAGGTTGCCTCTCTGTGCCTTTTCTATAAATACTTCCATGCTAATTGTTTGGATGAGCTCTTCACTATTGAATTGTACATATGGGGACTAGTAGTGCATGTAGTAAGACTAGTAAGTAAGAAAGTGTTGTTTTGGTATAACGAATATTGTCATATGTTTGGGTCAGTGATTATGGCTATCTAAGTTTAATTATAAGACCAACCTTTTTCTCCATTTCCTATTTTAGTTTTGTTCCACATTTTGTATTTTTATACAATTACATATCACTCTTATCTATGGTACCTAGATTTTTTGAATTTAAGCGCAGTACTAGACTGGCATCAAGATCCTATCAATTTACAGTTGAGCTGGCTAGATGTAGCCATAAGTTCTATGCTAACAGTTTCTTTTTTCACACTTCTCACTTATGGAACTCCCTTCCAGCTCCATGATTTCAAGCCAACTTTAATCTGCAAAACTTTAAATACAATGTCAATCGTTATTTACTGTCCTCCTGATTACTCTTTCCTCTTCCCATTCAGTATTAATGTTTCTGTTAATTCTTCCACAACCCTTAACTCCTTGTGTCTTCATGGCTTTGCATGGAGTGATCCTGATTATAAAAAAATATATACAAATGTGTGAATACAAACACATGCATCTCTGTACTTTGTTATTAATATATAAATTAGTGCTTAAATAGTAAGGTGATTTTTTTTTCAAAAATTTTAGAGTATTAATTATGGGTGGTTATTTTCTTTGTTGTTTAAATATAGGCATATAGAGTATATAATATATACTCTTGTATACACACACACTCTTCAATGTATGAGAGTCCTACAGTTCAGATGCTACTCTGCTCAGGAAATTTAAATCATGGAATGACTTCCTCAAAGACTCAAAGAAAGAAAATTGATAGAAATGATGTGGTTCTACATTTTTTAGTGGAATGATTTCAAGTTTAACAAATATTATTTTGTATATCTAAGGAGGCTGAATAGATATTTTTTGAACAATGCCAATCTTGGTGCAAAATTATTTTCATTGAGCACCTAGTGAGAAAGGAACTTATTAATACTCATTTTCATAACATGCCTGTTAAGCATCCGTCTATGATAAATGCTCCAACGTGGTACAGTATATGCATCACAAATTAAGAAAGCAATGGCAAAGAAATCCAGTTAATATTCATCGTCTTTAATATCATCATCACTGTCACTTTTCGTATCAAATCCCACTTCTTCATAATCCTTCTCTAAACATGCCAAATTCTCCCGTGTGTCAGTAAACTGATCCATTGTCATTCCCTCTGAAAGGTACCAATGCAAAAAAGCCCTTTTACGGAACATCAAATCAAATTTGTAGTCAAGACGTGCCCAAGCATCTCTCACTGCTGTTGTGTTACTTAACGAACACACAGCTCGGGTTGTGCTCCCTAAGTCACCTCCAGGTACAGCATGAGGGGTGCTGTTATTGATTCCAACCTTAAATCCTGTTGGACACCAGTCCACAAACTTCACATTGTGCATAGATTTGACCTTCTGGATTGCACTGTTCACTTTACTTGGAACAATGTCTCCTCGATAAAGAATACAGCAGGCCATATACTTACCTGAATATGTATCACAGTTGATCATTTGGCTTGATGGGAGAAAACACTGACTAGTCAAGTATAATGATGTAATAGTTTCACGGAGCATTTTTTCTGGAGGTAGGAAAGGAGCATATGTGACCACTGGGAAATGAATTCTGGGATATGGTACTAAATTTGTCTGGAAGGAGGTGAGATCAGTTCGGAGAGTACCGTCAAACCGCAAAGGAGCACTAATTGAGCTTAGTACTTGAGCAATGATACGGTTAATGTTCGAAAAACTGGGATTCTTACAGGAGAGTTTACTTTGACATATTCGATAGATAGCTTCATTGTCAAACATAAAGCTACAGTCCATGTCTTCAAGTGTGAGATGTGTGGTGAGCAATGAGTTGTAAGGCTCAACCATGCTGCTAGACATTTTGGGAGAAGGGTAAATAACGAAATCAATTTTTGTTTTTTTTGGAAAATGTTCACTCAAAATTTGCATGAGAAGAGCTGTAAATCCTGATCCAGTTCCACCACCGAAACTATGCGAAATATTAAAACCTGCAAAGAAAAAAAGAAAGAAACTTTATAGTCATTTCATATGAAAATAACTAAATTTCAGGCAAAAGCAGGATTCACAATTTATACTTTTAAGAGCTAACCAGTAAAAAAAGATATTAAAGATTTAGATTTAAAATCCAAAACTTAAAAGTTCCAATGTTAGAGAGAAGTGTCAGGTACTTTTTAGGACCAATCAGCTTTTAGCCAACTTAAATATAAACCTGTTCACAGGAGCCTCCAACTTACAATAAATAAACAGGGTTCACAGTTTATACTTTTAAGAGCTAACAAGAAAAAAAGGTATTTACAATCCAAAATTTAAAAGCTGCAATAGTAGAGAGAAGTGTTAAGCACATTTTAGGGAAACCAGGTCAGAGAATTTCTGAAACATCACTACTTTTGCAGAGTGCTCACATTCAATTGTTGCCAGTACTTAATAACATTGGTCAAAAGAGTGAAATTACCAGCTATCAATGGGAGATAAGAACCAATTGCAATGCCAGCAGAAGGGCTGCTATGATGCAAATAGCATTAATCAAGATGAAGGAAAAAATGAGTCATAAGTCAGAGTACATGAGTCATTTGCATCTTGGACTGTGTAGGTGAAGGTCAGTCAAAACACCCATACTAACCAATGCTAACTGTTGAAAAATGTTTCCAATGGCTGCATGAATGTTGGGACTGAACCATATATCAATGAAAGTTTCCCTGTTTCAATGTTGGGACTGGATCTTGTATCAATGAAAGATCCCTTGGTTCAATGTTGGGACTGGATTGTGTATCAATGAAAGATGACCTGTTCAATATTAGAATGGGATCTTGTATCAATGAAGGTTCCCCTGGTTTAATGGGAAGGTTTCACCAAGTTCAGAAATTGACTCTTGTATCAGTGAAAGATTTCCTGGTTCAATGTTTGGTGTGAATATTTTAAAGGTTACCCTGCTTCAATGGGAAGGTGTCCCCAGGTTCTGGGGAATGAATTTTGTATAAATTAAAGATCTCCTGGTCCAGTGTTGGGTATGAATCTTGTATCAATGAAAGAACCCCTGGTTCAATATTGGGATTGAATCTTGGATCAATGAAGGTTCCTCTGTGTCAATGTTGGGACTGAATGTTGTATCAATGAAGTTCCTTGGTTCAATGCTTTCTCCTAAATAAGATGAACAGTGGGATGTACATCATTAACTTGAGGAAGCAATGGCACCAGGATGTACATAAAAGGCAAGCTTGTATAATAAATTCTGTTAGGAAACATCAGGTCCTATTATTTATGTGGAAGGCACTTTGTTGTATACCACTTACTTCAGCATCATTGATGATTTGTACAATTACTTCATTGCAAGAGTCTTCTCCAGTGACTGTAGCACCCACTGTAAAAGACTGTTGCAATGCTATACAATGGTTTAAGGAACAGAGAAAAGACTTCACTGTGTTGCCCTCACTACCTCACTTACTCTTAGAGCACAGTTGGCCTAACAAAAATATTTAAGAAAAGTTATCCCCCTTTGACCGGAGGGCTGAAAAATAGAGGTTTTGTCACACACCTTTATGGAAGGACAGGGCATTCTGGGTACAAGGAGTTCAGTTATGACATCAAGGTGAGCTAGACAGATCCCCAAGGCCCACATCTTATTATTACACATCCAGCAGCTCCACTCACCATTCAAATTATATTTCAATTAATAAAGTTTTGTTAATAGTTTATCCTCTTGTTCATCTTTTTATCTTTCTTCATATAACCACATTTCACCCCATGGGAACATAACAAAATTAGCAACAAGGTATGTCTGAACAATGTAGACACACACACAAGGATGGATTCAACAATTCAGCAACTCTTAGAGCTACACTTGATGGAATTACATCCACATTAGTACCTTCAGAAACAAAAATAACCACGTTCAATCATGGAGTTTCACTATAACCCTGCTGATAAACAGACTTTCTGCACATGGTTTGCACAATTCAAGGATTTTTTCTGGCTGGAATTTAGGGGACAGGTGGATGATTGGAAAGTCAGGGTCCTTTTATGGAAACTTGGACCTTCTAAACACGACCGCTATGCAAACTACATTTTACCAAAGCACAATTTCAATAAAAGAGTTGAGACACTAAGTCAGATATTTGAGCAAACTTCTCTTTTTAATATGCAGTTTAATTGCCTTAATATTATGAAGTGTGACTCAATCAATTTTGCTACAAAGAATGTGAGGGATTTAAAATTCTCTTAATCACCAATGCACAGTTTAAGTGTTTAATCTTTGTATGTAGTTTGAGATTGGCATGTGATGCGAACATTCTCACAAGGATTCTATCCCAAATTGAACAAAACCCTGACATTACTCTGCAGCAAGTTTCAGTGGAGTGTCAATGACCAGTGACTCTTAAACATTGTTCGACTATGATACAACAGTCACTACCTTCAACAACTACTGCAGTCAACACTGTTCAAAGACAATGCTGTACCACACCAGCGGGTTTGACAGACAAGAAACCTCCATCTACTTGCTGGAATTGTGGTAGCTGGCATTTTGTTCAGTATTGTCCATTCAAGTTACATCGCTATTGAGAACGTAACCAAATGGGACACAAAGAGGGATTCTGCACCCCCCTCACCATGGCACAAACCAACACACAACACCCACATAACAAATACAGTCAGTGTAGGAAAACACGCACCAACAGTTTTGTTGCAAATTTTCTCCCAAACTCTAAGTCAAACCACAAATATGTGGCAGTAGAACTGAATGGCTGTCCTGTTCGTCTACAAATTGACACAACTTCGGATATAATACTCATATCTCAAACACTATGGAAAACCATAGACCAGCCTTCACTAACATCAACCAATCATGTAACACAAAATGCATTGGGAGATTGCATCCATATCATGGGAAAATTACCATTAGCCATCACACTCAAGAACAAAACAGTGTCTGGAATTATTTATGTTTCAGACTCTAGTCACAACCTATTGGGACTTGATTTTATTGAGTCACTGGGTCTTCTGGACACTCCACTCAATTCTGTGTGCAATGTAGTATCCAGACCTTTATCTCAGGGCACCATTATCGACCTGACCAAACAGATAATCAGTAAATTTTCTGCAGTTTTCAAAAATGACTTGTGATGCTGCACTCAGACAGAAGCGACATTCTCCCTCAAGCTATCCACTAAATCTATCTTCCAATGCAAACAACCAGTACCATATGCTGCCTTGCCATTGGTAGACAAGGAATTAAAATGTTTGGAAGAAATGAAAGTTATTACACTTGTAGCATATTCACAATGGGCAGCATCCATTGTAGTGGTTAAAAAAGCCAATGGCTCAATTCGATTGTGTGCTGATATTTCAACTGGGCTTAACACAGCACTTGAGGACCACCAATATCCATTACAGGTCCCAGATGATCTCTTCATCATACTCAATGGTGGAACCTGCTTTGCAAAACTAGATTCCACAGAGGCCTGTTTGCAGGTGGAAGTTTCTAAAGCTGCCATAGAACTGCTTATAATTAACATGCATCATGAATTATTCCAATTTACGAGGCTCCCTTCTGTAATAAAAACAGCCCCAGCCATATTCCTGCAGATCATGGATACTATGTTAAGAGCAGTAGATGATACAGCTGCATACATAGACGATATTATAGTTGTCAGTCAATCAAGTAATGAATTAACAAAACAGGTCAGTAATGTCCTGACACGTATTCAGTGCCAGTTTTACTTACCTGGGCTTTATATTTAACAAAGAAGGTTGTCATCCAAATCCTGAAAATGTTGCAGATATTCAATGAATGCCACCCCCAATAGATGTCAGCAGTTTATTCTCATTTATCGGATTGGTGAGTCACTATGGTAGTTCCCTACCTTCACTTCACCAAATTAAGTCACCACTCAACAGACTATTAGTGACAACAAATGGTCCTGACCCAGAGACTTCCAACAATCTTTTGACAAAATCAAATCATTGTTTAACTCAGACCTACTAATGACACATTTCAACCCAACATGGAAGATTGTGGTGGCAGCTGATGTTTCAAGTCATGGTGTAGTAACAGTGATCTCACACATATTCATAGACAGAAAGCCATCTTGCATGCAGCTAGTTCCCTGAAAGCTGCTAAACATAATTGCAGCAAGGTGGAAAAGGAAGCTCTTGCACTAATTTTTGCAGCAAAGAAATTACATAAGATGCTATTTGGATGTTCTTTCACACTTCTGACTACAAGCCATTACTTTCTATACTTGGCTAAAAAAAGCTATCCCTCGATGCTCAGCTAGCTGTGGGTGACCATATTATTGGAGTACAATTTTAACATTCAGTACTGCAAGACAATGAAATTTGGTCAAGCTGATGCCTCATCAGTACACAAACAGCACCAGACAATGATACCATCATTGCTGCCATTAGTGTTGAAGACGATTTCAAATGCATGCATGCTCACTGATTGCATCAGAACAATTCCTGTGACAAGTGCTGACATAAAATGGGAAACACAACAAGACTCAATCATACAAAAAGTTGTCAAGTTTTGTCATTCATGGCCTCCTAACACCATAGGAGTCCATCAACAGTTTCAGTGTCACAGTGAGTCTCTATTGGTAATTGATGATTGTCTAATGTTAGCATATCATGTTGTTGTTCCCACTAAGCTCAGACAGGCAGTTCTGAAAAAAACTACATTCAGGACACCCAGGCATTAACCAGATGAAAGCCATAGCTCACAGTGCTGTCTACTGACCTAACATAGACAAAGACATAGGACATGCTGTTAAAAGTTGCTTCCAATGCATGGAAGCACAGAAAAATCCACTTCGAATTGTTGACTCACACTGGACATACTCAGAGCAACCTTGGTCTTGTGTGCACATTGATTTTGCTGGCCCTATCAATGGCCTTAGTTTTCTGCTAGCTGTAGATACCCATTCCAAATGGCCAGAAATCTTTCCAATGCAACAGACACTCATTAAACAATTGCAATCCTCAGACGACTATTTAGTCAACACGGGCTACCTGAGACACTGGTCTCAGACAATGGGTCACAATTTACATTGGAGTTGTTCCATCACTTTTGCATCTCATGCTTTTTACACACATCCGGGCACCACCTTATCACCCACAATCCAAAAGTCAAACTGATCGCTTTGTGGACATGTTCAAACATGCTCTACTTAAAGCAAAGGGAGAGGGAGCAACAACAGAGGAGACACTGCACACTTTCCTCCTTTCTTACCGATTAACACCAAATAGAGTCATGAGGAATAGTCTACCACTGGCAGTGGCACTCATGGGTCGAGAGCTCCATATTACATTATTCTTATACGTTATTTATATATACACAAATATTTAAGTAAATGCTCTTTTTATAATAAACAGTATTCAGTGTTCAATGTTCAGTTGTTAATAATATTTATTATAAACAGAGCATTTACTTAAATATTTGTGTATATATAAATAACGTATAACAATAAATATATATATATATATATATATATATATATATATATATATATATATATATGTATATGTATGTATATATATATATATATATATATATATTATATTTTTATATGTGTGTGTGTGTGTGTATGTATGTATAAAAGTAAAAGACAATAGGAAAACAGTATTATTAGCCAATGCATTTCGTCCAATGTGGACATTTTCAAGGCAAAAAACAAATTCCTATTGTCTTTTACCTTTATACATATTGTCTTTTTCTACAGGTTAACTCTGAGAAATTTTTCATATATATATATATATATATATATGCATGTGTGTATCCTGTAGCTGCTTTATCCATTATCAGTCATGGCTGCTTGATACCAATGTAAAAATGACTGATATATTAGATTTACACAAATGAAAATCAACCTGCAAAGGAAAATCATATTTCAACTTTATTAATCTTGACAAAAATAAGAATCTAAACATTTCTTTTTGAATCTATTCAAAATTTTCTATCATTGAATTTAACTGTATTCATCATGGTCAATAATAATGATAGTAATAACCTGGATTTTATAAAGAGACCTCAATATATATTCACCTTGTAAGCCATCACAGTTCTCAGCTAATTTTTCAACTATGTCTGTAACAGAATTTAACACCTGCCAAGCCATTGTAATGTATCCTCGAGCGAAATTGTTGGCAGCATCTTCAATTCCTGTCAAGAGAGAATCTGGATGGAAGAGTCTTTGGTAAACTCCTGTGCGAATAACATCTGTTAAAAGAAAAAAAGTTTGCTTTGAATAACTCTAATTACAATCATATTATGAAAAATAATTTATGTGAATTGAAAGATTAAGTGTATGTGTCTGTATATGCATGTATGCAAGTTTGTGTGTGTGTTGCACGTGCATTTGCATGTGATTCTTTTCTGAAATACCTGGATTGATTTTGCCTAAGTATTTTAAACAAGCTATATACTAAGTTTCCTAACATAAAGATTTCACAAAATTGGGCTGCATTGATTTAATAGATAAGATGATGATAATTAGCCTAAATCTACCCTGACATTTATTTTATTCAGATGTCCTTGGAGATGCATGAATACTGATATTTCTCTTTATATATATATATATATATATATATATATATATATTGGAAATGAAACAAAATGGAAAAGCTTATAGATGACAAATTTCAGTGATGTGACTTGTATTGAGTTCGCCCTCTTCATATTGGGATGAAAGTGTTATGGGAACTTACCTATAATGATAATGGACTCTTCCTGACACTATAAATACTGTGCCTCTCAAGAGGTATAATGAATGAATGGTGTAACGAGTCAAGACAATATTAGTTCACTCTAAACCAGACGGATAGTCATTACTAACAACTTCAACTTCTTGTACTATATTTCTGTTGTAATATATCTTTGTTATTCTACTCTTGTGTTCGTGTTGTTCTTCCTTGGTTCTAACCTTGGACCATAACTGTGGGGCAAGGATATTGGACCATAACAGAAAGACAAACTGTGTGTAAAGAAAATGTTTTTGAGGATAAGAGGCATAATAAATTAAACTACTACATCAGATCTGATGGCAAGAGACCCAAAAATGTTTTTTTTTATATATATATATATATATATATATATATATACAGGATGTTTAGAAAGTCACTATATTTTTATTAGCAGACATGTTTCAGTACAGGAGGAGAATAGTGGCCACCATTAATATGAATGAATACAGACTTTTCTTATTTTGTTTCTGAGCACCACTATTAGTTTTGTATGAGAAGAGTTTTAATTTTTGTCTGATGGCCTTATGAACAGATCCAATACTAAGATCTTGCTGCTGCACTAACTTTTGTAAGGATTTTCTTGGACTCTGCTGCATACTGTCAGAAATATCCAACAGTTTCTTCTCCAATAGGTATGCTGGCCTTCTACAACATCTGTTATTGTCCACTGATACTGTTTCCCAAGATTTATCAACCCGGTTACAAGCTACATTGCGATGTGGAGTAGGTGTATCTGAAAATTTATCAGTAAAATGCTGTTGTATCAAATTTGTGGATCTACTATCTTCTCAAAATAAATGTTTGACAAAAAGTACACATTCTCCAGTTGTTAAAACAGTGAAATCTGAAATATAAAAAATATGATTAGAAAAGTTCACAGTAACTTTCCAAACACCCTGTATATTAGAGCTATTGGTAGCTGTTGGATTTTAAATCAGCCTACTCTGAGTAAATCTTTTTTTTTTTTCTGTTATTGCTTTCACACTGATCATTGATATTATGTATGAACCATGTCTTGGATTTATTGTCAAGAATTGTGAGATCAGCACATTTTCAATGTATTTTTTTTTGTGAATCCTTTTTCTCTCTTGATCAGGCTGTCATTTATCGCTCTGGCTAGATTTGTTATGGTGCATTTAAAGTGTTATTATGCAGCATATCTCTGCTATAGTCTTCTTTTTTGGTTTCTAAATGTTTTGCTGATGTACACCACAGGGCATTTTTGTACAATCTATTTTGCATATTCCTGCCTCTGTCCTGTTGTTGTTGTTGTTATTGTTATCTCATTTGGTGCTATGTCTCTTATTGTTTTAGAGGAGGTGTGGATGAATTTTAGCTTAAGGTTGGATAAGTTATTTTTGATGATGGCTGTTATGGAGATGGTAGGTAGTATTATATGCTTGCTTTTGTTATAGTTGTTGGGATTATTATTATTTTGTGGATTTTTGTATTTTTCTTCTGTGCATTTTGTAGGCTTTGCTTTTAGCATTGTACAGGAAATATTTTGGATATTGTGGAGTCTGAAATATTTTCAATGTATTTCTCTTCTTCAGGCAAGAATTGAAAATTACAGATTCTTAGAGCTATCTCTGCCTCTTCAGATGCTATTATCAGCAGTGTATCAACATCATTCTCAATGTGCACATGACTGATTTCAAAAACAATAAAATTTTCAAGATTACCAACATCAGAAGCTTTGAAGAATAGTGTAAATTGCTCATCTGTGCTGGGCAAGCCATGTGACAAGAATGGAAGGTTATCTGCTTCCAAAGATCCTCCTGTTCAGCAAACTGGAAGCAGAGGAACATCACAGAAGACATATTAGGACTCCTTAAAAAAACTTTATTTGTTGTAGAGTAGGACTCAGCATACTTCCTGCTCTGCTCTACTACTGTGACAATGAACTGCTCCTGCTTAAAAATCAAGCAAGTAGCCACATTAAAGGAGGATTTGAGTAGTATCTGATTTACTCAAGTTATTCTGTTCTATGTATGAATATTTAATAAACCTCCTCTTCTTTGTTTTCTTTTCCTAATCTTCTGTTCTGTCTATACTCTCTCTAACTACAGCCTTCCTAATTCTTGGCTATATTAAAAAAAGACAATATTACAACACATTTCTTTATTTGTTGTGGAACTGATGAACAGCTATGGGCAACAGAAGCTACTGACAAGGTGACATAAGGTCTTCAAGGCAACTTCACAATCAGTACATCTAGAGCAAAAGTAAGGAAGAAATGCCACAAAATTGGGGCTCTTTACAGTTGCCATACCTTCTCCTACAGCCACTGTGGAAAAAATTATGTATCATCGAAAGCCATTGTGTTGTGGACTAGCTGAACAACCCCATAAGATGGACTGGTCTAAGACTATTTAAATAGCACTCTCTCTTACTAAGCAAGTTAACAATTAACTGTTTATTATATTTATCTGTGTTCTCATCTGTGTACCATATTATTCTCCGGAATAAACTACTTCTTATTTTCTATATGTGTGTCCACCTTTTCTATTTACAGCACAATATATTATTCAATCATTTGTGTGATGTGGCCTAAATTTGTTTTGATTTTAAATTAAACTTTCCTGGATTAAATTTCATTATTTTATAACTTCTATCTTTTGATTGCTTTTTTCTATCATTTAAGGTCAGTTTTCAAGCAAATTACCACTGATGATTCTGATGATTGAATTGTCAATTTTTAAAGTGTCATGGGTGAATGGTCCGAAATCAGAGAGCTCCATGGCACCGTGCCATGTCCCAGTTTTGTCATTGTCTGAACCATTGTACTAAGTCCAATGGTTCCATTATTTTCTGTTGTAACTCAAGAGTAGAGGGGGCAGATTCTTTCTTCAAGACAATATGAGGTTGATTTGTTTTTGAAGTTACCTTCTTCTAGCCTTTGCCTAAAGAGGCATGACCTACAAGGCAGCATGTGGTTGGATTTGAATTCAGAGTTTTTCCTTCTAGGTTGGTTGCCACCCAAGTCTGTCTGTCTTGTTATTTACCCATGGGCGAGAAGATTCATACCTTCTAAGATTATTAGCACATAAGTGAATGTAACTAGACTGGAATTTGAACTCGGCTCTCTAACTCCTCAATCCAAGCTGTTATCCATTACTCTACTGTGCCTCCACGATGACTGAATACAAATCTCCGAAAACATTTAGCCTTGATGAATATTACATTATGCTTATAAATACTTAGCTCTATATGTTTAGGTAGTTGTTATATATACTATTTTTAGCCCTTTTACTTGCCAAATATCAGGGAGGTTGTAATGAACTGTTCTTAGTAAAACTAAGCACCACTTGATTTGAACCTGACAAACTAAAAAAAAAACTTATGGCTATTTGAAGTGCAGCTCCTGTGTCTGTGTGCCACCCATGATAACTCTTGACTTAACTCTCCAAAACAAGTTCTGCAAGTCATCAACCAACTATTTATACACTTTTTCCTTCAGTTAAACAGAAATAATAGGATGTAATATCACAATTTCATTAAGAATTGTTTACATTCATCTTTCCAATTGTAATATCATTTGGTGAGCTGCATTTATTTTGTAATTTTATTTAATGTATTAAGTTATTCATAATATTGTATTAAGTAAACAATCTCTGTTTTGCTCCTTTTTTCAACAGCTTTCAAATTTTGTTTATTATTAATCTTTTGTTGATAAGCACTTTTTAAGTTTTCTTCAAATGTCATCAAGTTTTATTGGGCTTTCTCATTCTTAAAAAGGGAGATAATAAATATGGATTGTTTATATTTTTATAGTGAGGTTCATCCTATAGAAGGCCAGGGGCCACTTGGGGTAAAAGGTTACAGTAAGTTTATGCAGATAGGAGAAGATAAGTGTTAACCCTAGATTTGAACAGGTTAAGATTTTAGTGATCTGGGAAACATCCTCTTGGGAGACGGTTCAGCAGAGCAGTGGTTCACAGGAAGAAGCTGTTTGAGTGAGGAATATGGAAGGAATGTGGGTGGTTTGCTATAATGTGAGTGACATGGTGGGTGGATGTTAGAATTGGCGAAACCAAGGAATGCAGTTTGTCTGAGCATCTTCCATGGAAATAGTGATAGAGCAGTGAGAGACATGTCACATCCCACCTGTAGGAGAGAGGTTGGAGGATGGGAAATAATTTATCCCCCACAAAGACTCTGAGATGCTTTTAGACTCTGTTGAGCCCGGAAAATGAGAACTGGACAGTGCCTGCTAAAATATGAAAACAGTCCTCCATTTTAAGCTGGATCTGGTTCTTGTAAAGGTAGAGGATAGCATGAGAAACTCAAGATTTTATTCCTTCATAAAACTTGACATGAATAGTGTTATACATTCTGAATGTAATTCATTTAATGGAGAGGTTAACTTGAAAATAATATTTGATTATGTATATTTATCTGTTGAACTGAATCTTGGTTCCCCAACTGTGGTTGGCAACCAGTCTAAGAGAAGGACAACATTGTATACAAAACTGTAAAGCACATACTATACAGCCATGGAAAAGATTATGGACGTCACAATTAACTGTGGTAGGATATGTGGATTCTGTGATATTGCCTGAGGCTGATGAATATAAAGTCAGTGGTTATTTGCTTGTAAGGCTGGTCAGACCTGGAAGCTAAAAATGAATCCATAAGAGTAACTTAACTTCGCTTAAATTAATCCAAAAGAGTAACTTAATTTGAGGTAGAGGCTTACAGAGTAAAAAGCCCAATTTATGGGGATATATGGGGAAGATAACAGTTGACCTGAGACTTGAACAGGTTAAGATTGTAGTGATTTGGGAAGCATCCTCTTGGGAGTTGGTTCCACAATGTAGTGGTTGTGGGAAGAAGCTGCTCAATTGGAGCTTATATCTCAGCAATTGAATATGAAGGGAATTAGGGTTGTTCACTATGATGTGCATGGCATGATGGGTCTTAGCCATGAAAGTTAGAACTGGTGGAACTAAGGAATTGCCATAATTCGAGGCCTACTAAAGTTGAGCAGATCTTGATTCAGATTTTCTTTTTCAACACATAGCATAGAGAACATGAATTCCTTTTTAAGGTATGACTTAGTCTTCTCCTTCATAGTCACAAATATCCTAGGGAAAGGTACTAAGAGGAATACATAATAAAATAAGGAAAGGCATAGATATGAATAAATAATACCCCAGGGAAAGATTTCAAGATAAATAAATAATAGAATACATAAAGGCATGAACAGGAATAAATAATACCTAAGGAAAGGCATGAAGAATAATAAATAATAAAATAGGGAAAAGCATAAAAAAGGAATAAATAATACCATAGGGAAAGATTTCAAGATAAATAAATAATGCCCTATGGAAAGGCATGAACAGAAATAAATATTACCTTAGGGAAAGATATGAAGAGTAATAAATAATAAAATAGCTAAAAGCATGAACATGTATAAATAATAAAATAAAGAAAGGCATGAACATGTATAAATAATAAAATAAAGAAAGGCATGAACATGTATAAATAATAAAAATAAAGAAAGGCATGAACAAGGATAAATAATAAAATAGAGAAAATCTTGAAGATGAATAAATAACAAAATAGGAATTCCTTTTGGAGGAATAAATAATACCCTAGGGTATTATTTATTCCTCCATGGAAGAAATAAAACAGGCAATTGATATTTCAAAAAATTGATTAAAAAGAATTCATATATTTTGTGAAATACATTTGTTTGATGCTTTGTCACACATCAGTAGTGATGTTTTTAAGTGATGTCCATTGGGAGTTTTGTGTCTTTCAACATTATATCCCCTCTCCACAGTGACCCAAATGATATTGATCAGTTATCGACTGGTCAGCTACAACTTTCCTCATTTTTAATCACATACTGTGTCTGCTCTTGGTAATTTATAGTCCAATTACTGATAATCTTCAATTCACCAACAATCTACACTCTTCCATAAAAAAGAAGCAAATGTTGTAACGGTTTTGCTCTGGTAAAGAATATGGTGTTACACTTGGCTTGACGTGGTAAGTAACTATCTTTGTTTCTCTCACTGAGATATATACACACACACACACACACACACACACACGAAACCGATTCTACTCTTATAATCTTATTCTTATTTCCATTCATGTTAATCATCCAATCAGCAACAAAAAAACAGTAAATGAGAATTTTGCAAAAGAGAAATTTGGGAGGAAATTTTTCAAAAAAATTGTTAGAATGGAATCTGCTTTTATATCCTTTATTTATTTATGTTTTTGTGAATTTTTATAAAGGTAAAATAGAACTTTTAAAAAAATTGTTCAAAAGCAACAATTTTAATAGAACATTCCTTGAATAACTGAAAATTGTTAGCATCTTTTGATACAGAGCAAACTCATGCACTTGTATGTCTTTTAGATACTTAGAAACCCAGGCAAAGTTGGGTACTTCTGCTAGTAGTCTATGATTTCTTGGTTCAGTATGGAAGATATTTAAATGCATCCCCATGTATATATTAAAATCAACTGTGTTACATGAGCAATAAAAATAGTATTATCTGTGTAACTTGCATTGCTGGAAATGAATGAAGCTGTACACCATTTTCTCTTTGTCATTTGTTTTTATAAAATAGTAAAATGACTCTTCACTTTCTTTACTGGTTGTACACCAGATTCTCTTTCTTGCTGTGGGCAAACAGTAAGGCAGACTGTGTTCTTTAGCCTTGGCTGTCAACTAGTCTAAGAAAAAGACAACTGATTCCAAAACAATATGTAGAGTTCAATCAGCTGTGTATTTTGCAATGTGAATTGTGCCATTCTGTCTACAGATGTCTTGGAGTTTTTACATTTGGATCCAATCAGACAGGAGCAAGAGGAGGAGGCTGAAAATGTGCTGACAATTCTTCTTCAATATAATCCATGTCAAGTGCAAGCCATGACTTCAACTAAAACAAATGGATCAACTGAAAGATTGTGCATAACCAATATATAAAATCAGTTTTGTTGTCCAAAATATTATTGGAATGAATTGTTGTATTAAGTTATTTTCTTACAGTAAAACCTTGATTTAAATAATTGGAAGGAGAATGTTCCCTAAATCCAATAAAATAAAATAAAATCATTTCCTAGAGAAGAAGCAAGTTCTGTAATCTCCATATTTAATGAACATTACTTTATTAAATCCAAGACAGCAAGCAAATGATTAATGTTACATAAAATTGTATAAAATGTCAAATAAAACAATCATATATACTTTTCCTTTCTAATATGGAGAAGATTTTTGGAAGTGGTACTGCATATGTAATCTGCACTGGAATTTACTTTCTACTCATAACTGAAACTTAGAAAATTTCCAAAACTTCATATGTAAATAAGTACTTTAATGGTAATTATTCTGATGAACTCCCCTCTATAGTACCTTGACTTTATGAATTTAAACACAGTACTAGATTGGCAGCAAGGTCTCATCATTTTAAAGTTGAAATGGATAGATGTCACCATAAGTTCTATACTAATAGTTTCTTTTATTGCACTTCTCCCATGTAGAACTCTTTTCCAGCTTCTTGCTTTCCAGTCAACTTTTATCTTCAAAAATTGCAATGTCAGTCGTTATCTTCTGTCTTCTTAATTCTTTTATTTTTCTCTTTCCTTAATACTGTTTTTTTCTCATATTCACTAACACTCAATAATTCCTTGCATCTTAGTGGCTTTATTGCCTTGCTCGGGGTGAGATGATTAAAAAAATCCTATTATCTTTGTTGAATATTACGCTAACAGTGTTGTCAGTACTGGCTTTTAAAACTCAGTTGAGTTTTTCAATACCTCTCTGAATTACTGGTTATTTTTACTAATAAAATTTATCCAACAGTTTCTTAATTTTTAATTTCTGAAATCTGTCAGCTAACAAACATGAAAAACAGTATGAAATTTATCTGTACCTAATAACTTAACACAGACTCCATGAATGATTTATTCTTTTCATCTAACTTTATTCAGTAAAAATAAAAAGTCAGTTTATTATGGCCCATTTCATTGAATCCAATATTTCTTAAATTGAGGTTTTACTGTATTATTTCATTGTGTTTTGAGCAGTAGATTTTGGCTTGGTTGATTATGTTTAATTGCATATCAACACTTCTATGGGTTATGCTGAGATCTAAATATTTTTAATGCAGTTTTATGGTTTCAACTACAAATATTTTGTACATAATTTTATATTTTCAGGGCAAACGTATGTTTTTTAGTATATAGTTTGTAGATGATAAAATGTATTATTGTTAAGTTTTTTTTAAAGACTATTATTGGTCATTTTACTATGAAAATGTATTTTTATATCATTTTTAGTGTTGTATTGATTGTCATTTTGCTATAAAATGTATTGCTGATCATTTTACTATAAAAATATATTATTGGTAATTTTTTATAAAAATGTATTATTGGTAATTTTTTATAAAAATGTATTATTGGTAATTTTTTATAAAAATGTATTATTGGTAATTTTTTTTATAAAAAAATATATATAGAACATATATTTTATATATTGGTAATTTTTTATAAAAATGTATTATTGGTAATTTTTTTATAAAAATGTATTATTGGTAATTTTTTTATAAAAATGTATTATTGGTAATTTTTTTATAAAAATGTATTATTGGTAATTTTTTTATAAAAATGTATTATTGGTAATTTTTTTATAAAAATGTATTATTGGTAATTTTTTTATAAAAATGTATTATTGGTAATTTTTTTATAAAAATGTATTATTGGTAATTTTTTTATAAAAATGTATTATTGGTAATTTTTTTATAAAAATGTATTATTGGTAATTTTTTTATAAAAATGTATTATTGGTAATTTTTTTATAAAAATGTATTATTGGTAATTTCTTATAAAAATGTATTATTGGTAATTTTTTTATAAAATGTATTATTGATAATTTTTTTAATAAAAATATATTATTGGTAATTTTTTATAAAAATGTATTATTGGTAACTTTTTTTATAAAAAAGTATTTTACTCCAAAAATGTGTTGGTAATTTTTTTATAAAAATGTATTATTGTTATTTTTACAATAAAAAATGTATTTTTATACTTTCCTAGTGTTTTGAGTTTGAGGGTTCACTATTTTCCCATAGCCAGGACCCTAACAGGTGCTACTATCCTGGGTCAGAGTGGACATGGAAACAACAGCAATTAACAGGTGGCTCCACGCTCCTTAAAACGTCCAATCTCCTGATCATAACCAGGACTGCAGTAGATTTTAGTAAATAAGAAAGAACTTCCTTCTTTACTACCGTTTATCATTTTTCCTTTCTTACTTCCATTTTTCTTTCATACCTTTTATCTCCTTCATTTCTCAAATTCTTTCTTTCTGGATCTGATATGCCATCGAAAGCTTTAAATGTATTGGAATTACTTTTTTTATTTTGTTTGTGTCTTATAAATAAAAATTTATAAAGTTAGGTGACTTTAGACAAGGCTTTCTGTGTTTGCTTACTTACCTATCACACTTGATTCTAAATCAATCATCAAGGCTCGAGGAACATATGAAGAGTTACGTGTTTCACTAAAGAATGTCTGGAAAGAATTAGTCCCCATGTCAAAATACTGGGTATTCATCTCCCCTGTTGGGAGGATTCCATGTTCTAAACAGTATAATTCCCAGCATGCATTTCCAATTTGTACTCCTGCTTGTCCAATATGAAGACTAATGATTTCTCGCTAAAAGAAAAAAAATATAAAATTTTTAAAAAGTTTAAACTTCATTTATCATTCAATTAAAATTTCTGTGTAAGAAATATTTGAATCACAAGTAAGAATTAGGCTGATTTTGTTAAAATTTAATTTATTCTTAGCATACTCAAATGACTGATTGGGAATTAAAATACTTATTTATTATATATTATATGCTTTGCTATTCAGACCAACATCCTCATCTTGATTGTTATATTCATATTTTAACCATTGTGGTCTCCAGCCTTCTAAAATAATTTTTTTAGTGTCAGGGATTAGAAGAGAGTATGTCATGTCTCTTATCTCAATTATTGTATAAGAAGCATATGTAAAACATACAAAATTTAAAACTCTGCTATGAAATTTGGTAAAAAAAACAAAAATGTATTCCTTTTAAACTAAACCTTTGACCAACTTTACTTTGGTGTTTTTTTCAAACATTAAGATTGGAACTTATCATTTTATGAATTTAAAAATTAAATTTTACACAAGTATTGTAGTGCCTTAATAAACACAGTATTAGCAGCAGCTCTTAATAAACACAATATCAGTAGCAGCCCTGAGGGTATAAAAAACAGGTGAAGCCTCAAGAAACACTCTCTTCCAGTTTTTCTCCTTTCAAAGTGAGTTTTATGAACTTTTCACACTTAAGCCAAAAGAGCTGTGGATATTTCACACACAAACACAGACAAGACACAATTTCCACAAATATTTCTACAATTAATATAAGTCCAGTTATTGATCAAAGCTATTGCAACTTCACAAAAAGATGAAGATCTAATATGTCTTCTAGAGGACAATAATTCTTCATTACAAATGAAGGAAATATATATTCCATAGGTGAAATATTTCATTTGGTGTGACGTTTCTACATGAAATTTGTGGCCTTTTATTGTGTAAACTCTCTATAAAAATCTATTTGACACTCTGCATTCAATATCACACTCAAGTATAAAAGTGATTTGGAGGCTAATTATTAAAAATTATATCTGGTCCAGAATTAACAAAGATACAAGGGATTAGACAGGTCATTGTGTACCATGTAAAAAGGCCAAAATAGTGAGACACACTAAATCAGCTTCTACATTTTTTTCCATTCAGGATACTCAATTTGACTATGTCCATATCAACATCATTGGCCCATTCCCTCCATGACATAAATATCACTATCTCCTCACCTGCAGTGATAGATTCACACATTGGACTGAAATAATTCCCCTTACTGATATCAATACAAAATCAGTTGTGCAGAATTTTATAATTGGTTGGGTCATCAGATTTGGTGTCCTCACAACAATCACCACAGAACACAACTTGAATCCTTACTTTTCACTTCTCTAACCAACCTGCTTGGTACAACTAGAATTTGCACTACTGCTTACCATCCTGAAGCTAACATCATGAAAGAACATTTTCATCATTCTCTGAAGGAATCCCTGAAAATAGCATTGAATTATACTTCTTCAGAATATTCCACTAATATTTTAGGGTTAAGAACTTGTATATGGCACATCTTTACAATTACTAGGAGACTTAGTAATGAACCAAATGAACCACTCTTGGATCCTGCTTCATTTGTAGATATGTTGAGATTGAAAATGTCTCAAGTAATATCCCCATCTCCTAGACAATCAACCCATATAACATATATGCCAGAATTACTCCAAAACAGCAGGTTTGTGTTAGTAAAACATAATACAACCAAACAACCTTTTCAACCACCTTATAAAGGGTCCTTACAACATTGTGAAATGTACACAGAAACATTTCACAATTGTGATTGATAATAGACAAGAAAATATTTCCATTAACTGACTAAAACTGGCACATTTAGAAAATATTAGTGACAATTCATTAGAAACCACCAAGCAGACTCCTTTTGAAGTGGGTGCTATGAACTTTTCACACTGAAGCCAAAAGGGCTGTAGATGCTTCACACACAAACACACTTAAACAGGCAAGTCATACTCAAATACTTTCATGAACAATTTTTGTTGTGTATGCAAGAAAAGAAACTCTTTTTGTTATTTTTGTTAAATAAATGTTATCTTGCATTGCAAATCAATGAGTCTGTTATTTTGTGCATGTACATTTTTCACCATCATTATTTCATGTATTGTAAAATATTCTCATAAGAAACCTTACACATTAATTATTGAAGTAGCCAACAAATACTAAAGTATCTTTCTCATAAAGATTTAGATAGTATTTTACGTAAGATCTGAGACTCTTTTTTACAAATTTGAAAACCAAATTTTAAATTATTTACATTAAATTTATTCAAGCCATTTTTTTTTCATTAACTGCCTGGCTTTCTTTTAATAATTATTTTTAAATGATACTCTCAAAAGAAAGTGCAATAAAAAAAACCTCATCTGTTGTATCATTATTATATTTTTTTTATATTCCTCTTTTTATTAATCTTTTATATAATTTATATTTTTTTATGTAAATTGTTATACTTTCTCCTAAAGGGAAGGGCAATGAACAAACTTAGTTTATGATTTTATTTTTTCTTTATTTACCCTTTAATTATTTTTTATATAATTTTACATTGGCATCTTAACCAGTTCCCATTAGCTTTTCTGTTGTTAGGGAAGGTGGTATGTCACCCTATAGAACAAAAAACAAGACCTGTTAAAGGGCAGATAAGCTTCTTATAGGAGTCAATGGCCAACATATATATATATATATATATATATATATATATATATATATATATATATATATGTTGGCAATTTATATTAAAAAATTAAAGCCAGCACCGAACAGAATCAACTATGAATACTGCAGTAATGTTCTGAAATGCCTGTAAAGGAACAGTTTTTAATACTTTAATGTGTGTGTGACTGTGACATTATAACATAGAGGAAAAAATTACATAATGGATAATTTTTTTCACATTCTAATTTCAATAAAGTTATTTAAACAGCTATAGCACATTTCTCTCATCCTTTAACATCAATACATGGAAGGTTATTCGTGACTATCAAGGGATTTTGTTAAAAATTAGCAGACATAATGTCTGTAATTTATTTAATCAGATATGCCTAAAAGAGAACTTGCTGCCTAATTACACAAATATATATATATATATATATATATATATATATATATATAATTATTTATTTAAAAAAATTATAACATAAATATGTTATAAAATCACTACAAAAATAGCCATTTTGTTTCAACACCTCCGGTGTCTTATCAAGTGATAAATAATTATATCTGCTCTACTCTGTATTGAGCACTCTTTTAAAAATAGTAATTGTTGGTTATTGGAATTCATTCTGTATACACCAATTATATACGTGTTTGTATATATATATATATATATATATATATATATATAGACTGAAAATGGAGTACTGTTGTCATATTCAGGCAAGAGACGCCCAGTCCTCACATTTCAGCCTTGATAGAGTTCAAAAGTGTCTCCTAGTTTTTGTGAGTGACAAATTATTTTCCACCCTCCATCAACCTCTCTCCCACAGGCAGAATGTGGCAAGCCTCTTTCTGCTCTATCACTACTTCCTTGCTTGGACGAAATGCATTCCTTGGTTCTGCCAGGTCTAATCTTCATGGCTAGGACCAGCCATTCCACTTACATTGCAGCAAACCACCCTCTGTAGAAGTAAATTCAACTCAAACAGCTTCTTCCTGTGAACTAATGCTCTGTGGAACAGACTCCCAAGATATTTCCCCAATCACTACCATCTTAACTTGTTCAGGTCTTGAGTTAACCATTATTTTCACCTCCTATCCATATAAACTACCCCATAATCTCAATGTAAGCCTTTAGCTTGAGTGGCTCCCAGGCATTGTACTTGGTGAACCTTGCTGTAAAAAAGTAAAAACAAAAATAAGGCTAGGATGGGGTTTCAAGCTTTCAATAGCAGCCTTCCTAGAGATGATATGTCTCTGTGTGTTTGAACTACCACAAGTGTCTGGATTGGGTGTCAAGAAGAGCATTTATTTCTTTTTTTTGCTTTGTTGTTTATTCTCTCAATATATATATATATATATATATATATATATATATATATATATATATAACTAGGATGTGGTCTCAAACTTTGAATGAAAACTTTCCTAGATATGGTGTGTCTCTGTGTGCTCGAACTACCATGAGTGTCTGAATTGGATGTCAAGAAGAGCATTTATATACAATCATGTGACTTTTAAAGACTTAATTTTGAAGCTAATTTTAAGGGGGTTGCATTATACATGAAATATAAAATTAGCATATCTACTGCTGGCCCTGGCTACACCATTGATAAACTATATATCCATTTACTGTAGTCAAAAAATACAGCAGTATTTAAAATAAACATTGTATGTTACACGAGTATATACAGTATTTCTATTTTTGCTTAGTTGTTTATTCTCTTGAATATATATATATATATATATATATATATATATATATATATATATATAATGTAATGAAAAACAAACCACTTTAATGTACCATTACGATAATTTATTTCACCTAAATCCTTTTTTAAGGATTCAGGATCATCAGGTAAATCTTCCAACAACGAATTGAGAAAAAAAATGGGATTAGAAATTGGTGGGTAGTGTAATTTTTGTAATTTAATAGAGGGGGTTGAGAGTGGTAGTTAAATATATATATATATATATATATATATATATATATATATATATGTAACTAGGATGTGATCTAAAGCCTTGAATAACATCCTTCCTAGAAATGGTGTCTCTGTGTGCTTGGATTACCATGAGTGTCTGAATTGTAAGAATGGTGGAAAAACTAAATAAAAAATTAATTAAATTTCTTTATCTGTCATATTTAACAAAAGATGTTTAAAAGAAAGCTTGATGCCCAAATATACATTAATATGTGTGTGTGTGTGCTATTATTCTGTCCATTTTGTTTCAGATTTTTTAATGTACTAAATTCTGGCAATGTAGAAGCATAATTTTAAATTGAGTCTCAAATTCACTGAAGTTTCTCACAGAATTCAAAGAGTAGAACAAAGTGAAACAGTATCTAATTGTATTGCCTAAAACTGATTTAAGCATTTGAAGGTTATCAACTATGATGCTTTAAAATGCAAGTCAGAAAAATACAACCATCTGCACTTAAAAATGAAAAAAACATATCAGATTTAAAGCATTATATAAGCTTAACAAATATACAGTTCTGAAGAGTTTTCCCATAATTAAAACAAATACTTTGAATATACTTCGATATCATATTACTAATCAAAGGTGTTCTTCTATAGAATTGTCTTTGAATGAAAATTACAAAAGAAATATTCTTATCCTTTCCAAGCTTCCTTGTTCATTCATATTTTATCTAAATCTTATATAAACATGGATTCATTTCATACTAGCTAAACCTGTAGACATTTTACAGGTATTAACAGCTAAGATTATTCATTATCTCATGCCTCTGCTGTTCTTCCACTTTTTCGTCTGTATCTTCTTATTCTCTCCCTTATCCTTTCCAATATTCATTCCCTATTGATGTTTTTTTATTTCATTGTCCATAAAAAATGAATTAGTATTATACTAGCCAAGACCATGGGAATTATACAGTCATTGATAACTAAAATTGACCATTATCTCATGCCTCTGCTGTTCTATCATCCTTTGTCTGTATCTTCTCATTCTCTTCCTTTTCTCTTCAAATTACACATATTTTTATCTCAATATTATACAAACATAGATTATTAGTCTCATATTAACTGAACTAGTAGAAATTTCAAAGGTTTGAATATAAGATTAGCCATTATCTCATGCCTCTGTTCTTTTTTCATTTTTAGCCTGTATCTTCTCATTATCTCTCTTATCCCTTTCAATCATTCATGTTTTCATCTCAATGTTATATAGACATAGATTAGTTTCATACTAACTGAACCAGTGGAAATTTCACAGGTTTGAATGCTAAGATTAACCATTATCTCCTGCCTCTGCTTGTCTCCAAACCTCTGCCTGTATCTTCTTATTCAATCTCTTAACCTTTTGAATCTTTGAAGTTTCATTTGCAAAAAAAGAAATAAGGAATGCACGAATATTTTCTACTCCATCTTCTCTTTTATCTTTTACTTTCTTTCTTTAGAAATAATTTTTTAATATTTTGGAATTTTATGCCTTCCTTTCCCTATCGTCTTTTTAATCTTTTATTTGTCATTTCTTGATACATAGCAAACATATCTGTGTCTCTCTGTCAGTCCTTCATCTCCATTACTTTCTCTTCTCTAGATATCTACCTATACATCTATATCTATCTATCTATATATATATATATATATATATATATATATTCCTTTCTTTCCTTTTTGTCTTTTCTCCAAGTTTCTTTGCTCTTACCTTTCCCTCTTCACATTCTCCTTTCTCCTCATCTCCCCCACTATTTTTTTGTCAATTCTTTCCTGTTTAATATTAATTTGATTTTTGTAAGTTAAATATTAAGATGCAATGAAACAAAAGTTTTGAAACAATGTATTGAGATTTAATAAAGCAGATATTCAGAATTCACAGTTAAAATAGAGGCCAATGAAACATTTTATTAATTACTTCATTTTATGTTTTTTAGATGTTCAAGGCTATCTATGATTCATTGATTACTCTTGGCATTATATAAATTGCTTTTTGCTCAATATTTTTTCATGTTAGAAATTTTATGTTTATGTTTATGTGACTTGAAATGGAAATATCTCTCAAAAGAAAATACTAGCAAGAGAATGACAAAAACAGCAACAACAAAACCTATTTGAAGACCAAATTGAAGCAATAGAAAAAGGTATCTGAATACCTCACAAGACTAAGAAACTTGGCAGTAAAGGAATGGATTAATTAAAATAATTTTGCTAAATAAAGATAAATATTTTATTTGTATAGATTATTGAGGGAAGTAACCACTTATTTGCTACTTTCAGATGATTTAGTTTCCTTACCACTATAGAGCGTGACATGAAAGATATAAATAAATACACAATAATAATCATTATGTAGTAGATAGGATTTTCTTGATCAGAAAGTGCAACTAATTTCAATTCAAAATAGCCAAGTAGTGAACAGATATTACACTCTAATCCCAGGTAGAAAAGTGTAACATTCATATATACAAACAATCAGAATAATTGTATAGATTAGTTCTAACAAATACATGAATGTGGGACCATAAACAAATGTTACAGGTGTAATAATGAATTTCTGCATATTGCTGCACAAACTGTGATGATATCCAAGATCTTGGGTGGTCAGTTTTTTCAAAGGACCTAACTTTTGTGGCTATCCAAAAACACTAATATAACTTTATGTTTCACAATTCAAAGGTGGGCTGGAGACAGGATTCCCAAGAAACCCTGGTCATTAAATTAACTTAAAAGAAAAATAAATTTATCTATTCATCTCCTAAGGATGTGTGAGAAATTGTATTGCTACACAGGACCATGTTCATTTATGTTTTATTTTATTGGAGATAAAATAATTTATTTGCAAGATTACTGTTATTCAACTTACCATACCGAAAAAAAATATTAGTCAAGCCAAGAGTAGGTTAGCAAAGAGTTAACTTCCTCTTCCACTTTATTTTCTCTCTTGCAAGTTCACCTGAAAGATAAAGGTTTAATGACAGAAAATGATGCAATATTTTAATCCTGTCATCAAAACATAAAGCATATAGAGAGTAAAGCTGAAGTAATAGGGAAATCAATGACAATAGGAAATAAATACTTGTTACAGGAAAGAAATGAGGAGTAAATATTTATTACAGAAAGATATAAGAGAGGTAAGCATTTATTACAGAAATAAGAAAGGTAAGCATTTATTACAGAAAAGAAATAAGAGAAGTTGTAATAAAGTAAGCGTATCTCATCTCCCTTCTTGCTTCATCTCAATAAAATAAATGTTTTTCAGGACTAAAGCAGAATGAGTCAAATAAAGCCTCTGAAGTTTCTTAGAGTTGTTTCTATATTATGATTTTTGACTCATTCTCTTTTGCAATGATGGAACATATACTCTGCCTAGATAGACTATCTACAGATTCAAATTCTCTGAATGCTGAAAGAGAGTACCATCATTGGCAAAAACACTTTGAAAACTTCTTGGAGGAACACCCAACAAGTTACATTATTTAACAAAGTATGTATCAGCTAACATCTACGAGTATTTCTTAGATGCAGCTACATATGAAGACCAATGATAAGTGCATATAATAAAGAAAAATCAAGAAGTATAAGCAGTCAATTGCTGATACCCACTGATGAGTGGATGGAGTGATTCTTAGTGTCCATCAGGATGCTGATGGTAATATCAATCAGCTAAATGAAAAACCTTTTACTTGTTTAAATTATTTATATATATATATATATATATATATATATATATATATATATATATATATATATATATCCAGGTAAAATGAAAACAAATGGAGTATTAACATATTTTTGTAATTGTGTAGCAATTTTTAACACATTTTTGTTTTAATATCCTAAAATAGATTATATATATATATATATATATATATATTTGTGTGTGTTTAAACCTTTCACACATACTGTACAGATATTCCATCTTGAGCAGAAATTACAGAAAGAAATGAGAGAGGTAAGCATTGTTGCAGAAAGAAATAAGAGAAGTAAGCATTGTTGCAGAAAGAAATAAGAGAGGTAAGCATTGTTGCAGAAAGAAATAAGAGAGGTAAGCATTTATTACAGAAATAAGAGAGGTAAGCATTTATTACAGAAATAAGAGAGGTAAGCATTTATTACAGAAATAAGAGAGGTAAGCATTTATTACAGAAATAAGAGAGGTAAGCATTTATTACAGAAATAAGAGAGGTAAGCATTTATTACAGAAAAGAAATAAGAGAAGTTGTGGTGATAAAGTAAGCATATCCCATCTCCACTCCGAAGACCATTGATGTTAAGAAGTGTGCACAGATACTACACATTGATCTTAGGAAAAGGCCTGAGAGAGACACTTTAATCTTGGACAGAGAATTGCTTGAGGCAAAAGTTCTGATGACTTCTAAAATCAATTTTTACAAGTACTATTAAATTATAATAAAATAATTTTCAATTTTTCTGTATTTTCTTGAAAATACTAAAAATATTTTTGCTATGAAGTTTGAAAAATAACAGACAGCAGTATGGAGATGTTTGTTCAGATAAAATTTATGAATTTGAGTTTAAAATTCAGTTTTGTTTTTTGCATATCATGTTTGTATGATGAGAAATACTTTTTCACTTGGTTGCTGAAGAGTTTAAGGCACTAGTACATTTTTATAGGCTGATACATCCTCATGAGTAGAACAGAAAATGGTTGTTTTTATGAAGTCACCAAGAATGGCCGCCAACCAAGTCTGTAGAACCCAGACTGTCCTGCTATTTAATGCATAACTGGTGGGGTGGGGTTGGGGGTGGTGGGTTAGAAATGGATTCATACATTTTCTATATTTTTACCCCACCTGTACATCCTATCATGTTTCTACAAATAGACCAAATGAGATATTATAGCCATAATAACATAATTTTTATAGAGGAATTATAAGTGATAATTTTTTAGTTCATAAAATTATAGAATTTGAATCACTTTTGAAAGATAAATTAATTTTTTGGCAATGTTTAACTTTCATGCCTGCAAAAAAAATGGTGTGTCAAAAAGACAGATTTTCCCTTGACACCGCTATTACTGTATACACTTTTGACTCCCTTGGTAATTTTTATTTACAAGATTAGAAAAATATATGAACTAAGTACAATGCAATATTTATTATTTACCTTTTATAAAGAAATAAACCGAAAAGAATTTTTTTTATTCTAAAATTTATAAAAAATTACAAAATTATCAAAATATGTTAAGAAGAGATGCTCTCAACTTATTTTAGTGAATTTATGTGGTGAAAGAAAATGAAAGACATGCCTAGAAAATGCATTTTTCAAAATTTAGAATTACAGTTAACAGTCATTATGCATTTAAATTTTATTTTTCACGGATATTTTATAAATTTACGAATAAAAATTTTCTTTTTATATGCATTTCTTTATAAAATGGAAAATAATAAATATTTCATTATAGCTGGTTCACATATTTTAAAAATCTTGTAAATATAAAATTATTCTTGTAAATAAGAAATCTAATAAATAGTGTGTTGTGTCGTGTATCTTGCTAAGTAAGCGTTCGACCTCTGTTCTAGTTGGTGTCCGTTTATCATATGAGCTACCTGCTCATATGCAAATTATACTAATTTGCATATCACTACATCTCCCTATAACGGAGGGGCCTTATGCCGCGAGTACTTCTTGTGCCCTCCTAAACATCTTCCTTTATCTCTCTCCTTTCCCTTGGAGATCTAGATCTATCACGTCTTTCCCTATAATCGAACTGTTCCTCTTGCATACTCTGGTCTTTCTCTTCTAACTTGTCCCATTCTACTTCTTCCTCTTCTAACTCATCCCTCTCTACTTCTTCCTCCACAGTTTCATTCCGCATTAACTCTTCTGTTACATCAATAATGGGCATCTCTGAAGGCATTTCCTCATCTGATTCTTCTCCTTGGGATCTTATTTGGTCAGCATGAGTTAGAACACTGTTCCCATTTTCTTTATTTAATATTGCAGTATTACGTCCTTTCTGCATAATAAATTTGGCTGACTCGGGTTGCATATTCCTATTTCTTTTGTACCACATCTTTTGATTTGTGGCATATGACATAGTCAAAGGGGACCTTAATTGTCTGCCCATTAAGGCAGATGGACTTTCCGGCCTGCCTGCATGTGGAATTGTTCTGTAACTTAATAATAGTCTTGGTAGGAAAGCATTGATTTCCTCCTTCTGTTGCAAGCATGCTTTTATGCCCTTCTTTACCGTCTGGACCATCCTTTCCGCTGTCCCATTACTTTGAGGATGGTAGGGAGGGGTCTTGTAAGGTCTGCATCCTATTTTTTTTAGCCATTCATGCAAATCAGCATCCACAAATTCTGGTGCATTATCAGTCACCAATGTTCTCGGTGTCCCATTCCTCGAAAATATTACTCTTAATATTTGTTTTACGGTGGTACTTTTTTTATCAGGTACTCTCACCACTTCAGGCCAACCTGAATATGCGTCTACTAATATTAATAATAGTTCTATCCCATTGACATAGGCATGGTCTATGTGTACTCTGCTCCATGGTTCTACTTCTCGGGGCCATACATGTATTTTCTTTTGCTTAAAATTCCTGATTTCTGTGCATTTTTTGCATCTTTTTACGTAGTCTTCTACGTCTCTTGAGTACCCCGGCCACCACGCTTCCAATTTTAATCTTCTTTGTGTAGCTGCCACTCCACAATGTACGTCATTGTGTACACTTTTTATAACCTGTCTCCTCTGTGTTTCTTGGGGAACTACCAAGTCTCCATTACATATTATCCCATTTTCTATAGTCATTTTATGTCTGATTTCTTTGAATGGTCTTTCAGCCATTGAACAATTTCCCCAGCGATTCTGTTTTATCCTCAACATTATTCTATTTAACACTGGGTCATTTGTAGTTTCAGTAGCCATTTTATCTACAGATATTACATCGGTTTCTACAAGGTGCAAGAATGTGTCTTCAAATTCCTCGTCGTTTTTGTCCTTCTCCTCTCTATAAAACCTCAATCTAGATAAGGCATCAATGTGCGGTATCGTATTCCCTTTAACATATTCAATGTCAAAGTTGAACGCCATCAGTCTAATCGCCCAACGTAATATTCTGGACGTTGTAACTTTCGGTAACTCTTTTCTTGGGTTGAAAATAAATTCCAGTGGTCTGTGATCACTTTTCAACAAGAATTTTTTTTCCATCAAGAACTGTCTTGCTCTATCCGTTGTCCACACTATGGCTAGTGCCTCCCTTTCTATATTCGAATAATTGTGTTCAGTCGTTGTTAATCTCCTCGATAAGTACATTATGGGATGCCCATCTTGTGACAAAATACCAGATATGGACTGCTCACTAGTGTCAGTAGTTAGAGTTATGTCCTTCTTAGGGTCAAAAATTTGTACTATTGAATTTTTTGCCAGAATCTGTTTTAAGTTTTCAAAGGCTTTCTGTTGGTGTTCTAACAAAATGAATTCCACATTTTTTTTTCTTAACTTAGCAAATGGTTCTGTCAACTCATTATATTTTGGTACATATTTTCTATAAAAATTTACCAAATCTAAGAAGGACTCCAACTCTTTTTTTATTTTTCGGTGTAGCAACTTTTAGAATTTTCTCTTTTAGTACTTTATCTGGAGAGATCCCTTCCTTTGATATTGAGTAACCCAAAAATGATATTTCATTACTGTTGGTTACACACTTTTTTGTATTTATTGTCATACCAGCGTCTCTTAGCCGGTTCAGTATATTTTCAGTTTTTTTCTTTAAATCATCTTCATTTAAATCTCTAACACATATATCGTCTTGATAACAGATGGTATTTTCAACATTTCCTATTACTTTTTCAATAGCTTTTTGAAAAATTGCGCTTGCCGTTTTTATGCCATACGGCATTCTTTTCCACCTTAACAGGCCTATAGGTGTGTTTATGGTCGTCACTTCTTTAAAATTTTCATTTATCGGTATTTGGTGGTAAGCTGATTTTAGGTCTATCTTCGAAAATACTTTCATTCCAGCAAGTTTATGTAAAGCTACTTCCACATTCGGAATAGGGTACGAGTCAGCACAAACTTTATGGTTCACCCCATTTTATAATCTCCACAAATTCTCAAGTCACCATCTTTTTTTTTCAGTACCACAATGGGTGATGCCCATTTACTTCCTCCTGGAGGGGCAGGTTCTAATAAGTCTTCCTTTATTAGCTTTCGCAATTTAGCTATTACCAACGGTAATAAATGCACTGGTATTTTTCTCACTTCGTAGTAGGAGGGGGAAACATTTTCTTTTAATTTCAGGCTAGCTTCATAATTTTTTAATTTTCCTGTTTTTTCCATTTCTATCTCATTAATCAACTTCGTTGAATTTATTTTTAACACGTCATTCCCCAGTAGTCCATGCGTTATTCGGCAATTTGTAACTATAATGGGTACTATTTCATATTTTTCTTTTAGTTCTATTGAACCTTCAAAGTAACCCATAATTGCTATAATTGAGCCATCAAACTGACGTAATTGTACGTTGTTTTTTTTTAAAACGGTTTTCCCATTTTTTCCCACAAATTTCTGGGTACTATCGTGACCTCACTACCTGTGTCGATTTGCATTTCGACAATACAGTCGTTGATTTTCACTTTTATTTTTGTATCTCCGTTCTTAGATCCAGTATTTTTTTTTGTATATTATCCTTTTTTACATTAAAAATCTGTCTATTTTCATCCTCTACTCTTTCCACATTTTTCGTTTTACATACTTGTTTGAAGTGATTTTTTTTTAAACACTTTGAACATGTTTTTCCAAAGGCTGGGCATTTTTCTTTTTTCATTTCATGAATTTTTCCACAGTATGCACAATTTTTTCTTTTTGTTTGTACCGTGTATGTTTCTTTCAGCCATTATTTCTTCGTAGGATTTATTTTTATTTTGGTTGTAGGTATGTAATTCCTGCTGTTGTATAAATTCTATACACATATTCAAAGGCATGTTTGTAAGTTGTAACTGTTCCATTAACTTATATCTATGTGCTGAATTATGCATACCTTCAATTAATCTTAGTTGGATTAATTCTTCTGCCGTTGTCTGCTCTCCTGTTCCTAGTTTTTCGAATTCACAGTATTTACTCGCACTTCTTAACCGGTGTAAATATTTTACTATCGGTTCATCCACTTCCTGCTTCATTGCCATAAACTTGGTCCTTTCTGCAATCACCAGTCTTTTCTTTGGCCTCATGTTTCCCTTAATAAACTGACTTATTTCTTTGAAAGTCATTTCTTCTAGTTCTCGAGGGTAAACCATTGTAGCAACCTTCATAATTGCTTCACAACCAGCGGTAAACAAGTTGGTGATTTCATTTTCCCCTCTGTTTTTGTTGTCTTTCAACTTTTTACATCTTGCATTAGCAGCAAAGCAACGAATCTACGTATTCTGGGTCTTCAAGGACCAGAGAGTATCCTATCGGTGACGCCATTGTTGTATCGTGTATCTTGCTAAGTAAGCGTTCGACCTCTGTTCTAGTTGCTACCTGCTCATAAATTTGCATATCACTAAATAGTGTTTAATAACTTTGTTGCCAATTCTCAAGAATAAAGAAAGGTACTAATCCACTTTCATATGTTTGGGTTTTATTAAAGTTCTAATCATCAATTTTAAAACAATAAACATTGCCAAGAGTGTTAAAAGTTTATACAGTAATAGCAATGTCAAGAAAATAACCATCCTTTTTATACACCATTTTTTTGCAGGCACAAAGGTTAAATATTGCCAATTTTTTATCATTATAAAATCATTGACATGATGGATGTTAGCTGTGAATGTTAGAACTTGTAGAACTAAGGAATGTAGTTTGTCTGAACACTTTCTATGAAAATAGTGATAAAGTAGTGAGAGCCTTGCAACATTGTCTGTGGCAAAGGGGTTGTAAGGGTGGAAAATAATTCATCACCCACATAGATATGGATATGCTTTTGGACTATCAAGACTGGGAAGTGAAGACTGGGCAGCTCCTGTTCATATATGGCAGCAATATTACTTTTTCACTTCTGATTTGGCTCTTGTAAAGGCAGAGGAGGTTAGCAGGAGGAGTCAGGTACTTACTGGAGTGGTACAGGGAACTAACCATTTTTCCAGTATATTTACTGATGGACCATATGTATGAGTTCCACTTAAGGTTTGGATTGAGTTTAAGTCCCAAGAGGCGCTCAAGGCACAGGGCTTTCCTGAGAGGACACCTGTTCATTGTGATTGGTGAAAATTCTGGCCTTAACATTTAAGAAAATCAGAATTTAAATTTAAATTCTGTAAATGATAAAAATGTATTTGTATATTTCATTTGACTGCAAATCGGATCAAATGAGATGTTCATTTTTATATAACATAGATGCTTTTTATATATAACATTTCATAATAAAGATATTTATGGGCAAGAAAAATCTTGCACTAATCAAATTTACAAGTTTACATCACCACTGTCCTCTCCTTGCTACTATATGGCGTCAAGATGTGGCATCTCAGCAAGACCCTTGCGTCCTGTATCCATGGATTTGAGTGCTACACCTTCAGGATCATTGAAGGGTGCACTGGTCCAGTCTTGAATCCATTGAGGAGTTATGGCGGGTGACTGGCCAGCTGAACATTCTCCACACCATCATTCAGTGCCTTGTTTGTTGGCTCAGTCATGTTTTGTGATGGCCTGACAAACTGTCAACAACTTTGAAGCAGACTACACAGATGCTGGAAGGATGTTGTCTGTCAGGATATCTAGCAGATTAATCTGGTACTGGGGGATGTTCTGATGTTCTGCCAAGTCCGTGAAAGTCAGAAGGACAAGGTGGCTCTCATGGGCTCACCACCATCATGGTATGAGATTTAGCATCAGTTGAAATAGCAATCAAATTTGAATATATGCAGCAATGATTTTTAAACAGGAAACACTTGGCTTCCAGGGGAATAATTTCTAATTTGGTGAGATTTTAACTAAGGGAAAATTGGGTAGGAATTTCAGTCATATTGTGACACTATGTGATATTGGCAAATGGAAAGAAAAGGGTTAAGTTAAAAATATAAGCTTGGAACAAGACAAAAAGGGTTAAAGAATAGAGTAATAGACAAATTGAGAGAAAGAGTGAAATTACTTTTAATTTTGAAATTCTATATTTTTTTTGAGTAGAGACAGTTCAAAGAAAAGTGACTTTGCTGGAAAGATATTACTCCAGAGGTCATGCGGTATGACTGGACTGATACCTGATTGATGATGTTGTCTAAAAAGTGCCAGTTACAAAAACAAGAAATAAAATTTGGTAGTTTTAAAGACAGGGCAGAATTGAAAAACTGATTTATTTTGCCTATCAAAAAATGGAAATTGTAAACAAGTCAAGGAAATGGAATTACTTCATGTAAGAACTCAAACTCAGAGTTCTTGGTGTGCAACGACCCTGGCAGGATGAGGAGATAACTGACCGAAGGAAACAGTTGGTAAATTTCTGATTATATAAACATGATCAGGCCAGGAAAAATTTTCTGACGAGAAATTAAAATGATAATTCTAATTAATGACCAGAAAGAAAGCCATGCCATGTGGTTTGAGGACCAGAATCATCAAATGGACAACCAAGAAGATGAGATACTAAGAGAGGGGGAGGAGGAAGATGAAGGAATTGCCTATGCTCAATGGGAGGTGTTGGTACAAGACACGAATAAGAGAAGGAAGAAGTTATTGGGGCAGATTGATACTCTGTGACACATAGGAAAAGGGATCTCTCCAAAATTGGAGATATAATTAATTTTCCAAAGTCAGACAACAAAGGGGCTCTTGTTTTAAGATAGGGAAGCACTGGGTCTTCTAACCAGATTGACTGCAATACCAGTTTTGGGAAAATCAATATAAGCAGAATACTGAACTGACCAAGCCTGGTGTTCAGACAAAGAGCAATGACTACACTGCCAAATCCCATGTGACTTGCTGCCAGAGAGAATATCTGACTTAAGCCTTGTTCCTGACTTAGCCAAATTGAGCAAACTGTCGCAATAGAATTCAAAGAACACTCCATGAATTCTTTTTGTTAATCACACAATGATCACAGGACAAGCAACAGGAAGGACACTTTTTGGTTCCCTGAAATTTATCAATTTTGTTGATAACATCTTGCCAATAGAAAAATCTTTTTTTTATTTTGAATTTGTCAAATTTTGATTCTATCAGATTGTCTCTTTTCCCTGGTTAATGATGTATTGAACAGTTAGCAAAGATGAGTGACCATGTGTCTGGCATAGAGAGCTAGAAAAATAGGGGAGCATAGGCACAGAGTTGGGAGGTAGGCAGGCAAAGTAGGGGAAAGAACCCCCCCCATGTGGGACAGGAGAGTAAGATGGTGGAAGGATCAAGTGGAAGAGTGGGAGAAAGAAGAAGTCCTCAATAGGAGAGAATGGTCCTTAAGGCATGGGTTTTATAAGCCCACACTAGGTAGATACAGATTAGTCTGCCAGGCATGTAAATATGGAGGTCATACAGTAGTAGATTGTCCAATAAGGTAAGGACTTCCTCCAGATTTTGACAAGTCAGGATCCTCTGTGTGTGGCCATCATGAACATAAGACAAAGTGGTGTGTAACCATGAGAAAGAAACCCCCAAAGTCCGCCATCAACAGATACACTCTAGCAAACAAGGCCAGGAAAATGCCCAGGGGCCACCCCAGTACAAAAACTAAGAAGGAGAGTGGCCCATGTAATAAGAAAAATAGAGAGACTCTTATTAGATAAGTGTTACAAGTAGGGCCAGATTATCCTAAAGCTTGTGTATAATGCTGGTTATAAAAAATCCATTTTTTTTACTACCATTGTGTTGTAATATGTGCTAATTTAGTTTGAAATAAATGGTAAAATAGTGGTATTTCTTAATATTTTTATTGACAAACAAAACATAGGTATTCTATTTTATTTAAAGAATTTGCAATAAGCTATGTAAATGTTGCTAAAATAAAACACAAGTAAAAAAATATTCAAGATGGGTACATGTGTGGCTCCATCTGGGGTGAGAGACCCATAATTTCATTAGCCTAGGGGCCCCAAAAGCCATAATCTAGATCTGGTTATAAATATAATGATGAAAAATTTACTCAATGACAATTCAAAATGGAGGAAGAATTGTGGAAACTTGAGATTGTAAAAGCAGGAATGTGACTTAGGATTCTGAAAACTACTGATGTACTCTAAATTAAATATTTATACATTTTTTATGTGCAAATTGGTTATAAAATGTAAGCTATATTAAATGAAGAACTGCATTGAAATAAAACTGTTTATGATTTTATTTTTAGCATTTAGCATTCTTTATTTATACTTTAAGTGAGATAAACAATAAAATTATATTGAATTTTTGATTTAGACATAATACAAGAGGTATTATTTTAAATTGCTTTTCAGTGTCAAATCAGATCCAAGGTCATATTTCTATGAAATATTTATTACTCTCAATAACTTGTAAAACCAACTCCCTAAACATTATAGCCCAAATAAGCAGGTAATAACTTGGTTCCATTATCAATATTTGGTAATTCCACATATTAATTTTATTTTTGTTTATTGACACCAACCAAAATCCAAGCAATAAACCAAAATTTATGAATCAATGATATTTTCAGGAGTATATAGTTTGTGAAACAAACTTTAAGAAATTTTATTATATTGCTCTGGAAAATTCAACAATATTTTTGAAAAAGCAATTGTACAAATTGTATGTACATATTAATAAATAAATTTTTAAAAATAGCTACACTTGTTAAAACATTAGTTTTTATGTTTATAAAGATTCATTTTTTTTTTAACAACTGTAGCTTTATTTTTACTTTATCTATTCATCATTTTTTGCCTATACTTATTACAGATACTTTTTTCTTATAGAAAATATTGAAAATACAACAAAATATTTATCTGTTGCTTTTCTAGGTGGTTTTATTTTCAAATGTAAAAGAGTTTTTATATTTATAATTGCAAACTGGTATAAACCAGTGGAATTACTATTAATTATATTTAATGATTCATTTTTCAAAAACACACTGACAGAATCTATTAAAACCAACAACCAGTTCAAAGAATAAAGTAACATTTTGAAAAAGCCATACTTATTTCATCAGGTCTTTAATTTCAGTTTAATTAAAAAAATATATATATTCAAAATTCTTCTCTTGTTTAAAAAATAAAGGCAGACTTTGGTTTTTACATAATTAATCAACTAAAAAAATTATTTCACTTACAATCATTTGAAAGGGATCAGGATTCTTTTTGTATCGAAAATGCTAATCATAGCAAAAAAGAAAAGAAAAAAATGGAATAAAATAACTTTATATTCCACAAGGGGGGAACTCTTACATTTTCTTTCTTTTTTCTTTTTGTTTTTTTACAAGGTCACAATAGAACAGTTTGTCCATTGTGATGTCACATCTGACATTGACTCCATATTGGTTCATTTATTCACTTATTCCATACCATGCAATACTGTTTTTTCAATTCAACTGGATAATTACAAAATCAAAATAAGCTCAATAAAGGTATTGTATTTTTATTTACTCTTAAGTAGGACAAATGAAACATTTTTTGTTTGAAAATATAATGTAGCTTACAGTATAAACTTTCTATTTTTGCAAAAGTTAAAATAATAATTGTTTTTTTTTTTTTTTTGACAAATAAAAGATATTTTCTATTTTCCATTTAAACATTTCACTGTTTTAAAACTAGTGTTGAAAACTTTCACATTTACTTCCCTTAAATAAGAAAAAATGGATATTGTATTTAACAGAATTTCGGGGTGAATTTTTCGACAATAAACAATTGCAATTTGTTCTTTTACTTTTGCACAGTTTTCCTTTCACCCTGTCTTTATTTTATATATAAATAATATTCATCTTCTGCTATTATATTGTCCATAACTTTGAGAAGATACATTAACACTCAAAATTCTTTCAAGATTGAATTCCATTGTGTTTGGTTAATCCAGTGGTTCCCAAATGGTGTGGTGAGCCTCATGAGTGTGGTGGAAGAGGATAGCATGTGAGGCAGATTGATTGAAAAACAACCAAAGGTTTTGAAAAGAGTTTCAAAAATTCATATGCTAAAAATAAATATGATTTCAAAATTAAAAATATTATTATAGATTACTTGTAATTGCTTTCATGAATCCCAGTAGAAATAATTATAAATAATTATTGACCGGTTTTATCATTGTGATATTTTTGCATTATATTAAGAATATAGCAACCAGGGTCCACAAATTAGAGAGAAAGTTATCAATGGGTTAATCTATTTTTCAATTTTTGTTAGGAGTTTAATCTGCAAGATAACCTTATTTCTTCAGAAAAGGAATTTTTAAAATGAGTGGAGCTCTTTGTTTTGCAGTTAACATTATATTTTTAATTAAAATAGTGAAAAAGAAATAAGAATATGTTTTTTTCACAGGCTCTGTTATAAAATTACTTCACATCTAATATAATTGCCACATGGTTCTAAAATTTCAAAATATAGACACTCAATCACAGACCCCACTGTCCCTAATCTAGTCACAGCCTTTGTTATTTTCCAATATTTACTGAGATGGAGTGAGAACTGCTATCTCTTTTTTAGGGGATGGGAGATGGCTTTAGATGCTCAGGGTTGTATACATGCTATGGTAGTAGTGGTAGTCATTGATCAAGGAAATTAACAGAGGTGCCTAACCATTTATTTTCAATTCTGTAGAATCCTTTTTCTTTTTGAATATGACTGACTGAACTCTGGCAGCATGTGTATAAAAAAAAAATCTGTGAACATCCACAAAGAGAAACAGTGAAGTAGAAAAACTTTTGTGGTCACTTAACAATTGAATTCAATACTGTTTTCATTTTGTCTTCATCTTTCTTCTATATAATCCCTTTTTAACATAAAATGTTTTTAACTTAAAATGTTTCCTACCATCCACTTTTGAACTGTCATTATTCACAATTCTTGAATAAAATCCCCAATACTGAGACGAACAAAAACTTTTGTACTTATTTATAAATGTTATTTGTAACATGGACACATGCACATGCATACAGGGTGCGATGGGTAAATTGTCGCCATTTTATATTTTTAATTGTGCGCATATGTGTTTTTTACTTTTTATTTTGTTGATTGCACAATATAGTAGAGTCAGTTGGGCACCATCTATGGGAATAAGAACACCATGGCGCAATACACTCCACCAGAATTTGGAAACAGAATACTGTACTGCTTGGCATTTGTGCTAGAAGTTCCAATATGAACATTTCAGAATCTTTGGGTGTCAATTTGAGAACAGTGCAGAGGATTCTGAAAAAGTTGGATGAGTCTAATGATGATTATGAAGGTACAGCAACTCAGAAAACTCATTCTGATAAGAAAAGAACTGCCATATTTGTTGCTGAGGGCCTCAGACTCAAAATGGTGGCCTATATCAAGTGCCTTAAGGAGGTAGTGCTGCCCTGGGTCAAGAGGGTGGCTACTGGAATACCCTATGTCTGGTAACAGGACTCTGTCCCATGCCACACAAGCAGGAGAACCCAGTCATTGCTGTGAGACAATTTCCATAACCACATTGCCCCTTACATCTGGCCACCTAACTCCCCAGACTGTAACCTCCTTGATTATTGTGTGGGGTGCAGTTGAGCAAGAGACCAAAAAAACTCCTTGTAACACCAAAGATGAACTGAAGGCAATGATTATAGCAGCATTCACCAACTTAAACAAGGAGACAGCCCAGAAGAGTTACAGGAGATTCTAAAGTCGTCTGGAGGCTGTGGTTGAAGCCAGTGGTGATTTTATTGGATAAATTTACTTTTTAGTGTTTCAAAATATTTTTGTGCAATTTTGGTAAATATATCTGTTAACTTGAGATGTCAGTGTTATTTTATCAATGCACCCAGTTTATACAATCACAAACAACCTTCTTAGTTTTGTCTGTGTGTGTGTGTTACTGTTGAATGAACTAATCTAATTGATGTCTTAATGACTGATATTTTGTTTTTTGTCACCTTTTTCTGAAGAAATAAGGTTGTTTTGAGCTATTTTAAGTACTTATATTTTATTCTGTTAAATAAAAAATTTATTAAGCTATCTTCAGGTAGCCAGGGAATTGTCTCTCAAGGCTACTGAATAATCTTTCACCACTAAACTGTCAGCTATCTCTTTTTCCTTTGTCACTCCTCCTGTGAGCCATTTGTGGCATAATTGTGACAAGTTTTGTGACAATGTTCTCTGATTATTAGTTGTTCACAGCACCTGTGATGACATCCAAGGTTGAGTGTATTTGCATATGCACCCAACTCGCTATGTGCACAGCATGGTACCAGCATACTAATTGACCATAATCACTTTCAACAAATAATACTAGTAACAAAAAATGTTTTTAAAGACTGGTTGGGAGTTCACAACAATACGATTTCTGACTTAATAAGTTATCTTTTCCTTTGGGTGAACTGCTATCTCCTTAACATCACTGGTCTCTGGGCTTGGCAACTCTTGATTCCTCACTACCGGTGCTTCTGTCACTGGCCGCTGGGCAGCTCTTACTCCTCTGGTCACCTACTTACTTCTCTCACGGCTGGACTTACTTTCCCCCAACTTCCTGCCTCTTACTGCTCATGTGGATAATCCTGGGGTCCCACCCACTCCATCCACTTGTGTTCTGGAAGATTTGGGACCACCCCAAAACCACAAATCTAAAATCATTTATAAAATCATTTATATTTCCCAATTCAAAGTTGAACTGGAGACATGAATTCTGAAACACTGACACTTAAGTTCATTCAAAGATGGACTGAAGACAAAATTCCTATGAAACTCCAATAGCTGAGTCGACTTAAAAGGAAGAAATTTATCTCCTTATCTTCTAAAGATGAAACCATATTGTTACACCCCTCTTCCCAAGACTGCAGTATATTAGATGCAATAGCTGACAGTATAGAAAAGATATTTTCTCTCCCTCTATCTGTGAACATTCTTGTCTTTGGTGACTTTAATGCTCAATATGACATGTGGCAGAAACATACTAAAGGTATTGATGTTGCCAGTATACAGACATTAAATTCTTCCACTGCCCAATCACTCACTCAAATCGTGGACTCCCCTACTTGTTTCCCTAGCCAAACCAAGCAATATGCTTCTCTACTGGATCTATTTCTTATCTCCTCTCCCTGTTCTAGTCAAACTTCACCATACTGCCCTCTTGGTAACTTGGACCACTCTGTAGTAGCTATTGATACCTCCTTCCAAGCATCCATTAAACAGGAACTATAAGACCTCTTTCTGGTACAAGCATGCTGACTGGGACTCATTCTAGGACTTTCTTTGTGGCGCCTCTTGGACTGATATCTTTAACCTCCCAATTGAAAATTGCACCACTGAGGTTGCTTCTTGGTTTGAAGCCAGCATGGATACTTTCATCTTTCTCGGAAATACCAGGTGAAACCACAATCCTCTCCATGGTTCACATCAGCATGTTCAGCCAACATAGCACACAGGAACCAATATTTCCAGTTATATCAGCATAACAGCTCTTGTCATAACAGCTGCATATTTGCTACTGCTTCTAACAAATGTAAGCGAGTCCTTGAAGAAGCTAATTCCCTGTTTGCTCAGAGAATCAGGCACTGCATGGCTTCTAAAGATTTTGGCTCTTATGACAACTGGCATCTCTGTAATAAGGTACTAAATAAGTGCAAGGTCTCTATTCTCCTTACTTCAATTGATTTGAAGTATTATCATCATCTGATGGTAAAGCTGCATGCTTTGCCTGTAAATTCTTATCAAACTTTACTCTTGACTCATCTGGAGTATCTGTGCCTAACTTCCCACTTAGAACTGATTCTCTGCCGAGTAATATGAATATAATACCTTCCATGGTTTCTGCAATTATCTCAAACCTTGATCCCCACAAAGCATGTGGGCTTGATGGCATCCTTGTAATAGTCATCAAGAAGTGTGCTCTTGAACTAGCTCCTGCTTTCTCTAAATTGTATAATAAATGCCTTGCTGTCTTTTGCTTTCCTGCTTGTTTGAAATCATCATCTGTTGTTCCAGTTTTTAAGAACTCTGACCTATTCAACTATCAGCCTATTAGCCTTCTGCATCTTTTTGGGAAACTCCTAGAGGCCCTAATCAATACTAAATTGGTTCATCATCTCTCATCACAGAGCCTTTTCTCAGACAAGCAATATGGTTTTCATTTCTCCAGATCAACTGCTGATGTACTAATGATAATTGCAGAAAGAGTCTATCAAGCTGATAGACTGATAAAAACAGTGTCTGAGCTGTAGCATTGGACATCTCATTGTCTTTGACAGGGCATTCTTCTCCAAAAGCTAAAAAGCTATGTATGTTTTTAAGCTGATCCAGTCATTCCTATCAAATTGTGAAATGAAAATTGTCCCGAATGGCCACTCATCTACATCCTTTTGTACTAATGTGGGTTCCCCAGGGCTCCATCCTTGGTCCTACACTGTTTCATCTTCATTAACAACCTCTACAATCATATCAGCTCTCAACTTGGCATATATGCTGATGATACTACCATTTACTCCTGCCTCAATAGTAAGGTTGATCAGTCAGTCGAGGTTAAAATGGCAGCCGATGTACAAAATGACCTCAAGCCTGTTAACTGGAGCAAAAGATGGCTTGTCAATTTTAACACCTCCAAAACTAAACTGCTCTTTATTAATCATCTCTGCCTTCCATCATGATGGCTGATGCTATCCTCCAAGAAAGTGACTCATTGTGCCTTCTTGGGCTAACATTTTTAGCTGGCATGAGGTGGAAAGACTATATTGAATCCATTGCTTGATCAGCTGATAAGAATGTTGGTTTACTGTATCAATTGAGACAATTTTTCTCTCCAGAATCTATCTTTCATATGTATGTCTACCATTCATCGATGCTTAAAATATTGCTGCCATATATGGTCCAGTGCCTCCACTATTTTCCTGGAGCTCCTTGATAAAATCAAAAGAAGAATCAGCAATATTATTGCTAACAGCTTCTTATCCCACACTTCTTGCTTGTGGAACTCCCTCCCAGCTCCATGCTTTCCAATCAACTTTAATCTGCAAAAATTTCAATGCAGTGTCAGTTGCTATCTACTGTCCTCCTGATTTCTATTTTCTTTCTCCTCATTACTAATGTTTCTGCTTCTAATTCTTCCATGCCACTGTAACCCCTTGTGTGCTAGTGGCTGTACTGCCTTGCTTGGGGTAATACTAAAAAAAAAAGAATTATGTGAACCCTTTTTCCTTCCATCAGCAGGAGAGTGACTTGTTACACTTTCTTGGACTAATGTTTTTAATTGACATGAAGTGGAAAGATTATATTGAATCAATTCTTCTGCTAGGAAAGTTGGTTCCCTGTATCATGCCAGACAGTTTTTCTTGCCAGGATCTATCTTACATATTTATAAGTCTACCATTCTTTCATGCTTTGAAAATTGCTGCCACATCTGGTCTTCTACTTCAGTGGTCTATTTAGAGATTCTTGGCAAAATCCAAAGAAGAATCTGCAATTTTATTGATTGTAATCTGGCATCTTACTTTTGGTCACTTTCCCACCACTACAACATAGCTTTTCTGTGTCTTTCCTATAAATATTTTCATGGCAATTCTTCTGATGAACTTTTCTGTTTTGTACCTTGAATTTATGAATTCAAATGTAGTAATAGATTGGTGGTAAGGTCTCATCATTTTTGAATTGACTAGATGTAAACATAAATTCTATACTAAGAGTTTCTTCAATCGTACTTCTTCCTTGTGGAACTCTCTTCTGGCTTCTTGCTTTCCAGTCAGCTTTGATGTTCAAAAGTTTAAATGCAATGTCAATTGTTATATTCTGTGTACTTGAGTTCTGCTCTTTTATTGGCCTCTCTTTTTAATAATTTTTTTTTTCATATTCTTTTACACTCAATAACACCTTGTCTTAGTGGCTTTATCACCTTGCTTGGGGTGAAACCAATATATATATATATATATATATATATAGATATTACATGTGATGACTCAGAGCAGAGCTGGTACAAGAATCTCATGGACTCCCACCAAATCTATGAAGTTCAACTTGAGAAGAGGACCGGTTTGCCAAACTCCGTCAAATGCATTCAAGATGTCAAAAACAACCTGAGCATCACCATTCTTATCTAAAGCTGGACACTCTTTCAGCAATATTTGTTAATACATCAGTTGTCCAAGAGAAGCAAAAGCCATATTACTTATCTGAAAGAAAACACTGCGATGTGCGGTGATTAATCAGTTCAGAGTTGATTAGAGCCTCTGGTACAATTTGAGGATAAAATAAAACAATTTCTAATTAAACTGAGTTTTTTTTTTAAATGAGAGTGTCTCTTTGCACCTTCTTGGACTACCATTTTTCCACTGACATGAAGTGGAAAGATTATATTGAATCAATTGTTAGGTCTGCTGCTAGGAAAGTTGGTTCACTGTGTAAACCTGATTGTTCGTACTAACACTTTCTACTTCTCTGTATATATTCCTGTTTGTAATATATCTGTGTTATTTCATATACGTGTTCGAGTTCTTCTTTATTGGTTCTACCTTGGACCATCACCGTGGTACAAGGACCTGGACCATAACAAGTGGCGACGAAGATTCGAACTCACACTTGAAGAACAAACAACAAAATCCTCTCTCGTCAACATAACAAGTGACGACGAAGAAACCCCTAAAAAGGAAATACGAACTCTATACACGGAGGATTTATTTTTTTACTATGTCACACATAACAAGTGGCGATCTGGAAAAGAAAACCCTTAAAGAAAAATAAACTCCCTACTCGGAGTACGTAACAGTGGACGACGATTAGATTCTAAAAAAAAAAAAAAAAAAAAGAAAAATTTTCTTTTCTTGTTATCAAATTTCACTGACAACAAAGGAAAGTTTTTTTTGTGAGCACAGGCTACAGAATATCAGGTTACACAAAAAATACGTTAACATGGAAGATTTTAACTAAGTCAACCATTATGGAACTTATCAAAGTCCGGTTTGAACAACAACAAAGGTACAAACAAAAACATCTGGAAATGCAAGAATTATTGATACGTGCAATGGCAAATAAGGAGCAAAAACCCGAGAACGAATCAGTTCTCTCTCAAGACACTATTTGGAGTAATATCGAAGATTTCAAGTACGCACCCGACGAAGATAAAACTTTTGCAAATTACTTCCGAAGGTATGAAGATCTATATGATTTTGACTGCAAAGATTGGTCAGACGCACGTAAAGTACGCCTTTTATTAAGAAAATTAGGCACAGGCGAATATACCAAATTCGTTGATTATATCCTTCCCAGAAAAACAAGCGAGTTAACGTTCAAAGAATCTATAAAATTGCTAACGGAACTTTTCAGCCATAATACTTAAACTTCACTATTTCATAAAAGATGGAAATGCATGAACCTTACAAAAAGGATAGCGAAGATTACGTAACCTTCGCATCCATTGTTAATAAATATTGTGACGACTTCAAATTATCGGAACTCAGCGCTGACAACTTCAAATGCTTAATTTACGTCCAAGGTCTGGTTTCAATCAATGACGGAAAAATGAAACGTAGAATACTTACTAAATTGGAAAATGAACAAGATCTGACACTTCAAAAGCTAGCCGAAGACTGCCAGAGATGCGTCAGCGTAAAAAAAGACTAAAGACATAGAACAAGCTGGCATAGCATACTGTGGTGAACAGTCCCGTAGAAGCAAGCGAGCCAGAGTGGCTTGCATCTGGTGTATAGGAGAATAAGGGTCTTACCTTAACGGGTAGCACGTGACATCAAGTTTGCTTCGTGAAAATGGCATTACTCTCCCGTCCAGCCATTCTAGCAGTATGTGCAAGAATGGTTTTTTTTTGTACAGTTTGGAATGCTTCCACCAATAGCAAGTCGTGTGCTGATTGGTAGAACTGGAGGAGGCAATTTGCCTGTGTAACCGAGAATAACAGCGAAGAAAGCTGATTGGCTGGGAACCGCGGTGTTGGCCTGATAAAAGAGTGCTGGAGCCATGAAAAAGGGGAGAAAAAAAAAAAAAACGTTGACTATACGTAGTGACGTGTGAAGAAGGCGAGAACGGTGAATTGAACCAGCGATATTGTGATTTGTACAAGTGACAGCTGGGAGAGCAATAGACTTATTTATACTACACGTACATACGCAAAATACGAAGACAAACAAATTTTCCCTCCTCACAAACAAAGCAAACAAATTTTCCCTCCTCACAAACAAACCGAACTGATTTTCCAGCCTCAAGAACAGGTAAAACAAAATTTTCTAATTATAATCAACATAAAAAGAAACTACCACCAAGTCCATGCTATCGTTGTGGGTGTTGCGGGGCCGATAAGGATGTCGCCCCCGCAAGCTTTATGAGGAAACGTGTGAACAGCCAAGACAATGAAGGGACAAAGGCGAAGGTTTATGAAGCAATAATGTCGATTTTATTAATGCCAATTGTACAAGAGTGTACTCTGAAGAATGTGTTCAAGTCGGTGTCGGGTCCGGTATGACTGGTTTCGATTAGGGGTAACTGCCTTCGGTCGTATTGGTAATGACGAATGTAGAGATGATCGGCAAAACGGATGTAGCTGGTCGACTGCCGGATGGGAGAATAGACGGGAACAGCAACAGGTTGATCGGTGTCCCTAAACAGGGCCAAGTCAGAATAATGAATGACTTCACAGGGCGGACCGACAACAGTGATAGACTTCACAGGGCGGATCGACCGCGGAAACGGGATCGCGCCAAAGCGTATCACTTGGCGAAGGCGGAGTCCCTAAACAGGGCCAAGGCAGAATGTGATAGACTTCACAGGGCGGATCGACCGCGGAAACGGGATCGCGCCAAAGCGTATCACTTGGCGAAGGCGGAGTCCCTAAACAGGGCCAAGGCAGAATGTGATAGACTTCACAGGGCGGATCGACCGCGGAAACGGGATCGCGCCAAAGCGTATCACTTGGCGAAGGCGGAGTCCCTAAACAGGGCCAAGGCAGAATGTGATAGACTTCACAGGGCGGATCGACCGCGGAAACGGGATCGCGCCAAAGTGTATCACTTGGAGAAGCAGTCAGAGAGGTGATACGTCTTCCAGGGCGGATCGACCGCGGAAACGGGATCGCGCCAAAGTGTATCACTTGGAGAAGCAGTCAGAGAGGTGATACGTCTTCCAGGGCGGATCGACCGCGGAAACGGGATCGCGCCGAAGAGTAACACTCTCGACAAAGCACCGGAAGCTCACAAAGGCAGCGTACTACACTTTGATCCAGGCCCCGGGCCGAGTAGCTTCGATTTGGACGAAAAAAGGAGCTTATGATATTTGGAGCGATTCATTCAAGAACTCCCCGGCTAGGGGGAGTAGAAAACCGTAGATATTAAATTAATACAATTGTTGTTCGGTGTTTGAGGAAGCGCTGCATAATCCGATGCTCACGAGGTACGGTTTGGCATCAATGATATTGAACTAGTCGTCTGGTTTCTCGCATGTTGCTTGACTTAAGTCTGCAAGATCAGGAGTTGTGAAGGTCAAGGCCGTCTTTCTAAGGAGCGGCTAATGGCGACCGCGACATGGGTCTTAGCATTGGGTTAAAGACTGTACATATCGTGCTAAAACTTGTCTATCATGTAAAAAAATTGGTCACAAAAGTTCTCACTGTTGGTATAGAAAAGAAAGCAGATTAAGAATTACGAGGACCGACCAAACAGATGAGACTAAATATAAGAAAATATGTACAAGTTGAAATGCAAAACAGAAAAGTTAGGTTACAGCTGGATTCTGGCTCAGACTTAACTATCATAAATCTATAAACATGGAGAAAACTGAACAAACCTGTCATGTTAAAAACGGATAAAATTGCGAGATCAGTTACGGGGAGAAAGATAAAATTCGAGGGTGAAATAATCACAAAGATTTAACGGAATGACGAAAAAACTAAATGTACGTCTTAAGAAATACCGAAAACCTATTCGGGACAGACTGGATGCAAAAAATCGAATTGTGGGATCTACCTATTAGCACCTACTGCCAGAATGTAAAAAGCTTATCAACCGAGGCAGACAAATTAAAAGGAAAACTAAAAACGAGTTTCCCCGAAGTATTTTCGGCAGGTCTTGGAAGATGCAAGAAAATGCCAGCTAATATCAAAATAATGGATAACGTTCAACCTATTTTCAAGAAAAAAAGGAGTGTACCGTTTGCGTCAACAGAAAAGATTGACCAAGAATTATCTAGACTCGAAAATACGGGCATATTGAAAAAAGTAGAGTACAGCAAATGAGCCGCACCGACGGTCTACGTTAAGAAAAAATCAGGAGAAATTCGAGTTTGTGCTGATTTTTCTACAGGTTTGAATGCAGCAATAAAGGACTACCACTATCCGCTACCTAGTCCTGAAGAAGTATTCACTAAATTAAATAGCGGAAAATATTTTTCAAAAATTGATCTAAGTGAGGCCTATCTTCAAATTCCTGTCGAAAGTTCAAAACTACTATGCATAAACACACACAAGGGATTGTACAGATACCAAAGACTACCATTTGGAATTAAAGTAGCGCCGGCTAATTTCCAGCAGACAATGGATACGATGCTGGCAGGACTAGAATACACAATAGCATATCTGGATGACATATTGATTAATAGCGAAAGCGTTGAACAACACTGGCAACATGTACAAGAAGTGTTTAAGAGAATTCAAAGCTACGGATTCAAAGTGAAAGAAAATAAGTGATTTTTTCATGAAGGAAATTAAATATCTTGGCCATATAATAGACCAAGAAGGTAGACGTTCAGACCCTGAAAGGTCTATAGCAATAAAAAAAGGTGCCAGTTCCTAAGAACATAACAGAACTACAAAGTTTTCTTGGATTAGTGAATTACTACAAGGAATTCATACCTCAAATGCATAAACTTCGCGAACCATTGAACGAACTGCTAATGAAAGAAAAAGTTTGGCAGTGGACAGATCAATGCCAGGAAACATTTGAAAAAATAATCAGACATTAACATTGGATTTATTTTTGGCACACTATGATCCTAAACTAGAGATTATTGTAGCAAGTGATGATCGCGCCTACGGTGTCGGAACGTGTATATTACATAAAATGCCAGATGGGACAAAACCTATCGCACATGCTTCTCGAACCCTACTACTAGCAGAGAAAAACTATTCACAAATTGAGAAGGAAGCTCTAGCAATTATCTTCGCAGTTACAAGATTCCATAGATACGTCTATGGTAGACACTTTACTCTGCAGACGGATCACAAACCGTTAATAAAAATTTTTGGTTCAAAAAAAGGTCAACCGGTGTACACGGCAAATAGGCTACTTAGATGGGGAACGATTCTTCTGAACTATAATTTCAGATTGGAATATTTACCAACGAAAAGAATCAGGCACGCGGATGGTCTGTCGAGACTTATACCAACAAAGACAGAGCCATTGGAAGATACGGTAATCGCAGGCCTTAGAAATGAAGACATAAGAACAGTACTATGTTGTACAGTCAGAAACCTCCCAGTCACATTGCAAGACATAAAAAAAATGAAGCCAAAAATGACGAATTTATTAATGAAACAAAAGCAAAAATAGCAGAAAAAATTGAGAAAATTTCGGACAGCTTTTCTCTATGCGATAATGTGCTATTTTACAATGAAAGGGTTGTAATCCCCAAGACTTTACAAAAACGGATACTAAAGGATTTCCACAGCGGATACCCGGGTAAAAATAGAATTAAGTCGCTAATGCGAAGCTATGTATTAATATATTGGAAGAATATGGACCAGGATATTTCTCAAATGGTGGAAATGTACAGGGGTTGTCATTTAGCAGCTAAAGCACCGCCAATCATACATAAGTCTTGGTCTGAAACTGATCGTCCATGGTCAAGAATACACGTAGATTATGCAGGACCAATTGACGGGTTCTACTATTTAATCATAGTTGATAGTTACAGTAAATGGCCGGAGGTGTTTCGGTGCAAAAATCCTACTACAGAGACGACCATAAATTTCCTCCACGAGCTATTCGCTCGGTTTGGCGTAGTGGACTGTTTAGTAACAGATAACGGAACGCAATTCACGTCAGCAGATTTCCGAGAGTTTTGCGAAATCTATCAAGTAAAACATATAAAATCCCCGCTTTACCATCCAAGATCAAATGGACAAGCGGAGAGATTCGTGGATACTCTCAAAAGAGCATTACGAAAAGCGTACGATGTGCCTATGGAGAAAGCATTACAGCAATTCCTACAGGTATATAGAATAACGCCATATAATGCGACACCATCAACATTATCACCAGCAGATATCATGTTTGCTAGGAAAATCAGATCAGCGTTCGATAAATTACTATCAAGTAAAACAAAACAAGTAACGCAGTCCTACACACCAAAAAGAAAATTCCTCCTAGGGGAAAAAGTTATTTTTAAGGCATACAAAAATAATACCTCTTGGGATAATTGAGAAAAGAATTGGCAATATGGTGTACATAGTTCAAGGAAAAAAATTCTCACACAGAAGACACATAAGCCAAATAAGGAAGAGACTGTTACAGGATGCTAACGTTCCAACTCAAGAAGAGGTATTGGACACGATTTTCGACACATTCGATATAACAAGATCGCAAATAATACCAGAACCAAGAAAATCGTCTAGAAAAAGAAAATTTACTGAACCTTTGGAAATAGATCCAACGAAAAAAAGATATTAAAAAACACCTGCTACGCAAAATTTTCGGAAGGGGGGTGTTATGGAACCTTACCCATAATAACATAATGGACTATTCCATACGTAATAAATACTGTGCCTCAAGAGGAAGCAGGGAGTTCAGCCCGAAGTCAGGCGACCGGCTGATTGGCTGATCGGTTGAACTCTCTGCCTTCGGGCGGGGAGGAACGCGAATGAGGCTACGCCGAAGGGCGGAGTCTCTTTCGGGGACGTAAACCGATCCTGAACCCGTTTATACAGGTTCAATGGGCATATTTTTGGCTAAGCCCACGGGCTCGGAGATCCCACGTTAAACCGGCCTTGTGCCATATGATGCCCTCGTGGTGGTGGTGGTGGGGGGGTGACTAAATACCGTTCAGTCTCAAGTCTGGAGTGAAGTCCGTCAGGAGTCTGTCAGTCAGTCAGAGCGAGCGAGTCAGTCAGAGGCAGTCCGAAACAGTCGCATTCAGACAATTACTACAAGACATTGGAATAGTGATACTGATCGAGACTACAGTGTTCTCCCTACTAAACCTGATTGTTTGTACTAACACTTTCTACTTCTCTGTATATATTCCTGTTTGTAATATATCTGTGTTATTCCATATCCATGTTCGAGTTCTTCTTTATTGGTTCTACCTTAGACCATCACCATGGTATAAGGACCTGGACCATAACATTTTCATCCTTGCTTTGAATATTACTGCTTTATCTGGTCTAGTACTTTTGTTATATATCTATAGATTCTTCATAAAAGATAAGTAATCTGCAATGTTATTGGCAATGTTATTGGCAATCTGGGCATCCTGACTTCAGTCACTATAACAGCTTCCCTGTGCTTTTTCTATAAATATTTTGATGGTAATTGTTCTGATGAACTTTGCTGTATGGTACCCCGACTTTATAAATTTAAGCACAGGAGAAGATTGGTGGCAAGGTTTCATCATTTTACAGTTGAAATGGCTAGATGTAACCATACGTTCTATTCTAACATTTTTTTCTCTGAAACTTCTTGCTTATGGAACTCTCATCTGACTTCTTGCTTTCCAGCCAACTTTGATCTCGAAAAATGTAAATGCAGTGTCATTGGTTATTTTTTGTCTTCATAATTCTTGGCCTTTTATTGTTCTCTCTCTTTAAGAATATTTTCTCTCATATTCTCTCACACTTGGTAACACCTTGCGCCTTAGTGGCTTTATTGCCCTGCTTGGAGGTGAAATGATTAAAAATATCTACATCTAACCAACGTCTTTATCCACTGTGCCATGTGCCATTAGTGGTTCCCATATTGTATTATAATATATAAGTAATAAGGAGCACCAGAGAAAAATGATAACAACAAAAATTGCAATATGAGCACTGGTAAAAAATGGTTGCTGAACACATTAGGTTTATAATACCCAGAAATTCATACACAGATGTCCTCAAGGACACATGGCACTGTGGATAAAGGCGTTGGTTAGATCCAGTGACAGGTCCCAAAGAGCATGAATTCAGTACTCGGTTAAGGCAGTGGAGAACTTGGAGAGGGGAATTAACAGGAGATAACTGACAACTGACATCCATTAAGACATGGAACTAGAACAGTCTACCCCAGTGAGTGAAATAAAGGGTTTAGTTTGACATTCCAACCAACTGAAAAAAGCTGGAGCGTACAACGGCCAAAACGTTGTAATAAATATGGTGACAAAGATGAGGACAATGGTCCAAATAATGTAAATAGTGTAATGAAAACCTTGTATTAAAAAAGTTCACGCCTCTATGTGAAATTAGATTTTGGATCTCCCTTAAGGATATAAAAATAGAAACATACTACTTCTAGGACTCAAAACAATTTCAGAGAATAGTTTGATCTACATGTGCATACACATACACCCATGCACACAATGAAGAGATGATAGTCAGCAGCTGCCAAGGCTTTGTCTATGAACTCAAAAACACATTAGGCCGACTGTTATAAAGTAAGTCTGCCCACACATTTAACAATGCAAAATCATAATTCACTGCAAGGAAAATTGAACATTTTATTGTTATTGTATATCTCTGAAAAGAATATATAAATGTTATTTCAACTGACATTCTACTTGTCTTTCAGAAAATAACTGTTCATATGTTTCATTTAAAAGATGTGATTTTGTTAGAATCCTGAGACTCAGATAGCAACAAACATCTGGGTAGACAGATCCAAACAATGTGATATCACCTTAAATAAAAATATAGAATGGAGACAAACATGCATCAGAGAAAATATGTAACAAGCCACAAGATGCATATGTATCAGGTCATCCCATACGTTCTGTCCGAATTTTAACTTTTTGTTAAAATGAACGAAATTTAAAGAGTATTTTATAATGTCTAATGGAGCTGATCATTATTTTTATGTTTAGATGCATTTAAACTGATCAAATTTTATTTCAGAGAACAATAAAATTAAATTTTGTTTGATTAAAACCCTGCTAACATGGAAGTACCCAAGAATCATTTGAGGCACATAATGCTTTATGAGTTCAAGAAAGGAAACTCAGCAGCCGAAGTGGCTAGAAACATTCACTCAGTTTATGGAGAGGGATGTGTGAATGAAAGAACTTGCAGAAGATGGTTTTCAAAATTCAGAGTTGGAGATTTCACCCTTGAAGATGAAGATCAAACCGGACGTCCAGTTGAGTTTGATGAAAAGCTTCTTGAAGCAGCCCTTGAAGAAAATCCTGCTTTATCAGTTGAGGAATTGGCAGTGGTTCTCAGTTCAAACCATACAACCGTTCATCGTCATCTTCAACAACTTGGAAAAGTTCCTAAACTTGGAAAATGGGTGCCTCATGAATTGTCTGAAAACAACCTCAAACTCCAAGTTGACATCTGCTCTTCTCTCCATTCTCACCAACTTGTTTTACCTATTTTGGATAGACTTTTGACTGGCGACAAAAAATGGATCTTTTATTGATATGTTAAGTGTCGTAGACAGTGGCTTGGTAAAGGGGAAGGACCCCAGCCACAGCCGAGAAGGGAACTTCATGGGCAAAAGGTTCTTCTTTCAATCTGGTGGGATCGCCAAGGAATAATCCACTTTGAATTCTTACCACCTAATGCAACAATTAATGCTCAAATATACTGTCAGCAATTAGAGCATTTGAACCAAGCTTTGAGTAAAAAAGACCTGCTCTAGTGAATTGAAAAGAGGTGATGTTTTATCAGGACAATTCGCGACCACATACAGCAAGAATCATGTCACAAAAGATCGAAGAACTTGGTTGGGAGAAAATTCCTCATCCACCTTATTCTCCCGATCTTGCTCTTTCAGACTACCATTTGTTTCATAGCTTACAGAATCATTTGGAAGAAACAGCTTTTGTAACACAGGAAGAGGTTAAAACTGACATTTGTGAGTTCTTCGAATCAAAGCCAAAAGAATTTTACAGTAATATAATTAGTAAGCTTGTTAATAGATGGAAGGAAGTCATAGATAATCAGGGAAAATACATTGTTGATTGAATCTGTAATTAAATGTAACATTTGGTCACTTGTTTTCTTTATTTAAAATTTGGACAGAATTTATGGGATGATCTGATACATAATGTGGCAGTAGATATCTTAAAGTTATTATTTTTTACTTTATTGAAATATTTGAATTCCTTTGTATGTTATTCCTAAATGATAGAGATAAGCTGTTGAAATTCCACAGCTCCTTGTATAGTTTAATGAACACAAATTTCTTTCTTTGAACAAATTTTATCACATTCTTTTTAACATGTTTTGAGCTCTCTCTTTATTTTTGAGTTGATCCATTATACATGTACAAAATGTAAAAATTGTTCAAGCCAAAAATTTTCAGTTTTGATACAAAAACATTTCAGGAGATGAGAAAGAAATTTATTAGTAACATATTTTGTATGAAAATTTGTCATAACCTTAATTTTACACACAAATTTTAATAGATTTTCTGGTCCGTCATAGCTGTGTGCATAAAATGTAACAATCATTTTTTTCTAAAAGGAAAATAAATATTTGCAATTTTTTCTATATCCAGTATCTCCTTTATATTTATTTAACAATAACAGTGATCAAATGATAATTTATCTATAATTCTTTGATGAGGAGTTATCATAATTCACAGTCAGACTAATGTCTTTATCTTTGTTGTTATCACATTTCTGCTGTTGTGCCTTCTGGCTTTCTTCAGGTGTCTGAGTAACCACTAAGGAATTTCAATTATGGTTAAATGAACTGACCATATCAAGTTGAACAACCTGATAGAATAGAATTGTATGTTTAATGAAATAAAATATCAGAAATGTAGCAAATGAAAGGAAATCGTAAATTAATAATTTATTTTCTAAAAGAACCAATAATTTATTTTCTAAATAAACCAAAATATTGAATGAGAAACAGCAATATGATTTAAGAAATTAATTTAATAATGTTTCTTGTTCTATATCATGGATGATATTAGGTTCTTACTGAAGTATTGAATTTTAAGATTTTACTTACTCTACTGTTCATGTTCTATTTTAGTACTACTCGGGTATTGCTAAATCCTTTTTTCACTGAGTCTGTACTACCCAACCCAGAGATTGAACTCACAATTTCTATGCCACCAAATTTATGAACCAATGCTTTTAAGCCACTAGCCTATTTTTCTATGGGACAATCCTAAATCTAAATTTTGGCACCTTAAACCTAATGTTCTTATTGTCTCTGCTGCTGCTACAGAATCTTTAAGTTTTTCTATCATTGCTTCTCTTTCTTACTGCTGAAGCCTTAACATCAAGCTTGGCTCTCTCCACCATCATTTCTCTTTCTTTCTTTATTAATGGTTCCCATATAGTAGTTATGCCTATGCTAGGCCTACTGAGGATGCTACCATATGCCTAGCAGATGCATTAATTCCTTTAGATGTTTTATTCTTATTTGTTTAGTATTTTTACTTCATTCTACATCCTTTTCCCTCTGTACATGATCAATCATGTCTAACTTGTCCCACCACTAATCATGTCTTTTAATGTTCCTCCAGTCTTACATTTAGGGGTCTGCTGCAAATCTTAGCCAAATTAAGCCTAACATAGAGAAGAACATGACCAAGAACTGTATGTATTCTATCTCTTGCAGTTGTAGGAAAGAGATTAAAGGTGAAAACAGCATTAAAATAATAAAAGGATAACATTAAAGCTTGCTTAGTAGGAAAGTGTAAATAAAACAGGCCTGTGTTAAACTGTCTGTGTTAAACTGTCTACAGTTTTGTAGTGATAAAATCATTATAAGCTCTTTTGTAGAGGTCATCTTTGTTTAGGGCTAAGGTCATGCTATACTGGAACACACCTATTCTATTGTTAATAGACTCTCCCACCTATAATAAGTAGGAGTAGTAGCAGTCGCTTGCAGAGAGTTGGTCAGTCAGTCAATGTTGGTGACCGTTAGTTGGATATTGAAGTATCAGCCACCCCATTACCTATTATATCAAGTTCCTAACGTTTTGTACGTCGAACCTATTTTAGGACTGACTTAGTACAAATACAAGCCTCCACTGTGAAACGACTACATAACAACTTTGGCAACAAAGGATTCGAACTCATACGGAGGAAGAAAAACCTTTCGCACACTACATAACAACTTGGCGAACGAGGATTCAAACTCATACGGAGAAAAAAAAAAAAATTCGTTTGCAATATATACAGCATTTGACGATGAGGATTCAAACTCAAAAGGAGGAAGAAAAAAAATTTGTATGCCATACAACACTTGGCGTCAGTATTCGGATTCATCGAAGGAAGAAAAACATTCGTACTCCATAACACACTTGCCCACGAGGATTCGAAATTCATACGGTGGAAGAAAAAAAAAAATTTTCACCCACCATAACAAAAAAAGAAAGTACGAGTATTCAAACTCATACGGAAAAAAAATCACGTTCGCCACAGTATTATTTGGCAAAAAGATTCGGATTCATACAGTGGAAGAAAAAAAAATTGCTCGCCACATTATTTGGTGACGAAATTCGTACTCATACAGAGGAAAAAGAAAAAAAAAACTTGCTCGTCAAATTTTCTCGGATTCACATTAAAAAAAAAACAAACTTGGCAAAGTTTTTCGAAAGACGAGAAAAAAAATTGGAAAAGTTTTTCGAAAGACAAGACACCAACTTAGTGACGAAAAAAATCAGTCGTACTCTCAACTGAGAAAATAATTTTTTTTTCTCGATAAGACAGTTCGCTCAAATAGGTCACGAATTGCAAATTCGTTTTGGACCCTCCTCTACAATATTTAAGCATTGTGTAAACTTTCTGCGAAGATGGAGGAATGCAAAAATATGTTCCAGGAATTTTTTAAGTTCCAGACAGAACAACAGATGACAATATTAGAGCAACAGAAAACATTCCAGATGCAACTACAGAAGGAAACTTTATATAGACAGATGCAGTTTCAACGAGAAATGGAACAGATGCATATGGAGTTTCAAAACAAAATTCTGGAAATAACTGAGAAGAGGAAAGAGAAAAATCTACAAAATGATTCTTTCCCAGAGAATACAATATGGAATTTAATTGAAATATTCATGTACAGTCCGGATGAAGAGATAACTTTTGAGGAGTATGATAAAAAATATACGGACGTGTATAATGAGGACTGCCACTTGTGGTCTGAAGGAAAGAAGGTTAGACTTCTTTTAAGCAAGTTAGGAACTGCTGAGCATAACAAATTGGTAAACTACATTTTACCAAAAAAAACTAGCGAGTTGACATTTAGCGAGGCGGTAAATATATTAAGTGAATTATTTAGTAAAAAGACATCTTTGTTTCACAAGAGGAGGAAATTTTTGAATCTGATGAAAGATGACGAACAAGACTATATAGCATACGCAGCCAATGTGAATAAGCATTGTGAAGAATTCAAGCTGGCAGAGTTAAGCGCTGACAATTTTAAGTGCTTAGTGTTTGTTCAAGGGCTGGTATTGGAAAGAGACGCAGAATTGAGGAAATTAGTACTGTCAAAATTGGAAAACGAACAAAGTCTTACGATACAGAAGTTGGCGGAAGACTGCACAAGATATGTTAGTGTAAAGAAAGATTCGGAAAAGATAGAACAGTCTGGCATTTCACATGTAAGGAAAATACGCTACAAAAAAGAAAGTCAGTCTACCAAAATGAATTCTAAAATTGGGGATTATCAAACAAAAAGTGAAATACCAGAGAAAAATAAACAAAAACTCCCAAAGCCATGTTTTGCTTGCGGTGAACTTCACTGGTACAAATATTGCAATTTTAGGAATAAAAAATGTTTCCACTGTAAAAGAGTGGGGCATAAAAGCTCGCACTGCGGGTCAAAAAATAAAGACAATAAAATAAGAAAATTAAAGTCGGACGAGGTGAACTATGGAATAACCAGAAAATTTGTTACCGTCGAAATAAGTAATAAAAAAATAAAAATGTAACTCGACACTGGTTCCAACCTATCTATCATAAATTTGCATACGTGGAAGAAGTTGGGGAAACCAACTTTAATGAAAACAAATAAAATCGCGAGGGGAGAAAAAATAAAATTTATTGGAGAATTTGTTACAAACATCACGTTAAATAAAAAAACGCGAAAAGCTAAACTATTTGTCATAGAAAATACCATGAACTTACTTGGTACGGATTGGATAACAGAATTCCAATTATGGGATCTACTGATAAATTCTTTCTGTTACAAGGTAGATTTTTTAAACTACAAAGCCCAAAAATTAGTAAAGAAACTTAAGGGAACTTTTCCTACTGTTTTTTCTCCAGGTTTGGGAATGTGTACCAAGATGGAGGCAAAATTCCAGCTGAAAGAAAACGCTCAGGCGGTTTTCAAAAAGAAAAGGAATGTGCTGTTTGCTTCAATTGAACAGATAAAGAATTGGACAGATTAGAGAAAACCGGTGTATTTAAAAAAGTTGAATGGGTAACACCGACGATATATGTGAAAAAGAAGCTCCAGAAAATAAAGATGAAACCGACACTGAGAAAAACTGGGGAGCGAGTTACCTGCAGTCAAGGATATGCAGTATTATTAAATGATTTAAGTCAACTGAAGTCACCGCAGAAAACGTTAAGAAGCACAAGATCAACAAAAGGGAAGCTAGAGGCTGAACAAATAGAACCACAATAAGAACCTACAGAAACTGTGACTCCATCCTTAAGAAGCTCAAAGCGGAAGGTTGTTTCTGGTAACACTATGGAGGTATAAAAAAAAAATAGAAAAGTGGATTGGCTATATGATGTACTTGGTGAAAGGTGAAAAATTCACGTGCAGTAACCAGATCAGACGACGGTTTTCAGATGTGGTGGACAGCGGTCCCGCAGAAAAAACACCGATGGAGGTGATTTTCAATACGTTTGAACTAACAACGCCTGCAAAAATTTTACCTGAGGTACGCCGATCCAGAAGAAAAAAGAAAGGCGCTGATCATTTAAAAGTGGATAAAAAAAACGTCGGAGATATGCTACGATGTTGCTAAAAAAAAAAAAAAAAGAAAAAAAATGAATTTTTTTTGTTTTTTTTCTTCATATTTTCTGTAAAAAAATGAAAAATAAATTAAAAGTTTACTCCTACGGAGTGTAGTTTTAAGGGTGGGGGTGTTATACTGGAACACACCTATTCTATTGTTAATAGACTCTCCCACCTATAATAAGTAGGAGTAGTAGCAGTCGCTCGGGGGGGGGGGGCAGAGGGTTGGTCAGTCAGTCGATGTTGGACGACCGTTAGTCAGATATTGAAGTATCAGCCACCACAACTAGATTACTGCGTCATTACCTATTATATCAAGTTCCTAACATTTTGTATGACGAACCTATTTTAGGACCGACTTAGTACAAATACAAGCCTCCGCTGTGAAACCACTACATAACAGGTCACCAGATCATAAACTCAGATCATCAAACTATAGTTAGCAAATAAGATGCTGGTATAACTGACTGGGAGCATTGTTTCAATCTTATGAATGAATAAACTTTATTCCGATATCTGGTCTTTGAAGAATAAAGACAGTTGATATATCATTAGCTAACTGTAGAATTTGTATTGTATTTTCTTGTGTATAATACAATCCCATGTTTCTGCAAGGAATAAATTACATCCATGAGTATAATACAACTCCATAGTGTAGCCATCCAGATATAATTTTTTTTAAAAAGTTGTACCATATTATCCATAAAAATCTGTCGTACATATATTTCACTAAAATATTTAATTTTTCATGCTATCAAAGAATTAAAATGAATTTAATGTTTAGCCATTGCATGTTTTTCTTCTAATTTCCGCTTCAAAATTTATTTTCAAATTTTCAGGGAAAGGTGCTTTGTTGTAACATCAATGTTATTAAAACATGAGAGATCATGTGTATGTCTTTAATTATTTTTAATCAATTTTGGAAAATTTCCTGTCTTGACATATCAAACACTTTTTGTAAGTAATTATGCCTGCCTACTTGGTATTTTATTATCTATTGTGCTCAGTGTATTTCCATTGCAATCTTTTTGTTTTAAATAAGAGGTTTGTTTTAAGCTGAATAAAAATTTCTAAAAATGTGTATTTGTGTATAATATGACCCCTTCCCACTTTTTGTCATTAACTTTTGTTAAAAATTTCATGTATTATACACTAGAAAATACAGTAAGAAATGGAATTTGGAATGCAGTCTTTTATGCTGGCTGCATCTATCTCCAAGGACCAAAAAAGAAAACTTTCCTTGGAAGTTTTTTATCTTGTTTGAATCTTTTAGATGAGATGTAGTGATTTTCTAAGCCTGGCTTAGATGCGGCACAAGGCTGAAAGTATGGGGCACCCAGTGAGGATCGAACTCACTACTCAGTCGTAATTGATCTAGCAAGACAAGCTTTCTAACCATTACACCACGTCAAGGTGCCCCTTTTAGATGAGATGTATTGGGCATTGTATATTGGTATTGTGGTTAGGTGGTAGGAATTTTTTATTGAAATAAAACAAACTGACTCAAGGATATAAAATAAATAATATATTTTATTTATTTTCTTTGGTATTCAATGTATCAAAATGTTCAATTTATAGGGCAAATATTGGTAGTAGCTTTGAGGGTCTAGTAGTGTAGTTTTGAAGTCAGACTGTGCAAGGAGTAGTAGTAATATTATTCAGTGTCAGTCTACTGTGTTTTTCTTGGCCCTAAGCAGGGCAGAAATATCCTTAGCAGATGACTTCTTAACTTCTTCAGGCATCACACACTGCTGGTTTCTCCACAGTAGTGTCTTTTATTCATAACTTTTGCTGTTCCTTCTGTTCTAGCTCAGAGGGGTGTCAGCTTATATCCTTTTGACCAGGTTCCAATATTCTGGCAAGAACCTTGGTTTCAGCTAACATCAAAAGTATCCCTGTGTTAATTTTTTGATTGACTAAAATTATTTTATTTTCCAGCATTCCTTTCTTTTTTAATTTTTTTTATAATGGAAGTTATGTGTGGAGCCTCCCTGATTTTGGGGATTTTTCAGTCACAAATAAGTTGGCTCTGATCCTGCAAACATCCAGCGATTTCAGCTAAAATTGCTGGATGTTTGCAGGGTTCAGTTTTTTCTTCTTCCTCTTTTTGTTTGAGAGTTGCCTTCTTGTTAGTTGAGAGAAGTATAGTAAGAGAACTATTTACACTATTTACATTGTTCAGACTGTTGTCCTCATCTTTGTTGCCCTATTCACAATGTTTCGGCTGTTGTATATGCCAACCTTCTTCAGGTGATTGGAATTTTGAACCAAACCCTTTATTTTGTCCATGAACCCTTTTAGTTTCACATGTCATGCCTCTTCTGGGTATCAGTTTAAGTTATTTCTTCAAGTTTTTGTTCACCTCTGCTGTGGCCAGGTATTGAACTCACAACTCTTTGGGTCAAGTTACTGCATTACTTCAACCAATGCTTTTATCTTATCTCAGAAATATAGACAAATATAGAAAGGGAAGTTTAGAGAAAGAGAGGAAGAAAGAGATAAGGGTTTTAAAGGAAAACACAAATACTTTATTTTAATTTTAATTCTTTTTAGTTTTGTTTATATATTTTGTTTTTATATTTTATTTTTATCAGCACTCACTACAACAAAAATAATAAGACCAATAGCATTGGCACTTGACATCAAGTGTTACATATTGAATGATATATATATATATATAGAGAGAGAGAGAGAGAGTGAGAGAAACCAAGTCTGTAGAATATTTATTTCACATGCACCTTGTTTTACACACTTTACTATTTAACAAGTAGTTGCTGATTTTTGTTGCAAGGTTCGTTATCAATCAAGCAGTTCTCATCTCAGTTTTTCCACAAATAGATTATTTTTACTTACTTAAATCCAGTAGTTGATATAAATGACCTTAAATAGTTCTTAAATAAGCTTTTCAGATCTAGACTCTTATATAGACAACATGTAATTCAGAAATGTCTAAACTATCAGTGATATACAAAAATAGTTTTCTCAGATCAATGATTAAAAATATTGCACATTATTGTTTTATTTATTATGCATTGATTTTAAACATTGCATAATGCTAGTTTAGGATGTGCAGATAATGTAATTTGTATTGACACAGAAAGTGGAATCAGAAAGCCAAGTTCAATGTGCTTTGGAAAGACATGAATCTGTTTCTTCTCCCCTAGTTAAATATCAGGGTAGATTGGGCTCTCTAGCCTTGGGTGTTAACCTGCCTAGAATTCCAAACAGTAGAGAAGGGAATGGGAGACCACTCCACTATATTTCCCAAGAAGGCATGGCAATTCAAACATAATAAATGAAAGGAATCTATAGAGAGCTGTGACCTGCCAATGGTTTGAAAAGACATGGCATTTGGATGAATTTGGTTTTCCAGAAGCATGAAGTGGGAGAGTTAATGAAGTAAGGTTGCAATTTCGGTAAAGCCAGTGAAATCCATGTTAGTGTTCAAACCATGAAATCCAGGTTCAAATCTTAAAATAGTCAATTTGTTAAGAAGGTGAGTTTTTGATAATATGGTTCTGGGGAGATGATCCCAGTGTGCAGCACTATCAGAAAGTATGGTGAGTTAAAATGAATGGATGGTATGGTTTGGGAAGTCATGTGAGTGAAATTGGATTGATGGAACTTTTTGGGAAGACTTGTGAGTGAAATTGAATGGATGGAACTGTTTAGGAGGAAATCTTGTGAGTAAAATTGGATGGATGGTATGGCTTGGGAAGTCTTGCGAGTGAAATTGAATGGATGGAACTGTTTGGGAAGTCTTGCGAGTGAAATTGAATGGATGGAACTGTTTGGGAAGTCTTGTGAGTCAAATTGAATGGCTGGAACTGTTTTCAGAAGACTTGAGTTTGAAATGGAATGGCTGGAACTTTTGTGAGTGAAATTGAATGGATGGAACTGTTTGGGAAGCCTTAGGAGTGAAATTGAATGGATGGAATAGTTTGGGAAGTCTTGGGAGTGAAATTGAATGGATGGAACTGTTTGGGAAGCTTTGTGAGTGAAATGGAATGGCTGGAACTGTTTCGGAAGACTTGAGTTTGAAATGGAATGGCTGGAACTGTTGCAAGTGAAATTGATTGGATGGAACAGTTTCTGAAGTCTTGGAAGTAAACTTGAATAGATAGAACTAATTGGGAAATCTTGGGTGTGAAATTGAATGGCTAGAACTGTTTGGGAAAGTCTTGGAAGTGAAATTGAATGGATGGAACAGTTTGAGAAAGTCTTGTGAGTGAAATTGGATGGATGGAACTATTTGGGAAATCTTCGGTGTGAAATTGTATGTATCGAATTGTTTGGGAAGTCTTGTGAGTTAAATGGAATGGATGAAACTGTTTGGGAACCATCAAAGCTTGTGCTAGCATGAAGCCACAGGTCATTGTGTCTGAGCATACTCACCTTGTACAAACTGTTAATCATTCTAGATTATGCACACTCTTCCAGAAACAGTAACTAAACTTCACTCAGCATAGTTGCAGTATAAAGCACAGATTGGCAAATGTGCCTGTGCAAGTGTCTGTTAGTCGGATTACCTAGCAGTGAGGCCTACTTGGAGACAAGCACCCAGCTATTACTTAAATTACTACATTTTAATAATATGGTTAATTTGCAAAATTGAAATTTTTCATCGTAAAATCAAAAATTATGGTTTGCTTTTTTTAATGGTCACACAAGGCTCAAGAACCACTCAATGTAAAGGGTTACTGAATAAGGTTGTTGTATTGATGTAAGAGTAGATTATGATGATATGTAGGATAGATAATGGGTGATCCAAGATTTGAAAAGGTTTAGATTGTAGTGATCAGTTTGATTGTTGGTTAACTTGTTTTTTTCAGCTTATCAACACTTTGCAGGTTATTTAAAGCCAGGAAATATGTTTAGATTGTAAGAATTTTTTGAGATAATTATTGTTAGTGATACAAGTTTACTAATTAACCCATACCTGGGTAGAAAAGAGGTAGATTCATTGTTTTCCCAAGGTTATTTGCACATAATATAACAAATCCAACAAGAATTGTAACTTAGCTCCCCGATTAACAATTCCAAGTCATTATTCATTACATCATCCACACATCCAAGCTTACAGCACTTGATATTCCAAAATGGTCACCCATCTAGATACTGACCAGTTTCAATATTGCTCAACTTTGGTGATCATATGGGAACTGGTATTTCAACATGATATGGTCGTTAACCCAGTAATCAGGAAAGCATCCTCTCATTTTTTTTTTTTTTTTCTTCAATGTCTTGTTGAAGTTTGAAAGACATGTTTTAACCATTTCTTTACAGATGAGATTAGATTTTCTCACCCCCACCCTACACTGCCATTTATTACAGTTTCTCCTCCTGCCCCCATAAACACACTTTTATTTTGAATTGGAGAATAGTGTTCTTGCTTCCCATGAAGAAAATTGTTAGTTTGTGACTTTGGTGACCAAGTAATGGACAGTGAAATGAAAACAATATGCCCCTATAGATTAAATAAAGCGTTCAGTTCAAAATTCCATGACAGTTATCTAGATTGACATTCATCTGAAGAAGGCTAAACAGCACAACAGATGAAACATTGTGATGATAATAACAAAGATGAGGACATTAGTTCAATTGTAAATCTATATAAATAAAGCAGAGTGTATGTGTGTCCATCTGTTTTTTGATCTTAGTGAATCATAAACAACCTGAAGCAACAGGTAATAACTAATTTAGTTACGATTATAAATTAAATGAATAATTCATTTAAAGTTAAATTTAAATATCAAATGGAATGAAAGGTTTAAAACCAATTAAATGTATAACTTTAATTTTGCTTTTTGTCACAATTACAATTGATATCATCTAATTTAATCATAATTAAAAATTAAATGGGCATATGTTGCCCAAATGGCTTTTTTTTTTCTTTTTCTAGCATGTGCACTGTGATGTATTTGAAATATTACATAGTATTGGTTCCCTAATGTCTTTTAAGAGTGACTTTATGTGAAGGGATCTTAAAGAATGGTGATTTTAAAAGAAAATAAAAATTTTGTGCAAAATAAATGTAAACAAGCTATGGAGATTGGCTGCATAGACAAAGAAAGATTGCGCTGAATTAAGATGTTGAATAAAGATAAAATAATTTTTATTATTTCTAAATTCTTATAACTTTTACGTACATAGGATGCTGAAGGTTAAAAGTCCAAAAGTCCTTTGCAGGAGTTAGTGTAAAGTCTGCCCGAAGAGTGACTTCTAGGCTAGTATTATAAATAATGATAACCCCTTATCTTAGGAATTCCAGCAGATGAGAAAAGTGTTTCAGCATCACTATTTCAATGAATATAATGCCCTAGTTTTTGATGAAAAAAGAGCAGAAACTGTATTTGTATTGCTATTTGAATAAAGATTGATTAATTTGAGATGTTTTTAGTTTTATTGATGAAAAAAAAGAGACATGTTTTGTTATTGCTATATGAATGGATATTGATTGCATTTTAGTGTTTTCCCCTTTGTTGAATAATAGAAGAAAGTATTTAGGTGTTGCAATTTGAACAACAATTGCATTTTAGTGTTCTTGCTTTTGATAAAGAGAAAATGGGTGGAAAGTGCTTAGGTAAAGCTAATTTGAATGACAGTTAATTGTTGTTTTTGATTTTGTTTAATCTTATCAGTCCTTAAAGACATTTCAATCATTAAATCCCTGGAGTCCTGAGTTAGAAAAATCTGAATATGTGATGATAGTGCAAATAAATTGATATCTTTCTATTATATAGGAATAAAGGGTCACTGCCAACACTGTAGTTTGAACATAGATCACCAGAGAGCAAACACAGGTGATCCTATTTTGAATAAGTAGTTCCCGTGATGGCAAAGGAAATATATATATATGGGAATTAGCGTGGCGTCTAATTGACCACCATTTCTATTCTATCCGCTATTACTATACGGATCACTCTTTCTATTCTATCCTCTATTACTATACGGATCACTCTTTCTATTCTATCCTCTATTACTATACGGATCACTCTTTCTATTCTATCCTCTAGCTCTATACGGATCACTCTTTCTACACTATCCTCTAGCTCTATACTATTCACTGTATTATTTCTCTATTCGGATCACTATGAGGATTACTATTCAGTGGTTACTTTTTGAGTGAGTATTATCGAGCAAGTACTATTAGTGTGAGTGCTATTCAAAGGTGTCTGACACCAGCAGTGTTCAACAGCGTTACTATAGTTGTATCGGTAATTACAAAGTCTCTACTACAATGAGCATTATGAAAGTGATGATGAGTATTCATTGACATTACAAAAGTGGCAACGAGTGTTTGTTGATGTCACAAAACTCTCAAAAACTATTAAGAATCAGATATTACAAATTGATTTTATATGAAATAAATTTCTTTCAAATTCTTTTTTAAACATTTTACCCCAAGCAAGGCAGGAGTGCCACTAGCAAGCAGGGGGTTACAGAGAGTTAAAGTGAGGGGAAAAGACTGTGTATAGAAGGGATTCAGGAAGGATAAAAGAAGAACAGGGATCAAGGTAACAGAAGATGGCGACTGACATTGCATTTAAATTTTTGAAGATTGTAGTTATCAGGGAAGCAAGTAAGAGGAAAAGTATTCCAGTATTGGGAAAATGCAAGAAAAGAAACTTCTGGAGTAGAAGGGGTGGTTGCATTTAACTATCTGGGACCTAGATACCAATCTATTAGCCTTTGTGGCATTACTAGCTGGTTATGAAATATAGTTTTACAAAGTTGTACAGTTTCAGTGCCTCTAGTTGATTATGTGATGGGTGCTAACACTATGTGTTGAAATACAGTGCTACCCAATTGCAGGCACTGGCATCTTAACTTCTGTCACTTTCCCACATATGTGACGTAGCTTCCCTCAGTCTTTTCTACAAATATTTTCATGACAATTGTTCTAATGAGTTGTTCTCCTTAGCCTCAACTGCATGAATTTAAGCATGTTACTAGATTGGCAACTAGGTCTCACCATTTTACTGTTGAACTAGTTAGATACAACCATCAGTTCTATTCTAATAGTTTATTTTCTTACACTTCTTATCTGTGGAACTGCCTTCCAATTCCTTGTTTCCCTGCCACCTACAATCTTTAAAAATTTAAATGCAACATCAATTGCAATCTTACAGTTTAGAAATGCCTTAATATTTTGTTATTATTGTTGTTTTTTTTTTAATCATTTCACCCCCAAGCAATCACTAGGGTGCAGAGGATTACAGGAAGTGAAAAAAATGAGAATTCTTTAGTAAGGAGAGTTGACAATAAAGGAGCAGGATTCAGGAAGACACACTCGAGATAGATACGCATTATTTTTTCTTACATGTCTGGAAATTTTTTTTTAAATAAATGCTTATTTTTATAGAATTATTACAATAAATATTATAATACCAAAATGTATTTTTTTTTAATTTCATGCATAAAGATTTTTAAATATATATTTTAGTTAGAGTCAGTTTAGCATCCAAGTTATACCGATAGTATATTTTGTTAAAGATTGTAATGATCCGACAAACATTGATGACTTAGAATCACCACTGCAACAACTAAACACATTTCTTAGTTTTTTTTTTTATTAACCCTTTAAGGTCACAAGTATCCAGATGTGTCCACAGTGTGTTTATATATATGTGTTTATGTGTTAGTGTGCTTATGTATCATTCTGCCTGTGAATTTTGAGTTTAATTTATTGTACATTTATGATCACTAAGGAGAGAATTGTTTTAGGTATTGCTATTTGAATGACTGTTAATTGCATTGTAGTGTCCTTGATTTTGTTGAAGAGAAAAAGTGAACAAAGAAAGAGCACTCCTAAGGAGAGAAAAACTCAGCTAAATGTAAAGGAAATGTTGTCTCCACCCCCCAACACACACACAAGAAAAAGAGATGAAAATATTGATTGAAACAGAATTCCATCTTTAAGGATTACTGTAGGGGTCACTTTGGGCATTGTTAAGGATTTCTTAACTTTTCCAAAATTTCCTTGACCAAATTTTATAAAATTCCCTGACTTTTTTACCATGTTAATAATTTCAACTTCTCATGGACATCTGTTGACTTTCAGGACATTATTTTATATGTTTTCTGGGGTTTCTGGAAAATGACAACAACTTTCAAGTCATGTAAAAATCTGACTTACAGACATATAAGATATAAGATGCACAAACATATAAGACACACAGGCATATAAAGATAAACAAATACACAATTTAAAAAAATATCACATAAAAATTATGGGGTCCTCAGATGCAATAAATTCCCCAAATTTTAAAAATTTGTAAGAATATCCCTGATCAATTTTTTATTCCCAGATTTCTAGCTTTCTAAGTTCATTGATCACTTTGGCATTAGCTCTCAAATAATAATAAATCATCAAAATATGTTAGATGAAAATCAGTCAGAATTTGTAAAAATATCATCAGATTTTTGGAATAAATGCATTATACTTCTTCAAGGATGCGGCCATTTTGAAATGCCAGGATGTTGCTTACGGGGGGAACTATTTAAAAATCACAATTATTAGGTGAAAGCATAAATATTGCCTTTTCAAAAATCTGTACCCCTACAGTCTATCTGAAGTTATGCAAATCACACAAACCTCAATAAATGAAATTTGCTTTGAAAAATTCTTGTCAAATTTTAAAAGATTAAGTTAGACATCAAAACCAAGCTTGAGTTAAATCTCTTAGGTAGTTTCAACATATTTTATGAAAATTATTGGATTTATTATAGAAACTGCAGTCTGATGTTATTATGCAGATTAAACTAATTTTAGTTTAAGGTCTCAGAAATCTAATAAAAGCTATTTTTTCTTTTTTTCCACAATATATTTCGAAACATGGGTAATGGATCTAACAAATGCTGAAAAACAGAAAATGACAGTTATCGGGTGAGTGAAATGACTACAATGAAGATATTAAAGGAGCTTTGTGGAGATTGTCAAACAATAAAGAGGGGTGTTGAAAATATAAGTTGAGAACTAGAAGCAAAGGAAAAGGCTTTAAGAAGTCTCCTCAAGGGGAAAATAAAGCAAGTTATATTGAAACAACCACTTTGGACCAGTGTTCAGATCTTCGAACAAGCTGGAATTGAGGGAGTCAAGAAAGATAAAAGGTATAGACTACTTTGCAAACTGGGATCTATCAAGAAATCTCCTAACCAAACTTTTCTCAGTAAAGCAAATATTTTAGAGCATCAAAATTGGGCCAAGAAACAGTCATTTTCCCAGATGAATCTTGGGTGACATTAGTTGGGTGCTGATGGATGGGCCAAAGGATGGATTTTATCTGATGCAGATGTGCCTATGCCTAAAAGTAGGCAATAAAGCAACAACAGTGTGATTATATGGATTGGAATTGTCTACCAAACCATTATCAGACCATTCACACTAGATGAAGTAGTTTAATTGAACAGTGCTAACTATTGCAGTTTCATGGACAAGATTTCATTGAATGGTACAAGTGCCAGCCTTGTAGTTCCAAAGTGACATGTGTATTTATGCATGACAATGCATCTTCTTGTGTATCTAAGGTTACCTGTGATTTTTTTGAGTGTAAAAGGTTTACAGGAGAGAAGATAATAGAATGGCCACCATCAAGTCCTGGTCTGCATCTGATCAAAAATCTATGGTCAATTGTGAAGAGGAAATTATATGAAAGTGACAAATAATATGACAGCAAAGCAGACTTATAGGAAGCATTTAAAACCACCATGTTGCAAATCAAACCTGATGAAGTAAAAAAAATTAACAAAATCAATGGATAATAGATTACTGGCTGTTATTGAGAAGAAGGGTCACTATATTGAAATGTAAATGCTTCAAATGAAGACTTATCATATATATTTGTTATTTATTCTGTTGTAGATGTTGATCAATTTTTGATGATTTTATTACCTTAGAATTAAGCTCACCCAAGTGATCCACAAATAAGAACTGAACTTGTACAGTTTTAAAATGAGACCAAAACCAAAGTATTAAAAAAAAATATTTATTAATCAATTGAAAATTACATATAAAAAATCATTCAACCAATAATAATAAAATGATTAACAATGATAAAGATAAAAAATATAAACTATATATTCACTCTACACACACATATACATGTATGAGAGGATGCTGAAAAGTTCTCAGCCTGACCAAGAAGAATGACTGAGAGCTATGAAACTTTCATGCTATTCTCTTGAAATTCAACACAGCACATTGTTTTTCAAGTTTCTCTAATCTTTAAAACAACAAAAAAAAAAAAAAAAGAATGTAACATTTGGTCATTGAAATACTGATTTTGTGAAGTGGGTTGGGCTCAGAACTTTTCGCAACCTCCTCAAGAAGCTTGTTATAATTCTGAAAACAGTTTGATTTCCAGTCATAATTCTATTTTTAAACAATTGAAATAGAAAACCTGTTAAAAATTATTTTTGATGTATTCTCTAAATACAAATTTCAAAGTGAAAGAAACAAGTCACAATACAAAACATGAAATTTTCAAAAAAATTTCTATGTCCAGAATCCATAAATATTATACATATATTTGAAAAATTGATTTTCCCCTCGACTTTGAGGCATTATTTTTAGAAAAATCTTAAAAAAAAAATAATTTTAGTTTGACCAGCTCTGCAAATATTTTAAATTTTACACAGCACTGTTCAAAGTAAATAGATGATTTCATCATTCTCTTTTAAGGAATTTTGTCAATCAAAATTTAAATGGATACTAAAGTTATATAATCTAACCTAATCTAAATAGATTCAGAAAACCCAAATGTTCCCAAATTGCTTTTCACATTTCTACTGGTCACACTAAAATAAATACATACATGCCTACATGTATGTGTGCAAGTTCAAATTATAATGTAAGTTTTTGCCAAATGTACTTATATGTGAAATATTTGAATTTGTATTTCTTTCATTTTAATTTCACTTGCTTTTTATCACAACTTCTATCTTCATGACATGGTTGATCATGGCTCTCCACAACTTCATTTCACTTGTAGCCCTTGGCAGTTTTTTTTCCTTTGCTAAGTCTCACCCTTCATTCTACCCAGCTCATCAGGTAGGTGGCTCACTGACTTCCCCTATCTCTCTTGCCCCCAATATACCTTGTAAGAATTAAGTTTTCCAAGCTCTCCTTCCTTATTATATATGCAAAGCATTCCACCTGTCTTTTCCTGATTTTGAGTATAAGTATTCTTACTGTTGCCATTTAAGACTCCTTCAGGCCAAAATTAAAGTATAAGTCTCTGGTGAAACTGAAACTTGTATCCTTTAGTCTTTTGGAATTTAATGTGTCAGCTGTTTTGCTGATTAGGCTATGAAGGCCAGTGGCTGCAGTTAGTCAAATATCACTATATATATTGCTTACTAATTATCATGAATGGTGATCTGGAAGTTGCAATAAAAAGCAAGAGAAATAAGATGAAAGAAATTCAAGTCAAAAATTAATAGCAATTGGCAACTTTTCATGAAAGAAATTTCAATAATATTGCAATTAATAGAAACAATCATAGAATGACAATTTGGGAGTTGTGAAAAATAAAGAGAAATAAAATGAAAGAAATACAAATAAAAAAGCAACACCAATAGACAATGTTTCATGAATGAAATTTGAATAATATTGCAATTAGTGGTAATGGTTGTAAAATGGGAGTGGTGAAAAAATAAAATGATGATAAAAATACAAATCAAAAATCAATATTAACAATGCACTAAGAATTTCAAATAGTATTTAAATATGTTATTAAAAGGTAAAACACAAAAATAAAGAATGAAAAGGAAGCAATCTTTAATCTTTGTGTCTGTAAAAAAACAGTGTGTCAAAAGGATGTTTTTCTCTTGACACCACTATTATTTTAACTACCTTCACTCCTCAGTAATGTTTAGTTTTGAAAAGCAATGGTTAGAATTGTAATAAAGCCTAAACATATGATGAAAGTGAAGTTATACAATATTTTGTTCTTGAGACTTTACAAAAAAAATATTTACTATTTATTTATTAGATTGTTTATTTACAAGAATAATTTTATATTTACATCATTTTAAAACTAATACAATTGTATGAAAACTAATGCAATGCAATATTTATCATTTACCAATTTATAAAGAAATAAATATGAAAACAATTTTTTATTCATAAATTTATAAACATTTGCTGAATTATTAAAATATGTGAACGATGAGAAAATCCTTCATATTTACCATTTTATAAAGTTTGAATCAACTGGCAATTAGCTGATGTTTTGCCAACTATTCCAATAAACAATATAATAGTGTTTATTTTTTTTGTTGTCAATTCTCATGAACAATGAAAATGTATAAAATCACCTTCATATGATTAGGTTTTATTAAAATTCTAATCATTGTTTTTTAAAACAATAAACATTGCTGAGGATTGATGAGTTAAAATATTATTTTAACTGTCTTCCCTCCTATCAAAGAGAAAAATCCTTTTGACAAACCATTTTTTTTTGCAGGCGGGAAAGTTAAACTGCTGAAAAAGGATTTTTAAATGATTAAATAATTATATTTGAAATACATTTATTGTCTCAACTTCTCATCATTCCATAAATGTGTATATAAATGAATAAATTAATGATTTGACAAAACAGCATATCAATAAAGATAGATGTGTTAATTTTATGTGATTACAGATTAAAAATAAATAAAATTTAATCTGTAGTAGTATATAGATTTTTTGTTTCCCATATATTAAATTTGTATATGAATTATATTATTTTTCATTATTTATTAGGTGATATAAAATATAAATAATATATATATTCAAATATTGTTTGTTATTTCATATGTTATTGCATATAACATTATATTGTGTAAGTCTTTTTTTTTCTCTTATTTTCCCATGTGACCTTACATTGGAGTAATAAAAATCTAAGTAATATGAAATGAAAAAAAATACTTTATTAAACTGATCACTAATGTTGTTCAGGACCCCAGATTAGGCGGGTACAGCATCTGTAGCATATGCTATAAAGGGACCCTAAATTAAAAAATCTACTTGTAAATATTAAATATATAGATTATTGACTAGCTTATAGAACAGGTAAATATTTAACTTTTATCAATGTAATAGACAAACGCATGAAGCAAATGATTTCTAACGAGATATTTGAGTAGATTTAGCAGATTCAATAAAAATGTAACTTGAAATGATGAATAATTAAAGATGCAACTCTTGCAACGTGTAAACTTGACAGAGTGTAAGAAGCCAGTTTTACCAGGGACTGGTTAAAAGTATTTCATGCGGGACCCCTCAAAAATGTGAGGTTCATAGCATTTGCTATTTGGTTAATCTGGCACTGGTGTTGTTGTTGTTGCTAAGATCAAAAAATAAATCTAATCTGAAGTACAGTTCAAATAAAATTTATGAACATCAATTTATAAATTTATGCAATAGAAGGCAGAAAGGAAGGAAGAGATTTTCAGTGGTCAGGAATTAAGACAAGCGTTACTGATAAAACAATAATGACAACAATTTGCAGCTTGTTGAATTATGAAGATAAAAACAATTTTAATATCTTCATATTCCAATATCACCAATTAGAGGTAAGAGGTTGAATAAATGTTTTGTAATTTTAATTCAATGTCATGTAAATGATTAAATTTTGTAAAAAATAGAGTTTCATATGTTTTTAATGGTGGGTTGGGTATTAAAAGTAAAAAATTGGGGGATGGATTTAAGTAATAGCCAACTCATATTCCCATCTTAGAGAAGAATATCAAGTTTGTCTATCACATTGCAGTCAAGTAATTAGTGTGCTAATAAAAATGGACAAGAGAAAAAAATGACTGTATAATGTCAGCGATAAAAAAACAAAAACATGAGAAACATCTTTACAATAGAATTTTTGTACAATAGAATTTTTCTATGCAAAATAGTTGTTTTCCATTTGATTAAAATAATCAACTTGATCAAGTATTTTACAGTAATATGGAAAGTGATATTTTTCTAATGAAATTTTACAGGTCTACAGTCATTTCATTTTTATAATAAGCAACATCTTAATAATAAATTAAAATATAATAGACACCCTTTAAATGGGCTGGAAAAGACGGATCAACTTGTTAACATAAGAAAGCAAGTCATACAGCATATACACAAAGTTTTTTATAAGAGTATTTTAAAGTTTTTAAAAGTTTTCTTAGAGAAAAAAACATCTACTCATCAACAAAGAACTTTTTCACAGGTTAGGCAATGATAAAAAAATTAAAAAAAAATGATAGCAACATTTTGTTTGATTAGTACCTGACAGGTTATCACACTTAGCAATTTTTTTTTAACCCAAAAATCATATAAATCAAGGTTTAATCTCAGAATGTATGGATTACTCCTAAATTAAGGACAATTTAAAAACATTGAACTTGAATTGAAATTGTAAAATGTATTATTTTTTACAGAGTATGGGTTAGAATTCAAAACTGAATTAATCCATTCTCAATTAAAATCTTACATATGCCTACTTTATAGAAATTCAATTGGTTTTTATGAAAGATTCTTCACACACACATTAAAAATACCACTATTTACGTCCTATAATACAGTTATGTGCAAAAATTTAAAACCTAAAATGTGTTTTTCATTTCCAATAATGAAATTAATAGCATATATTGTTTATGATGATATCATCCTAATCAGCCATGTTAACAAACCAATGCTCAGTGAGTACATTGTCTTCAAAAATTAGTCCAGTTTTTCAAGTTTTCGTGTGTTTTGAATGTCAAAAATAGGGAAAAAATCAGTTTGTCAGAAATACAAAGAGCTCAAATTTTGATTTTACAAAAAGAAAGACTTCTTGAAAGGAAGATATGCAACAAAGTGTCTTATAGCAAAACGGCTGTTCATCAGGTAATTGTCAAATTCAAGAATTACATCAACAAAAAGCAGAGAAGTATACCACAAAAAATGACCCGAGGCACAAGATACAATGACTGCTATACCCAAGCTATAGTGAAATATCCTTCCAGTGTCATGATTTATGGCTATGTCCAATAAAGGGACAGCTGGACTCTTCCTCTTAGCCACTGCAATGATAATGAACAGCGCCAAGTACCTTGAAATGCTGAAGTACAAGCTTGAACTTCATCTGGCTGTTCATGGTTGTGATACATTCATGCAGGACAGTGATCTCTGTCACTGTTCAAAGATAGTGAGTACTTTCCAGAAGAAGAAAGTTAAAAGCTTGGATTGGCCCAGTGACAGTCCCAATCTCAGTCCAAAATGAGAACCTGTGGGCATTACTGAAAGACAAGTGCTAAAGAACTAGAAAATACTATAATACAAGTCTGGATTAGTGACATAGCTGTTGAGTACTGACAAAGTTTGGTGTACATCATGCCTCATCATCTAAAGGCTGTAATAAAGAACAAAGGTGGACATACAAAATATTGAATATTTCCAAATTTGATAGATCCTAAGGAAAAATAAAACTGCAGAATATGACTCTCAGATTTGTGGATTTAGTTTTTGAAGTACTATGTATTTCTATGTGATTCAAGGATTTTGCATAATAAATTTATATTATAGAACACCCTATATTGCTATATTGTGTATTTTACATGAAAATCACTAGGTGGTCTTAAACTTTTGCACATGACTGTAGTTGTTACATTGGCATACACATTTCATCTACTAAATGTAATAACTATTATGGAACAGAGAAAGTCTTTTATTTATTATCTGTCCCATAATAGTTGATACATTGGCATACACATTTCACCTACTAAATGTAACAACTATTATGGAACAGAGGAAATCTTCTATTTATTATCTCTGTCCCATAATAGTTGATACATTGGCATACACATTTCACCTACTAAATGTAACAACTATTATGGGACAGAGGAAGTCTTTTATTTATTACTAGCAGTAGAGCCCGGCGTTGCCCGGGGATGTAACAGTAAGAGCTAGATCAAGTATTGACCATCATAAAGACTGAAAAATAAAATTGACAAAGATTATTGTTTAAGGTTGATGGACACGCATGACTTAATTATTTTTTTTGTTTTCTTTTGTTTTTTTTTTACGAATTGGTCAGACCCAAACTCAAACAAAAACATTGTTTTCAATCGTTATGAGTCTACTGATTGGATAGAATTTTATTATAAACAATTGTCTTGCAAATGGAATTTTTAAAGCATTCTGAGTGTAAAAATAAAGAAAAAAGTGTGCAAGACAATAAGAAACACTACCTGCCAAAAAAAAAAAAATGAAGTTTTGTTGAAATCGGTTGAAAAATGTAGGAAATCCGATCCCATATATAAACGAACACACACATGCACACACAACCTGGGTTTTATAATAAGTATGATCTCTGTCCCATAATATTTGATACATTGGCATACACATTTCATCTACTAAATGTAACAACTATTATGAGACAGGAGTAGTATTCCTTTTTGAAATGAAATCATGTATATGAAAATAACAATTAAGGCAAATTTGCTTTTTCTTTTACAGTGTTTTATAATTTGATTAAAAATTAACAAAAAAGAAAATAATTTCTGTTTTTCAGTTAATTTAAAATTTCATATTATCATATGCAGTTATACATTATTAGTCTTCAAGAAGGCAACAATTGCTGAATCTAATGAATAGTTGCCATCTTTAATGGATGGATGCTCATAAAGAGCAAAACATAAATAATGTTCAAGATTGCTTTGTTTTCCAAGTTATGCATTTAAAAAAATATTAAAAGTACATTAAAATATCAAATTTAGATACTGGGATAGTTAGAGAAAAAAAGCATAGCATTTGGTAGATAAAAATGCATTTGGATACATTTAGATCAGTGTTTCCCAACATGGGAACTAGCACCCCCTTGTGGGCTCTGTTATGTTGAAAGGGGGCACTGGGAGTTTTTATTTCATGGGGGTGGGGAAAGGACATACTCAGGTTGGGGTGATGGTCATTTATCCATTTTTTTTTCAAATTTTCAAAAATTATTCACTATTAGCAAGAAAAAGAAACTTCTGAAAGGTATCTGAAGCTGTAGGAAGCTATCAAACTTCATTGATTTTACAACTTCCTATATGACTGAATGTGGTTTCGATGCAGATACACAGCTTCTTACTAAACAAAGAAACTGCATGCAAATTACAAAACAAAACCTACAATTATTTCTTAGCTGAACCTAGAGTAAGAGCCTTAACCAGTAAGTACCAAAGTCAATCATTGCATTGAAAACATTGAGATAAGCTATCAAATAAGAGTTGTTTTTTTTTTAGCATTTTAATCATTAGCATTTATCATAGAAATGAAAACAATATTAAAATTATTTTTGCACTAATTCCTAAGTGTTATCTTGCTATAAAAGTATGAAAGATGAATTCAGTATAATATTCGAAATTCAATTTAACAGGGAGGTGTTGACAAAAATGTTTGTGCCCAAAGTTTGTGCTGGTTGAAAAATGGTTGGGAAACACTGATTTAGATTAACATATGACAATAAATAGTCTGGTTGATAGATGTAATCACAATGAACAATAACCAAAAAAAAAAAAAAAAAAAAAAAAAAAAAACCCAAAAAACTTCATGTATGGCTAGTAATAGATACAGAAATACTCAGGCCAAACTATTAAAATGAAAAAGTTGATAATAAATATTAAAAGAATTTGCTTGAAAGTTGATAATAAAAGCAAGGATAATAGACTACAATGAAAAATTGATATTATAAGATGAAACTTCAAAGTCATTATTTTGCTATCAAGAAAAACCAACAACAAAAGCAAAATATATTCCGCTTGAACATGTAATAAAACATTTTCAGAAAAAAGGATTAAAAATTGAAATTTATATTTGTTAACAATTAAATAATTTTTAGCAATTTCTCACAATAACTTTCTTTTATTTATTTTCTTATATCAAATCATATTTACATTTTATTTGAACATATTTTCTATATAAGATCTCATGACTTGCTCACGGATGTTTATTTTAAAATTTTATTGTTAAAAATTCTTTAAATTAACAACAGAATTTTTTTTAAAGTAGCAATGTTGCCATGATATAAAGTTTTCCCTAGATTTATTTTCTGTTGTTTTGATAATGCTCATCAGAGAGCAAAATATTAACAATAAAATAAAAGAAATTAAACAATCAACTGGTTTTCACATATTCTATCTTACATACTTTATTCAGATTTTTTAAATCAAGCATTTATTAATTTTTGAAAAGTATTTTTAAAAACTTTTTCCAAAACCAAGTCCTTTTTTATCATTTTATGATTGACAATCTTTGCTGACTTGCAACACAAAAATATTTAAATGAATTTAAATTTACTTGGATGTGATGCAACTGGAGTTATATCAAAGATTAATGTTTTATTATTAAAATTCTACATTATTATATACTTTGACCAGCATGCTCATCTTGTTTATATACATGTGTTCATCTTGTGTGGATTTACGCCCATTGAGAGTGCTCCTCATGATTTATAAAATAGCTGGTGTTATATAGCTCCCCCAGTCCCAGACCCACACTGACTATTGGCTAATACCTGCCCAGTATTGTCCATATGCAAATTTTGTCAGTGCCACCTACTGTAAATAGAATCTCTTCTCTCAACTAGAAGAGGACATAACTCCTGGTGCACCACATGCAATCAACTCTGGGTATCTTGTTGGGTTGACCCGATTCTCCATTACAATACACAATGTTAAAGATGGCTGAAGAATACACCAGCCAAAATGTTGTGAGTATAACAACCAAGATGAGCCTGCTGGTTCAAATAGCAAAGCATGAAATAATAATTCCTCATAAAAAAAAAATAAAATTCTACATCAAAAATTTAATAATCATTTGTATAATTACTATTTTATTATCATTCTAATCATTTTTTTTCTAATCTCTCTTGTTTTTGATATCAAATAATATAAAATTCCTTTTGTAGTTAATATTCCAATTTTTTTCAGTTGTATTTACTAACTCCCCTTAGGGTGTGCTACAGGGTTGATTTAATGTGGGGGGTGCCACTACACGTACATAAGAGTCAAGAACAAAATTTGCCCAGTCTCCATTACCACTGTTATGCAGGTATTGTTATCCATCAATCATCCCTCTTCAGTGTAATAAGGAAGTTACCACTGGACTGTTGGAATTCTCAGGACCAGGCTTAAACAACAAACTGCCTGAAAGCCTTAAGATGGCAGAACAGGGGAACAGATACTACACCCTGATCTCAGTTCAATTTTCTCCAAACTGGAAAAAAGAACAACAACCTAAAGAGGTAGCCTATCTAGATTTAAAATTATAATGTTCTTTTTACATAGTGCAGATATCAGCCTTTTGTATTAGGGACTAAATCTTCGAAGATTATTTTAATGTTATATTAAAAATAACTACACAAGTTTTAAACCATATTTAAACACATGCATGAATATGTGTGCAATTTGTTGGGTTACCAACTGTCATCACTGACACTGAATAAAGCAACCTTTGTTATATGTGTTAGCAATAAAACAAAGAAAAAAAAAGTTTGGTCCCTTTCCACTTAACCCTTTATATTTCTCTGCCCTTTGTTCATAAAATGCCAGTGAGAAAACAATAAGGCAAAGGTAAAGAAAATTCAAGGCTAATGCTTTTTTAAAAAGTATTATTAAAAATTATTACTGGAATTTTGGTCTGCTGTTAGCAGACCCCAAATCTGGTTGAGAAATAGGGAGAATTGTGTGTTGGGCTAGATTATAATTGTACAGAAACAATGGATAAATCCCCAATGGAGATATACTATATTGTTTAAAATAAAGATAACCATTGCCTCCTGTATGAGGGGATGCTGAAAAATGATTGGCACTAAAAAAAAAAAAAATATTCTGATGTTTAGTCAGTTGGTCAGATTTTGGAAAGAGGGTTCAACTAAAAACTTTTTATTATTCATGCAAATGTATATGTATGTGGATGAGAAGTTAACTTTGATGTAAAAATTGATGATTTATAATATTCAGAAATAATTTGCACTGTTCAAAGAAAGTTAAGGTTTTGGCCCCAGATTTATTTTTTTAAATGTAGAATTCTACAGTTTTCTTACTTTATTGCTAGTACCCATCAAAAATGCATTTGTTTTTTTTAAATATCTAAAACAATGTTTTCAACATTTTTTTCTCATGGCACATGGTTAAACTTTTGTAGCACAAAAAAAAAAAAAAGAAAAAAGTATACTTTTTATGATTTATCTGTCTATATTTCTGAGATAAGGTATTGCAATTATTTAACTATTTACATCATTCAAACTGTTGTCCTAATCTTTATTGTCTCATTCATGATGTTTCAGCCATTGTATACGCCAACCTTCTTCAGGTGATATATGTTGGAATTTCAAACTGGACCCTTTATTTAGACCACAGGGTAGATTGTTCTAATTCCACGTGCCATACCTTTTTTTGAATATCTCAGTTTCAGTTAATTCCCTTTTATTAATTCAACTCTCCAAGTTTTTGTTCACCTCTGCTGTATTGAACTCACAAGTTATTGGGCCAAGTCACTTTTTGGTTCACTCAACCAACTTTTTTATCCAATGTGTTCATGGAATTAAAATAAGCTACCTCCATGGACTAAATAAAGGGTTCAGCTCAAAATTCCAAAGTATATCACCTGAAGAAGGTTGGAGTGTATGACGACTGAAACATTATGAATATACCAATAAAGATAAGGATAACAGTCTGAATGATGTAAATAATGTTTTTATGAATTATTTATTAAAACAAACAAAATAATTATCATAATTTGTAATAAAAAGATAATAATTAAAATTCTTTATAGAATCTTATATTTATTTATTTTTCTGTTTATTATAATATCTGAGCTTGACATTTTTTTTTTTTAGAATATCTTCTTTTCAATGTTGAATTTTGCACAGGCATACACTTAAATCTTCTTTCAAGGTGTTTTGATGTTTGCTCATCTGACTGAGCTCATACTAATATTTCACCCAAATGAGAGCATGGAAACTAATCTACAAAAAATGAAAATTAAGTTTAACATTTTCTTTAAATTTCTATCAGATTTTTAATAAGACATTAATCACTTTAGTTTAAAATCTATCATAACTTTGATTATTATTATTATTATTTTCAATAAATAGTTAATTTTGTTTAAGAAATGTATTTCATAGAAGAAAAAAAAATCATTTTTTTTACAGACATGGCATGAGATATTTTGATGAAGTAGATTTCTTTCTTTAATTGTCTCTATTCAGCCATTGTCTACTGTTTGTAGCTCTAGGGAGGACAAAGGATCAGATGAACTTAAAAAACAGATGCAAAGTCAGGGTAAACACATGGAATGACACTTTATTCTTAAATAACTATTGCAATACATTCATACTAAAATATACACTTGTTGATAGTAAAATAACTAATGACATCAGCAATGACAGAAACTGAAGGTAGACTCCCTCAGTCTGATTTAAGTGATCTCAATGCATAGCACATTTAGAAACTACCTGAAAAACATACCATGTGTTGTCCCAAACCTTGTGAGTGAAATTGAGTAAAGATTCAGAAACTGTTGATGGTTGTCCTAGCACAAAATCACAAATCATTTTGACTGAGGGTTTGAGCTTACTGGCCTTGTTTGACTAAGTTCTGTTCAGAATAGTTGCAGTATAAACCACAAGTGGGTTCTGTGGCTTGAACATGCACCTGCAATAGGGTTTGGCTAGCCACCCTAGCAGATGAGAGTGCTCGGTAAATGAGTAGTAGTCGGCCAAGAAGATATATTTGTATAATTTATCAATTTATAAACGCCATATTATTTGTGCGTAGTGTAATGGTTAGCAAGCTTGTCTCACTAGATCAATTACAACTGAGTAGTAAATTCAATCCTTAATGGGTGTTCCCTGCTTTCAACCTTGTGCCATATCTAAGCTATGCATAATAAATAGCGATAATTGTCATTTTTGATGGGTACTATACTAGTATCATAGATTTCCCAGTATTCCCAGAGTTATAAAGGAAGTGAATTCTTTGCATCTAAATTATTGTTTTCCTAATCAGAATAAAAACATACATAAACATGTTGTTTAAATGGATTATAAATGGAATTTCCCATTAAAACAGCAAAGAAAATTGTGTTACATTATCTTAAAATTCTGCCAGTTCAGATAAATTTGGACTCTGAAGTGAACTAAATTATTTTAGCTTTTATCAGTTTACAGAAATCATTTTGTTCTGTTTTCAAGTGTTCTTTTGAAAGTATTTCTAATAAGAGCAAAGATTGGACAAAAAAAAGAATTTGGTAACCATTGAACTCTTTTCATGTCTATAATATATTTTGCAAGTATGCTTTGACAAAAAAAAATAATTTTGCAATGAATTTAACTGCATCAAAAAAAGTCGATCAAATTTAGTTTTATATCTTTTAAATGATGCATTCATGTTAAAACATTTTTTGGTTAATTTAAATATCTGAAATTAATATTATTAAAAAAAATGTGATAAGTCAAAACAATTTTGACATCTGGTAAAAAAATATATAAATATATAATTCTATGAGTCAAACACATGAAACTTTTGTTAAAAAAATAATGTTTTTTTGTTAAATAAAATGAAGAAAGTGAAACATGAAGACATTTAAAAACATAAAAAGACAAACAATAGATTTTTCATTAACAATGAGACATTTTAGAAAAAAAGGTGAAATAAATTCAAAGTAAGAAATGGGTTAAAAATCAAACATTTGTAAATGTTATCAAAATATGAGACATTTTTGTCCGTGAGGAATTCCTATGTAGAATTGTTTTTTTTCATATTATTTGGGTTTTTCAGTGCAGAATTTTGACATATTAAATTCTCAGATGAAATAATACATACTCTGTTTTAATATGCATGAAAAACCTTCCTTTCATTTTTAAGATTTTTATTTTCATTATTCATAATTAAATAGGTACATCAATAAATCTGCAGCCTAATGATAAAAAAAAAGCCTTTATTTTACACAAATATTTATTTTTAGCATAAATACATTTTGATTCAGTGGTGAATATTAATCACATGAACTAAACATTATACAGTGAAAATTTCAAATCAGGCTGCAGATTTATTGACCCATCCTTCTACATACTGAGAGACAGTTCAATATTTTAAGAAATAAATATGAGAGAAATGTCATTTAAGCAGTATATTTTTAAAAATCAATTATTGTATTTGCCTGTGTCAAGGACACAGCTTTTTTTTCCTGAAATTAAGTCTTGAAAATTTGCATAATATAAAGGAATTCAGTTTACAATCTGGCACAGACAACCTTCTTTTGTAGTGAGCATAAGCTAATGAAAACGCTAACCTTCACATGGCAAATTTTCAAGACTTATTTCAAGAAGAAACTGCAACTATGACAATGGCAAATATGTTAATTGTAACATAATAACAAAGTATTACTGTCAATAATACATAAATGTCATTTAAATCTTTACAATTCAGTTGTCCTAATTTTATTCTGACAAGGAAAATAAGTTATGCCAGCAGTGGAGATGTGTTCGAAAACAGAACCACAGACAGAAAATGAAAGTAATGTGCATTATGCTAGAGGAAAAAAAAAAAAAAACGAACTATATCCAAGTTAGTAATGGTATATAGTCATAAAAATATAACATTACAGTGTTAGTATTGTTTTAAATATATTTGCATATTTGATTTTGCATATATGAAGAAACAAAAGTGAAATAAGGATATTAAAAAAAATATTAACCCCTTGCCAGATCAATTTTATGAAATGAATTGTCTCTCTTAGCCCCTTGCCAGATCATTTTTTTTACCCAATATTTCATTTTAGAACATTTGTTTATTTAATATTTGTGCATTTAAAGTATACAGCTATTAAATCTCTACCAATACAATTTGCCAGATTTTATCAATAAAGCTAGAATGTTGTTGTATAAAAACATATAGAAGAATATTTTAATTTTATAAAATCTCCATATTTAGCCAAGAAATAGTTAAAATTGTAACCCTTGTTGCTGCCACCAATCTTGTAAAATTGGAGCTGCCAGGTGTAAGAAGATCAAGCTAGACTTGTCCTTGTTCTAACATATAGGGTGGCCAAAAAGTTTTTGGTTCACTCTAGATTCAAAAGTTAATTTATAAACAAGTTAACTTGTGATGTTCTCAAGAAAAAAAAAAACAAAAAAAAAACATGCCTGTACTCGGGATAATCAATTGATGGTTAAAATTTCTTATTTTAGTGTCACAGCAAAAAAAATGCAGGAAATCAAAATTCATTCTTACTCAAAAAAGAAGGAAAAAAAAAAGTTTTTTTCTTGCAAAACAGTTCTTTATGAAAAAAAAAAAAAGAATTAAAAAAAATCCATTTGGATCATTTACAGTTGTTAGCAAACACACTTTTTATAAGAAACTAGCAGTAGAGCCCGGCGTTGCCCGGGGATGTAACAGTAAGAGATAGATCAAGTACCGACCATCATAAAGACTGAAAAATAAAATTGACAAAGATTGTTGTTTAAGGTTGACGGACACGCATGTCTTAATTAGTTTGTTTTTTTTTGTTTTTTTTTTACGAATTGGTCAAACTCAAACAAAAACATTGTTTTCAATCATTATGAGTCTACCAATTGAATATAATTTTATTATAAACAATTGTCTTGTAAATGGAATTTTTAAAGCATTCTGAATGTAAAAATAAAGAAAAAAGTGTGCAAGACAATAAGAAATAATAAAAAAAAAAGTGAAGTTTTGTTGAAATCAGTTGAAAATGTAGGAAATCCGATCCCATATATAAACGAACACACACACACATACACACGTACACAACCTGGGTTTTATAATAAGTATGATGACATACTTTGATTAAGGAGTAATACAATATTAATGTCAAAAGAATGAATGTGAATAAGTGAGTGATACACATCAAAAGAAAATGAATAAAAAATTTCTCTAATAACACACTATAGAAAATGAATAAAAAAATATTATCTAAAAATATATTATAGAAAATGAATAAAAAATTATCTAATAATACACTATTTATGACTAAATTGACAGCTGGGTTTATTTTAAAAATGTCACATTCTTTTAGGATATCAATGATCATGGCTCATGATCATGGCTCTCCACAGATTCTTTTTCTTTATTATCTGTGAATTGCCATGCCTTCTTGGGAAAGATAGTGGAGTGGTTTCCTGCTGGCTTCTCCATGGTTTGAAAATCAGAGTTTTCCTTTTCTTAGATTGGTTGCCATCCAATCCATCCAGTCTACCCTGCTTTTTAACATGTAGCTGGAAGAAGAGATGGATTCAGGCTTTTTCTAAGTGCAGAAGTGTGAAAGTGAACACAACAAACTAAGCTGGAATTTGAACTCTGCTTGCAGATTCAATTTTCCACACTGATAATCATTACTCTACCCTTACATATTGCATCAAACAGAATTAATAATAGATTCTTTTTCCCCTTTCACATTTATAGAAAAACAAATAAGCTGATGAGTCTTTTTGATTTTGAGTAATGAAAAATGTTTGGAATAAGATTGTTTTTAAAAACTTAGCCAATTAAAAAGAAAATTTATTGTGCAAAATTTGCAATATATTTTCACTGTTAAACAATACAAATATTTGTAAATTTCAGGTGATGTACTTGTATTAATATTTGCAAAATGAATAAAATGGCAGAGAATATTTAATATATGTTAATAGAAATTAAGCCTTTTGTAGATTTATATATACAAGCTTATTATTGGACCCTCTGACCATGATGAGTGGTGTTAATCAAAACTCTGGAATTGGTCAAGAGATGCTTGAACATTTATTGATTAATTTATAGACTACTATCCTCATTTTTGTTGTTGGTGTTGTTGTTATCACAATGTTTCAGCCATTGGCCCTCTGGCCTTCATCGGGTTTATATCAATCCAGGTAACCCACAGGAAATTATGAACTGAACTATTTATTTAATCTATTGGGGTGGACTGTTCTGGTTCTATAGCCCATGTATAGAGATATCTATTTCTTATTTTTAGTCCTGCTCTGTTATTACTCACCATTTCCACAGAGTCCAAGTACACATACTGAGCAAAATAACTGAGTAGTACTGAAAATAATAGATGGTTTATCCCTATACATGGGAGTAAAACCAGAAAAGTCTACCTCCCTAGATTAAATAGTTCAGTTCAGAATTCCCTGTAGGTGACCTGGATCAATTTACACCTGATGAAGGTCGGACTGTACAATGGCCAAAACATTGTGATAACAATAAGGATGAGTACAATAGTCTGAATGTAAAAAATGATAACTCCTCATCTGAGAAATTCAGACAGAAATTGTTGCTTTAAATTCTGTTAGCCTTAAAATATATCAAATTCTAGTAATTTTTACGTATTTTGACTAGTGTCATTGTGTTGGGTTCTTATTACATAAGATTATATGAAGTTATAAGAGAGAATAAGTTACAAAAAAAGATTCTTACTGAAATACTTATTCCTTATGTTTCAGAATGTAAAATACAAATGAACAGATGATAGAATATATTGTATAGAATTAAATTTAACGTAATTTTTATATCACGTTATGAGCCCCATAATCTGTCATCTGGATGTCACATGTACTGCGGCCATAGCAGCAGTAGTGTGCCTAGGGCTAGATACCATGACAGAACCTATCCATCTTCAGGTTGATTTTGAATTCAGTTTTCCTTCTAGATTAGTTGCTACCTTGAGTCAAAACTGCCCAGTCAGTCATGCTATTTAACCCATAGGTGGAGGGAGAAGAGATGGATTCACACTTTTCCCAAGAGTATTTGTACGAAAGTGAACATAACGAACTCACAGATTTCTCTTTATAAGATGTTAACCATTACAATTTGCATATACGATCCATATATATATATATATATATATATATATATATATATATATATATATATATATATATATATATATATACTAGTAGGTAGTTATAAGAATGAAATTGATGTGTGTGTTTGGGTTGATCATTGTATAAATGCTGAGTTATTGTGCCTTTAAACCAAATACACAAGAAAAAGTACTAAAGAAATGCAAGTGTAGTGATATGTAAATGAGTGCCTAATTAGCATAGTTAAGGCATAGACTGTATAAATGTCTAAGCAATAAAGGTAGAGCAACTTTTGGTATACAAGATAAACAATTGCCAATTGACTGATAAAATACAAAGGAAAGCACATTTCATAACAGCAAGCATTTTGAATTTGATGCTGTTATCCTTCATTTAGCATCTATATTCACTTTTAAACATGATTAATTAAATCAGACACAGCTTTCTTACAATGGTAATTTAATTTTTCTCTTATTCTAAGATTGCTCATTGATTTCTGTAAGAATTACAATACCATCTGAATTATAACCAATTAAGAGCTAACTTAAGAATATGAGATGGCATTATTGCTCAGGAGTGTTATATTTAATGAAACATGTTACAAAATTTATTAATAGAGAGAATTTACATTTTTGTGCATGATTGGTTAAAAGAAATTTGTGGAGAAAGAAACATCCAGGGAAAAACTATGCTATTGTGAGTTTACACCCATTGTTGTATCTTACAGGTTAATGACATGAAAAAGCTTGTGGGACTTTAATTCAAAATTTCATTAGTGCACACCTGAGTGCTATCGCACTCTCTTGCAACAGATGTGGAAAATCTTCCCTCCAAATCTTTGTTAAAAAAGCCAAGCCACGAATGAAGAATGTATGTACACACAGAGGTTGAAAAAAGAGGAAGAGCATGTATTTAATCAGATAACAAAAAATAATAATATACTCTATACGTATGTATACGTGTCTGAAAATATCTATATATAAATGTCGGACTTTGTCTATTTCATAATACACACACACACACACACACACACACACACATATATATATATATATATATATATGCCATTATTATATGTGGATTGACATGCTCATCTTGCTTGTTATACAACATTTCAGGCATTATACTCTCTGGCTTTCTTTAATTGTTGCACTTGGTAACCATATTGTAATTTTGAACCAAACCCTTTATTCAGTTTATGGGGATAGATTGTTCTCATTTGTCTTTCCATATTTCATATCAATTTATACTCACTAGTCTTATTCATCTTTGTGTCACTTGTTCATTTCTCCTGAAATGGAGTATATGACTTTTCAGCACAAGACAAAAGGATTGAACTCACAACTGCCAGAGAATGAGATGTTTTAACCATCACTTTAATCTACAAGGCCATGTCTTTCCTGGAAATTCTAGGAGTGAATTCTGGAGCCTTCAACCTCATGTCTGTACTCAGATGTTGGAACTGTCCTTTCAATAGCCAAATCATTGTGAATGTAAAAATCAAGATGAGTATGCGGGTGTAAGAATTATTTCAAAAACATGGCAAGGTCAGTCAATTTGGTTTTGTGTTGGATGTCAGTGCCCTGGTCATTTATCTTGGCTTTTCCCATATTTATCAACTAAATTTATTTGCATATATGATTTTCATTATATATAGAGAGAGCTAGTGTGACAAGACTTAACTGGCCAACAAAGTGAAAATATTGTTGCTTTGATTTGACATGACTTGTAATTCACTTGGCTTGAGACTGTTTCATCTGAGATGCAAAATCTGGGTGACCATTATTTTTAGATATTCCACTTAGATGTCACTTCATCTCAGACCTGTTGATGTGGCAGACTTTGAGTCATTGTTTGTGCCTGGTTTAGGATACTTTATTTAAGATATGACTTCAGCTGTGATTTTTTGATGTGACAGTATTTGATTTTCTTTTTTTTCAAATCCCAAATAAGTACTCATGCAGAACTCTACACTGGAATCACATTCCATATTATTAAGTATCACATTTGAAAAATAGGATCTCTGACTTGCTGTGTCAAAAAGACATTTACAGGTTGACCATTTTTTTTAGCACTTCTAATCTTTACACAGATTATAAGGAGGACATAAGGTTGGTCTTTATTTTCTGTATTAAAACGAGTGTTCACTGCAGAGATGAAAGCCAGAGATCAGGACACAGAGCACAATGCTGTTTCATAATTCCTGTCAGAAATGGACAATTGTTAATTACAATGTGTAATCAAAATGACAATGCTTTAGGTATTGCAACCTGGATGCCCGAGATGGCATACTGGACACAGAATAGTCAAACTTAGCCAAAAAGTTCTTGAAAGCAAATTTATCCTTAGAGATTTTGTCATAAAAAGTAGAACCTTTTAACATTTGTCATATGGAGGGCATTGCATAAAAAATCCCCACAAAAAACATTTTGCTTCCAATCAAGAACTACTATTTTCAACACAGAAGGAGAAGAAAGTTCCTCATAAACAAAGGATTTGAATTCAAATTTTTCTTGCATTTTAGTCTGACAAATATGTTCCTTACCAATATTATTGTCTTGACAAATGGCTATTTACGTGTCTAATTTGTTAATTCAATTTAACCATTTCTTTAATGGTGTCTTAATGTTGTTCTGTTTTGTTCGTAAGACTGAAAAAGGATTTGTTAGTTTATTTCAGATTTTTTGTTTGAAACAAGCCTCTTGCTGAAGTAACTTATTTAGCATAGAAACAGCCTTGGTCATTGACCTATCAACTAACAGGAGACAAAAACGAGCTCACTCAAGAAACTGCAAAGCAAGAAATACAAATCCTACTGAAGCAGTATTATGTTCAATAGGCATTTCAGTAAATATATTACTGTTTAAAAGGTGCAAAATGTTTCAGGAAATATTACTTACAAAAAGAGCTTGACAATAGACTTTAAAAATTACAAAGCAAACTTTGACTGACCTTGTCTTGTATTTAAATTTTTACATTGGTCCAAATAGCAAAGCATATAACAATAAGAATAATTCCAATATAAATTATATATATGGGTAACAACATTTACATAGTCATGTGATTGCTTTATATATTACTGATTCATAGCAAAGAGAAATTATCCTACTAACTAAATAGATGACTTTTATATACAAATGTGTATCTCTATACACATATTTATGAAAAATTATTGGATTTTATTTTTAATTCAATATATTTTTAATATAATAAAAATATGTCTGATTAAAAATAAAAATCCAATAATCCATCAGAAATTGTTTTCTTTACATTTTAGACATAAAACTGAGCAGATATGGGTTTCCAGAAAAAATCTGAAGAAGATGTGCTTGAGGGCAAATACAACTGTGCTTGGCTGTGAAGCTCTCTGTAGACAAGTGGCCTAAACCATGTCAGATCAGACAGTGGTTCCTCCTATGAAGGGGGACATTGATTTGAATCCTGCCAGAAGGGGCACATTTTCTTATTAAGTTTTCTCAAATGCAAAGGCCGGTAAACAAAATAAACACTTTAAAAATAAAAAAGTGTTCTACCAAATATAAATAACCACTAAAAATAATGTTTGAAATCATAAAAAACACACACACATATATAAATGTATACATTTGGCATTAGCTTTCATTACAACATGATATTGCACTTTATTTATTATATATATATATATATATATATATATATATATATGAATGAATAAAGACAAAAGGAAAGCTTATTTTAGCTAACATGTTTCATCCTCTGAGAGACATTATCAAGGCAAATTTAAGGTTTTTATTTTGCAACATGTATTTATAAACGGAAATAACAAATTTTATTAGACATTAAATTTCATCATTTAGCATTCTCCATAATTTAACTTGACTTTCAGTCAGCCTGATGGATATTTATGAGCATTCATAAATTTAAAAATTCTGTAAATCTAATGACATTTTTACTTGATAATGTCCATCAGACGATGAAACAGGCTGTTCAAGATAAGTTTTCCTTTTGTTTTTATTCATAGACTTTTTACAGATATATATATATACACACAAACACACACTGTAATTTCTTGTGTATAATTTGACTTGAATATTTAATAAGACCTCTTGTTTCTGAAGCTAAAAACTGGGAATGAATTACATCCTTGAGTATAATACAACCCTGTAGTACAGCCATCTCTACATAAATGTTTTTGAAAATTTCTATCATATTATCCATTAAAATCTTAATGTTGTATCCACATAAATTATTATATTTTGCAATTTAAAATTACAAGCACCAGTGTACACTATTTATATAGTGATATAATTATGTTGGGGTTGTTTACACATTGATTTTGTATTGATTTATTTTTCTTGAATTGTTTGAAGTTTTTAGACTGGATACTTAATGTTAACAAATTGCCCAATTTTTCAAGCAGGAAAAATAGGTTAGGGCTTTCTTGTAACATTAATGTTATCAAAATATGACAGATCTTGTGCATTCCCTTTATTAATTTTTTTTTAATCAATTTCAGTAAATTTCTTGACTTTGGAACAAAAAATGTTATGATGATTCCCAAAGAACAAATATGGTTGACATATCAAATACATCTGTAAAAAATTGTTACTTTGTATTTTATTTATTATCTATTGTACTGAGTGTATTTGCAATATTGCTGTTTCAAATAAGTTTTTTAAGCTGAGTAAAAATTTCTGAAAACATACTTTTTTGCATTTAATTTTGTTCAAAATTTTATCATATTATGCACAAGAAAATATGGTGTGTGTGTGTATATATATATATATATATATATATATATATATATATATATATATATATATATATAAATATATATATATATGTATGTATATATTATGCAGTCAAAACCAAAGAGATAATAGAAATCTTGTGGTTTCAAATCTTAATGGTTGTTATAATTTATAATGGCATATTTGTCTACCAAAATTATATTTGATGACATGTAAGACTCCATTTTTATTCTTAATAACTGACTTAAAAACGATCTCTCATCTTTTACATGCAAAGTCGAGTTATCTAGTAGGCTAATCTTTACCTAGAAACCTTAGACTGCCAATAATTGTAACTAGCCTACCTGTATAATACAGTAATATTAAATTTAGGTAGAAATCAGTGGGTTCTATGCCATCAAATATGCTCTGTAAATAATTGTATTATGTAATAACACTTGACTGAAGACAAAATTTTAAAAAACATGTAAGTTTTGATAAAGATAACATTTTTGGACTGCACACTCATCTAAATGTAACTGATTGAATTTTCAAATTAAATAATAAGGAAAGCAAGATGTTGTGGCCTATTTGATATCGTTACTTCAAGAGAAAAAAAAAACCTCTACTTTGATGAGTACAGGGAAATCAGATCATAAAAATATGATAAAGAACAGAGATGCTAAATTTAAATTTCAAAAATAGAAAAAAATATAAATCCAGTATTACAATCCAATTAGATTGATTTGGGTTTTTTTTTTTTACAGCTTATCAACCTTTTTCAGGGTATTTAAAGCCAGGAAATATTTTTTTACTGTATTTTTTTTTTAAGATAATAATAATTTACTGACACAAGTCTTATCACCCAATGTTGATGGAGGGAGAGAAGAGGCAGATTCATACCTTTCCCAAGGGTATTTTCGTGTAAATGAACATAACAAACCCGACTGTAACTGGCACTCAGCTCTACGATTTCCAAATCCGAGCCGTTATCCACTACACCATCAGCAAATCCAAACTTACAGCACTTGGTCTTCCCAAGAGGTCACCCATCTACGTACAGACCAGGCTCGATGTTGCCTTACTTTGGTGATTATATGGGAACCAGTGTTTCAATGTGAAATGGCTGTAAGTCTCCAAGAAAAGAATAAACTAAAGTGTTGAAGGCAATTTTGATCAACTTTTTCTGCATTTTGTCAGGCAAGACAGTCTGTGTAATAGCCTAACAGACTCTATGCTACTTATCACCATAACAAATTATTTGTTTTTATACACACACACATTATTATATTGTACAAACCACATTCTACCATCACACTCAACATCAATATAATTCTTAACAAAGCTCAAAATCTACTTGTCTCATCACAGACAATACCAGTGAAATATTCACAATGAAAGATTTACATTAAAATATTGGAAGAAACCTTCCTTATCAGTGTACTTATATCTAGTTATGCAATTGTTTTCTTGTATGTTAAAATTAGTGAGTTACTTCTATATAAGTATAGTCTGTCACTTCATTCAATGTTTTTCATGTCCTTTATTCAAGTGATAATCTCTCTTGTACTATATGACACTCCTTACATGTTTTCTATAAGTTTTGTTCTTTCATGCGGAAAGAAAAAGGAATGTAATGTTTCAACATGCAATTCTATTCACATGAACTCTTATTAATTATCAGGAGCAGCTATGATCCATTTCAGAAAATTATTGTAGGATTGGTTATAAAAAGAGAATTAGTTTTAACACTTTTGGATATAATATATTTTTCTCGCTTCTTACTTCAAAATGGAGATTTACTAATGAAATATAATAATTTAATGTTTTAAATTTAAATGATTATTATAAGCATTATCTTGACCACAGTATTTGATATTTTCCCATAATTCTAAAATGCCAGAAATATAATATTCATGTATGTTTTGTTAACATCTTATATGTTATAAGACAAAGTGTTATTGGAAATAGAACTAAGTTTAAAAGAATTATGGGAAATGAAACAGAAAATGAGGTACACTATGTTGACTAGAAATACACAATCTGATGAGACAAATTAAAAAAACAGGGAGAAAAGAAGCAACAAAAATTTTAAAAGAATGTCATATGTAACCAATTTTGGCTGAAAATATAAATAGTAAATTTAATCGAACATTTAATCCATTTGCCTTTCTTTCTCTTGCTGTCTGCTCTAACTGATGGTAGAACAAATCTTTTTCAGTACTGTGATGTCACGGTAGGCAATGACTCCATTAGAGTTGCACCATTGGTTGATACCTGTGGCTGCATCAGCTTTTGGCAGATGATAGTGTATCTGGTAAATATATATATATAAAAAAAATGATTATACACACACAAACATATATATTTCATTTTTTGGCATGCCAAGATGTGAAACTCAAAAACCACCAAAGAAATACAATGCCTGCCTATAGACTCTACTTTAGAAAATTATTTGATAATGGCTTAAGAACTGCAGAAAAATTGCATTAAAATATCTTAAACAAACAATTGATAAACATTGCATTGTATTAGTTGGATTGCATTTTTAGAATGTTGTAAATATAAAATTATTTTTATAAATAAATAATCTTATAAATAGTGTTTAATATTTTTGTCATAAATTCTCAAAGAACAACGAAAATGTATAAATTCATTTACATGTGTTTTGGTTTTATTAAAATTCTAATTATTGCTTTTTAAAACAATAAACATTGCCGGGGGAGTGAAGGTAGTAAAAATAACAGCAGTGTCAAGGGAAAAACTGACCTTTTGACATACTGTTTTATTGTGGACATGAAGGTTAAACTTTGCTTTTCAGCCAACCTACATAAGTACACACTCACACAAAAAACAAACACATCCATCCACACAGGGATAAGGTTAAATAATCAACTTTAACCCTTTCCTAAAATCAAAAAAGATCATTTCTTTGTTTCTTTCTTTTTTGTGGAGGGCTTCTTGGTTGGGCTGTGAATTTTTCAGAACTCCCTTGTATCTATAGTTATCTTAGATAAACATATTTTTTTTAATCAAATCACCCCAAGCAAAGCAATAATGTCACTAAGATGCACAAGACTACTTAAGTGAATGAAAATGAGAAGACTTTAGAAGTAACAGGAAATTCTCTTCTTACAGGAAACAACTGATAAACTTCTACTCCTATTCAAAAGGCTGGAGAGGAGTGTGAACCATAAGATATATTCTAGGATAATTACTGTTATATTATATGACAATTTTTCAGGCTTCTATCTTGCTTTGTAAAATAGTCTCTTAAAATAATTTTATACCAATTATATGTACATGAATCAAAAAATAGTTTAGCTCTTTTTTAATGTCATATATATATATATATATATATATATATATATATATATATAGAGAGAGAGAGAGAGAGAGAGGGAGATCTAGTTTGGATAGGAATCTGACAAAATGATCAGAAATGATCCATGTCCAGACAAAATATAGATATAGTATGGATAGGTATCCAACGAAATCATTTCTGATCATTTTGTTGGATTCCTATCCAAACTCGATCTATATTTTGTCTGAACATAGTTCATTTCTGATCTCTATCTATAAAAGGCAGGATGTGTGTGTGTGTGTGTGTAATGAATGCACAGTCGCAATTTTCAATGGATTTTCACCAAAATTTACATGCACATCCTCCAAGTTAGCGGGAAGGCCAAGACCGACTTTGCATTTCCCAACTCCCATCGATAGTGGAAATAATCGATTTTTTCATGCTTCTATGGCAGTTTCCATGTAGTTTGTGGCCATTTTCTACTGTCCAGAGTGAGAGCTTATAGCTGGCTGCCACGAATAGACAGGAGGATTCTATTGGCCAGCGTGAGAGCCAACAGCTGACTGACACAAATGTTAACTAGCATGCTAGCATGCAAAAAAAAAATCGATAGCTGCATTCATCACAAGTGTGAAAAATTTAAATCTGCATGGCACTTTACACCAATTGGCTCATTCACTCACTCAATGTTGATTCTGATTCTGCAGAACTGGGTTGGGTGTGAAAAAGTATTTGTTGTTAACATTCTTTTTTCATTCTGTTTTTCCAGTTTCGAGTCCTTTTTTTAAAGCTGATCATTTTGTGTTCATTTTGTTTAGTTCTTTTTTCGCAACAGATTTAATGCTTAGTATCGAGCTTAGAAAAAATTTGCAGTTTGAGATAGGCAAGAAGGCATGTAGCAACATCAGTACAGCAAAGGGCACTCCTTTAAAGGCAAGGAAGGGCAAAAATATTTTAAGTGATAGCAATTGCTGTATGAGTCGTATGATTTTTGAATCAAGCACGGGCAACGCCGGGCCATGCTGCTAGTCATATATATATATATATATATATATATATATATATATATATATATATATATATATGCATACAGGTCGTTATTGACTTATGAATAATGCAACTTACAACTTTACAACCATGTATTGATATTACAGGCTGTCTGTCCATGACTGCTGTGTCTGGCAGTGTAAGTATTCTCCAGTTTGGTGTACAACTATTTCCACTCCAGCTCCCAGCAACAATAGCATTCCTTTGTGCATGTAAAACTCAGTGTTAGATCAAATTAGAAAATATTAAACTAATTGTACTGTAGTATGCAGTGTTTGACTTAAATCTGATGAATGTAAAAATAAGAAACAAAATAATGTTTAGGAAGATGATACAAATGGCATCAAATGTAAAGAAACCATAAAAATTATAAAAAATACAATGCCTAAAAGAAAGATAAAAATATAGTGAAATTAATTACTGATTGACTTACAACCTGTTGGTCATAACCAATCATGGTCCTAAGTTAATGATGAAATCTGGTGGGTCTATGATACTCTAGTGTTGGGATGCTGAAAGTAACATCAATCAGCTAAGTTACATTTGCATATATATATATATATATATATATATATATATATATATATATATAAAATTCAAAAAGAGGAAATTATATATCAACCAGCAGAAACACTTGGCATTCTCAAGAAAAAAAATAAACTAATTTTAAAGGAAAATTCTGATATACATGGTGGGTGGAATATTTCTTGGTTTGACACACTTCACAAAATCTGACCAAATGATCAAGCATGGAATCCTGCTTGAGTCGGGTTGAGAACTTTTCAGCACCACTGCATATATTTCTACTAAATTTTGACAACACATAGGAATGCATGCCACAAAACTAAATTGGAACTACAGAAAATCTCACAGAACTTCTTTGTACACAGGATGTATGCTTAGTGTAATGGTTTTCACTAGCAAAGGAGAATCAGCATGGCTTAAATAGCAGTGCAGACTGAGCTCTCTAACCTTGGCTGGCTACTAGTCCAGAAGAAGAAAATTCTGAACTGATTGTGTGTATGTTTTGTTTTTCCATACGGTAAAAGTATACACACTCTTCCTACATGTGAACATCCAACCTAGAGTTAACCACATGGGAAACATAGACATTCAATCCTTTTACTGGTGATCAGTTTTTCCAAAAAATAACTAACATGAGATAAAATGGCTTACATCCTCATAGAAAGCGGGTTTGGATGTGTCTCGCATGTAAAGTATCCTAAAAAGAAAATGTCGGCTTTATGAGTTGTATATTTAAGAAACAATATATATCAGAGTCAGATATTTTCACAAGATTCTTTTTTGCACCTATGCAAATTTGGCCTGTCACTCAAGCTACAAAAAGTTCTTGATAAGGCAACAGAGCAGTGTGACTGTGGTAGCAAACAGAAGACACATACTTTTTTTTTATCTCTGATGTAGATTGCATAATATTAGTTTATTATTAGAGTTTCTTTTTATGGTTTTTAGAACACTCTCTTTAAATAATAAAATTATCACAAGAATCACAAAACAGATAGCGATAGACAGATGAAAGCATAAATCCTGTAAAGAGAAAAATGTCCTCACCTGTAATTGTTTAATATCATCAGTAGGGTTTTTTAAAGCTGTCTTGCAAGCTACTATGCCACCGCCCATAGCGAGCAGGATTGCATGAGGTGCACAAATGTCCCAGTGATATGTGCTACCCTTGCTGAGAAGATAGGCATCTACAGTATGATCCAAAACGCACAACGTCTTGTAACCAACACCAGCAGCATAGCATAATCTAAAATCTTCTTTCAGTTTTTCTTGGACATTTTCATCTTCACTGGAACTTGTGATAATCAGGCCGTGTTCTCCCTTGGTGGAAGATGATGAATGATTTTCTTTTTCATAGGAATGTATTTTAATATCGCCATAGCATATTCCCCATAAGCAGCGACTTTTCCAGCTAAAACAAAGAAAATTTAGGCATCAATCAGAAACAGAAATATATGAGAAATATATCACTTTATTTGAGGACTGATAATACAGTATGCAACTCACCTTAGACTTTATCAAAATAGACTTTGCACTGACCTTTAAAGATTGATTGATTGTCATACCAGCAGCATACGAATACCTCCAGTAGGTCATTTAATACTGAAATTAGATTTTTATTCAGGAAAATTTCACAACGTTTCAAGTGGTTGTGAAGTTTTAAAATTGTTTTTGAAACATCATATGTTGTATAGTTCAGTAGTGTTTCAAAACAGAAGTTGCATGGTTCAAAATTCAAGCTCTATTTTCTATATTTTATTTTCTTCAGATATCCTATTATTTGGGTAATAGGTACATTTTTGATGAGTATGTTAAGATTTTGTGCTTGGTAATAGTTGCTACATATTTTTTGTGCTCCTTACATTCTATCAAGATATGTTTGACTGTGAAAAATTGATTGCACTGGGTATACCAGGGTTTCTGTCTTGAGCATGTGTGTGTGTTGTGTGTCCGTGTCCAGTACTTATTCTGTTTAGAACTATATCTGCAATCAGCTAATGGCTCTATGTTCATATAGTTTATTGTTTGGGAACGTGTCCAAAATTGCTTGCTATTTTTTTTTGTGTTGTGTAAATTATGTTTTTATAATCTGTATATGGGAGTTTGATGTTGTTTATTTTAATTTTCATTGTCTATTTTGCCAGTATGTTGGATTCATGATTTCCCTTGATGGCTAGGAATCCAGTTGGCCTTTAAAGGTACCAGGTGCATCAACAGGTTGACTTGGGAGAGAGATACCCTTCTGGCCACTGAGTGCAGATCCATGTTGTTAAACCAGATGTGCATAGGATGTGCACATGTGGAAAAGAAAAACATATAACCATTTAAGTACTTTAGCTGGCACTGAACAGAATTAACTATGAATACTGCAGTAATGTTCTGAAATGCCTATAAAGGAACAGATTTTCATGCTTTAATGCGTGCATGACCATGACATTATAATATAGAGGAAAAATTCTATAATGGATAATTTTTTTCACATTCTAATAAATGCTCAGCATATTGTCAGCCATTTGCATTTAAAAGCGTAATGAAAAATTACGGTAATGGATAGTAATGCACAGCTTTGTATAAATACTTGTACCCTTGAATAACACATAGTTTTGTACTACTTGCAACCTGGAAGATGATCTTGGAGGAAGATCGAAAGTACTTGGGAAATGAAAATAAAAGAAATTTAAACAGTTTAAACAGCACATTTCTCTCATCCTTTAATATCAATACATGGAAGGTTATTCATGAGTATGAACAGATATTGTTAAAAATTAGCAGACATAATGTCTGTAATTTATTCAATCAGACATGCCTAAAAGAGAATTTGCTGCCTAAATACACAAATTTTAAAATATATATATATGTGTGTATGTGTGTGCATATGTGTGCGTACACACACACATACGTTTGATTAAAAAGAACCAACAAGGTCTGTTGCTTTAATTTTTTATTATATTTTTCCAATTTTTGGATAAGGTGTTGATTATTGTGCTAAAAATTGTGTATAAACTGTCCAAAGTTCATATTTTATTATTTTTGTTCAAGTAGTTTGGACTTTCAATCATTATCAAGAACAGATGTGGTGTCTGTGTGGTAGTTAAAAGCTGGACATTTCGAATGGTCTAGCATGACGTCATGTGTAATGGCTATTGGGAATGAGGTAACACAAAAAGAATGCAATATATTTATTATTTAATCAAAGTTGTTTGGATGAATATTTGCTGCTTAAATACACCTTATATATGTGGGAGTGTGTGAGAGAAAGCATTTAGATAGATATACAAAAGGTCCTTGGGTTACATTGGACCCAACATATAGCGTTTTGTGGTCACAGTATTATCCCCCATAATATAATACATTGTCATGTGGCACTACATAAGGAAGACACCATTGTTTCTTCACCAGATGTAGGCCATATTGGATTGTGCTACATTCACTATCTCTGTGTTGTTTTTTTGGTAACTTTTTGCCCTTCATTATGGCTCCCAAGCATAAGGCAGACTTGTGGGTGCCTATGTTGGTGAGTTCTGATCTACGTCAAAAATCAGGTTACACTGTGCCATAGGAACAGATCTCCGACTTAAGAAAGTGTATATCTCCGATATACACTTTCTCATCTATGTGAGCATTTTGCCTGTAGAAAGCATTCCCTAATAGAAATATTGCAACCCTTTTTTCATAATTTCTTGCTTAGAAAATAGAAGACTGAGAACAAGTAAATTTATGTGTAACTTATTTTCATGGTAACTGAAAGTCAGGTTCCTTTACAGACAACATTCACCTGACATGTAAAGACAAATTTAGATGGAACAGCATTCAGTAGATGATTAGTGAGAAAGCAACATTTGATTGCTTATAAAAGAAAAAGATGTTACCTGTCCTCTTCTTGATGGTGAAATGGTTGGAAGACAACACCAGCAATTGGTAGACCTGTATCAACCTGGTAGACCCCAATTAAAACAGTCACACATTGTAAACCTTCATAGACAACTCCATGTTCATCTGGCTTGCTCTTCTGACCTTGAATGTACTGAGCTGTAGAATCTGAAAATAAAAGTGTTATCATTAAAGTGATGCAAGCCAAACTAAAGAAATAAGTGCATTTTTCTGAAAGAGCAGATTTTAGTTTGTAAACTTTGTAATAGTCAACAATACTAACTTCCTATTAAACTGATCATGGTGGAAGTGATATGCTTATCTGTTCCATGGAATGAGAAATTAGTTACAGTTTATGCTTCTAAAATAGGTTCACCAAGAATGGGGACACACATATATTACAATAAGAGGGGTGGTGAAATGTTCTTGAACCAACACAGATCCCAAGACTTTTATTAAAATTCAATAAAGTGGAAATAAAGAATTTACAACTAAAATTGAGGCCAATGAAATGTTTAATTAAACGGTTCCCTTTATATTTTTTTAGATGTTAAATGGTATCTATGATTCATTGATTACTCCTGGTATTATATCAATCACTTTTTGCTCAATATTTTTTTATGTTAAAAATTTGATGTATTTAATATAACAGTGAAATGGAAATATCCCTTGGAAGAAGAAGATTAGCAACTGAATGACAAAGATGGTGACGACAAAGCCTATTTCAAGTAAGATACTCAATAGACAAAGGTATCTGAGTGCTTCACTTGAAAGGCTTGAACAAATAAGACTGCAATGTAAGAAATGCAGAAATAAAGGAACTGATTAATTTAACAGTTCATTTTTGCATGGGAACTAGTTTTGTCTAAATAAATGTTTTATTTGTATAGATTATTAAAATGACCAAGGGAAATAATCATGCATAAATTTACCAACTTATGTTGGATTACCTCCCTTTCCACTACAGATGAGACAGGAAATATATACACATTGATAATTATATGGTTTGATGATTAGGTACTGTCAAAATCATATGCATTTTTGATGTGTGAAACAAAAACCCTACTATCCCTTATTTTAAAAATTTAACAAAAATCAGAGAATTATCTTCAGTGTCGTTTAGAAAAATGAAATTCCAATGTATATTACCTGAAGAAGGCTGGAGTGTACAATGGCCGAAATGTTGTGAATATGACAATAAAGATGGGGACAACAGTTTAAACAATATAGATAGTATAAAAATAAATATCCATATACTATGAGTATTTGCATTCATAACAATTGTGGCTTCATGCAATTGACTTGTCAATATCAATGCATTAACCTTTGTTAAATTATATGTCAAGAATTACCTATAGGATCAATCCATATTCGAATCTTGCTCAAGTCTATCTCTTCTGTGATTTGGTCCAACTTAGGATCTGAAGGTGGTTCTGGATTGGAATTAAGAGCCTTAGCCAATAAATGAGCAGCATGTGTATTGTGATCCAGAACTTGACCTGTGATAAATAGAGATCAATTAGTAAGGTTCACTTTTATTCATCTTTACAAAGTTGCCTGATTATGACAAGAAAACAATTTAATAAAAATACAGCAGAAACAAAAGTAGAAAATAATTTTATTTGTTAAAGTTACTATTTGAAAAAAAAAAAAAATGTCAGAAAGGAGTTTTACTTTAACTCATTATTACTTTTATTAGTTGTAGTAGAAGCATTATTCATACATTTATTTAGATTTTCAAATTTTATTTCATCTTTAGTTCTACCAGCTCAGACCTTTACAGCTAGGGCATGCTGTGATATTTCCATGGAGTTAAATCATCCTCATTTCCCCTGTATTCCAAATGTAAGCAGAAAGTTCCACTTAGCTTTTTCCCCCAAGTACTGCTTCTTTGTGAATCTGACTGGGTGCTTTCCTGAACATTTCACTCTTGATTTCTTCAAGTTAACACAATTTCATTACAGTATAAGTTATTATTTAGACACTTATGTAGGTGTGTCAATTAATTTTTTTTGTATTAAAAAATGTGATCATTTCATCAAGTTTTAGCCATATGCATATATAAATTATGCTTAGTTTCATTAATGGAACTGAGTCTAATTTATACACAGAGTTAAAATTCTAACCTGATTTCTTACATTCATTTTGTCCTTTGGAAAGGCATGAATCCATTTTTTCTATCATCAGCTGTAGAATGAATAGCAGGGTAAACTAGGCTCCTAGCCTTGAATGGCAACTAGTTTAACCTTTAGCATTCTGCATTATTAATATTACTTCCTATTCCACCGAATTCTTTTTCAAGGCTTCTCAATTGCAGTATCCTTACTGTTAATTTCACTAAAAGTTGTTTTCTGTTGCCATAGCAGGATATGACAACACAACAAAGAAATTCAAACACACTAATGTTCAGGGATCAGAGTCACTTTCAGTGGCAGGATAAACATTTTGTACAGCAAATGAAGTAACATACAGTGTGATAAAGATTAAGAGAAGGAAACCTGAATTCCAAACCATGGAAACCACTCAACTATCTTTCTCAAAAAGGCATGGAAATGCACAGATAATAAAGAAAAGGAATATGTGGCGAGCCATGAGTGTCTACATCCTAAATGGACATGGCATTTAATAGACTAGATGGTTAGCATTAAATTTTTCATTTTTAAAAATATGACAGATTATATTTATTATCAGTGGAAAGGAAGAGTCTTCTGTAGTGTAGTGTTACTGACTCATGGGAAGTAGTATGTACTCAACTGCCTCATGGGTAATAGCAAAAGCTACTTATAGTCTTTGTGACTTCATATGTAAATGTGTCACCTCATCTCCATGTACTGAAGAGTTTTTATCGCCTTATTTTTCATGGTATTTTGTCTTTTCACTATCTTCCTCTCTCTCACTAAGATTGTCTAGATGCGGAAGATCACAACCTCCTTCTTATTTCATAAGAGTTTTTCTCCAGTGATTGTCCTTGTTCATCTTCATAATCTTTATTGCTCTAGATTACAATGTCTAGTTTGTCTAGCCTTGACATGACACTTTTGCCTTCTTTAGTTTCAGGCTCACTAAACATTTCTTCATCACTATCGTGTTGCAATTTAACTTGGTCTGCATCTGCTAATATCCCATTTCTATTTTTTTCTATTATCATAGTGTTCTATCCACTTTGCATTATGAATCTTGCCTCTTGTAGACTGGATACATTATTCTTTTTGTACTATAGTTTTTCATTGGTAGCATAAGACATGGTCAATGGGGTTCCAAATTGTCTACCCATGAGGGCAGGACATACTTTTTGAACCTTTAGCATATGGCATTGTCCTATAACTTAGCAACAATCTAGGAAGAATTGTTTTTATCTTATTTTCCCTTGTACACATATTTTCAATCTGTTTTTTATAGTTTACCCCATTCTTTCTGTTAATCTATTTGTGGATGGTACAGAGGGGTTTTATATGTGTAACAATACAATTTCTTACATATCCTTAGGAGACAAATAGATTCTTTTTCCTTTTAAGTGAATTTAATTACCAAAATTTCTTCTCCAGTTCAAGAATCTCGTCTCCAGTTCATCTTTTAAGTTAATTTAATGACCAGAGTTTTCAGGAACTCTATCTCCAGCCCACCTTTAAATTGGCAAATATAAAATTTTGTTAGTGATTTTAGATAATCATGAAAGTGGAGTCCTTTGAAAAAGTGACCACCCAAAAACCAAGTGGGTGGTCTTTTCTGGAACACAAGAGGACCCCAGCTGGTGTCCATATAAGTAAGAAGTCAGAACAGTAAGTGAGGAAGGGACCAGACTAAGAGAGTAAGGAAAGGACTGGCAGTGAGTAAGTCAGCAATCACCAAGATCGGGCATTGAATGTGAGGGTCCCTTTTCTGTGTCCAGGAGTTGGTAAGATAGCAGTTCACATTCTTGAAGCCAAAAGAAGACAATACCACAGTTAAGTGAGAAATCATATTGTTCGCTATTTCCCAATTAGTGTCTTGAAAAACATTTGTCATTATTCTTTGTTGAATCTGATCACAGCCAAGGAGCCAAACCAGTGAACATAGCAAGTCGGGTGTATATGCATACACAGCTGACTTTGGATGTCATCACATTTGTGCAGTGATGGATGTGAGGAATGGGTTGTCACAAATAATTTGATCAAATTTTGTTCAACTATTGGCATAGTTCCTTATCACAGAACTCTGGGGCATTGTCAGATAGTATTTCTGGAATTTCATTTCTTGAAAATATGATCCTTAATTAGGTACCTCTAATTTTTTGCTGAAAAAAACAGTATAGCAGGATGAAAAAAGCCCCAACTTAATAAAAACAAAGTTTTATTATCAAAATGTTTATGCTATTATTAAGTCAAAAGACCAAAGTATTTTTTATTATTTCATTAAAGTTTTTAATCCTTTCTAGCACATTCAAAATTTTGGTTAAAAATCTTTTTGGTGGCTGGTGGTTGATGTAATATCTATGATTAATGTTTTTGTACTTTTTTCCCAGTGAAAAATGCATTGATTCTTGCAAAAAATAATTGTTGGATTTTAATGAAACTTTCAAGACTTATTCAGAAATAAATTAATTTTTTTAAAAAAACTTGGCAAAAATATATATATATATATATATTTTTTACATATGTTACCCCACCAACTTAAGTTTTTTTTTTTAAGCAGAAGTCCTTGGAGAATGTAAATCAAACTACTACTTTTTATTTTCAAACTCCCACTCATTTCCTGAAAATCTGCTTCAAATTGTAAAAAAACTATGACATTTAATTACAAAAGCTTTTAATAGCTTTTACAAATAAGATATATTAAGGACACTACTGTCTTAAGAAAACAAATTTTTTCAATGAATAATGAATTTTTACAAGAATTGTTTTCATTTTTTTTAAATTTTAATTATAATAATTTATAATATATATTTTAAAATAATTTATAATATATAAATCTTTTAAAATTCTGCATTACTTTCATCCAGTTAGGTGATATTAAGTGAAAACTATATTTACTAATCAAACATTGAAAAGCTTAATAAAAAGTATTTTGCTTCAAGATTTTTTAAATAATTTTAAATTTTTTTATGTAAGGTATTATGCAATGTGCCCTTGTTTGAAAGTATAGTCAACCATACACATTATCAGAAAATAAAAGTGATCCATTTCTCTGTTATTTTCAACTTAAAGTAAATAATATTTTTTTCAAATTAGATTAATTATACTTTAAATCCTCTAATATTCCTCAAAAAAGTTTCAGAAAAGTATATTTTATTTTTGGAAGATTTTTAAAACCAAGAATTAACTTTTGTTTACAAATATGTCAAAAATGGCTGATATTGAAAGCAACCAAAAAACTGAAATTCCAATTAATATAATTTCTATTTGAAATATACCAGAGTATTTTGCTGACTGGAAGAAGTAAATTTAATCATTTAGCTTTCAATTAAAGCTAAATAGAAAGCTTCAAGAATGTTTTTTCATTTTAAAAAATTCATTTTAAACCTTAGGATCAAAAATTAGTGGAGGTACCTATCCTTAATGCTTGTTTCATGGTCAAACTTCTTTTGTTGGAGACCTGTGTTACTTTTGGCCAGCCTGAATATGAATCTACCAGTATAATCCCACTCCATTAATATGGGCATGATCCAAGTTTGGGACTCTTTAGACCATGTATGTGTTTTTGTCTGTTTAAATTTTCTTTTGACACTGCACATTTTGAACCACTACATCTTCATTAATCTTTTTCTATTGTTAACTTGTGTTTAAACTTTTTAAAACATGTTTCTGCCCATGGAGGAGGAATGGTGGAGTAATGGATAGCAGCTCAGATTGAGGAATTGGAGAGCTGAGTTCAAATTCCAGTTGAATCCATTACATTTACTTACATGCTAATAACTTTGGGAAAGGTAAAAATCCTCTTGTTCTTCCCCCCAGCTATGGGTAAATAGCAGAGCAGACCGGGTTCTATAGCCTTGGATGGCAACTGGTTTACTGCAAAGAAATGGCAACCTACTGCGGGAAAAAATCTGCCTCATCAGTCATGTATCGAAAGATACATGATCACCTAAGTGTGTATCATGCATGGCACATAACTTACTGACTTTTGACCATGAGCAATTATTCCTCTGGCCTAACATTTTTATCATGGATCTGTCGAATGGATTCAATTGTACAAGGCTTTCCTTTAATCTTGGTTTTCCTAATTTTAACTCTCTCTGCATTCACTAGTTTTATCTTGGGTGCTATGTTTTTCACTGTTAGTTGACTTATATTGTCAAAGGTGAACTGTCTTGGGTGTGTAATTGCTGATAATTTTATGATGGCCTCACAACTAGTAATTGCTAACAAGAGATCAGTTATTTGGTTTTCTCCTCCATCTAATTATAAGTCCTGTAGCTTTTTTGTTCTAGCTTTAGCTGCTGGTATCCTAAGCCATGCTTACACATATTCATAATTATCAAGTGATAATTGTTCATTCGATTCTTTAGATATTGGCAACACTATTGTAGTGTAGAGTTACAGATTCACAGGAAGTAGTATGCATACAATCGCCTCATAGGTAACAGTTGTAGTTAGTTATAATCTTTGTGACTTCATATGTAAATGAGTCACCTCATCTTCATTAAGAAGTTAGCAAAAAGAATGTGTTCAATTGTCTGAATAATTCTTGAATTGAAAATGACTGTTCTCAAAAATATTGAAGGTATCTTTCCTCTGAAGGAGGATGCAAAATGGATTAGTTAAAACATGGCAGTAGCAACAGAAGTAGCTAAAAATATGAGTTCAGTTGTCTGAACAACACTTAGAATAATGATCACCTATTATAAAATTACAAACAAAATGTGCTCTTTCTATGAATGATACTATACAAATCTATAACTTGAAGCTCTCTGGTAAGACACAAAGAAGAATCAGCAATATTATTGGTCCTGATCTGGCAACTTGGCTCCAGTAACTTGCCCACCACTGTAAGGTTGCCTCAATGTGCCTTTTTTATAAATACTTTCATGGGAATTGTTTGGATGAGCTCTTCACTATGATACCTAGACTGTATGAATTTAAGTGCAATATTAGACTGGCGGCAAGATCGCATCAATTTACAGTTGTGCTAGTAAGATGTAGCTGTAACTTCTATGCTAACAGTTTCTTTTCTCACACTTCTCACTTGTGGAACTCCCATCTGGCTCTATTCTTTCTAGCCAACTTTAATCTGCAAAAGTTTAGATGTCATATCAATTGCTAACTACTGTCTTCTTGATTGCCCTTTTCTCTTTCTACTCATTGTTAATGCTTCTGTTCCTAATTCCTCCACACCTTGTAACTCCTTGTGTGTTAGTGGCTGTATTGTCTTGCTTGGGGTGACACTGTTTAAAAAAAAACAACTGTGAAGATTTAGAACTAACCTTTAGATTTCTAAAGTGTTTTTGTTTAAACTTTCAAAAATAATCTTTTGGAGTAGATAAAAAAATAAAGTCTAAAATCGATCTATATATAATATTTATATTTGTATGTATTTTTGTCTGGAACTTTTAACTTTGATTTTGCAAACAAATATATAAGTAAATATATAAGTACATCCTTCCCTTAAAAAAAAAAAAAAAAAAGAAAGAAAAAGAAAGAAAAAAGAAGAATGAACAAAAAATGTCTGACTTGAAAATAATGACACTAATGACATATCTATTATACTTGCATTCCTCTGCTTGGGAAATATAGTATTAACTAATAAATACTATGTTTGGTAGAGTGGACACAGAGTTAATACCATGTGTTTATGTTTGGTTGATATTTTTAGTATTAATTGTTAGACCCACCCCTCTCTGTCACTTGATGTCTCTTCTTCATCTGTGAAGAAGGTTTACAAGGATCACTGGAGAATAAAAGTTTATTGTTTTTATGGCTTATCAACCTTTATGAGTTTATTTAAAGCTGAAACATATTTTTAGATTGTAAGAATTTTGGGGAAATAATTATGATTTTCTGATACAAGTCTCTTCTCCCAGCTATGGATTTTAATCCATAGCTGGGAGAAGAGGTGGATTCATACCTTTCTCAAGGCTATTTTCACATAAGTAAAAATAACAAACCAGACTGGAATTTGAATTTGGTTCTCTGATTCCCAATTCTGATCCCTTATCCATTACACTACTCAGACATCCAAACTTACAGCACCTGGTGTTCACAAGAACCCTTGATATAAAATGTGATGACTTTTACAATCATTTCAGTTTATATCAATGGTTTTCTTTTTTCTTTTTTTTTCAGTGCCCCTTTTCAAATATTTGTGCAGGTTGATGCCTCCCAATGTTACACTTACACTGGTAAGTGGAGCAGAGTTAATACAAGAGTTTATTTGTTTTTTTACAATGATGTTCATTCTGTAAATGGCTCAAGAGCCACCCAAGGAAGGGGGTTACAGAGTAAGATGCACATTTTATTAGGATATGTGTCGGCGATAACAGTTGACCTTAGGCTTGAACAAGTTAAGAGTGTAGTGATCAGGGAAGAATCCTCTTAGCAGTCAAGTTTCACTAAGCAGTGGTTTTGGGGAAGAAGCTGCTCAAGTGGAACTTGCACTTCAGCAATAAAAATACAAGGAGAATGAGAGTGGTCTGCTAAAATGTGTGTGGTATAGTAGGTTTTAGCCTTGGAGGTTAGAAATGGTGGAACTAAGGAATGTAGTTCATCTGAAGACTTACCATGGAAATAGTGATATAGCAATGAAAGAGCTTGAGATGTTTCGTCTGTGAGAAACTGATTAAAAATGTAAATATATAGGGAAAAAGAATATAAAAGGCCTAATTTGGAGTTAAAGGATTAAATCACCTTGTTAAAATCATGGAATACCCACCACCACACCCATAATGCTCTTGAAGACTTATTGCTTCCTTGAGAATTCATAACACCTGTAAGGGGACTTTTCCATGCAAACTCATCCTAGAAAGCAACACTTTGATTCTTGGCAGAAGTATCAATTTATACACAATAAACATGTTATTTTTTATGGACATATTTAAAAAATCACAAGTGAAAACCTAATAATAGTAAGAATTTAAAAAACATTAAAAAGGCCTTGTGGTGTATTTGGAATGTGTGGACATTCTGTTAATATATTAGCAAAACATGCAGTCATTTTTGTCAGTATAAGTAAATTAGTTAAATAAGTGAAACAGTAGAATTTCTTTCTGTGAAGATAAAGCTAGTTAATGACAGACACACATACATATGATAAAATATAGTTTTAAGGTATGATATATTTCTGAGCAAAAGTGCTCAATATCAGGGATAGAGCTTATGTAAATATAAAAGTGGATATTGAAGTCAACACCCAGAGACGACAGTCTGTTTCATGCTAAACGCAATTGTCAGGTTTCTGGCTGTTGACTTCAGTGTCCACTTCTATATATATATTAAAATAATAGAAAAGAACAATCAGAGTTCTTAGCATTTATTTTTAATTATAATAATTATTATAATATTATATATATAATTAATACAAGTAAAAAGTTTGTCACTGTTATACTGGAACACACCTATTCTATAGTTAATAGACTCTCCCACCTATAATAAGTAGGAGTAGTAGTAATTAATCGGTGAAGGGATTTGGATTCATACGGTGGAAGAAAAAAAAATTTGCTCGCCACATTATTTGGTGACGAAATTCGTACTCATACAGAGGAAAAAGAAATAAAAACTTGCTCGTCATGATTTTTGGCGACAACATCTCGGATTCACATTAAAAAAAACAAAAAAAAAGTTTTTCGAAAGACAAGATGTCAACTTAGTGATGAAAAAAAATCAGTCGTATTCTCAACTGAGAAAAGAATTTTTTTTTCCGATAAGAAAGTTTTCTCAAATAGGTCACGAATTGCAAATTCATTTAGGACCCTCCTCTACAATATTTAAGCATTGTGTAAACTTTTTGCAAAGATAGGAGGAATGCTAAAATATATTCCAGGAATTTTTAAAGTTCCAGACGGAACAACAGATGACAATATTAGAGCAACAGAAAACATTCCAGATGCAACTACAGAAGGAAACTTTTAATAGACAGATGCAGTTTCAACGAGAAATGGAACAGAGGCATAAGGAGTTTCAAAACAAAATTCTGGAAATAACTGAGAAGAGGAAAGAGAAAAATCTACAAAATGATTCTTTCTCAGAGAATACAATATGGAATTCAACTGAAATATTCACGTACAGTCCGGATGAAGAGATAACTTTTGAGGAGTATTATAAAAAGTATACGGATGTGTATAATGAGGACTGCCACTCGTGGTCTGAAGGAAAGAAGGTTAGACTTCTTTTAAGCAAGTTAGGAACTGCTAAGGATAACAAATTGGTAAACTACATTTTAGCGAAAAAACTAGTGAGTTGACTTTTACCAAGGCGGTAAATATATTAAGTGAATTATTTAGTAAAGACATCTTTGTTTCACAAGAGGTGGAAATGTTTGAATCTGATGAATGAAGAACATATATAACGTACGCAGCCAATGTGAATAACCATTGTGAAGAATTCAAGCTAGCAGAGTTAAGCGCTGACAACTTTAAGTGCTTAGTGTTTGTTCAAGGGCTGGTATCGGAAAGAGACACAGAGTTGAGGAAATTAGTACTGACAAAATTGGAAAACCAACCATGAATTACGATACAGAGTTTGGCAGAAGACTGCACAAGATATGTTAGCGTAAAGAAAGATTCGGAAAAGATAGAACAGTCTGGCGTTTCACATGTAAGGAAAATACGCTACAAAAAAGAAAGTCAGTCTACCAAAAAGAATTCTAAAATTGGGGATTATCAAACAAAAAGTGAAATACCAGAGAAAAATAAACAAAAACTCCCGAAGCCATGTTTTGCTTGCGGTGAACTACACTGGTAGAGATATTGCAATTTTAGGAATAAAAAATGTTTCCACTGTAAAAGAGTGGAGCATAAAAGCTTGCACTGCAGGTCAAAAAATAAAGACAATAAAATAAGAAAATTAAAGTCCGATGAGGTGAACGATGGAATAACCAGAAAATTTGTTACCGTTGAAATAATAAAAAAATAAAAATGCAACTTGACACTGGTTCCGACCTATCATAAATTTGCATACGTGGAAGAAGTTGGGGAAACCAACTTTAATGAAAACAAATAAAATCGTGAGGTCAGTGACGGGAGAAAAAATACAATTTATTGGAGAATTTGTTACAAACGTCACGTTAAATAAAAAAACGTGAAAAGCTAAACTATTTGTCATAGAAAATACCATGAACTTACTTGGTATGGATTGGATAACAGAATTCCAATTATGGGATCTACTGATAAATTCTTTCTGTTACAAGGTAGATTTTTTAAACTACAAAGCCCAAAAATTAGTAAAGAAACTTAAGGGAACTTTTCCTACTGTTTTTTCTCCAGGTTTGGGAATGTGTACCAAGATGGAGACAAAATTCCAGCTGAAAGAAAACGCTCAGGCGGTTTTCAAAAAGAAAAGGAATGTGCTGTTTGCTTCAATTGAACAGATAGATAAAGAATTGGACAGATTAGAGAAAACCGGTATATTTAAAAAAGTTGAATGGGTAACACCGACGATATATGTGAAAAACAAGCTCCAGAAAGTAAAGATGAAGCCGACACCGAGAAAAACTGGGGAGTGAGTTACCCGCAGTCAAGGATATGCAATATTATTAAATGATTTAAGTCAACTGAAGTCACCACAGAAAACGTTAAGAAGCACAAGATCAACAAAAGGGAAGCTAGAGGCTGAACAAATAGAACCACAAGAAGAACCTACAGAAACTGTGACTCCATCCTTAAGAAGCTCAAAGCGGAAGGTTGTTTCTGGTAACACTATGGAGGTATAAAAAAAAAAATAGAAAAGTGGATTGGCTATATGATGTACTTGGTGAAAGGTGAAAAATTCACGTGCAGTAACCAGATCAGACGTTTTTCAGACGTGGTTGACAGCGGTCCCGCGGAAAAAACGCCAATGGAGGTGATTTTCAATACATTTGATCTAACAACGCCTGCAACAATTTTACTGGAGGTACGCCGATCCAGAAGTAAAAAAAAAAGGCAACTGATCATTTAAAAGTGGATCAAAAAAACGTCGGAGATACACTACGATGTTGCTAAAAAAAAAGAAAAAACATTTTTTCTTTTTTTTTGTTTGTTGTTTTTTCTTCATATTTCCTGTAAAAATGAAAAATAAATAAAGAAAACTGGTTACTCCTACGGAGTAAAGTTTTAGGGGGGGATGTTATACTGGAACACACCTATTCTATAGTTAATACACTCTCCCACCTATAAGTAGGAGTAGTAGTAGCAGTAGCTCAGAGAGTTGGTCAGTCAGTCGATGTCGGACGACCGTTAGTCGGATATTAAAGTATCAGCCACCACAACTAGATTACTGCGTCATTTCATATTATATCAAGTTCCTAATGTTTTGTACGTCGAACCTATTTTAGGACCGACTTAGTACAAATACAAGACTCCACTCTGAAACCACTACATAACAGTCACTTAGCTGATTGATGTTATCTTCAGCATATTTAGAGATTTTAAACTATTAGTAAAACTAAAATCTGATCATAACACCCAAGTATGTTAGTATGGTGCAAATTTATTTTGTATAAAAAAGAAAAAAAAAGCGCAAGTTTTTACTCAGTTCTCAAACTTTCCATAAAGTTCACTAGTTTAAAGTCTGTTTCAGTTCAAATAAAATTTTTATTTTTAATTTCTTTTTAAACATTGTTAATTCACCCATTTAAAATTATAAATTATTAATTTAATAATTATAATCAAAATTATGTAATATAAACACAAATTTGTTCTGCCAGTTCTCAAACTTTCCATAAAGTTCACTAGTTTAAAGTCTGTTTCAGTTCAAATAAAATTTTTATTTTTAATTTCTTTTTAAACATTGTTAATTCACCCATTTAAAATTATAAATTATTAATTTAATAATTATAATCAAAATTATGTAAATATAAACACAAATTTGTTCTGCCAGGCTCTCTTTTAAGACAATTTTTATTATTTTGTTTTAATTTATAAAAAAGAAAAATAAATGTATGGAATTCCCACCAATGTCACATTTGATTTCTTCACAAAAAATTGACCTTGTATCACAAATTGTCCTCATGGCGAGGCAGTTAAATTAGAACAACTGTTTTTTATAACAGTTTTAATTCATAAATTCATTTTTTAGTTTTTGGTTATTGAAAAGATTTATTTTGTTTATGTAGCATACTACGTAAACAAAAATAAATCTTCTTTTCAATAACCAAGACATAGAAAAGTAAACATTCTTTTTATGAAACTTGAATTTGTTTCTACAAAATTCATGGATTTCTTAAAATTTTACTTTCAAAACAGATTTTCCTCTTTATTTACTTAAAAAAAAATAAGCAAACTTTTATTTCAAGTTTACTGAAAAAAAGCTTTTTCGCACAAAAGTTTGTATAAAAATACCTAAAATTTAGTTTCCATCAAAAATTGTATTTAATTTTATTTTACTAATATTTTTCTTTGGCATAATTGAACTTTGCTTTGTTAGATTTTTATGGCATTTAAACTTTTTTCTCATTTATTCCTTATCAGAGCCAAATGGGATGAAAGTTTTATTTTTTATAAATAGAAGTATATAAAAAAATTAAAAACGAGTATTTTTATCCTGTTTTTATCTGGTGTGATTAAGCTATAAATTTTCCACTTTTAACATCATTTGTTTTAATATTTTAAAAATAAAACTAGTAAAATTTCATTTTTTAATAATCTAATAACTGAAAAAAAAAAAAAAAAAAAAAATCAATCCCATGCAAAAAATACACATTTACAGTTGTTCCTATGCTTATGAAGATTTTAATCATTTTTAATCTTCTTTTTATTTTAATGCTTTGAAACATTTGAATTTGAATCTCAAACCTTATAAAATGATCAAGTTGGATATCAGTTTTATTTAGCTTTCAACTTCCTAATATTTAAATAAAATTTATTGTTAAGTTTGCTAAAATTGATTATATCTCTTAAAAAAAATCAAGGGATATGTTTTTACTGTGTTGTTTCAGTTTTACTCTATTTTTCTTTTAACAAAAATAAAACACTTTTTGATTCTTTTTAGAAATTATTAAATTTTTTAGTTGTGAGAAATTTATTTTACACAGTAAAACTTATTAGTGATTAAAATTTTTTCGATAAGATTGAAGACCCTTTATTATTTATTTATTAAGTTCCTGTTATAATAATTCATATTTAATTCTTATTAAATGTCTGTAAGCAAATTTAAAATTTGCATTTAATTTTTATTCACTGTCATGCAGGATTAGGTATTCTTTGTATTTTATCAAAATATATGCAGGAGTTAAACCACAATACATATGATGCGTTTCTGCTTAGAGTATTATTGTTGTAATATTATATACATATATATTAGGGTGTCTTTTATTTTTCAAGGGCATGCTTAAATTGAATTTGTTACCCTTAAATTGTTTCATTCATTGAAAAATGCTACATATAAAATTTTAAAGAGACTGCATAATATTTAAAGAATACCTTTGTTTGTTAAAACTTAAAAGGTGAACAAAAAATAGACCCTTTTTTATTTTACAATAGTAAACCATTATTAGTTGAATTTTTACAAATTATACACGAGAAAAGTAGAAACATTTTTTTTTTATCTAACAGTAAAAAAACTTATGTTTTAATTGATGTTTATTATTTTTAGAAACCAATTATGAAAAGTGTATCCAATGCCAAGCAGATGTAAACTGTGTATCCAATGTAAAGCAAGATGTAAACTGTAGCTAGGTAAGGTACTTAAGAAGTGATTTTTGTAAAGTAATTGTTCTTTTTATTGTTTAAACTCTTACCCAATTTTTTAAATAAAAATGATATCTAACTTTATTTCATAAGCTTTTGTATTCATTTTTCTACTAAATGTTTTATCTATAAGTGTACTTTTTTCATTAAGTTTGCCAAATCAACCATAGGGCCAGAAAATAATGAATTTTAATCATTATAGGTATCGGAATCAGAAGATTAGAGCAGTATCAGGAATTGTATTGGAATTGGTAAAAATATTGGTATCATCCTATCACTAATATATATTCTCTCACTTTCACTTTCTGTAACTTACTGTATACTAGTGAAATGATTAAAAAAAAGAAATATATATATATATATATATATATGGAGGCACGGTTGAGTAGTGAATCAGATTGAGGAACCGTAGAGCCGAGTTTGAATTCCAGTCAAATCCATTACATTCACTTACGTGCTAATACCGTTAGGAAAGGTATTAATCCTCTTCTTCTTCCTTGAGCTATGGGTAAATAGCAGAACAGACTGGGTTCTATAGCCTTGGATGGTAACTGGTTTAGGAGAAGGACAACTTTGAATTCAAAACCTGCGGAAGGTTTTCTGAGGACTTTGTAGCACGTACTGCACCAGGTCTCTGTATATGGCCCTTCAAAAAAGAGGTTGATTCTGCACAAAGCCTTCACCACTATAATCAAATCATATATGCTGGTGTATGGTTGTTGGTTCCTAGGAACTGAGTTGCTTGACCCTCATACGTTGAATATGACGAGAGAGTCCACTATATATATATATATATATATATATATTACTAGAGTTCACCCAGTACAATGCTCAGGAGCCATCCTAGAGGAAGCAACCTTGTGGGAGTCTACCACAAAGTACCAGTTCTTGGGGAAAAGCTGTGGAATTTTCTTCTTATATTTGGAACACAGGGAAAATGAAGGTAATTCAACTCAATGGAAGCAGCATAGAATGTCTGAGCTGTAAAAGCCTGAAGTAGTGGAACTAAAGATGCAATAAAAATTGAAAATCTCAATTACAATTGGAAAACAGGAAATGTGGATGACTCGATTATGTGGTAGCAGCATTGAGAGTCCTAGCTGTAAAGGTCTGAACTGGTGGAACTAAAAAATGAAGGTCATCTAAACATCACAGATAAATGTACTTTATCAAAGCAGGTAAATAATACTATTTTAAACATTTTAAAACAAATTAGACTTACAAAGTAATTCATAGTTTTCTTGCTGGCTGGGTTTTATTTCAACATTAACAGTCTCTCCAATAGCATTTGTAAATTCACTGCTTTCTTCACCATACAAATTTTCTCCAAGCCCAGGAAACTAAACAAAATAAAAACAATGTTTTTATATAAAAGATAAAGAACAAATAAAGAATGTTTATCAATCTAATATGTTTTATTTTTATTAAAGTTTCATCTGATGAAGCTTAAATAAAAGTGAAACATGTTAGATTGATAAACATTTCCATTTATGTTCTTTATCTTATCATTCTGTTGGATTCCGATCTATGTGATCCCAATTCATATACATGATGGAATATGGAACAAATAGGAAATTTAACATGTTTTGCTTTTATTTAAAATTCATCAGAAATTTTTAGAAATGAATTATAAAAGAAAAAGTTCTGGTACTTTTAGTTCTGTATTATTAGTTTTTCAGTGGTCAGGTAGACTTCAGCATGTCTTTGTCATGTGGTGTTAATGTGTGTGTATGTGTGGATTTTTTGTCAGTCTGGTAGTGTTTGTGTATATAATTCTTGAAGATGGTCGTGAGATATTCAAAAATTTAAATGCAATGTCAATTATCTTCTGTTTCTTTAATTCTTGTTCTTTTATTGTTCTCTCTCCTTAATAATGTTTCTTTTTCTCATATTCTCTCACACTCAGTAACACCTTGCTTCTTAGTGGCTTTATTGCCTTTCTTGGGACGAAACGATGAAAGAAATAAAAAATTATTTAAATACTCTATGCAATATCTCTGAAGAATAATTTAATCACAAAGATGAAAATTTGATTGAAATTGTGTATGGCAAAGAGTGGTTAAATTATAAAATACTAGCACCATAGCCCGGCGTTGCCCGGGCTTGATTCAAAAATCGTATGACTCATACAGCAATCGCTATCACTTGACTTAAAATATTTTTGCCCTTCCTTGCCTTTAAAGGAGTGCCCTTTGCCATGTTGATGTTGCTACATGCCTTACTTCTTGCCTATCTCAAACTGAAAATTTTTTCTAAGCTCTATACTAAACATTAAATCTGTTACGAAAAAAAAACTAAACAAAATGAACACAAAACGATCAGCTTTAAAAAAGGACTCGTAACTGGAAAAACTGAATGAAAAAAGTATGTTAACAACAAATACTTTTTCACACCCAACACAGTTCTGCAGAATCAGAATCAGTGTTGAGTTTAAGCAAGCAAATGAGCCAATTAGAGTAAAGTGCCATGCAGATTTAAATTTTTCCCACTTGTGACGAATGCAGCTATTGATTATTTTTGCATGCTAGTTAACATTCGTGTCAGTCAGCTGTTGGCTCTCACGCTGGCCAATAGAATCTTCCTGCCTATTTGTGGCAGCCAGCTATAGGCTCTCACTCTGGATAGTACAAAATGGCTGCAAATCACATGAAAACTGCCGTAGAAGCATGAAAAAATCGATTATTTCCACTATCGATGGGAGCTGGGAAATGCAAAGTCGGTCTTGGCCTTCCCGCTAACTTGGAGCATGTGCATGTAAATTTTGGTGCAAATCCATCGAAAATTGCAGCTGTGCATTCGTTACACACACACATCCTGCCTTTTATAGATAGAGAAACTGCTCCAGAATTTTGATAAGACATTGTATTAAATGTATCAATGCAAATATGTCACGTAATAAGCAAGTGGTCTTTTCAGATTTTACAGCAGTTGATATTAGTAACTAAGATTGTAATCACCTCAGCCAATTTTTATATCATGTGAACATAATTGAAAACAATTACAATTAAATTACCCTTTGAAAACATGTAGATTTATTCAGAGTTGTTCTACTTGTAAAATCAAAGGATACCAAGAATTTTATCTTAATTTAATGTTATGTAGCTATAGAAATATGATGTAATGTCAGGGTGTAACACACATGCTAACTTACTAACAGAGAAACAAACAGAATTATAATAAGATTTCTCATCTCATAAATTCAGAATGTATCTTTTAACATATTTCTCTTTCTGTTTATTATATACACTCATAATAAAAATGATAAAAGTAAGAAAAATAATTGGGTTAATTTAAAATTCACAAAAAAAAAACAAAACAAAACTGTTTTATTTATAGAACTATTAAAAATTAGTCTGAAAATTAAAAAAAAGACTTTGTTTAAAAATAACCAAATATAAAGATGTTTTAGAAAACAAAATAAATTAGTGTCAACTGACTTTCCTGTCAAGATCATGTCGAACCATTTCCTGGATAAGGACATCAGCAAGTGTTTTGAAGTCTTGGACAAACCGTTCATTTTTCTGGTCCCCGGTTTTTTCCTCTGTGAGAAGCTGAAGTAGTGTGTCTTCTGATCGAATAATGCTAGCAACATTTGCACCTTTTGTAGCAGCACTGATCAGTGCATAAGCTAAGTCAGAAATCTTCATCACTGCAAGAAAAAATTGAATATCAAATTTTAAACAAGTTAAATGAAGCAAATCAGTTCATTTGATAAATATCTGTGATCAAATTATAGTTTTAAGGTATGCTATATTTATAGGTTTAGAGTGTTCAATATCATTGATAGAGTGTTTATAAATATAAAAGTGTACATTGAGGTCAACAGCAAGAAAATCTATAACAAAGTGGAAAAATTTTTTTGTATGATGTGTTTCATCATTTATAATTTCATTGGACTAAAGTGATGTTTATGTTGGTCCGAATGAGAGGGGACTCTGAAATTAAATTTTTTCTTTTTTAAATATGTTTTCGGTTTAGAAAAAAAAAAAAAAAAAAAAAATTAAATTTAAAATTTCAACATCCCCTCCCATTCATGTGCATATGTAATTGCATCAATGCAAATATCACTTTGGTCTGATGAAACCCTAAAGGATGAAAAAATTTTTCGACTGTCATAGATTTTCCTAAAATTGTTCTTGATATATAAAATATATTATTTTCCTATATATATATATATATATATATATATATATATATAGCTGTGTGTGTATTTTGGCAGCAATCCTTCTTCTATACAGGTTTCATTGAAGGTAACTGACAAAGCACTGCAATTAAGCTTTTTATTATATTTTTCTTGCATGTGTACATGAGATTTCATTTTTAAATATAGTGTGTGTAAGAAGTCTTCCAAATGATCTTTGGATCTGTGCACTTTCAGCTAATCTCTTCACCATTATCAAGGCTGTTTTGTTTGTCTTGATGTGTAGGTTTTTTTTGGGGCAATAAAAATATTTTTAATTCCCAAACACAGTCACCACATTGTGGCTGTGTTCATAATTAAGAGTTGGTTTCTTATTTTTTATTATTAAACATTCCATTATTTTTAAAATGTTTTCTCCATAGATGAATGTATTATGTTGGCGTTTTCTCCATGTTGTGGATGGAGGTTGGTAGGTCTCTGTGTGTATTTAAATGTGTCCTAATGGAGCTATGATATAGGAGGGGTGCAAAGTGTGGGCATGTAGTTGTATGTCCTATTTAATTACTATTATTCATGATTTTGTTTTCATCAGGAACACAATTCCCTAAGAGGTATATAAATTCATCAATGATGTTGGTCCTCAATAGTTTAGATCTTGTTATTGATGACGAGGAGTTTGGCGGTTTTTAATTTTTTTATAATAAATAATCAACTGAATTTTTCTGGTCAACTTGAGTCGTATTTTTCTTAATATTTCTAATGGCAAATTTGTCTTGTTCATAATTAACATGCATTTGAATTTTATAGAAAATGTTAATATTATTGTCTTTACTTTATGTTCAATATTACTATTGCTTACTTTAGAGAGAAATAATTTGATTTGATTATTTATAAGGTAGTTCAGGAAACTTATTGATAGCATCTATTTAACATTGCTAAGTTCTTTAAGAATGAGAGAATGAATTCTTGTGCACTCTTGTGAGAAAATCTTTTTTGACTAATATTTTGTATCTGAGTGGACATTCACTAATAATATTAAAATGACAGGAGTTATTACATGTGGGTTTTTACATAACAAAGTAGTGAATGTACTATTATTGGATTCTATGAGAACAGCTTAGAATTGAAGTCTATTCTTTCGCAAGTAAATTTAAGAAGGGAGTTTTTTCAAATGTAGTTTGAAAATTTTTTATTTCTTTTTTATTTTCACTTAAAGTAAAAATATCACCTACAGAGCAGACATATTTTAGGTTTTGTAACTTTTTCAAATACTTGTTTTTGAGATGAGACATGTAGTAATTAAAGAAGCATGGTACAAGTGGATTCCCCATGATAACACCATTAATTTAAGCATAAATATCACCATTATGACCATAGAAAGAGACTTTAGTTGTGTTATCACTGTTGACTCATTAAATGAGTATGATCATCACAGACAAATTTGAATATGTTTTTTGTTCTTGTGAGAATGACAATGGCTCTTGAAGCCTGCAAATTACTTGTAATGTTTATTGCAGAGTGAGTGCTTTCGGCAGGTTTTCTGACACACCCTTCATGTTATTTCCAATGTAGTAGTGATCATAAATTTTTAAAGATCTAATATGGCACTTCTTGCAGATAATAAGGTCTGCATTGGAAAGACATACTCTGCCACTTTCATCAGATGTAAATTGATGGTTTGTTGGATTAATGATTTTCCCTTTCCTAACTGCACATTTGATATTTGCCTAACTCTTTGCATGTTCTTAGATCTTTGTGCTTACATGAGTTGTTTACACCACTTTTATTGATCACAAGCATTTTGATTCAGTTTGAGTGCAATCTTCTGGCTTAAAGATTGCACCTCTATGTATCAATCACAAGCAGCAGGATCATCTACAGGGTGCGATGGATAAATTGTCGTCCAAATTATGCAGAACCAAACATATCACTGACATCTCATTTTAACAGATATATTTACCAAAATTACACAAAAATATCTTGAACTACTAAAGAGTAAATCTATTCAATAAAATTGCCATTGGCTTCAACCACAGCCTCCAAACAACTTCAGAATCTCCTGCAACTTTTCTGAAGAGTCTTCTTGTTTAAAATGGTGAATGCTGCCATAATCCTTCCGTTCAGTTCATCTTTGGTGTTACAAGTAGTTTTGTTGGTCTCTCACTCAACTGCACCTCACATATAATAATCAAGAGGGTTGCAGTTTGGGGTGTTAGGTGGCCAGATGTAAGGGGGTAACGTGGTTGCAGAAATTGTCTGACAGCCATAAGTGAGTTTTCCTGCTTGTATGGCATGATTCAGAGTCCTGTTGCCAGACATAGGGTCTTCCAGCAGCCACCCTTTTGACCCAGGGCATTACTACCTCCTAAAGGTACTACTAGATGTTGGCCTCTGTGTTAAGTCTGAAACCCTGTGGGAGGATGAACGGAAGCATAATGTCAGCATCACTAGTGAGCACTCCAAACACTTCGTAATCACTATTACTCATTGAACTCTTTTCAAATTGTCTGCACTGTTCTCAGATTGACACCCAAAAACTCTGAAATATTTGTATTGGAGCTTCTGGCACAAATGCCAAGCAGTACAGCATGTAGTTTCCAAATTTCTGGTGGAGTGTATTATGTGATGGAATGCTTTTTCTCACAGACAGTGCCCAACTGACCCTAATATACTATGTAGTCAACAAAATCAAAAACAAACAACGCACATGCACAAAATTAAAAATATGAAATGGCGACATTTCACAACCTTCTATATGGCAAGCTGCAAGTGACTACTTTAAATAATCCTTGAAGTACATCTTTGGTTTATGCTGGAGCCAAGTGCTGTAGAGTTTACGACGGAGGAAGTTTTTGCATAGTCTGGCTTGAGCGTCTACGGAGATTTATTTATTTATTTTTATTTTATTCTTTTATTATATCTCTTTAAGGGATTTGTGTATATAAAAAAGCCGTAACGTTTGTTATTTGACGACTTCATAAAGGGTTATCAGTTTTTGTAGGGTATTAAAACTATGTATAAGTATAGGGTATTAAAACTATGTATAACTATATGTAAATTTAGCCACCCC
>OZ010613.1:20115273-20262773 GCA_963932145.1 Acanthosepion lycidas
AATATAAAAATCAATCTATGTTGCGCAAAACATACAGCAAATATCTGTTACCTGCCAACTCAGTTCAAAACATCTAGTTGGTATAGAATCAGCTTTCCTTGACATCTCATATGACAGCTGTGTGATGACTTAACTCGGAGCTCAAAACATGTGCGAACGTGTCTTGCTTGCATGATAAATCCCAAAGAAAACATGGCTACTGTCGAAGACATGATTTATATGCGCTAGTCTCGTCCAAAACGAGATTGTACCAGTACACATACAAATTTCAGCAGTGTCAGACTAGCATAAAAAAGGCAAGGTGCCAGCGGCACGGCAGACGGCGAGTCATTTGGCGGGCTTCGTGAAACAGAGTCGAACATGTGAATAGACTGGAAGACCAAGAGGCGGTTGAAGTATGCGCGTCTCATTTGGGTGTCCGTTTCACGACTGCCCGGTGTAACGACCGAGAAAAGGATTCTTGCAATTCATTTCTTTGAAGCGACCGACAACGAAGAAGAACAGCTGGTTTGCCGGTGAACCCTCCCGTCACTTTTTTGTTTTTCTCTCTTCTTTTTTCTACAAGCTATTTCGGTGGATTATGGCGAAGATTCACAGTAGCAGTGACATTATAAAACCGTTTTCCGGCCAGGGCGATGTGGTGGCATGGCTGAAAAAGGTCAGGCTGGTGGCGAGACTTCAGCAGGTGGACGATATGGCTAGTCTGCTACCATTATACCTGGAGGGGGATGCACTAGCCCTCTATATGGAAATGGAGGAGGAAGATCAAGGAGACATCGATCAAATCGAAGCCAGACTGAAGCAGGCATTCGCGGACGACGCGTTTTCAGCATTTAGAAAACTGACCATAGTCAGGTGGACTGGCGAGCGCATAGATGTTTACACAAATAAAGTCAGACAGTTTGTTCGATTGACCGGATTCGAGGGAGCCGAGATGGAAAGGCTCACCAAACTAGCCTTCGTCATGGATTTTCCTGATGCAATCTCCCTCGAACTCCAACAGGCACCGAACGTTGAAGCACTGACTGTAGAGGAGTTGTTAGCAAGAGCGAAAGTGCTGACAACTACCAGAGATGAAAGTCAGAACGTTGTTGTGGCTGTGTGCCCACCCCGTAGTGGCAAACATGATGGAACTTCGTGCTCAGCACTGATTGATACCGGCTGTTCACGGACAATTGTGGATGCAGATCGGTGCCGGTCTTGGAAGAAAATGAAGGTGGATGTCATGACTATTGGAGGCGTGTCCCGTCCATGTTGTGGCGTGGGAGTGGTAATTGTATCCATGGAGGAAGGCAGTTCTGCTACGATCGACGTGCTGGTGGTGTGCAGCAAAACACTGGGGTTTGACCTATTGGGAATTGATGCCATAACAGCATTGGGAGGCGTTACTGTTGGGCCTATGGGATGAGCACAGATTGGCAATGGGCGAGTAGCCAAATGCGCAGCCATTACTGTGAATGAACTCGACTTCACTGCCACCTTCGACCACTGGAGGCGATCCTGGACTGTGGCATGGAAGTGGTCAGAGAACCGCGCACCTGAAAGACTGCACAATGGGTTTTCCGAGTACCTGGTACCAGCAAAAATAAGGAAGGACTACGAACAGGAGCTCTGCACGTGGATCAGTAGTGGCTAGCTCGTGCTGTACCCAGAAGAAAAACTGGGGCCTCCCAAGTGGCTAATTCCCCTGATGTCCGTACTACAGCAGAACAAGTTGAAGGTACGACTGGTGATGGACTTCCAGGAGCTCAACCATCACGTTGACGCTTTCACAGCCGATGCAGACGTCTGTGCAGCTAAACTGCACGGATGGCGGCAAAAGGGATCCAACGTGTCCTTATTGGATCTCAGGAGAGCGTACCTCCATATATGTGTCCACGAGTAACTCTGGCCATACCAGACCGTGATAGGAGAAGATATTGTCTGACCGTGATAGGAGAAGATATTGTCTGACACGTTTAGGATTTGGATTAAACGTGGTCCCCCTCGTCATGAAGGCGATCATCAGTATGGTGCTGGTTCAGGAGGAAGCTGTGGGTCGCGCGACATCTGCCTACATTGTCAACGTCTACATCAATGAAGATGTTGTTCCCATGACCTGTGTTAAAAAACATCTGGCCCAGTTTGGGCTGGAATGCAAGGACCCAGAACGGTTGGAGGATGGCGCATGGGTACTAGGATTGGCGGTCGCGATGGAACAAGGAAGACTGCAGTGGAGACGAGGAAGCGTGGTTCCTAATGTTCCTGATGTCGTTACGCGACAGAAGGTGTTCTCTCTGTGTGGAAGGCTTGTTGGGCACCTCCCAGTGTATGGTTGGCTCCGTGTGGCATGTGGAATGCTCAAGAGCATGTACAGTTAAAAAGGGCTGGGACGATGAAACAAAAGATGCCCTCCTCTAGTGCATGGTGTCTGAGACCATGGATTCTGTGCAGCGGGACGATCCAGCCCATGGGGAGTAGTGCATGGATGCCCGGGAGCTGAATGTGTGGGTCGATGCAAGTTCCCTGGCGACCGGAGTAGAGTTAGAGAGCCACGAGACTGTGCTGAAGGATGCTTGCTGGTTGCAACCTAAAGATGACGCTCAGCACATCAAACTGGCCAAGTTGGATGCCATGTTGAAAGGCGTCAATCTAGCACTCCAGTGGCAGAGCAAAACACTACACCTAAAAACAGATTCCATTTGCGTGTACCATTGGGTATCGGATACTCTGACTGGGAGAGCGCGAGTGTACACCAAGGCGGCAAACGAAATGCTTATCAGGAGACGGTTGAGCACTCTTAAGGAGCTTGTGGAAGAGTATCAGCTGGCTGTGGACGTGGCACTGGTCCCTTCGGCTCTGAATATAGCTGATGGACTGACAAGAGTACCGCAGCGATGGTTTGACGCAATGAAGACATGTAATGGACCCAGGCCAATGATTGGTGCCGCCCATGTGGACGAACTAGACGCAGATCAAATCATGTCCATCCACAGGAAGAGTGGTCACCCAGGAGTGCGGCGTACTACCTACTTTGCCAGGAGAGTCTGCCCGTCAACGACAAAAGCAGATGTTAGAACAACTATACAGACGTGTGAGGAATGTCAGTCCATAGACTCCGCACCAACTTGCTGGAAAAAAGGAAAGCTTGAGGTGAGTGGAAATGCATATATCACCCACTATAGTGCCCAAAATTTCCTAATGCTGATGGACTGCGTCCCGTCGCGTTTTTCAATCTGGAAGCAGTTGGCAAGACAAGACTCGGCGGCCATCATTCGTCAGCTGAAAGAAGTGTTCCTTGAGTGGGGCCCACCCCATGAGCTACTCACTGACAATGACCCAGCTTTCTGCAGCAAGGAATGGGGAATCAACTTGCGGTTCCGCTGTGCATATGCCTCAGCTGGGAATGGTATAGCAGAGCGATGCCACGGCACAGTAAAACGAATCACGGCCAGAATGCGCTGTTCCATACAGGAAGCTGTTTACTGGTACAACGTCACACCAAAAGACAATACATCACCCCAGACTGCATCCGCCAACAGGATCCACCGATACGAACTGAGGATGAAAGGGATTGGTGCCCTAATGATGTCTTTAGAACATGAGCACAGCCCCCTACCAGGTCGGAGATCGTGTGTGGGTCAATGCGCCAATAAGCCAGTGCACTACCAAGTTCAACAAGGATCAGGTGACAAAAATGATCAGCCTGCAGTCATTTCTGGTGGACGTAATACCTCGCCACGTTAAGGATCTACGCCTGCGCCACAGTTATGGTGCATCTGAGGAAGATCATGGGATCAGGGAGGGGTGTGATGACTTACCTCGGAGCTCAAAACGTGTGCGAACGTGTCTTGCTTGCATGATAAATCCCAAAGAAAACATGGCTACTGTCAAAGACGCGATTTATACACGCCGGTCTCGTCCAAAACGAGATTGTACCAGTACACATGCAAGTTTCAGCAGTGTCGGACTAGCATAAAAAAGGCGAGGCGCCAGTGGCACGGCAGCTGGCGAGTCATTTGGCGGGCTTCGTGAAACAGAGTCAGATGTGCGAATAAACATGCAAACCAAGAGGCAGTTGAAGTAGGCACGTCTGATTTCGGTGTCTGTTTCATGACTTCCCGGTGTAATGGCCGAGAAAAGGAGTCTTGCTGGTTTGCCGGTGAACCCTCTCGTCACTTTTTTGTTTTTCTCTCTTCTTTTTTCTACAAGCTGAAGTATAAATGACCAAAAGTGATAAAGCCTGATATTACCCACAATAACAAAAGCTTATCCCCAACATTAAAACACCATCATAAATCAGGAAATACTAGTTTGCAATAAACCTGGGACTTAGAAATTGGAGACTGTAGATTTCCTTTCAAAAAAAATGTGCAATATACAAATAAGTGCAAAAACATTCAGAAAAAAAAAATTTCAGCTAAAATTAGCAGATATTTTTTTGTTTAACCAAGACCTTTTTCTCTCCTGCTATATTTTATTATACATTTTTCTCTCTATTGCTACATTATATATTCTTGACAAAATTAAATCAAAAATATAGACAATTCATGTATAATATAGAAGTCCAGGTATTTCTAATCCAAGTCCAAAGCATTCTCACTCCTCTTGGGAGAACACTTCCCTAGTTGACCACCACCACTTCCTATCTCTAGCCATACTGGGCCACGTGGAGCTGAGGTATCAGGTCAGATTGTTGTGCCATCTTGTCTTTGACTGCACTCTAGTTTTTTCCCCTCTCTTGGTGTCCAGTGTCACTCTAATAGTCTACCTGTTGCCTCCAAGATGAAAGATGTAGCCAACCCATATATGTTTACTCTTTTTGATGGTCTCGATTATGTTCTTCACGTCAAATCCAGATGTTGCTCTTCCTGACACATAAGGTAATACCAACCATGATTTGCTTCATTTTATATTGGGCTTTTACAATGGTGGTGTTGAGTGCCCATGTCTTACTTCCATAAATCATCACTGAACAAAATATTAAACAATTTTATGTTGGCTTCGATTGTTGACTTGGGACTTCTCATGATGTTATAAAATTTTCCAAAAGCGACTTAGCCAAGTACAATTCTTTTGACCTCTGGAAGTAAGGCTCCATATCTTGCAATCTTCTTTCTGAGATAAACATAACTGTCTACATCCTCGATGGTCTTTCCATCTACAGTAACTGGTGATGGTTTAGCGTGGGTGTTAAATGTGTCATTAGTTTTTCCAACATGCATGTTAAAGTCTACTGGTTGCTATTTTAACTTATTTAATATATAAATTATAGTTAAAAAAAAACAACACCGTATAAAGTATACCTCTAAGTTCCTTTGGACAATATCTAGAAGGAAAAAAATTGTTAGATAAAGTCCAAGAGATAAAATTGTAGACATTTTTTTTTAAAGTCTTATTTTCAAAATCTAAATAGTTGTTACAAATGTTTCCAGGCAACTGTTGCTTTACTGCAAGATCACATTGAAACACTGGTTTTCATACAATCCCCAAAATTAAGCAATGTTGAACCTGGTCAGTACTTAGATGGGTGACCGCTTGGGAATACCAGGTGCTGTAAGCTTGGATGTGTGGCTGGTGTAATGGATAATGGCTCTGAATTGCAAATCCAAGAGCCAAGTTCCAATTCCAGTTGGGTTTTGTTATATTCACTTACACACAAATAGCATTGAGAAAGGTATGAATTCACCTCTTCTCCTCCTAGCTATGGGTTAATTAGTAGGACTTGTATCAATAAATCATTATTACTCGAAAAAAATTCTTACAATCTATAAATATTTTCTGGTTTTAAATAACTGTCAAAAAGGTGTGTTTTATTTTTTTACAGTGGTGTTCACCCAGTACAAGGTCCGGGGGAGGGGGCACTTGAGGTTGAGTGTTACATTAAGAGGCAGTTTATTTGGATAGGAGGGGAAGATAATGGTTAGCCCTAGACTTGAACAGGTTAAGATTGTAGTGATTGTGGGAACACCCTCTTGGGAGTGGGTTTCACAGAGCAGTTGTCTGTGAGAAGCTGTTCAAGTGGAACTTACTTCTCACCAATGGAATACGGAGATGTTGTGCAGTAAAGAGTACACCTCTGGTGACTCTATGAACTCATCCAATACTATAAAGTGTTCCATGTTATGAGGTCATGAGCAGTCATATTGGAGTCAGTTTTCATACTAGTTATACAGGTGTACAACAATAGCCTAAGCATTACATATAGAGAATACTTACTGAATTATGTTATACCAAGGAAAAGTGTGTTATAATAACCTTACAATAGGAAGTTATAATAGGAGGGAATGTGAGTGTTTTACCACAATGTGAGTGGCATAGCAGGTCCTACCATGAAGTTTAGAACTGGTGGGACCAAGGAATGCAGTTCATCCAAGCACTTTCCTTGTAAGTAATGATAGAGCAATGAGAGGCTTACTATATCCCACCTAAAAGAGAGAATTTGGAGGGTAGAAAATAATTTGTCACCCACAAGGACTCAGAGACACTTTTGAGCTCTACCGAGATTAGAAAGTGAGGACTGGGCAGCCCCTGTCCAAATATGATAAAAGCACTGTATTTTAGGCCTGATCTGACTCTTGTAAAAGTAGAGGATAGCATGAGGAGTCAGGTACTTACTGAAGTGGTACAGAGAACCAGCCATTTTTCCTACATCTTTTGTAGATGGATCATATGTGCAAGTTCCATTTGCGGTCAGGAGTGAGTTTAAGGCCCAATAGTCTCTCAAGCCATGAAGCCTCCCCCGAGGGAACATACACTCATCATGATAGTTCAGGGTCTGATCGGCAATGATGGAATGTAACCAGTTTGGTTTTTGAGGCATTAAATGTAACCAGACAGTTTTTCCCCCCACTGAGCTAGATTGAATAAGAGATCAGCTGCCAATCTCTGATCATCACAAGCTTTGGAGGTGCACCTGTATATTGTATCATCAGCATAGATATTTACAAATGATCCAAGTATATTCTTAGGCAGATCATTTATGTAAAGTAAAAAGAGGGTTGGTCTGAGAAGTGACCCTTGTGTTGATTGCTAGAGTACCAGAGAACTAACCGTTAACAGCTTTCCTTCAGGGACCTACCAGTTAGGAAGGACTTTATAATTGAGAAGACCCTCCCAGTGGAAGCCTTGAGCAGTAAGCCTTTGTGCCACACCTTGTGAAAGGCCTTTGAAATATCTAATGCTATGGTCCTTGAGGTGTATTTGCCTCACCAATTTTGTGAGTAATGGCAGTTAGGACATTATCAGCAGTGGATCAGACTGATTGAAACCCATGCTGCTCAAGAGATTGTTCTTATCTAGGTACTCAACAACTTTCTTATTGATTATAGCCTCAAAAAGTTTACTAATGATACTGATCAGTCTATACTGAGAGGAAAAAGAGTGCTCATCTGTGTTCTTGAAAACAAGGCTTACACTTGACTTGACACTTTCTACAGGCTTGAGAAGGATTTCAGCAATAATTAAATATGACTTTGATAGGATCAGGGATAATTCTAAGTTAATATTCTTAAGGACAACCAATGGAATTTTGTCTGGGTCAGCGGCTTCTTTAGCATTAAGGCTTTTTATGTCTTGAAACTTCCTGTGCTGTAATGAAAATATTACTGAGATTGTGCTTAATGAGACATAAGAAGTTGGGATAGAGGATGGTCTTTGTCTAATGTTGAATTTGAAGCAAAAATCCAGGCAAAGAGCCTTGCCATATCTGTCAAGGAAGATATGACCTCAGTGGTACAGCTTGGCGATCTTTCAGAATTCTCAGGATCCAATTTCTTGCAGTAATTGTGGGTGGTTTTGAATGCAGTAAGAGTTTAACTACACCACTCCTTGCGATAGATAAGTAATGGCTGCAGCGCATTTAGAGGTGAACCATTACTGGTTGTTTGGTTTTTCGTTGGAATTTTTGTTTTGGAGGCAGCATGCTTGAAGAAGATTGAGCGAGGAACTTCTTCCATATAATGAAGAAATATCTCTTATTTCATGTGTCAACCAAGAGTGTGAAATGTTTCATTTTGTAAAACATGAGATGAATACTGAGAAATGACTGTATGACAAGCTTGGTCTTGGGTGTGGTCTTGGATTTTAGGTATGTGTTGCATTCGAGCGCCATAAATCTTTTTGTAGCAGTTGTTCTTCTGGTCTTTCCTGTTCGATCAACTTGGACATTGACTGAGTAATGCAGACATTTGAATCCCTCCCATATTTGAGCTGGCTGCTCAGGTGAACAGTTTTTTTTGTTCTTTGTCTTATTAAACTTAATTTGTCTTCCTTTCTCCCAGAGACCTCTGATAATTTTGCCTCTGGCCATTTAGCAATAGCGTCAGACTACAAAACATACAACTAGGGGCCTGATAAAGTTTGTTTCCAGTCAATCAGAGCAATAGAGCCTAACACAAGAAAGAATCACTTTTTAAAACTGCAAAAATATCTTGCAAATACTAAGTTAAATGGAGTTCACATATACTACACTGATCCAAGGCACAAGTGCCAATCTATTCATAAATAATCCAAACATTTTAAACAGGTGGTAGTGGAGCTACTACTACTACAACTGATGATGATGATGATGATGATGATGACAAAAACAACTACAGAAAGATTTGAGTAAGATGTCAACTTAAATTTATATGTAAACAGTAACTGGCATTTAGTATACCCCCACTTCATTATATATGATAGATTCCTTCTCGGAATAAAACATGCCACTGCAGCTTACTATCTTGTCATTCATTTGCTCACTATATATATATATATATATAAATTAAGTAAATATTTATTTGCTTATCTGTGTATGCATGCTATTGCATACAGAGACAGTTGCTAATATGTAGGAGAAAGAAAAATGATGATGATGGGGGTCAAAAAGTACAGTCCATCACTTGCTGGCAGGCCATCTATTTTTTTCCTTCTTTGGTTACCTCAAGGAAATGGATTGCATGACTCCCTCTCTCAGCTGTTACACTGGGCAGTTGTGAAACAGACACCAACTCAGTCACACCTACTTCAACTTTATCCATCTGTCAATCCATACGTCCAACTCTATTACACGCACTCCACTGAATGACTCCCTGACCCTCGGTGCTGCTGGCAACCCGTTTTTTATACTATTTCAAGACAGCCAAAATTTGCATGCGTGCAAATCTCGTCTCATTTTGGATGAGATAGGCACGCATAAATTGTGTCTTCAATAATGGCCATATTTCTTTTTGTCATCACTTTGCAAGCAAGACATGTTCGCGCTTGCTTCGAATTCTGAGGTAAGTTATGTCTTTTGTCATATAATATCTTGTTATTTGATTATATATATATATATATATATATATATGAATGATACATTGGGAGTTAAAGAAAATATGTGCCCTCTGGTAGGATTTGAACCTGCATCCCCATTGGCAATAGAAACTGTTAGAGCCTATGTTCTTATACCAACTCAGCCATGAAGAACCTTTGCTAGTCAGGAAAGGTTGAATAGTGTCTTTAACAATATCCTTCTAGTCATATTTTCAAAATTTCATATCTGCTCAATTTCATATCCAAACATCAAAGAGTAATTTCTTTTTTTTTTTTTTTTTTATTAATCTAATTTAATTAATTTTTATTTATCAATCTAACAGATTTTATCACTTTCAAAATTATTTTAATGGATACACACATTTGAGTAGACACTAATTTATTAAATGGTATATTTATTTATTTTCATCTACCAGAGAAATCTTACTAAAGAAAAATCAGCGGCCTCTGGTAGGATTTGAACCAGTGTTCTCCTGGGGAGGAGAAACTGTAGTTAAATCTGACATGATTATACCAACTCAGCCATGAAGACATTTGCCAATCAAGCAAGGCTGAATAGTGCATTTAAGTGAAATCCTTCTCATCATAGTTTCTCAAAATTTCATATCTGTTCAGTTTTGTATCCAAATATAAACAAAGCAATTTCTAAAAATTTATTTGTGTGTGTATATCTCACGTTCACAGATTGAGCACTGTGGAGAAAGGGAATTTTTAACAGCTGCTACTCCTGCTTAATGCATAGCTCTTCATCAGAACTGAGCACTGTCTGCTGGTCTAGGGTTTATATACATCACATATATAATACGTTAAAAAATTCTCTTTCTCTGCCATGTGCCAATAGCTTAGGGGTAGAGTCTCTGACTGATGCCAAATCGGTCCCAGCTTGAAGCAATTGGTGTCTTGACACACTGATGAGCTGTGATACAGTGAAACAGGCTGTCTGTGGGTATATATTTTTTATTTATTGGTTTATATATAATTTTATTTTTTTCTTATATTTTATGCATAGATGCGTACAGATGAAAATTTATATGTGCATCTGTATCTGCATTTTTATATATGTATATATTATATGTGGATACGTGAATGATATTTGTGTATATATGTGTATGATATTTGTATAATTTTTTTTTTGTAAATAAATGGACTTCTCCATTATCATAACAGTATTGTACAAATACCAATATTTAAATTTTATAAATGGTCAGCTTTCAATCAGTACCTGACAATTGCATCGTTCATGAAACTCAAAGTTGTTTGACCGGTGAGGAACAAAATGTACAGGGTGCCACAGAAATATCTCCCACATAATAGTAAGACATGAGCTAGATGAAGACACCATTAGCCACTAATGACTTACCATTATGGTGGAGGTATTTCTCGGAGATATATTTTATAGTTTATTACAAAGTGGAAAAAAATTGTGTAGTGTGTTTCATCCTTTAGGACTTCATTGAACTAAAATAGTTTTTGTTGATAGAAGCATATATATATATATATATATATATATATATATATATATAAGAAGACATTCCAACATAAAGTCATGGCCATATCCTCTTGCACAGCCTATAATTACTACTACTTCAGCTCCATCTACCTTAGAACATGGACATTGAAGAACATTAACAATGGACCCCTTGTAAATGGTTAATGAATTGGCTGAAAGTGCTTGGGACAATAACCATTATGGACAGTTTCTGCCATATATATATATATATATATATATATATATATATATATGAAAATATATTTACATACGCTCTATCTCTGATATTGAGCACTTTATCCCATAAATATAGCACACCTTAAAACTATATATATATATATATATAAAAAAAATATTATATGAAAAGAATAGTCTATATTTCTGAGATGAAGTACACTATTTACATTGTTTGCACTATCATCCTCATCTTTGTTGCCATATTTATCACAATGTTTCGGCTGTTGTACACTCAGGTCTTCTTCAGGTGATTGGAATGTCAAACTGAACCCTTTATTTCACTCGTTGGGGTAGACTGTTCTAGTTCTACATGCCATGTCTAATGGATGTCAGCTATTAGTTATCTCCTGTTAATTCCCCTTTCCAAGTTCTCCATCGCCTTAACCAGGTATTGAACCCATACTCTTTGGGTCATCTTACTGGATCTAACACCTTTATCCACTTTATAAACCTAATGTCTTCAGCAACCATTTTTTACCAGTGCTCATCCATTAGACATGGCACGTGGAACTAGAACTATGAATAAAATATATTATGGACAGTATTGTCGTAAGAAAAGTCTTGTTTTTGATGAATTAATTTTTACAATAATTGTTTTCATTTTTTTAAAATTTTAATTAGAATAATTTTTAACTTTTAAAATTGTATATTAATTTGTAATGATCAAATGATATTGTTAATAAAAACTATATTTACTAATAAATGGAAAAGCTTACTACAATTCAGCGATCCCCAGTATTTTAAAAAGAATTTTGAATTTTTTTGTATGTATATGTGCCAATTTTTGTAAATACTGATGTCCATAAAATAAAGAGCACTAACTATACTCAATTTAAAATTTATTGGTAATTTTTTAACATTTCCTCAACAAGCGTCTTTGTAAATAAAACTATAATACCAAAGTACCTAAAATTCATTAAAATGCATAAAATAGTTTCATTTTTTAAGATTACTCGGTAGTTTAAAAAACTATGTAAAAAAGGCATTTTTTTGTCATGTAATTTTATTACAATTATTTCCACCTTACATAAATCTTGAAAACATCAGGTTATCAATAGATGTGTCAGTGCCTCATAAAATCTTAGGTATTGCTTTTTTTTGGGGGGGGGGTACCAATATACACTACTAGCCAAAATCTTAAAGCCAATGAAAATAAAGAAACAATATATACCTTTTGCATTGTTAAACTCAATTACTTATTTGAGTAGAGCTTTGTAAAATTAAGATAAGAACAGGAGAAACAAAAATTAAAAACTTTTTTACCATTTAATAGGGAAAATTTGATTACTGGGAAATTAGAAATTAGCTGGTCAAAAGTTTAAGACCATATTTAAACAAAGCTTTGTTAAAAATTTAATGAAATTTAGTCCTTTGTGTTCAAGTGTTAGCAGTCAACATCTTCCACTGGTATCTCCTATGTTACATTAGGTAAAAACATGGAAAAGTTTAAAAAAATGACAAAGTTTGAACATGGCAGAATTCTTGAGCTGCAAAAGCAAGGTCTCTTGCAATGTGTCATTACTGGTGAGATTGGATGTAGTAAAACTGCTGTTGCAAATTTCTTAAAAGACCCTGAAGAATATGGAATTAAAATTTCAAGTGCTTAGCCAAAAAAAATTTCGGTATTGAGCAGGAGGATTGGACTGGTTGTCTGGCAAGTCACTAGTCAATCACTGAACCAGATTAAGGTAATTATGGACACAGAATTCAGCTCAAGAACAATAAGACGGCATCTCTGAGAAGGCTTTAAAAATTCAAATGTCTTCAAAGTCCATGCCTCCTTCTACAAGACAAAACAACTCAATTAAAATTTGCTGAGAAGCATCAAACATGGGAATAGAAAAGTGGAAGAAGGTTTTGTACTCTGATGAAAAAAAATTTAACCTGGATGGTTCAGATGGCTTCAACATTACTGGCATGATAATGATATCCCACTGGAGACATTTTCTACATGATACAGTGGAAGAAGTTCAATCATGATCAGGGTCAATTATATCATTTCAAAAAACAATGGAGCTTCAGGTTATATAGGGGGCATCAAACTGCAGCATCAAATTGGCAAGTTGGAGAGAGCATCTTTATTGATGTCCCTCACTTGCGTGGAAATAACTAGTTTTTCAGCAAGACAATGTTGCAATTCATAATGCCCATAGAACAAAGGACTTTTTGATGGCAAATAATGTGATTCTTTTGGACCATCCAGTATATTTGTCTGGCCTGAACCCCATCAAAAATGTTTGTGGGTGAATGGCAAGGGAAGTCTATGGAAATGGATGTCAATTCCAAACAACAAAGCCACCTTCACCACTTGGAATAACATTCCAGCCAGCCTTCCGCAGATGCTTATACTGACCATGCCAAAGTGAATTTTTGAAGTCATTCACAATGATAACCATGCAACTCACTACTGAGATGTCTTGTTGGGCATTTCTTACTGTGTTTACGACTTCTAGGTATGGTTTTAAACTTTTGAACAGCTAGCATTTCGTCTAATTTCCCAGTATTTAAATTTTCCTGATTAAATGCTAAAAAAGTTTTTAATTTTTCTTATTTTCATTTTTAGAGCTCTATTCGAGTAGTTGAGTCTAACAAGGCAAAATGTATATTTGTCTTTATTTTCATTTGCCTTAAGATTTTTGCCAGCAGTGTATATGTCATTATTAACACGTTCACATAAAATTCTTTCCATTTGTGTTGTATTGTTTTATGACATATGATCAGTAGTCAACTTCTGCCTGTCTCTTACTTTATCTATTTACTTTATATCTCTTCTACTTAACATATGCAAATAGATACCATCTTATTTACCAATCCACTACTCCACTAGTCTTTTACTTATATTTTTCTAAAATCAAATTTATTTTTGTCCTTTATTGAAATTGCCAGGACCTAAAATGTCAAAACTTCTATTAAGTTCATAAGTATAAAAAATACCATAATTTTTAAATCCTTAAACCTGCAAATTATGAAAAAAAAAAAAAAAAAAAAAAAAATGGACAAAATATTTTAACTAAAATTATTGAAGGCATTTTAATGAAATTTTTTTTAAAATGGTCTGAAAGATTTTTGCAATGTATGTTATCTATTCACAGTATATAAATTGTAATAATTTATTGGAACATTGAAAATGAAAGTTAAGTACAATATGGCATCAGTTGAGTCTTTTCTTTTAGATGAAATTAAAAAAATGATGTATTTCTATAGTTTAATAGATGGTCACTGTATAAATAAATAGAAACAACTTGGGGTAACTTATTTCCTTCAAAGTCCATGCCTCCTTCTACAAGACAAAGTTTTCAGAGGGAATCATTAAAATAGTACAGTATTTGTTAAGGGATCAGTCGCAAGGGAGATAACTTTCTTAACGTCTTGATTTCAGACTAAACGATTTTTAAATTTACTTGAAAAAAATGGCACAACTCTCTACCACCTCCACTTTTGATTTAATGATCAAATTATAAACAGCCTGTAAGACCAAATTACTAACCTTTTCACTACAATCAGGTATTCGATTCTTACAACTTTTAGAGCTATCAGTTCAGTTAAAAAACTGAGACGTCATTTAAGTTTTAATTTTAAAACTTAACAAATTTAAATGAGTAAAATTAAAAATTGCATAGTTGTTGCTTGTAAGAATTTCTTTTAAAAATTCGTTTCTCGAATATCTCTCTTGTTTTTTTTGTTCAAACTAAAAAAATAAGCTAGGGAGAAATTGGCTTTGTTGAACTCAACTGTAATTTTCTGCCTACCTTTTTTTAATCACTCAAACTTACAATGATAGTGCATTTAAAAAAATAATTTTACCATGTTTAATAAATTAATCAGTATGAGTTCATAAAAATTATTGCTAATTATGCAAAAAAAAAAAGAAAAAAAGAAAAAAGTTTTGAACAAAAATTCGTTTTTCACTGTTTATTCAACTGTTTAAAAAAAGTAAGAGTAAAATTTCTTGTTCAAGTCCTTGCTTTTAAAAAGAGTAATATTTTTAAAAGAATAATTTGAGAATTTTATCACATGTATTGGGGAAGAACAATGCAAACTTGGAGAGAGAGGGGTGAGATTGCTCAATTTCCAAAACAGAAACAAAGCAAATTACGGAAGTTGAAATACTTCTCTGTAGTCACGTGTTGTTTTTTTAAAAAAAATGTAGGTTGCGTATTTATTTAAATTAGGTTGGGTGACAAACTTGCGAATTTTCCAAATAAAACGTACCCCCCCCCCAAAAAAAAACACACCCTTTAGAAATGTTTAATGATTTAAAAAAAACGTTTTTGCGGCTTTGCCTATATAAACTTAATTTTTTAATACAGGAGAATTTTGTTTTAATTTTTATTTAAATTATGCTAGTTTTATGTGGCGGTGAGGGACCTGTAGTCAGCTTGTATTCATTTTTTTAAAATCTGTTGTAAAAAGCAATAAAATTTTTATCAGTGACCCAGTATTTAGTTGACTTAAAAAAAATGTAATATTTTATGTTAAAGCTTTATAATAAATTTATCAAACATAAGAAATTTTCATATAAAGAGGTGGAGGGGGGCAAAAGTGCACTGATACAAATTTTGTGTAAGAAATATCACGACAGATGTTTAAAATTTGTATTAAACTAAATCTATAAATCAAATAAAATCAGCATTGGTTAAAAAGTTCACTTTTCAAAAAGAGAAAGAATTTACGAGAGTTAATTTTTTTTTCAAGTTGTAGTAGTAGTAAGCGTAATTCTTTCTAAAATCATCAGGTGATCAAAACGAAGTGAAATTATTGACATTTATATGTCAATGATATTTGTTTCTTTCACCTAGTCATTGACAAATGATTCATATTCGTTTGTGCTCATTAATATCAATAAAATAATTCAAACCTGTTCTTTTTATATCAGGACACGAAACTGAATTCGCTTTAATGAAATTCCGGTTGAGTTAAAAATTGTTTTCGCGTATGCGTAATACGTCATAAATTTATGCGTTCTACCCACAATCCTTCGCTAAGTTGTGAGTTAACAAGCTCAATGTAAAATGGCGACTAGTGTATACAGCCATAGCTATAGCCAGTATAATCGCATAAAATTCCCTTAGAAAATCCACCTATTTCAATCATCTACTCTTGTAATATTTAGTTTATGGATTACTAAATCTGATGAAATATATATTATCAGTAAACACCGTGAATCTATCGAAATACCGGTGAAAATTTATTGTGAATTTCTTAACCGTTGTATTGTGCTTTATTATCCGCCTGACGTGGTTTTCAATTTGTACTAATATAATAATTTTAGAAAGATTGGCGCGTATTATTTGCGCGTTTTTAGTGAGACCTTAAACTGGAAATTAGTTTTCCATACAGTAGGGTTTATTAGAATTAAATAAGCGCCCATATTCCAGAAAATTCGACCGGTATACTCCTTTCCGCTCTCCCTCTCTCTCTATCTCTCTGTGCGTTTTTGTGTTATTACTCTAAAAAAAAAACAAGCAATAGAGTGAAGAAGAGATTGAAAGCCATCTTGTTAGGTGTCATGTGCAACAAGTACAGCTAGGGACAAAACTAAAGAGCCACAACGTGGTGGTGGTGTGTGTGTTAAGTGTTGGAGATGATGCCAGGCACTCGGAGCCACAGAGACCAAGTATATGATGAGTTCGATGCTCGAGCATATGCACATTTAGTGCCACCAAGTTTAAAGAAACACAAGAAACAAAAACATAAAAAGAAGAAACGGATACGTGAGCGAGAAAAATCAAGCTCCTCGAGCAAACCTCTTGTGGATTATGATGAATTATCATCGGACTCGAACCTTGAATCGCCTCAGATGATTGACTGTGGCCCAGGCTTGAGTCACTCGACAAGCCGCGTTACCTCGGACCGAGAACGTGACAAACGTGGTCAATCTCCGGCCACGGCAATCAAAATGTATATGACGGAGAGAAGCCACAGTAACTCGCCGGCCATGCTCGACCCAAGAAGAAGCCATAGCCGAAGTCCATCGTACCAGGTACCGAGTCGGAAAGAAAGCAAAAAAAGTCGTCGGTACACGCCACCTGAACCACCTCATCCTCATCACCAACAGGGGCCACCACCTGAGCCTAGCCAACAACCAAGATCATCTTCGGATCGCGACCGTCTGGATCGACATGAGAGACCTCCACATTATGTAGATGCGTCTCCTCCTCGAAGGTACTGTGATCCTCCTAAAGCTTATGCTGAAGTTCCAAGGGCTTCTTCCTATATTGAACCCCCGAGGGCCTACGCGGAAATTCCGTCCCCACCCATAAGGATCGATAGAGGTTATAGTCGAAGTCCTCCGTATCATCACCGAGGGGAAGGCCGTGAACATGCCGTAGCACAGGTATCTGGTCGACGAAGTCGAAAGAGAAATCACAGAGCTTTTCCTTCTCCTGAACCCCCTCCAAGGGCTTATGCCGACAATCGTGGTTACGCGGACACTCCGAGGGCCTATGCCGACCCTCCAAGGGCTTATGCTGCAGAAAGACCGGCATCTTTCGGGTATCACAACCAAAGAGGTGGAAGTCCAGTGTCTCCTCCTGTAAGGAAACGGTACAGATCTCGCTCACCTAGTCCATACCGAGCCAGGAGAGAAGACAGTTCACCCCGGTAAGTGAAATTTTAATTAACTTTTTGTGTGTATATAATAATGTGGTGGTTATTACTCAAGATCATGTGAATATATTAAATAGTGATATGAGAAATTGAATTTTTAGAGAAAAGAAAGAACAAACTACCATACAATCTGTGTAGGCAGAGAAACTAAATCGCTAATCAGGCAGTATGTTTGATCACGTGATCTTAAGACGTACTCAAATCGAACAGGAAAAATTATTTTCTTGTAATTAAAATTTTTCGTTATTTATATTATAATTTTGACCTGTTTGTGTGTATGTTATATATATATATATATATATATAAAAGTGTGTGTGAAACTCCTAGAACTTAATTTATTTTTCACAATGTTACGTACATATAATAAACAAAAAAGATACTAAAAAATTTAGAGAAAAAACATCTTGATCTGACAATTTTTCTTATTGTTTTCTTTTTTGCAATTTTATAAATAAAAATTAAAAAAATATAAATTACAAAAAAAAAAAATCAACCCAAATTAGAATAAAAATAAATACTTTTCATTTCTTTTTAGTTTTTTTAAATCATTTAAATGAAATTGAAATGTTTATTTATTAAAAAAAAAATAGTGCGAATTTTTAAAAAAATGTTTACATCTTAAAAGAAGTGAAACTCTCTAGTTTAAGCGAAATTTTTCAGGCAATTTTTTTAATTTTAAATTGGCGTTAATATAGTTTAAAAGCATCGAACTCGCTAGCAGTCAGTAAACTGCGAAACTAACCTTAATATTCGTTTTTTCGCCATTATACTACCAAAAACAATGCTTGAAATATTATGAACTCAAAAATATTTCCTAAATCGATTTTGTACTTCATTACTGTAAGTGTAATAAAGATAGTATGATTTCATCTCGAAATGGAAAAACCTTTAAATGACCGAGATTATTTTTTATTTGTTACTTTCTTGGCCTTCCGTAAATTAAACAATAGCTCGTTTGAGTTTTCCACGTGATAAGTTTCCTTTTACCGAGATCAAATGGGAAATAATTTTAAATTTTACTAATGTACACATCATTTTTCTTTAATCCAATGAAAATATAAAAAATAAAATAAAAAGTTAAATATTTAGTAGATATTCTTTTTAAACGATGGTACTTAAAAATCGTGCATAATTGCAAAATTAACTAGTTAGAGCTAGCAATAACGTGTTTAAAAACAATAAATTTATTATTGAATTTGGTTGTTGAAAGAAATTGTATTTATTTAGTCTTTTAGTTAATTGTTTTTTTTTAATAAAACAAACCGGAAGTTTTCGGAGTAAAAATTATTAATTGAACTTGTAAATGTAATTTTATTATTTTTATCGAAATATTGATATTTTTTTCTCTCGTTTATTTTAAGTCTCCGTAGTTTGATTCGATTGCGATAAAAGGTAAACATGTATGAAAAAATTCAAATTATACCTTGAAGTTTGTTTTTGAAAATTCACCATTATCTGAAAAAGGCTAAAGATTTAAAAATTATGCTTTGCGTAGTAAAGTACCATTTAATTTTCTATTATCAGTTCTGCGGCCGTTTTATATTATGGATTCCTCTCCGCACTAACATTGCTTTTACGAAAAAAACAACATCGCATAAAAAGGAAATTCATCATCACTGATGGTAACCTTCATTTTTCAGCTTTTAATGAAAACCTAGGTTTTCTTAACTCTTATTTTATTTTAACGATAAAAACTATTTTTCTTTTTTAGAAATAAATGATCATTTTATTTTTAAATTTAAATTTTTTTATACCACTGACATAATTTTGTTTGAATAAGTAAAACGTGCTTCAAAAAGTATTTTTTAAAAAGTATAAATTACAATACATATATAGAACATAGAATTATTCTGCTCCAATTTTCCGTACTTTAATTTGTAATGAAAATCTAAAAAAAATATTGAATTAATTGAAAAATGTCTCAAATGTTTGTGATTTTCAATTTTCAACATATCGTTTTTGTGACTTTAAGTATTTTTTTAAAAAACCAATATGACCATCCATTGTACTTAAACGGATGATAGTGTAAAAAAAATAAAATAAAATAGACTATTTCTTGAAATGTTAAAAAAAATGAGGTGCTCTAAAAAAACAGAAACAAAACTTTATTTTAATTTTAGATTTTATAAAGATTAAAAAATACTCGATGAAAAAATACAAAATACAAACGTTTATTTTATGTATTCTTGTACTTAGATTTTATTTTTAATTAACTTTCATCAACAAAATTAAAAAATAAGGTTGATATCTAACCTTTATCTTTAAGCTGGTAGCAAATACACACATTTGTATTTTTTTTACATTTAGGATGAAGCTTGCTTTTTTTTAACGTTTGACTCTAAAGTAATCGAATATTTGCTTTCATTTCAGTCAAAAATTCAACGTATTTGGATAATGTTATTTTTTTCTTTTTTTTTTTTTTTTTTGTAGGGGTGGCAAATGGTTACATATGTTTTACTTTTATTTCTAATAAAAAAAGCAAAAAAAAAAAAAACAAACTTGTGAATGTTACTTATTTCCAACGTATTAAAAGTACGCATTAAATTAAAATTTAAATTGTATAAACAAAATAAAATAGTTTTTTATATTTTCTGAAATAAAAGTTTGAATCTTATTTTTAAAAAACAAATTATTGTACACGTTTCTGTTTATCATGGTTATATTTCATGAATTTGAAGAATATTTTAAAAACTTTTTTGGTTAGGTTATCAAAAAAGGAAAGTAGAAATTTGTCTGAACTCATTTATTTGTTGTTTATCTCAATCTGCATCTCAAACTATTATTGATAAAGTGCAAAGAGTATTGTAGGTAGGTTTCATTATGAATATTTGTTAATGTCTAAGTCCGTTTGAACAGACTTTGGTCATTATTCAAATAATCATAACAAATGAAATAATTTTTGTAAAATCCAAAACATTTTCATCCGACTATATTAAATTTTGATCCACAAAGATGTTGATAATTATCTATTAAGAAATCCTTTGTGCATGTGTGTATTTTTCTTATAGTTCGTTCGATGTGCTGTTAGATCTACCACATGAACTCACTAAGAAGGAAGATGGAAACTTGTTTAAATGTATTTGGTAGTAGGTAACATCCTGTTCAAACATGCTTAGCGTGACTGTCTGCCTGAGTAATAATGTTCTCACTTTAATCATGAGTGCTATGTCCAGGCAGTGATTATTCACAGGGAATTTCTGCTAAAGGAAATGGCAAGGTATTCTGCAACCTTGCAAGCACTCATAATGCATCTCTAAAATAAGCTTATTACACCAATGCAAGGCAGCATTGTCGTCTACAAATAACATAAATAGTGAAATAAATGTCTATAGTCTCGATTTGGTACCCTCAGACTTCTGGTGGTGGTTCTCAAATTTGAAAGGTCAGCATTTTTCATCTGATGCTAAATTTGTGTGCATTTGGATCAAGGTAAAATGAAAAATTGAATGGGGGGGTGTTTTGAAAAACTGAGTATCACTAAAAAAAATGGTGTATTATATTGAAAAATAAACCTGTAATTTTGAAGAGAAATAAATTTAAAAATTTATTTTATAGAATTAGAAACCTTACTTGATATTTATTAATTAACTCTTATATAGTAACTCCTAGTAATATGTATTTAAAAGATACAACAATTTAATCTTGTTTTCTATTCTGTTTTAAACTGTTAACCAAGATAGTCAAAGAGATGATCCTTTTGGCAATCTAATTAAGTAACTAAACTAATTTTGTCATTTAGTTGGATTCATGGAACACTCATTAATAATAAACTAAATAACGGTGGCTTAACTGACATTCTTACTATCACTGTAAGACAGTCGTTCGCAACCTTTTATGACCAATGCATTTTTTTCGCCATATGACATAATGCCATTCCTCACTTCTCCAACATTGTTTGACACAAAAATTGCATTTCAAATAATATAACCGTTCTTTTCCATATACATTTACATTGATAATTTTTATAGAGGAGTGTTGTTTTTTTTTTTATACTCCTGATAGGCTACAAATTCTGTAAATAAAAAACAAGAAAATATGCCCCTCCCCCTGTCGGGAATCCTCACTAAGAGCTTTTTAACACTAGTGACAATAACCTACTCATGTTTTGTTGGACCAGGGTCATCAAATTAAAGTAACTCAGTATCAACAGAAATGTTTATTTTTGGCACAAAACTTTTTAATATACAATCATATCATGATATAGTTTGAATAACATTTCCTTTTAATTTTCTGGTAACTTAATAACATTTCCTTTTAATTTTCTGGTTGTCTTAATTTCTATAAATGTATAAAAAAAATTCTTGGTTCAGGAATTCAATATATTTATTTCATCTTGACATTGATCTGTTCTTCCAGTTTGGCTCTGGGGAAAACTACTCAGTTAAAAATGTCTTCATTTTCTGCCTGTTATGACTTTAGAACACAGATTGAAATATGATTGTGAAAACAAGAAACATTTTGCTAATAACTGTTAATGGCATGAAGACTGGAATAACAATGGAATTCAAATTCTCACAGGGACAATTTTCTAGCTCTTGTGAAAGTTATAAATCCACTTTCATCACTGCTTTTTATAGGTTTTTAAATAGCAAGTCAGACTAGGCTCTGCTGTCTTGCTTGTTAACCAATATTGGGGGAGAATTCTGAATTTAAAACTAAAGAAGGCAAGGGAAACCACTCCAATATATTCCTTAGAACAGTCATGGCAATGCACAGTTTCTAGATATTTAATAATTCATTTTTTTCTAACTTTTCAGAATGTTTTTTTCTTTGTGTTTATATTATTTAATTCTAATATTGGTAAGAAAATTTGTAGTAATAACAAGTCATTTGATTTTAATACTAATCTTCTGTTTTAAATTCAGCCAGATCTTTATCTCAGAAATATCTTATTTTTTTGTAAAATGTTGCTAAAAAGTTCTCAACTTATTCAAGAGGGATTTAAAGATAAATTTTGATCTTTTGGTTATTTAGTCATATTTTAAGGAAGACTAATAACTTTTTGGGATGTCGTGTCTATAATTTACATTAAAAAAAATATACAGTGTAACCCGGATATAAGAGAGTTGTCAGGACCGGAGAAGAAGTCTCTTATATCCGGGTTTGGTCTATTTTGTTTAGGTAAGTATGGCTCTAATTTGGGACCAGAGAAAATCTCTCTTATATCCGGGTTACACTGTATTTTTATAAGTTTATTGTTCAGATTTTGCTTTTACCACATATTTTTCTTCTTTGCTCTATCATATAATCATTTTGAATCCTGAACTGTTAAACTATTAGCAAAAGATGTATATGAAACAATTTTAATCATTCCAGGTATGTTGGAAATGTTAGCAGATACAATCTCTAAAATGGATAGAAATTTTGCTTAACAGGTTTTCTATTCAGTGATAAAAGCAAAGGATAATTTTTTTTTGTGTGGTTTAAGAAACTGATAACTTTTCTATGTAATAAAAGTTAATTGCTTCAGGAAAGTAACCAATTGTTGTTTATTTCTTAACATAGAAATTCTACATTTCCTTTTTTTTTCTTTATACAAAGTAATTGAAATTTTAGGTGTAGGTTACTTGATTAGAAAAGGTCAACTAGTATACTTGATCAGTTTGATTTTATCAAAGGTGCTAAAATAGGGCATAACAAAATCTTGGTTTCTTGAACAGATGTGGAATACCTGTATTAAGACATAAATGTACTATGTTTCTGCTTTGTATCTAATGATAGATATTGTTGCTACTTAATAAATATTGAGATAGAAATCAGTTTAAAAATCTTATGTCATGTTTTAAAAAGAATAAGAACAGCAAAAAATACCCTGAACTGTTTTAAAATTTGTGTTGTCTCTTCTAAGAGTTTAGTAATTTAAAAAGAATAGGTCAAAGAATTTTATAAGAATTTGCTTGCCTGATTTGCAATGGTTAAATTATTTCACTTTGGCAAAATGTCAGTTTTATGTGGTACTATAGATTCTTTTTTCCTTTTCGGCTTTTCACTCGTCCCTTTGATATGCAAAAAATAAAAATAAATATCCTAACCTTTTCTTTTGGAAATTTATATTTTCTAGTATAAAATACATAAGACTTTAGTAATTTTAACAAACTGATCATTTTTCTATAGAATTGTAAATCTAACTTTTCTTAAGGCATGTTAGATTTTGAGTTATTTACTTGTTTTACATTCCTGTTCTATACATTGAAAGAAAGATATAATTAAAATAATTTAATGTTGAAATGTGTAAAGTTTTAGTCTGATCGAGGATCTTTTCCAGCCTAAATTGTGTTTTTTGTGATGCAGGTTGTGCTGAGAACTTTTCAGCATTTCTTTGCATATGAAGTATAAATATTAAAATATTTATACTTCATTTATTTGGCTATCTAGAATAAAATAAATTTTGAAATTGAATTGAGCACAAATATGTAAAATATTTTCTTGTGTGTTCAATAGGATTTGTTAAGTCTACAGAAAACTCTTTTAAGTCAAATAGATTATAAGGTTAAAATTATGTAAAAGGTGTTTATTGCTACTGACAGTCATATCTGAAAGAAAGAAAAATGTGTTACCTTAAATAAGCCAAAGTCCTGTCAAGATGGCACCTATTTTGCTTTTATAAACTAAAAGGAAGGCTGTTATTTTTCTTATCACTTAATTGTTCAGATGCATTTTCACAGTATGCTTGAAAGTACACCTTAAGAATTGTGGCATACTTAGTGAAGTGTAAAAAAATTTCCCCATAAAGTTTGAAATCAGTAAAAAAAAAAAATTGATCTTGAAATGTAAACAATTTTAACTTTGCTAAACTATTGCTATAATCAATATAACATTTTTTTTTCCAATTGGGTTAGTTAATTTTGCCATCATGTATGATTTCTAAGTATGATTTAAAATACATAGATGTGATTTTTATTTTTAAATCATGTGTAATGTGTTTTGTAACTTGGATTTAATTTTAGCTGATTTCTACATTTATACCTACTTGAGTCATTTGATTAAACATGATAAAACTTAAATTTTGTTTCTGAAGCATTTTATAGTTTTAAAAATCTGCTGAATATAAATTATTTTAAGCTGGATAATTTTTTTATATTTTTCATGATTATCTCATTTGGACAAATGGTCATTTTAATGTGAGGTACCAACAGACAAGAGAAATTGTCTCGAAATTGCTCAATTTTTTAGATTTTATTATAGGCACTAAGCATGCATCTTTTACCTTTTTCCATGGAGTAGGGAGGTGCTACTTGGAAGATGGGTCTTTAACCATCAGGGGTTAATATCTGACAAAAAAAAAATCATGAATTGAGTTGTAAAGGATAGAAAACTCGGGTGTAGATAAAACAATTGAAAACTTCTTTATAGAATGTGGTTTATATATTTTGGTTTTGATATTCTATTAAGGTATTCAAATGAAACTATTATTGAGAATTTGTTTCTAGAAAGCTTTCTATACTTTCATTTTAAACACAGTGGTTATGGAAACAGCTGAAATTTTATAAATTCTGAAAACTGCAAGCATCTAAAGTGGCATTAAGTACTTGCCTTGTTTAAGCTTGTCATGTTATATTTATTTGTTAGGCAGTAATCCTGATTTCAATCTGTTTGTCTCAAGAATAATTTGCTTTCTCATGATCTGATAGTTTCTGGTTATAAATGCAGAATTAATTAGTATAATTTCAGTCATTCTGTATATTATAGTTCTGTTTGAAATAGATGTTGGGTTTTATGATTTGTCATTTTAGTATAAACATTGTTGTGTTAAATATCTTTTCTGATATGCTTTTTAGAAAAATAGGTTGGTGCAAAAATAATGTCGTTTTCTCACATGTTAATATGTGAGAAAACGACATTATTTTTGCACCAACCTAATACATAAGAAATGAGTCTAATGATCATATTATAAAAGTAGCAATAGTGAATATGATTTCAATATGTTATTTAAAGTTGCTGATATATCATCTTGCATGTAGATTTATGTGAATAGTAATAAAATAATATTGCTCCTTTTTGTTATAAAATGTTATACTTTATTTTTATTAATTCTTGCCTAGCATTTCTTTCATGTTTTTTCTTGTAAATTCCAGACTGTCATTCCATAATTGTTAGCAAGCAGCATGGATTGGAAATAAAGAATAAACCTTCAGAAAGTCACAAATTCACATTCCCTATTCTTGAACCTGCTTTTCTGTCACTTGCCTTACTGATTGTTAGGGAAAAAAATAACAACCTACAACAGTCATTCAGATATAGACAGAGGACTTTATTTCTCCTAATTACCTGATACACCACCATCTTTTACTAGTAGCATTAATTGTTATATTATTTGAACTTCATAGATGAAACATTGCCTGCTGTTGTTTTTTGAGTAATATTTATTTCAGTTTAGTTGTTATTTTTGTTTTTTTATTGCAACTCTCAGAATGTCATTCCACAATTGTTAGTATGCACCTTGGATAGAAAATACCTTTGAAAAAGTTAATAACTGGCAGTGCTTCATTTAAGAAAGTAGAATATTCATAAATTATTTTTGTCTATAATGTAATTTTTTTCTGCATATTTTTGTATTTTTAGTGACCTAAAATAATCTCATGAAATTGCAATACCTTCTAATCTGTCTCATCTGCTTAAATCTTGTGTAATATATAGGCTGGTTTTTGTGTTAGCGGGGGAGATGTACAGTTGTGCAAAGCATTGGTAGAAATAGTGATACCCACTTTCTATGCTTTAAAGAGACTAAGAAAAATGATATCTATAGTTAAAAAAGTGGAGAAGTAAATATGCAAGAATATAAGCAAAACGTTTATCAAATATTCTGGTACTTTTTATAATATTTAAAGGATACTTGAAATACATTTGCCATGTAATGAAAACTTTCTTTCATAAATACATGTTCAGTTAGGAAAATTTGAAGTATCTGTGTTCCCAGGAAATATGAACCACTTTGTCTTGAGTGAAAATATACTTAAAATATTTTGTTGACATAGCACTTGAGATACTTTCACAAATAGGAAAGAGATATATAGGTTATAAAATTTTGAACCTGTATTTTAATCCAGTAAAAAAAAATTTATGTGCAATCATTTTTCAATTTTGGTTGCTGTTGGGAGAAAATATGTCTTAGCAATTTAGTATTATAGACAAAACTATAAGCTGAGATTTGTTGCACAAATCACTCTTACTTAATTTCAGCGAGTTATATCCTCAATTGAATCAAATGAAATAACTATGATAAAAGTTAATATATAATCACTTTCTAATCAAGGATGTTATGTGACAATGGATTTTCTATACATCCATTAAAGATAATGTTGAAGTAATAAAATTCGTGTTATTTTTATATTACATATATAAAAAGAAATGCTGGATTTTTATTTATTAATACAACGGATTTTATTACTTTAACATTTTTTAGTGGATACCCATATTTTGGTAGACACTCTGTTTATTTATTAACAGTATATTTTCATCTAACAGCCTGAATATTTGAGAAATGTTATTTAAAAAAATAAAGTGCTCTCCAATATCTCTTTAATAATTTTTCTCAAATATTCAGGCTGGTAGACAAAATTAAATATACCATTTAATAATAAATGGAATGTCTATTCAAATATGGGTATCCCTAAAAATAACTAATATAGTAGGACTTTTAAATGGACTTTAAATATAAAATTTTGCCTTGAAGTTTAAATTTAAGAGATGTTAAAATCTTTTGAAATGTTAATGTTTTATTAAAAAGTCCATTTTCTCTTCAATGGGTTCAGGTGGATTTACAAAAGGTTATTAAATTCTGACAATTAGCAATTTTTTAAGTTTAGGCACAGAGATAAAGAATGATAAAACTTGCAAGACACACTTATGCAATCAATTTGCCTTGATTTTTATTTGCATGAGATGGATTCATGATAATTACAATGGATCACCTTTTTAGGTCATCCATGAAAATTTGTCATAAAAATCATTCCTAACTGTACCATATACTGTTAGGGTTAATGAAAATAAATGATATTTTATAGTTTGTCATATATTATTTCTTAGAAAAATACTTGTCCAAATTTGAGTGCACAAATTTTGATTTTATCCACCTTAATTTCTTACAAATTGCACTTGGTTATTTAAAAATTCTGTAAACTTTGATGTTCCTTTTCGTGTTAGTATCATTACCAGATAAATGGCTTGGTAGCTTCTACAAGTTTAAATCTTGTAAGTTCTTATCGTAGGTTTCCAGAAATTTTAATAAAGATCCTTCAGTAACTGAATAATTACACATAATGTGCGGTAGCAGTTTTCCAGATTTTGGTACTGAATTTTGCATTGAAATAGCACATAGTAAAATTTGCTTATAGTGCAATTTATATAATCACACATTGATTTTTTTTTTTTTTTTTTTTTTTTTTTTAATCCATCATAACTCTAGTTAATAATGTTGCAAGATAATTATTTTTATTTATTAATTCATATTTTTCTAAAATATTTTGAAATGTTGCCAGATTTTAAATAATATAACTGTTCATGGAGAATGTGCCTGTCTTTATGAAGAATTTCTTTTTTTCATGTTGGGTTGGTTTTGCTTTTTATATCTATTTGCTGTGGGCTCGTCCATTCATTTATTGATCGGGTAAGAGTCTGAATTTTGGATTCTACCATTCTGATAGAGTGGAATGCCTGTGGGTAGAATTGATGGAGGAAAGCTGATTTGTGGTTTTTCAAGGTCCCAAAATTTCTTTTAAAGCCATTTGCATTCTGTGATTGATATTTTCACATATCTTGTTGTGCAGTAATGTGTTGGTATTTGATCATCACCAGCAGGGTAACTGGAGTGAAGAAGTCTGATGTTGGATAAACCCAAAACTTCTAAGGAGCTCAGAGCAACATCACTGATGTGGCTGCAGTCATCTTACAGTTGTATTTTTAAACTCTGAATCCCCTTCACAAGTGTTATGGCTTTTAATTTACTGCTCTTAATATTCAAGTGTAATTGTTTTATGTTTGATACTTGTATAGGTAAACTGTTGTCTTATTTTTTCTTTTATTTTTTATTATTATTAACTGATAAAAATGATGAAACAGTATCTTAAAAATAGTTTTAATATTTTATTCCACATTTCTAATAAATAAAAATTTTGTCTATATCTGAATTTTCTTTCTATTACAGGTCAAGGTATCGATCTCGAAAGTCTAAAAGTAGAAGTCCAAGCCCTTATGTTCAAAAATGGACTCATCGTAGTCGGTCACGCTCTCGAAGCAGAGGGCGTCATTACACATGGCGACGATCTCGATCTCGTAGTAATTCCAGGGGCAGCAAAATCACTCATTCTAATGTGAAATATGCTACCACCATAGGAGCTGAATTAAGCAAATATCGAAAAGCTCGTGAAGCCACTAAGTCTGGCTTATCAGAATCTAGAATGAGAAGATTAAAAAAAGGTGATTCACCTCAAGAAGTCATAGAAATAGAGAGGACACCAACACCTTCTTCTTCTCCAGAAATGCATGTCACCCCTGCCAGAAAAATAGAACCTGAACCTATACTCCCCAAGACAGAGCGAAGTGTGCGTGACAAAGGCGAAGAGGAGAAGCTTGTTGTGAAAGTGGAAACAATTAAGAGTAAATCTGGAGTTGTGTATGAGGCACGAAGAGTGGAGCACAAAGAAGAGCCCCCTGCATCGCCCCTACCTGTTGCACCTGTTGTCCCCCCTCCTGTCGCAGTTGTGAAACCTGAACCAGTAGAACCTCCGCCAGAACCTGATAGAAAACAGGTGATGAGACGACTGCCACTTCCTGCAGTGTTACCTGTGGATGAAATTGACAGTGACTCTGATACTACGGAACAGTCACCGCCAAGGTAAGTAAAACTTTATTCCATCGCTGGGTTATACTATAATTCAATTTTGTTAAACATTTTTAAGAGAATGTCTGGTTGTTGTTTTGTGTCTTTGGTTTTGGTTTTTTAAATTCATAAAAACAAAAGCTTACTTTAACATTTAAAAAAAAAAAAAAAAAAAAAAATCCATAAAAGCAAAAGCTTACTTTAACATTGAAATTTTAGATCAGAATTTAGTTTATAAACAGTACCATTAGAAAGAAGAGTTCAAGGTAAATACAAGTGAAAAAAAGTTACCTTTAAGTAGATTAACTTTACTCAGATTATTTTGAGTAAAAATGTTAAAAACAATCAATCTGTAATTTGTCAGCTTGGACTATTTTCAAAAATGATACATCAGCACCTATCAATATAAGTAATTTAGCTATAGAAAAGTATCTTTTTAAATTGTATTGCAATGCTAGAAAAAATAATTTGCTTTTTTTCATACATTCATAGCATAGCCTACTTTCATATTAAAAGCAATCTCATATCCTTTTTATTTATCTATTGACCTTTTCGTGAATAGTTTGGGAATTGTCTAAAATAGTTCATCTGATTATAACAAAAAGATCACGTATGAATTCATGATATGCTTAGTTAATGTTAGAAAAATATGCTTTATATTTCTTGAATGCTCACAAGTCATATAGCATTGGATAATAACCTTTACAGCAGCAAAATCTTGTTAAATATTTGAAATGTTTAGGTGCCCAATAAAGCACTATTTTGTATACATTTGCAATATAACTTCTTTTTTAACCCTAAAGAAAAGTCGTTTATATTTTTGTTTATCCATAAAGTCGGTATATCTTAAAAAAAATATATATTCTTTACTTTAATTGTTATGAAAGTTGATAACACTTAAGATAACACTAATCTAAACTATATTTTCCTTACAACAGTCATCACCAGGTATTTTGGTATAGTATATATATTCTATATAAATTAATCACAAATATTTTCAAATTTGATTGATATTTAAAACATTTACAGTTGAAAATGCACTTGTATTAATAAACAGCTGAATCCATAGTTGCTTAAAACAAGAAGAGCCATTGAAAAAGACATAGTAATTTATGTCCAAAATGTTGTTTGCTTTAATTTGACCAACTTTAGTCATTTACCTTTTCTTTTTTCTTTTTTTTAAATACTGTTCACATATTAACTTTCAGTCATAAAATTTTTGGCTTTGGTAAGATTTACACATGCACACATTCATGAAATTGATTTGTGAGTGGTTCAATAATGTAAATCCTTAAAATAACATTGTTTTATTTGAATGTCCTCAAGTATTATTTCCACACAAGTTTCACCAATAAGTGATAGTTGAACTGTTACCAACAAATGAAATGTTACAAAAGCAGATACTTACTGACTAAATGTTGACACTTTATAAAAAAGATCTTGCACGAGTTATTTATTTTTGTAAATAAATAAAATATTACTGCTTAAAAATAATTTCAATTCCAATGATGTGACACAGGAAGTGAAACTTATTAAAAATGGTGAAGAATGGTTCCTTTACATTACTATTGGGAGAGTATATAAATAACCATATATTTAACACTTTATTTGCTTAAAAATAAATTCCTTATAGTCAATAAGACATGAAAAATTGTCAGTTATCCCAGAAATTGATTAAACAATCACCAAAAAAAAAAATTGAAAATGCTATCATCATCTACATTTTGAAATTTCCAAATGTAACTAATTTTAGACACAGTTCAGAATTTAATTCTTCAAAATGTAATCATTTCCCTATTTAAAAAAAAAATTACATGTGATCATTTCCCTGTTTTAAAAATAAGGATTTCCTCTTTTGTGGATTTTTTTATTTTATTTTTGATACAAAAAAAATAAAAGTGGATATGACATCAATTCTTTAAAAATGCTTGTAAATAATTGGTACATACAAGCATATCTTGCCCATCTTGCTTTTGACATATTTAGTGCACATAGTACTAGTTCATAAATTTACCAGTTCTAAGTAAAAACAATTTAGAATGCATTTACTATACACAAGTCCAAATAATTTAATGTTTGTTTACTATGAAATAAACTTTAAATTATTTTGGCTTATGCATTATGCAAAAGTGTAATTTACTTGATTGTCAATTTTGATTTTGTGTCATGTTCTCATATGAATTTACTTTCAGGACCTAGTGTGATATAAACTTATAATTATTTTAACTTAGCATGGAAATTAGAAGTTTAGCAGGACCACTTAAAATTAAAAACTTATTTTGTCAGAAGTTAAACCTGAACAGTAATTAAACAAATGATCAAAAGTGATCTTTGCATGGGCAAAGTTCTTGGGCAATGTCTTAACATTAAAAACTGTTAACATAAAGCTGTTAAAAAAATTTTTAAAGTTAGTCAAAGGAAATTTCTCAAGAACTATTAATAATAAAAAAAAAAAATAATGCACTAAAATTCATTGAGATCCAATTCAGTTTGTATTTCTTTTGGAACTTTTGATATAATCAAATGGATAAAAAAGAACAGCATAAAAATTGTTTAGAGATGGCACTTGAAAATTGTTTGCAAAATAAGTTATCCATTTGAACCTGAACAACCAGTATACCAGCTGCTGTGTGAAAATGCATATACCATACTTGTCAGGGTTCAAAGGCTTAAACGTGAAAACAATTTACCACTTTCTTCTTGCCAAGTATCATTTGTTATCCAAAATCAATTTGATCTTTTATTAATCCTACATGATTTAGAAGTGCAGGTTTTTCACATTCTATGCTTATAATATTTGTGACTGTAAAATTTGCAGCATCAAAATGTATAGATTCTTATTAAAATATCACAGGTAAAAATAATGTTGGTTCATTTTTAACTTGAAAATAAATGTAAAAATGTAACTGCAGTTATGTTATTTTGGGATATATCTGACAGTTAATAACTGGATAAAAAAGAACAGTAATTGGTAAGTAGATCAGAATGAATATAAATAAAAATGCTTTAAATTCAGCTTCCACCATAACTAAATGTTGTTGGAGGAAAATGTTTAGAATCAACTGAACTGTTATCAGAAGTGGGGACTAGTTAGGTTGAATGATACAAATTCTAACTTCTATATTAGAACCACTGTCTTTCATTCTGTAATACATTGCAATAAAAAAATTCCCAAGTTTAAAGAGCTTCATTTGCAACAGATACATAAAGATGTTAAGTAATTTATGTATTAATGGGATAAAGTAATAATACATGTTTACACAATGATTTTGCATTACCTCATTATCAGTTCTCATTCCTTTTTTAAAGGAATATATGTATCCATTACTATGAAGACCATATGTTTTAGCTACAATGAATATCAACTTTCTATGTGAGTTACACAGAAGAGGAAATCATTTTGGTGTATATTTATTCATGTTTTTCATGAAATGTAGGCAATATATATTGAAGGAAAGCTGTCAGTTGATAATGGGCCACAGAAAAGTACTTGTCTTTACTAGTATTGTCAGTCACTAATTTAGCATTGGCCAAACACAATGCTGTTCAAATTAACACCTTCATTGCAATTTTTTTTCTGATATGTGTAGGCCAAGAATCTAACAATAAGGGCTTCCCCAGAGACATGAGTCACAGCAATGAGCAGAGAACAAAATTAAGACAATGTATAAATTTAAAAAAGAAGTTAATTAACATTGAGGCTTAATGGGTAAAATAGAAAAAACTGTTAGTATGTTTAGTAGGAATTTACCAATAAACATATTATAAAAACATTTTCTCTATTTCATTTATTATGATTAATTTAAAATGTCTATCTACTTTAAAATGTATATTGACTAATGAAATCTAACAATTTTTGTTTTTCTTTTAACTTTTAATAGTCCTGTTTTCATGTCTAATAAAGTATTTAGCTGTTAACATTTGAATTTGAGGCATTTTAGAAACTGTTTTGCAATTGTTTAAAATCTTGGCTAAAAATAAATTATTTCTATTAGAAAAAAAACTAATTGATATCAGCCAAAGTTTTTTTGTTTATTAAGAGATCAATCAATGTATATTGATTGCTCTTAATATTAGCACAAATTTTGTCTGTTAAAGAATAAAATAAAGAATTTGTTTGTTTTAAGGAAGTTTCCTTGATAAAAAAATCAGAAATAAAAGAAAATAGTAAAAACTTAACATTTGTTTGAAGTTTATCATGAATTTAATATCTGATCTTTGTTTAACTTAAGAATGTGTGACAGTTGTACAAAATTACATATAGATGAAAGCTTTAGTGAAATAGTTGTTGCTATGAATATCCATCTGTTTTGAAAACTATAATACATCTTAATTTCTGTATATCATCTGTATAATTAAAAGTGAAAAATAATCCTACATTGAATGATTATTATCTTATTTACTCTTCTATGTAAACTAAATTTTAAAATACATTTTATAATTACAAAAAGAAGTCTTTCATATTGAACATAAAAATCTTATTTACCAACTTAAATCAATTAATGCATTCATCTAAACTACTCAGAACTATCAGAGTCTGTCTATATTTCTGAGATGAGGTATTATGTACATTATTCGGACTATTGTTCTCATCTTTGTCGCCATATTTATCACGCTCCGGCCTTCTTCAGGTGGTTGGAATTTTGAACTGAACCTTTTATTTCACTCACTGGGGTAGACAGTTCTAGTTCCACGTGCCATGTTTGATGGATATCAGTTATCTCCTGTTAATTTCCCTCTGAAAGTTCCTCACTGCCTTAACTGGGTGTTGAACTCCTACTCTTTGATCCTGTCACTGGATCTAACAAACGCCTTTATCCACTGTGCCATGTGTCCTTGACATCTGGGTATTATAAACCTAATGTCTTCAGCAACCATTTTTTACCAGTGTTCATATTGCAATTTTTGCTGTTATCATTGCATGTTTTTTACCAGGGCTCATATTGCAACTTTGTTGTTATCATTGCTTTTCTCTGGTCGGCTCGAGATTTTTGTGGCCTAGCATATGAGGAGGACAACAACACTCAGAAAAGAGTCTGCCTGCCTTATGTGAAGAGGTTATCAGAGAAAATACAAAGGATCTGCGGTCCATATAACATCAGGACAACCTTCAAAAGCTTGACGACACTTCACAGATATCTCTCCTGAGTGAGACCCCTCATAGAGGAGAACATGACTAAAGACTGTGTGTACGCTATCCTGTGCAGCTGCAGAAAGGAATATAAAGGAGAGACAGGCTGCCCCCTCAAGGTAAGGCTTCAAGAACACCAGAAAGCTGTAACACGAGGGGAAGTAGAAAAATCAGGCGTGGCTGACCACATATGGAGAGAGAGAAGGGAGATCACCACCCTCTGTGGGATCATGTTGAGATCATAGACAGGGAACACCATAAGGTATCAGCACATGTTGAACTATGTTGATCCATTTTTAAAGAATTTTCCACTTGGCATTTTTTTATATTTAATTTTTACCTGAGATGTACAAATTATCCTGAAATAATTTCTTTAATTTATCTATAAAGGTTATAGATTGCACACCATTTTTTTTTTTTTTTTTTTATATATATATATATATATATATATATATATATATATATATGTTTCCATACCTTTGTTGCAGCTTTTGATCTTTTAGTTGCAAATTTAGATTGTTGTACTGTCGAAAAATTATTAATCTCAACTTTTCCATGTTAAAGAATTGAATTTTGTTTTTCAATGTCTTAATTTCATATAAAAAAGCATCAATGAATAATAATGTGACCAAATGTAAACAGCTGATTAGTTTAATATCTATTATAGTAACACTCGAAAATCTTTAATATTTTTAAAGAACAGATTTGCTATTCCAATATTGATTTTGGAGTATTGCTGGAGCTGCCCACCCATCACTTGCCTGTCTTGATAGTTCATATGCAGCCTTGTGGGTTATTCATTCTTTTCCACCCTACAACTCCTTTCTCACTATTTCTATGGCAAGTGTTCTGCTGAGCTACATTCCTTGGTTCAACCAACCCTGATCTTTGTAGCTGAGACTTGCTATGCCACATACTCATTCTCTTATTCCATTAGTAAGAAGAAAGTTTTTTCAAGTCCAGGATTAACCTTTATCTTTCCTACATAACCTTATTAACCAAACTTCTTACCTTCTTTTATGTTCACACATTACCATACAGTGACTCTTTCCCTTGAGTGACTATTAGGCCTTGTATTGGATGAATAATAGTAAAAAATAAAAAAATGCTATATTACTAAATGTGGGGGAATACCTATAATTTTTGTGATTAGTTAAATTTATTTGCATTAAATTCAAATACAAATAGACAATTTCTTGAAAGATATTTAAAATATCAAAAATTACTATTAAAAATTATATTACTAATTTATTGATAAATATATTTTATTTATTATTTCTTTTTACTTGTAAAACCATGTATAATATTTTCTAGCATATCTTGTACACATTTTTATAAAAAAAAAAAAAAAAAGGTGGGAAAAAAACACTTTCAAAATCCACCCTGTGGCTTATACCTTAATAGTTGGTAGTTTAATCCTTAGGGTAACAATTCTAACCTGAACACTAAGCACATACTCATCCCCTGATGAGTATGTTGTATGTGGTGAAAAATTATAGTACTATCACTGGCATAATTTTTCAATTAAAAGTTAACTCTTATCATGAGTATATTAAAGATATGTTTTTTAAATCCAAAGCCACTAATGTGAACTATGTAAGTCATTAAAATTGGAAGGGAAAAGTACAAAGATATTAAGGGAATGCATTCTTTTAGGGCTACATTGTGTCTCAAAGCATATATCTGGAATAGATGTTTGATTATTCAATTACTGTATATATATATATATATATATATATATATATATATATATATATATATATATATATATATATATATAATTTTCTATCCTTGTATAAATTTGAAATAATATACTCTGATTTCAAGTAGATACTGCAACATGAAACTGTTCTTGTATTTAATCTGCATGGTTGTAAGAATTTTGAATTCTCTCGGGCCATAATAGACTTCTGTCAATAAAATTCAGGTATTATGTCGATGCCACTTTCATCATTAATACTTTTCTTAAATCAGAACAAGTTATATACTTTTAAATACTTAGTATTAGTTGTGTGAAGTACATCATTAATTTACTTTTAAAAATATACACAGAATGTCAAAAATTTTAAAGGATATATTTTTTTCTAATTTTCATCATTAAGTGTAATTAAACCTGATTATGTTAGTTTTTATTCCCAAATACATCACATTCTGAACAAAATCTTGTCTTTTGGCCTTTCTTTCTACATATCTGTAGAAGAGTAACTTCATGGTTATTGTCCTTTGCATAGAAGATGAAAAGACAAAAAAGGATTTTTAGAGTAGCTGAAAATCATTAAAAAGTTTGTTTTATTAGGAATATGATCTACATTCCATATTGGATACAACATTTTGTGAAACTTAAATTTAAATACTTAGATGCAATCATGCATTAATTTCATAACAATACTTTCAAATATGTCATATATGTCAAAGAAAGAATATTGAACTATATTTCATCGGTATTAATAATTATTTATCATGTCTTGGTTTGTCTCTCTTTTGCTCTCTCTCTCATTTTTTGTGAGTGAATCAATTTTTTACAAATGACAATGATTCCCCCCCCCCACCACCAGATACGAGTTTAACTATTTGACTCATAGCTGGTGGATGAGAAGAAATTGATTCATACCTCTTCCCAGGTGTATTTGTGTGTAAGTGAATGTATTGAACTTGGCTTTCTGATTTCTCATTCTAAACTACTATCCATTACACCACCTATACATCCCAATTAAAATTAAGTAATGGGGATTATCATTGTCCAAATTAAATTTTGTGTGTGTATAAAACAACAAAGAATCCGATCTACAACCATTTACAACTGAATTTCATGCCAATCATAATTTTCTGAAGATGGTGTGAAACTTAGAGTAACAATTGTAGATATATGTCTAGACAGATTTATTATTATTGATATGGCTCTGTCCTGATTTGGTCTCCCATTTTGGGTTTCTTGATTCTATAGACATTGCCAATTGTTAGTTTTTGTTAGGGTAGGTAACTGTTTTGTTTTAGGTAGTTTATCCTGTTTATCATATAATAAGTACATGCAGATTGAAAATCAGTATTTGAAATTGATTGCACTTCTCTTCTGGGTGGTAATTGGAGATACCACTATACACTCTATGATAGGTGACTTAATTGATGTTTTCTAACAAGTTTGATAAACAATATAAAAGTTTGTTTATTGACTAGGATAAGAGGCTGAGAAAAAAAATAAGGTGGTGCGATAAAGTGAAATTTGTAAACTGATAGGTTACTAGTTGAATGTGAACACCAGGAGGTGCAAAGAAAGTGAGAAAGAAAAATCTCTCTCTCTCTCTCTATATATATATATATATATATATATATATATATATATATATATATATATATACATACACACACACACACAATATTGATTGAAGAAGCCAGAATACTTAGCACTACACTATATAGGAATTTAAAATTATGTGCAGTTAGTGTAACATCAGCTTAACAGGTGAAATTTGCAAACTAGTTTCAAATTCTGGTCTGTTATGTTCACTTTTTACACTTTGCGAAGAGCATGAATCCATGTCTTCTGCACCAACTCTCTCCAACTGTGTGTTAAATCACTGGGTAGATTGGGTTTACTATCATTGGTTGGCAGCCAGTCTAAGAGAAATCAAAACTGGGAAACCACTCCACTAGCTTTCACAAGAAAGGCATAGCAATTTGAAAATAATAAAGAGTAGAATCATGATTGCCTATATGACATTAAAAAAAAATAATTACATCAAGTCTCTACAGTAGGCTACTTTTATACTATTTGCTCACAAGACCATAAAACGAAGGTGGTAGTAGAAAGTCATTTAATAACATTAATCCATCAGTGATGAAAGAGTGTTTGAGTCGCCTTTTAATTGATATTATTGCGTCATTTAATGGCATATTTTTATGATCTTGCATTAATAAAACTGAGGAGCAGCTTAAGCTTTACCAGTATTATGCAGTACATACATTTCTTCAACAATATTGATCATTTTCAGACAGCTTAAGCAAACTTCTGCCTGTAGCAATTTTCCAGTTGGAAAAGTAATATTCTTTCTCTGTTTGGAAATCATTTATATTGGCAAATGTCCAAGAACTTGTTTTACATGTTAACTCTCTTTATAATATGCAAATTGAAATTTTTAACTTTCTGAAAAGACCCCTTTTTTTCTTTTTCTTTTTTTTTTTTTTTTTTTTTTTTTTCCATTTTATAAAATTTAGTCATCCTCATTGATTATCTTTGAACTAGGTTTCATACTGAAAAATTACATTTAAAAATATTTTTTTTTTTACTTAATTGTAGTAAGCCATATAAAAAAAAAAACAAAACAATTGTGAATCACTGTTGGCCTGATATCAGAATTTCTTTCTTAAAAGCATCTGATCTGCTTTGATTTTAGTGTCTGTTCAATTGAAATTTCTGAAAGATAATATTTTTGTATTAAAAAAAAACAAATCACCAAAGACAAAATTTATAAATCACAGGCCTTTTCTATTTGAAGGTTAAAAAAAATGCAGAACAAAGAGTATTTTAAGATTTTTATGAACAACTACAACTGACGTATTTTTTTTTAACGTCAAAAAACAACATTATTACGTCATTATTTTTTGCACCAACCTAATAACTTCTATGATAGATTTAACAGCCAACTTTGGTTAAACTTTGTTACTTGTCAAGGCATTTTGTTGCAGGTCTTAATTAATTTTCAAAAATTGTCCCAATAAGTCTATATGTAAAATTTAAATGAAAGAATACTCTTAATTTGAGATTTCAGAGATGTATAAAAAATATAAATACAAAAGATGATTGGCAATTGTTTTAATGAGCTTTCCTCTTTAATATCTTGAGTGAATGAATTTAAACATAATACTAGATTGGCAGCTAGGTCTCATCATTTTACTGTTGAGATAGCTAAATGTAACTAAGTTATATTTTAATAATTTTTTTTTCTCTTACACTTCTTGCCTGCGGAACTCTCTTTTGGCTTATTAGATTTATTTCCTATATTAACAAAAGAATTAAAACCTTCATTTCATTTGCACATGGATATCATTTTTTTGTCAAGTTTTTTTTTTTTTTTTTTTTTTTTTTTTTTGCCTAATGAAAACTTATGGTTTTTAGGCTTTTTTTGCAAATAAGAATGTTTCTTTATTCTATCATTAGATGCGTATACTCAGTGTTTAATTATATTGTTAACTTGTATTTTTAGCCAATTTTGAATGGTAGTTTTGCCATATGATTTTTTGACATGTTGGCCTCTACATATAGAAATGCTGAAACATTACTATTGATTCCTTACTAAGTTAACCTTGAGTGTTTTGTTGTATTGTTACTGACATATTGCCATACAATGTTATTTCAATGAATGACCAATCTATATTTTCTTATACTAGGATATACAAGTGTTTTATACATTTTGACTTTGCACTAACATTTGGTGGTGAAAGCAAATAGTAATGGATTATTTTGGAAAGGAATTGTTATTCATGATGAAATTTGTTGACATTTCTACATTATTTTATCCCTCAGAAAATGGTAGGTTGCATCTTAAAGCACAAAGTTGAGACAAATCTGGATTGTCTTTAAATAAGAGATGTTTAATATAAGTTCTATTGCAAGAATTGACAAAAGGATATGAGACTTTGGATTTTCCTCAAGCTCTGCTTTGTCCTTCCTATTTTCCTTTTCAATTGACAACTCTGAAATTTATGAGATAGCACTGAGATATATTTGCACTTGTGCATATCAGATTTTATAGATTATATATATTCAGTCTCCTTGTTGAGTGAAATTGAGTTGTAATATGTTTGAACATACATACTAGAGATTTTGTAGAAGATCGTATATATGGTAAGTGACTAGGGTACTTATGAAATTTGAATGTCAGTCTCGTTTAGGTGTACAAACCAGTTAATATTTTAGTGCTACATTACTATACATTTCAAAATATGAATATGAAATGCATCTGGCTTGCCACAAATTCAGGCTACTCTCTGTCAGCTTCTCTCAGATCTCAGAGTTATGGCTTGCTTATTGATAAGTATTAGGATAGTCTGATAGAGATAGATAATCCATCTCAAAATGGATGCATCAGGAAATAAATCTCTTGAATGTCATTGGTCAGTTGTAAACAAGAACATTTTATGTCAGCACAGATGTCTTTTTATTCATTTTGTATGATGTTCTTTTTATACATTTATTTTGTATAAGGTTCTATTTGTTTGTTTGTTTATTTATTTTATATATAAAATATATATATATATATATATATATATATATATATATGTGAGAAAATATTGTAGAAAATAGGAAAGAAACTGGTTTGGTAAATAATCCAAAGTTCCTTAGTATTTTTGTAATTATTTTTAAAAAATAGTGCTTGATACGAAAGTAGAGCATAAATATAATTATTTATTTAAAAATATGATTCCAACTCGCGAGTTGGAATCATATTTTTAAATAAATAATTATATATATATATATATATATATATATATATATAATGTTTGTAAGCATTACCCAGGTTATGATATATACTTTATTTGGCCCAGCTCAAGGCTACAGAAGAGCACCTAGTGGAGTCTTCCTTTCATTAGCAATAGTCTTTAAGACTAGTTTGTTAAGCATCACTGCAAGGCAGAAGTCAGTTCCACTTGGTAAATTTTAGAATTATCATCAATATTTTAAAAATACTTTCAGCACGTTTTTAATTTTCGTGTTTTTATTTTAAAGGAACATTTTATGGAAAATGTTACAATAAGTCCACTTGTAAAGTTTATAAAAAAAATTTGATTTCTAAAATTTCAATATTAAGAACTGCAAACATGTGATGTATATATTGAAAAATTAAACACTGGAAAATGATTTTAATGGTGAGGCTATATATTGATTGGTAATAAAAAACTTACAAGTAGTGGATTAAAATCAATAAAATGACATGTTCTCTTATTTTGAATCTTTATCATCCCATTTGTACTATTGATCCCATTTTTTGTTATCACATTTCCTGGCCTTCCTCAGTATGTTAACCTTTCAGATAAATGTTAAACCAGTGCAAATTTCAATAAATTTCGATTCTTGCTGCATAAAGAAAGGATTAGAGAACAAACTTCTGTTTAAGATATACATTTGCCTTTATTACATTTGTTGCTTGATGCCATTATAAAATTTGTATTTGTCACTTTTTTTTATGTTGACTATCATTTTTTGGACTATGGATAGAAGAAAAAAAAAAGCCTCCCCTCCACTAATTAAGAAGGCTGTGAAGTAATAACAAAAGCAACAAAAAATGTGATCCATAGTCTTGAGCAATTCTTGGAAAATAGTAAAAATGTTTATGCTTGAATATTTATTTTATTCTCAGTAACTGTAATAAACAGTCTTAGATTTTGTAATATTTCATCAGCTCTCTCGTACAGACTGTAATGGACCTTGTGTTTTGTTGCCTGAGTGCAAGAATTAAATCAAATGTTTGTATTTGCTTGCCAAACCTAAAAAGCATGTCATTTTTTTTAATATGTGAAATCTAATTAAAATGTATTTTGAAATACTCTGTTTTTGTCAAAATTTAATTTTACTTGATACCCTGATAAATTAGTTACTTTTAACTATAGTCATGCACACTCATTCACCTATGTGTTCTCCTTGATTAATAAAATCTAAGAATTTTATTAAATTCATATTAATTTCTGAATATATCCTTGGGTTTTTTTTTTAATTTGGTAAAATTTATAATTTAAAGCCTTATGCTTTCTAAATTGATGACCTTGGTTGTTTAAAAAGTGCTAAAAGATATAGCTAATTAAATTGCTATTTCTCTGAGTTTTTTGAAAAACAATATTACACTAACATTTTCTAAACATGTTATTGAAATTGCAATAATTAAAATTACATTATGATTAAACAGTCTGGAGTGGGGGAATATAAAACTTTATTAATGCTATACAAATGGACATAATAGAATTAATAATTAATTTATTTTCATGTTTTTATAGCATTAATATATTATTCTATTCCTATAAGAGAATTTTTTTTATACAAAGAATTATAGAGGATATATTTATTGAAAATGATTTGATTTTAATTGTTAATTGTATTTATATCCATACCCAGGTTCTGTGATGTTTACAAATTTCAGATGGTTAAGCTTTCAAAAATAATTATTAATGAAACATTCCAGCCCATCATTGTGGATACTTAGCATTGCATTATGGGTGCAACTGAATGTTTCAGCTTTTTTTTTTTTTTTTTATAACAATTTTTTAATAAATAAATTTTAATGATTTGATATTAGTAACAATTACAAATCCCCATCCAATTTACTTTAGGAAATTTATGAAAGATATAACTCAGTGGCAAAATAAAATTGGCATATTTTTTTTTTTTTTTTTTTTTTTTTTTTTTTTTTTTTTTTTCAGATCAACAATTTAATCCTTTTGCAATTTCTTGGTTGAATTGCAATCTATTAATATTTGATAATTACAGGTATCTTAAGAATTTTTTTTTTTTTTTTTTTTTTTTTTTTTTTTTGAAGATACACTTTTATGCTTAGTTATGCTACACTTGGCATCCACAGATGGATAACTGAAACTAAGGACCAACTCCCAGATTGAATGGACAAGAAGGGATCAGAAAAATAGTTTTATTTCTACCACATGAATTAATTCTTGAAAAACTTTTTTTTTCATCACTAAAATAACATAAAAATGCTTATAATACAATTTTTTTTCTCTAAAGTTTTACTTCATTAGCATAAAATTTTTACTCAAAACATACACTACGGCTTGATTATAAAATGTTGCCAACTTCAGTAAATTAACTTAAGGAAAAAAAAAACAACAAATGCTGACAACAATATTTGCAGACATATAAATAAGTAATGCAAGTTACAATTACATAAAGTTGATTAAACTGAGAAGCAATCTAACAGCTACTTAAGACCTTGGTTACATATTTTTGTTTCTTTTGTAAAAAATTTGTAGCAGGCTGAGGTTGATTTTTTTTGCTACAGAGGGGAAAATGACTAGTGAAGAACTTTTGCAATTTATCCAAATGGCATAAAATTCTTTCAAAATTGAAATCAACCTTTTACCTGACAAAGAATTAAATATATGTTAATAATTTTCAATAATATTGTATGTGTATATACTCTTTATTATAGTCAAAATACAAGAAAAATTTATTTTCTAGATTTGTTAGTTATTATTTGAATTGTTCCTAAAAAATGAAGAAGAAGAAAGGTGATGTAATTTGAATAAACAGACCCAGAATTAATTATCTACTTTATTTTACATTCTTTGGCTAAATTCTTATAACTATTTTCTAAATTGTTTCAAAACTTTGCATATTAGAGAATCATTAAATAATTCTTATACTTTGTGTTAGCAAAATTGGTTTTTAACTCCTTAACAAATCAATCCAGTAATGACTGGTGGGTAATCACTTTTTCAGTGTTGGTGAATAACATGTTGTGCTTATTTTATCTGTTTTTTCAGATTAAGTGGAGGATGGTTAGATAAAAACTAGATGAACTAGAAGGATATGGTAAAGAACAATAACATTTTTTTTGTCTTCATTAACTTTATTAAACAACCCATTTACCATTTTCTTCGATTATTTTGCTATATTTCCTACAACTTCTTAATTCAATTCTCCTAGATTTATTTATTTTTTTTTTTTTTTTTTTTATCTTAAAGAATTACTCTGGGTCTCTGAGATTTGTGATTTTCTTTTCATTAAAACAGTTCTGTAAACATTGAAATAATTATGCCAGTAACATACAGTGTCTGATAAATGAGGTTGTTGAGCAAAACCTAAGCTGTAATAATTTTATCAGGTCACCAAAGAAATATGTGATTTATCATTATCCTGAGCTCTTTCTCTTAACTAAGTTCAGTTGTTTTTTATCCATTGACTACTATTTTCACTTTGATTAGATGAAATTATACTTCTTCAAAAGGAGCTTGTATTCGTTACCAGCTCCACTGTATGCACATTGACCACCTTCTTTGCATGAAAACAAAAATTGGGTACAGTTTGTAGTGGTTAAATTCTCTTGTCCCAGTCATTTGCCCAATATTCTATAGTGTTGCAAAGTATTCAATTTTCATTGTTTATGATTTGTTATAAAAATTGAGCATTTTTATGAATTGCCCAAGGAAATATGGTGCATAAAAAAAAACTAAATAACCGAATCTACTTGGTTAGGGAACATCATTCACAATACTTTCATAAACTGCACAAATCTTTGTATTTTTTTTTCTCATTTTTCTTAAAATAATTTTTTTAAAAAAATTGTTTATTTTCATTAATTTTAGAATCAATGAGAAAAATACATGAATTTTATTGTAAAAATTAAAAAGTGTACAATGGAGTGAACTTTTCAATGAATTAAGTTAAAATTAATGGAATGTAAATATTAGGTTGGTGCAAAAATAATGACGTAATAATATCGTTTTTTGACTTATTTCTTAACATCAAAAAAACAACATTATTACGTCATTATTTTTGCACCAACCTAATATATTTGGACTAAAGTTTGTGCAGCTCAAAATCTTTTCAAAATATTTGTTTAATGATCACTACTGATTTTTAATCATTCACTTAAAAAAACAAATAGAAATTAAGCTAATATCTAATTTCATAGTATTAAATCATAATATTGGAAATCCACAGTGGTTAATCAGTGTTATTGGCTATGAAAATATCTTGATCATTTGAGTATTTTCTTTTAATGCTTTATTCTTTGGCACAATGAAATTAATATCTTTTACTTTGCTTAGTGCTATTTTTTTCTCTGTCTTGTTGCCATTTTTAAATTCATGTGTACATGTTGTTTGTTTTTAATTTTGTCAACTGCACAGCATAATAGGGTCAATTTAGGCACTGTCTGTGAGAAAAGGAGCACAATTCACTCTGCCAGAAATTTGGAAATGGCATGTTGTACTTGGCATTTGTGCCAGAAACTCCAATATGAACATTTCAGAGTGCTTGGGTGTCAATCTGAGAACATTGCAGAGGATTCAGAGTTTGATGAGTCTAATGTTGATTATTAAGGTACAGCAGCTTGGAAAACTCTGATCGTTTTGATAAGAAGAGAACTGAATATATAACATGGGAAGAAAGGAGATGATAATCATAGTGAGACATGAACCTTTGACATCATTATTACTTTTATATCTTTGTCATACAGTTGTTCATGTTCTGTATATGCATGCATGAAGTAATTTGTTTCTTGTTAGTATTACTATTTTTATGGAGAGCTAACTCTTGATTTAATTTTTAAATGATTGATAGCTGTCTTTGTATAGGATTTAAATCTTTGTTGGTAATTTTTATTTAGGCGACATGAGGTAATTCCTATCTACTTCTTTTGAATATTTCTATGTTTTGAATTCTAAATTAGTATTTTTCACATGCAACATTATTATTCTCTTAGCAGTTTATGCATTTTCAATGTAGATTTTTACTCGGCTTCAGTTCTGTGAATAATTACTGATATGATTGTATGGAATAAACCTTCTGTTGAAAAAATTTTACTGGTACATTTTATGATAAAGAATTGAATACAGCATTTTTGGTCTTTTGATTTATTTTCTTTCTATAATTGTACCTTTTAGATACATAAATGTTCTTTAAAAATTCTTTATAGAACATTCATTTCTTTTATCTGATCTTTTCTACCAAAGGTACTTTTACTGTGTGGCAAAGAGAAAATGTAATAATTTTTTTTTTTTTTTTTTTTTTTTAATCTATAATATAAATTCTATTTTGTGTATGTGTTGTCTTTTTATTAATAAGGATTACAAAGTTTTTGTTTAGTCTATAAAAATATACATTTATTGAAACATTCTTGTATATTGATAAAAATAGTTTAAATTAACCAACTATATATATTTTTTAATAAAAATGCTTTATTACCTATAGCGCTCTGCATTATTAATATTACTTCCGCTGCATTCTTTTTCAAGGCCTCTCAATTGCAGTAACCCTATTGTTAATTTCACTCAAAGGTGTTTTCTGTTGTCATGGCAGGATATGAAAACACATCTATGACATTCAAAACAAATTCAAATTCAGGGATCGGTTATAAACTTTTTGTACGGCAAATAAAATCACATACAAAGTGAAAAGGCTTAAAGTTACAAAACAGATTTTTGTATATGTTAGTATATAAATTTATTTTCTAAGTGAATATGAGGTTAAAAAAAGAAAAGGTTTAAATTTATTTAAACTATAACTCTAAATTCGAATGAAAAAAGGTCACCTTTATATAGGACTATTACATAAAGATCTCAAATATTTTCCTAAATAAACGGGAAAAAGATATTTCATGAATTATTTAAATGATTAGCTTCATCTTCTTTTTAATTACTGTTTTAGCTGGTGTGCTTTCTGGCTATTCTCATGTATATGCCATAACTGGTAATCTTGAAAGAGGATCTTTTATTTTGTCACAATTATTTCATTTCAATCTGTCAGGCTACTCCAAGCCACAGTGGTAATAGTATTGTATGCAAAGTGAAGGAAAACATTTTAGGATATAATATTTCACTGGTATTTTCTGTTACTCAATAAAGTTTGTTCTATATTAAAATAGTTTTTATTCATTCATGCATATTTCATATTTTATAAATTGTTTGTTTTTAACTTTGAATGATTCTCTCTCAACCAGTATTTGTACTTTACAATCACTATTTGTTTGAGGAATTGTAATTATTTTTGAATATGTGGTTCCCAGCTGGTTTTTAGCAAAATTTGCTTGGAGATGGTAGAAGATTTAAATATGAAACAGTAAATTTATTTACATATTTAAATTTGTAACTTAGCTGTTTTTATCATTTTTGCCCTAATATAAATTCTAATAAGTAGAAATGTAGCATTTGTCTTTGCATTCATCTCTTCAGGCTCATGAATAACTGTTACATGGCTTTAGTCTTGTAACCAGCTGTCTGGAAATTAAGTAATTGGGACAGATTGTTGTATATAAATCTCACTCTCTAACAGAATTCTGATGTGTTCTGTAGATTGGCAATCTCTTGCTGTTCTTCATAACATAAAACAGATTCCCACTTTTATTCATGTACATAGGTTTTCAAGTCAGTAAGAAGCAGAAAATAAATTCCTCATTCAGTCTGATATTTATACTGTTCAGTTAATTGCATTATCTGAATAATGTTATGAAATGGACAAAACTTAAAAACATTTGGTTTTTGCATGTTTTTCATTTGTATGAATACATATTTGAAATGCAATTACAAATTTACAACTTATGTATCTATTTAAGACGTGTAGCAGAGGAAATTAATGAGTTTACTTTTAGCAACTTCATCTAATTTCAGTTACATAATTGTTAGACTTTACTTTTTACATTTAGTATATTATTAGATTTATGCAGATACCTAAGATTTTTTTTTTTCTTTTTTACGAATCTTTTATCAATATCTCTTGGTCATCATCAGGTTATGTTTTATATTAACCTTTTTATGCTAGAAGCATTTAAAATGATTAAAAATAGTATTGAACACTTTGAAGGTTCTATGGAATGTTTTTTCATAAAGTGTGGCTAAAATAAAAAAAAATGAGATGGTCATAAACTTTTTTTTCTTTTCATAGAATCACAACTTAGTATAGCTATATTTTCTCAAGTTGAAATGATATAAAACTGAAATGTACTACTTACTCAAGTGAAATTGGAAATCTTGATATTTCTTGTTTGTTTGTTTGTTTGTTTGTTTGTTTTTTTTTTTTTTTTTTTTTGTTTTTTTTTTTTTTCAAAGACAGTAGCTAGAATTTATTTGTTTTTCCTCTTTCCTTCCCGTTCCAATGTTGAATATATTAATGACTCTTCTCACACACACACACATATATATATATATAATTTGTAATGTTCCAACTGGTAATTCTAATAATTTAATAAACTGAAAGTATGGATCTTGAATGGAATGTGCCAGTAAAATTATTTTAATTGTTGAAGTTAGTAGCAAACCTCATTTAACTCCAGTATCAGCGAAATACTGTAGTCTAAGTTATCACAATGCTGGATTATATCAAAAAGATCTTATTTTCAAAAATCTTTTTTTCTTTCTTTTATTAAAAGAATCTAGAGTTTTTTCTTATAACGGAAATTTTTACTAATATTTTCTTTTATATAAAGTTTTAAAAAATGTTCAAGTTTCATAAACTTCATATAAAAGATAATTCCAACATATTCAGTTCTTTATTCTTTACCTGATAGCTGTTTCTTATCTTTTTAATGTCAAGATTGCAATGTATACCCCGAACATGGTTGCGGTGTGTTAACTTTATCAGTCATATGTATGGAGGCTTGGGCCTATACAAACATCAGACTCCTTTTTCAGATGACTTGACCAGAAGTAATCCTCATTTGATCAGCTTCTTTCAGTTGAATCTTAATTTTAAAGTATTTGGCTTTACTTTGGAACTCAGCTAATGAAAATTGGTTTTAATGTTACTGAGGTCTCTATCTGCCTCTTTATCCTTGTTGAATTTTTCTTGACAATTTTTCCTGCTTGGCAAGTAAGGCACTTTTTTTTTTTTTTTTTTTTTTTTTTTTTTCCTTCATGTTATTTTTCTGCTAAGGTATTTGTTAAATTTCATATAAAAATAAATAAATAGAAATCATTTAAAGCAGATATAGTAAAAAGTATTAGGTTGGTGCAAAAATAATGACGTAATAATGTCGTTTTTTGACGTTAAAAAATACGTCAAAAAACAACATTATTACGTCATTATTTTTGCACCAACCTAATAGAATTAAAAACAAAGCATAACTTTATTCTGGAAGTTATTGAGGCAAAATTGCCTGTCATAATCTTTTGCTTGTTGTTAGTGTTAGAGAAATCTTGGGAAGAAATGTATGAAGTTTATAGTTCATTATTGACTCTGCGATCAATCAACTGTAATGTTTTTTACAATCGTTCATAAAAATTCAGAAACTAGGAAAATGTGTTCCACATGTACTTATGGAAACTCACAAACAGTATTTAGATATATTACCTTCTTCAATAAAGGAACATGGCATTTTTTTTAAAAAGATGGTTACTCTCAATGAAAACTGAATTTATTACAATAATCAGAAATGAAGAAACTGATGGCTTTATCCAAGGCAGCTTTTAATATTTGAATCTAAGGTAAATTGACTGAAGAAATAATTTCTCTATTGCATCATTTGAATGATGCATTAGAAAATAAACCTTTTCTCTATACAAGGAAGTTGACAACTGATTTTCCTGCATGACAGTACTTGTCCCACGTGCAAGGAAGCAATCCTAGAACTGAGAAGGAACATTTTTCCACAGTCAGCATATTCTTCAGATTCACATTTCTTCTGCTCTGTGCAATGCTTCTTGTCTGATCTGATTCCAACAATATTCCATTAGATCTCAAAGAACTCATCAAGCCAAAAACAAAATCAGTATTTTATGATAAAATACACAATTATCTGAAAGGCGGTGTATGGTCAGAAAAAATACATTTATAAAAATTCATAGTACCATTATTAATTGATCAAAATTTTTGTATGGAGAAAAAAACAAAACATTTGAATCAAGCTAAAATAAATGCTATATTGACAATATGTTCCTGCTGATTATTAAATAAATGTATTTAATTACAATAGCTTCCAGGATAAGCCATGATTAAAATTCACAGCCATTTTTCTAAACACCTCAACTATTACTCCATATATTAGTATTATACCTTGGGCATTGTAATGTACAATGTTTTTCTTTATTAAGAAAAAACCTGTTACAAGTGATTTTTGTAGTTTTTTTTATTTATTAAATCTTTTTAGTGAGGATATATAAAGAAACATTGAAAAATTGAATGTAATATGAAAATATTTTCATTTTTTTTTTTTTTTTTTTTCTCTCTCTCTCTCTCTCCAAGTGCTCTAAACCACCATTGTAAATTAACAAAAGTTGTCTTAACAACTGAAAATTGCAATATAACAGTAATTCCACCAGTTAATACTTTTACAGGTAAGACTTTCCATGCTGCATCCGCAGCAGAATTAGCCTCATTCCTTCCAGTTGTAAAAAAAAGTTCCACTCACAGTTTTTTCTCAAGAACTGATGCTACTAGATTCAATTGTTATCTATCAACCACATCCTCATGATCATTAGTTTTTACTTCCATCTCTTGCATTCATATCACACACTTCATTCAATAACTGCCTAACTTGAGACTTTACAGCTTTTTATTGGGTAAGCAGGGTTTTAAGAAAAATGTGTATTAGATGCTTAGTATATGGGGTGGGGGTCTTCATAATTAGGCAAGGGTTACAGCTTTTCTTTATGCAATAAACATGAGTCTTAATAAAGAGGAGGTCAGAAAATCATTTAACAGACTATAAGGTGCAGAATAAACAAGGTGGTTTGGAAGGATTAAAAAGTTTCCTTTAAAAAGCAGGATATCCCCTACCACATATGCGCACACACACACACACACACACACACACACACACACACACATTTCTGTTAGGCACTAAAAGTACTTGTATAATATTTAATGGTGCTTCTCAGTAGTTAAGGATTACAAGAGCCTGTCATATAAATATTATTCAAAATTTTTACATCTTAATAATATATTGTATCACAAAGAAAATAATTATTTTCTGAAATTCATTAAAATTCATCTATAAAGTTGGTCACTCACAAAAAGTATTTTGTTTCTCATTATTACCTCCTTTAAAAGATATGAATTGTGCTATTTTTAAACTGTCCATATCTATGATTTTTCCCTGCTTGTTCTGGTTTGAGAAGACTTACTTTTTGTTAAGACTAATAAATCTTAGTCTTCATTACATTTGGACTATTCTAGTTAATGGGAGATTTGTACTTTACAGTGAATTTTGCATTTTGCTCATCAAAAAATTTATCTTTTATGAGGGTGCAATAAAAGTACTTGAGTTTTTTTTATATTACAAAAATAACAAGTTATCAAATATTTTAAAAGTTTGATAGTCTGAAAACAAAATAGCCCTCTCTTCCTCAGGAAAATTGTAATACTTTTTTTTTTAAATTTCAAAAATTTAAAAGATATTCAAATTTATTCTAAATTGTTTTCAAAGGGTTTTTCTTTCTCAAAAAATATCAGGATCAAATTTGTTTATTTTCCAGACTTAAAAAAATGAATACAACAGTATTCAAACTGTTTATTATATCCATATCATCATATTCCAGTATGTCATTCAATACTTCCAAGATTAACTAAAAAGGTACATTTTAAAAATATAGAAAAATCAATGTTGCATCAGTTTGAATGTGCCAATCTATGGTTCTAGATACCCCTACTTGGATGAGAATCCCTAACCCAAGTCCCAATATTACTATTTTAGTTATTTACAAAAATAATACAGGTTGACGCCAATAAACCACAGTAATTGGGGTCCAAAACTTCTATCTATGGTTTAGATCAAAAGTGAGCTGCAATGACAGGATTGCCAACTTAGACCACCAAAACAGTTTGTCAAGTTCATGGAGTTATCTGCCAACATGGGTAACACAGTAGCTAAGCCTGCAAAATGTGTATTCAATATAAAGAGTTCAATATTAGCAGTTTGTCACTTTTGAAAAACATTTATTAAAACTCTCCTTTAATTTCCCAAAAGATGGGAATAAATTTGAAAATCACCTAAAATGATTCCAAATATAAGGCACCATGTCAAGAGATCCATCATTGATGACAGCAAAAGATTGTGGAAGTCTTGTATGCACAAGACTTTAACATTTTAACAAGAAAAAATAAAATTAATTTTTTATAGTTTTATTAATATTTTGAATAAAACATTACAATACATTGTATTTTAATGTATTAATAAAAATAATATAACAATACAAAGGTTGTAAGCTGCATATTTCACACTCAAAATGTCTGAAGTGCTAATCTGAACCACTACACAATTGTGAGTGTGAAATGTCAAAATCTAAACAATAGTAAATGCCTGGGAAAATATAGATATACTGAAGGTATTAAAACTCAATTTAATGAATTTATTAGAATAAAAGATTATACAGAAAAAATCAAACTTTAAAAAGTGTCACAATCAAGTTTGAATTTGTTTCAAATTGGGGTCTATCATGCATGCATGGCTTAAGTGACATTGTGGTTTATTGGTGTGCTGCTTAATAACACTGACCTGTATTAATATTTTTCAAATCTCACTTTAAATTGAAAAACATTTTTTGTACTTAATATATTTTGTACTCAATATAATGAAAGCCTTTATGAACTGAATTACAATTAATGTCTAGCAATAAACTTGGTGTTTGGCCAGTTTAAAGTGTTTGTTTTTATGACTACTGCTTTACAATTGGTGGTCTGGCATAGCCATCAAAATAAAAATGAATTGTTTCTTGTTTCTATCACAAATACTTAGATAATTTTTCATACATTATGTCCAATCTAATTAAGTCATTTTTTTTATTATTTCTATAGAAATAAGATTGGTTATGCACTTGAATTTCAAAATGCTAAAAGAATTGTTAAAAATATTAAAGCTTCCAATTTTATTTTTTATTGATATTAATGAAAACTTAAAATATATTTTATGAACTATATGGTTGATATTTTGACCCATTCATATTAAATCACAAAAAATAGTAAAATTATTGTGGTTTTCAAATTAAAATCAGTTAATGCAAATATGCATGCATGAGATATGAGTCCTGTAACCTAATAGGAACCCTATTGAGGCATGTAGCAGCAATAGGTATGTCTAGGGCAAGGTAGTCTGATGGAACCCATCCCTCTGGTTTTGAATTCAGCATTCTTCTAGACTGTTTGCTACCCAAGGCTAGAGAGCCCAGTCTATTCTACTATTAAACCCTTGTCGGGTTTCATACCTTTCCCAAGGATATTTGTTTGAAAGTGAATATGATGAACTCTGCAGGAATTTGAACTTGGCTCATTGATTATGCTTTCCAAGGTGCTGTCATGCATTTAAAATATAATGCAAATATATGACTTGTAAAATGCAGTTGTTTTTTTTTTTTTTTTAGCTTTTTGCTATGTACTCTTATTGAATGTAGCATTTAATAAACCCTATGTATGTAGCATTTAATAAACCCTGTTATATTTTAATTTTTCTTTAAAGAAAAATCTATTTTCTATCTGAATTTCTGAAATGAATTATCATTATTTACAGTTGGACTAACTTCCTCATTTTTGTTCTTACTATCACAATGTTTCAGCAGTTATGTCCTCTAATGTTCTTCAGGTATCTGTCAATCCATTACCTTCAAGGAATTTTGAACTGAACTCTTTATTCACTCTATTGAGTAGATTGTTCTCATTCTCACTTTAGGGGTATCTTGTCCTGAGTAATTGTCCTTTTAGTATTGCTAGTTCTCATTCTCTCAAGTGAGTTTCAAACTGTTTGAGCCATGGATAGAACTCATAATTACCAACCCACCAGATTTACATCTGATGGCTATTGTCCCATGGGACAATCTTGAAGCCAGAATTTGAAGCCATGCTGTTGCTGCTCAGTTTTGTCTAGCTTGGCTCCCTTGACTTCTTGTATTGCCTTCCTTTACCACTACATTCTTTTTGTCATGCTCCAATATGGCTGCTATTTCTGACACTTAATGTTCTTTCTTAATCAATGGCTTCTAAATGATTTTGTATTTATGCTACACCTACTGATTCCTTCAAATATCTGATTCTCTAGTGCCTGGTATTTTTACTTCATTTCACAGGGATTCATGAGAGCCTTTTTCCTTCCATAGATGATCAGCTATGCTTGATTTCATTGACTCGCACTCATAGATAGAGTATGGTGCTAACATTGGGATGACAAGTATCCATTAGAGAAATTATGTGCCAATTCCCAGTGTGGAGATTTTGAGACCCAAGTTGCATGCAACATGGTTTTCAATGGTGTCTTCATTTATCCAGAGAATATCTTAAGTTTATAATTCATGTGCATATGAATATTTGGAAGCTGTAAGCCAATGCTTGAATCCAAATCAGAGATGACATCAAATGGACATTTCCAAGTTGATTTTGAAGCTTTTTCAGTGATAAGACAATGGGTGTTTTGAAGAATTTGGAGTTCATAGCCCATGCACCCTACTCAGCAGATTTTAATCCATCTACTTCTTGTTTCCAAAGCTTAAAAAGAGTTTGGGCTGGAGAAATTCTTTGAATATTACAGAGTTGGTAGCAGCAGCAGGTGATCAGTATTTTAATGACCAAACATAAGTATTTTATTTACATTTTCTTTTGAAAGGATTAAACAAACTTGTGAAACAATGTGACAAGTATATTGAACTGCAGGATGAATATTTTAACTAGTATGTCCATTTCATGATTGGTTGACCAGTAACTTTTCAGCACCTTTATATACTATTATTCTACTTGTTTGCATGCAAAATCTAACCCTTTCCTACCTAGGATTATTTATATATATTCGATTTCTAGTCCTTTTGGATTGCTATCAGTTATGCTTTCTCACCAAGAAACCTACTTGATGTTAATGATAAAGAATTGGGGAAATGCGAAGGAGGAGAGGGTAAAAAGCAAGAAAAAATGGAAAGAAAACCAGGTGAAAGGAAAAAAAATACATACATATAGACAGAGGCAATAGAAACAAAACAAAAGGCATAGTCAGTTTTGCTGGTTGAATATTGATATTATTATGGAAAGACATACAAGTGTGATTCATTAATTGTGAACAATTGCATTAAAAGATAATACAAAAGATAAGATGTGATACTTGTGCACTCATTTTGTTTTTAACCTCTGATGTTTAGAGAAAAACTTGGCTGGATGATGAAAATTATGAGGGATAGAGAGAATGAGAAAATTCAAGCAAAGAGTGAGAAAAGAGAAAAGTCATGAAATAATGGATAGTTTGTCAACACCTGTGCAATTACCACAGATTCAGTTAAGTTACTATTAATCCAAATAAAAGAAATAATCAATAAATTATGAAACTGAAATATTTGAATATAAACAGAATGTTTATATACCCATCTGGTTATGATTCCTTATCTCATTGAGAAAATGTCTGGATCAATAAAAATTTGAATAGCGTACTTTTTTTTCTTCTTCTTCTTCTTCCAGGTTCCTTTCTTTTTCCAGTAATGTTCATGCCCACTCTTAACCAATAATAATTCCCATGTTTCTTGCTATATTGCTTAATACTTGATACTGTAGTTAGCCTTGAGCATTCTAGATTTTTAAAATATCACTTCGCTTTCTTGCTTTCAGGTAAGATCATTTTCCTGCTGCCATAGCAGGACATGATCACACAACTGTGAAATTCAAACATACCTATTCTTTGTGTGCAGTAGCAGGGCAAGCAAAGTTGCATACTGATAAGGGTTAAAACATTTTGCATTTATTTGGATGAAAATAAATTTTGTGCTTAATTGTTTTCTTTCAATTGCAGTGAGAAAGCTGCTTCATCTCCAGTGAGGCATCGACGCATTACAGATCTTCCTATGCCACCTGTAGTAGATGACCCAGAGCCGGAATTGGAAGCAGAAAATGAAACTCAAGAGCCTGAACAGAAGCCATCATCTCTTGATTTGGAAATGATGGAAATGAAGAACAGAATGGATTCTAACTGCTCATCTGCTCCAAAGCTAAAGAGGCCAAAGTAAGAGGCAATTTCAAATCATTTTTCTTGACCATTACTTAAAATGTAAATGAAACTTGAAATTGCTTTATCTTCACAATAAATAGTACTTGACATTTCTCACATTGACTACCTAGGAACATAGTTACTTTGCAATTTTTTCTGTTTTCAAACAATGCAGATAATATATATGTTTACCTATTCTGTATATTCATGATTAGAATCAATAAAAAAACAACAACAATCTAGTTTGCACCAATATAACATTGACACTTATTTCCCAACACTATATTTTCATTAAAAGATACTTGTAGGTTTTATAGAGATGCAAAATAAAAAATAAGGTAAAGATCTATAGTTGTCTGAATTTTTAAGAAAGAATAGATTTGCATTTATTTATCTAGTTATTGGCAAAATATTTCTAAATAGTTATCCAAAGTAGTCAACTTAATCTAGTTTGTATTAATTGCTTTTTTTTTTTAAACACTTTGATGGGAGGTTAGAGAGCTCTTCAAAAAGCAGAGAACCCAATTCCAAAAGTCCATATATAGAGAGATAGACACCCAATATTTCAGCTCTCCTTCTCTGCTGGCTACAAAAGTGCTGAGTGGAATACGTCTATCAACATTGCTGTAGATGCTCCCGTTTGTCAAAGTATAAGCTACCTGGCTCTTCCCATCAATCTAGTACACTTATATTTCCTTTTTTGCAATCACCACATTAACCCTCAACCTACTGTCACTGATCCCTCTTGTAGTTTTCAGAGTATCTACCAATGATCAGTTATCAGTCTATCGACAGACTATTGGCAGAGCAGGCATATTGAAGATCTGGAAGAGAAATGACACCAGAAAGCAGCATTGACAGTCTCACCAAGAGATTGATTGTCAACTTATTCACACTAGCTTATTATTGCTTCCTTTTTTTAAAGATTGTGTGTCCTCTATGTTATTACCTATCCTCCATGCTTATACATGTGGCTTCTGAATATGCAATTACTTTCAATTTCTTATAGTCATCCAAATGGAAACACAAGTTTCACTATATGACTTCAATTTGGAAAGTGCCTTATTGACCTCAAGCAGCATTTTAACCTTTGATTGTTTACCAATTTTGCTCATCATACATGTTTCATAACATAGGTCGACTCTAGTTTGATATGTGATCTAATACATCTGACCAGTAAGTCTTTTAAAGACCAGCTTTCTCTTTCATAGTAAGTTCATCATTTTTTGTATTCTGGATATGGCAATAAACTACATCTAGCACAGGAGGTTTTGAGGAGGATGGAACCACTTCTTAATTGATGTTCACAAGTCCACCTGATCCTGACTATGTGCAAATAGTTACCAGCAATACATTTTAGTAAAAGAAATTACTATTGCACCCAATAAAATTAAATTTCAGCATTAAATGACCCATAAGGAGTTAATATACTGCTAAACAAACAAATCTTCATTTTTCATCAAACTCTAAAATCCTGAAATAGCAAAAGGTGTAATGCCATCAATATATGCATCTTGTGTAACCAGAATGTTCTCTCAGTCCTGAGAAACATTTACACCTACATACTGAAATATTCAATCCTGTGTATTGACCAGAAATCTCTTAAGTTCCTCTGTGACTTCATTTGGGTAATGTTAATCAAAAATCATCCACATGTGATGCTTACATCCCACTCAAATTCCCATCCACCTCATGCCACAAGAAAAGTGCATTGTGTACACTGACAATGCTTGCCCCTCTACCCCTAGTGATATCTCTTGGTCCTTAGTCAGCATGAGAACTTGTTCAGGATATGGTAATTCATTCCAAAGTTCAATATTTTTCCTAATTAACATAATTTGGTTCTTTATCTCCGACAACATGCACATTAATGCAGTTTCTACGCAGAAAATACTTTGACTGTTTTGATTGTATAATCAATACTTTGGCCTGTCTCCATTCAGCCTAATTTCTCAACCTGAAGTTTACAAAAGAATTCCTTTTTGCTTTGAGATTATGGTCTTCATTATGTTCACTATAAACAAAGTTGGTACAAATACCTGTTCCTGTTGTAATACCTTTTGTACTTTTAGCTTCCTCCTCATTTAAAACCAATTTTTTGCAGATTTTTGAACAATTTAAAGATTATTGTCATCTGCAACTTTAAAATTTTTGTTGTTGTATTTTGTATTTCTACTTACTTTCTTTCTGATCCATGCCCTTATATCACAGTATGTTCCTTTACTTTCATAAGTTGACAGGGGTGGGGTGGACTCTGTGATAGGCTCCTCCATGACTCATCAAAACAAACTGACCATTCTGCCCAAGCACCACAGCAGGACTCGTCCAACCTTTAAAATCTTTTCTTTAATAGTATATTCTGTCACCATTTAACTTGCACATCTGAATATGATTGTACTTTGCATCTTAGTGTGTGTCTAATTTTCTCACTAGATTCTACAGTAATAAAATTTTGTCAAGAGCTGTGTACATAACATTCATATCTCATGAAATTGGATTCTTCAATGCAGGAAGCTTGTCTTAGGAAACAGAAGGAAGGTTTAGATTATGACCAAACAAGTTGATTTGGACAAAAACCACCAAAATTCTGCAACAAATTCTTAGCACTCACTGCCTCTACTAAAGCTACTTCTCGTTTACATATTTACTAAATAGTGATTCTGCAGCAGTTGTTAGTCTTTCCATATTTAGCTTCTCATTCATTTTTCTATAATTCTTGCTTAAAAATGTGCCTCCCATTATCAAAGATAAAGAATTTACAAGGGGAATCAAAGTAAGCTATCCACATACAATAAAGAATTTCCCAAATTTTTTTTTTTGTCTTTATGATGTTGAAGCATCAAAGGAAGAATCCATGACTCATTGTGTACATTTTTTTTTTTTTTTTTTTTTTTTTTTTAATCCAGACATACAAGTTGGCTAAATTTGTTTGCAAGAGGCAATGGGACATAATGGAAGACATCTAAATTTAAGGCACATTACAAGAATAACAGTATTCTATTATCTTTAAAAATTCAGGATCATTAAAACTTTTACTTTCTTTTACCAATTTACAGTTTTTCCTTCATGGGCAAACTGTAACTTAAATGCTATTTTCTTTTTCTCAGTAATTCTTAAATCTCTCACAGAAGATTTGTGCAAAACAAGATATCTTTTTATTATCATCATTAAGAAGCATATGTGTAAGTGGAATACGTCATATTATTACAGGTCTCATTGCATCCTTGAGCAAATTTTAATGGAAGGTTCCTTATCAATTTTATATATAACATGTAAATACTTTTCACAGAACCAACTTAATAGAGCACTTGTGAGCAATGGTTTATAAGGCTCAGAGGCTGACTATTACCTTACTAGTTACATTGACATTAGCTCTGTTCCAATGTTACTGCAACTTTTCATTTACTTTTAACTAGCAAGCTTATTTTCCTTGGTTGACATTGAAAATTATATATATATATATATATATATATATTTCTATCATACTTCAATGCCATTTTTTTTTTTTTTTTTTTTTTTTTTTTTTTTTTTTTATTTAGCTATACTTTTAAAAAGCTGTACTAATCTAAAATTAAGTTGGTATTATAAGCAAAGTCCCATCTTTAATGAGCTCTGAATGAAAATATGAAACCAATCAACAAAGTTTAGTGGTGGTGAGGTGATATTGGCAGGTTGTTCAGCATGAACATTTTAGGCTTACATTATTTTTTCCTTTTTGTAAATAGTTTTTTAGCATTTTAATTTTTAAATAGCTTATTTGCTGATAATTCAATAAAAGTTTAATTTTATTCAATTCTTTTGCAAATATGTAAAGCAGCCTAGCTAATGGTTTTTGAATTTTATGTTTGGGCTGGGCTGTTAAAGAGCTAAAATTTTTGAAGACTATAAATTTTTTTTTTTTTTTTTTACATTGTCATTTGCTGTTGATTTGTTTTATCAATTGAAGATGCAGATTTGATTGTTGCCTGTCTATTCATCTGAGTTCTTTCTTTTCCCCCAAGCCTTCGTAGCATTTAAACCTTCTTTAAATATAAGCACATGAAGCGTCTAGTTAACAATTCAAATCATCTTGTGGCATTTCAATAGATGATTTTGAGTCTAGGTGCTCTCTTGGTTCAAAACATATTTAAGTGTCTAATAAAACCCTTTTGTTTCCCCCTTTTTCCTTTATTAAATGTATCTCATAACCTTAAATATTGTATTTATTTTAAGCAAATGATATTCTATAGTTAGACTTTAAAATAGAAATGTTGGTTTTCCTGAAATAATTTCTATGTTATTTCAAAAATATTTTACAAAATATTTTTTCTTTAGAATCTGTATGAATAGGCGATATAATGAAAGGAATAAAGGTGATTGGGGTGAGAGGTGTGTTGATGTATTCCGGAAAATTTGCCAGATTGGTGAAGGGACATATGGACAAGTATACAAAGCCGAGGATACATTTTCAGGTAAGATTTACTTTTCTGATTTCTGTCATTCAAGGCTGGTAGATTCTATTTTGGTCTTGCTTTTGAAACAAATTCTCTTAAACTGTTTTACCATTTCTTTCTATATAAACAAATCATGAGTTACATTGTCATTTAGCAAACTAAATGTATTTTTCATAGCATTATTTTTTATTTAACATGTATCACTAATGGTGTTAAGAGTTCAGTCCAATTTTAGTTTTGTTAATCTTTCAATACAAAAACTCCAGTTGTCTTTCTATTTAAAAAAAAACAAAACTTTTTAGTTTTGTTTGACTTTTTCTAAAACAATATAACTTAGTTGGACTAATCCAAGTGTATCCTCTTACATTATTGACTGAAAAGTGTCATAGTTTATAGATTTAAATCTGAATAACTATTAATTTCTATTTTAGTCACTATGACTATTCAATTTTGTATTTCATAACATTTAAAAGGTTGCCGTTTTTTTTTTTACATGAAATAAAGAGCGCTCTTTTCTGTTAATTTTTTGTTTCTTTATTTCTCAGTATAGCATAGGAAATTGATTTTTTTTTTTTTTTTTTTTTTTTATGGCAAATAATCTTAAAATTACTTGTATCTTATTTCAGGTGAACTTGTTGCTTTGAAAAAGGTTCGATTGGAAAATGAAAAAGAAGGTTTTCCCATAACAGCTGTGCGGGAAATAAAAATTCTTCGACAGTTGAATCATCCAAACATTGTGAATCTGAAAGAGATAGTCACTGACAAACAGGATGCCTTAGATTTTAGGAAAGATAAAGGTGAGTACTCTTCAGTTGTAACTGTGCATATAACATGTAATGCCATTTTACATTTCTACCAATTTCTGGTCAGCTCCCTTATATTGAAATGCTTGTTTTGCAAAAGATTCCATAACTACAATGGATAAATTTTAAAATACTTACAGACTGCATGTGCACATGCTATTAATAATCACCATCACAACGGAATACAGATTTTATCACAGATAAAATAACTTTGTCTTTGTAATTTACCCCTGAAGATGCTGGCTGTGCTAGCACAAAGTCACAAGTCCTCATGACTGAGGGTTTAAGCAAGCTGGCCCTTTTCAGATTGTTGGTCATGCTAGATAACAGATTCTCTTCCAGAAACTGTAACTAAGGTCTGCTTAGCATAGTTGCAGTATAAACCACAGGTGGGTTCTGGGGATATTGAACAAACACAAATGTGCCAGAGTGGGTGTCTACAATAGGGATTGGCTAGCTGTCTCAGGAGACGAGTATTCCAGTAGCCAGCTATTTTATATATATATATATATATATATATATTCCCTCTCCGATAGCACAACTGGAGTTTCATGCACAACACAAACTTCAGATGCTGAGTATAACACTAGCAGTGTGTGTGTGTGTGTATATATATATATCTATATCTATATATATATATATATGTGTGTGAGAAACCAAGTCTTATTGGTGAATACCTGTTTATTTTATGTCCTGCCATTACCTCAGGTAAATAATGGACTCTTCCATTTTGATTGCAAAGAAAGATATATCAATGATGCTGTTTGATTTTAGTGACAAAAATAAAGTATACATAGTAAGAAAGAATTGGAAGATAGAGGAGGCAATATCACTCTCATGCCTCTTTTTCAGTGAAATTAACAAAACCTTGTCTATTTTGATTTTTTTTCTTCCCATTTGTAAATCCTTACTTTTATTTATCCTTATTTAAAATTATTTGCAAGACAACACAACTCTGAAAACGATCTTTTTAAACAATTCAGTAATTTATAAAGTAAAAAAAATTGCTGTAGTTATTGCAGGTTTTATCTAGCTACTCATTTTTGTTTTATTGTAGGTGCCTTTTACCTCGTATTTGAATATATGGATCATGATTTGATGGGGTTATTAGAGTCTGGACTGGTCCATTTTAATCAGGATCACATTGCATCTTTCACTAAGCAGCTTCTTGATGGCTTGAATTACTGCCACAAGAAAGACTTTTTACACAGAGACATTAAATGTTCCAACATTTTACTTAACAACAGGTAAGGTTTTTTTGAGTTCTTGGTATTAGCATAAAATAAGATTAAATTACCATGAGGCATTTCTTAGGGTAAAAGGGACATAAAACAAATAGCCCTGAATATGTTTAATATTTTAGATTCTTCCTCAACTCGGCTACCATATATTTCCATGTATAAAATGACCTTTAAATCCCAAAAATCACCTTTTTGAAAATTGGGTGTCATCTTATACTACAATTTTAGGAAAAAGAAGCCTTAAATTCTGAATAATGTGTGTCAGTAGGCTGATCTTGGTCTTTTGCAATAACAAATAATGTACATGAAAAGATTCACATTATCAAATAAACTGATAATAAAAGTAATAAAACCATTTCTACCTTATATATTACTGGCATAACTTCATAATAAATTGCCATTAGTACATCAGGCTGTTTGTAACTGTTTAGATACAGGAAAATGAATAGAAGATGAATCTGTATTCGCAAGAGATTACATAATGAAATGTAAACCAAACAATGGTTTCACTTTTAGGGTGACATATGTAGGGAAAACATGATATAGACTCATTTTTGTTATTTTGAATTTCTAAGGATACAGTAAGTAATAACATTTCCAATAACATGATCTTTATATAATCAATAAGCAGTTGTCTTATACTAGAGGTATAGGATAAATTTCTTGAAAAATTGCTATATTTTTTTACCTTGTCTTATCTAAAAGTTGCCTTATATGCAGAAATATATGCTAGTTCCTTTTTTTTTTTTTTTTAAGCATCATATATCTCAACAAGTGAAGCTGACATCTTTTCATCTGTTAATAGACTAGAAGTAAAATTGAAAGTAAAGATATTTCTCTTGCTTTGAGTTCATAAAGGAGAAATCCTTTTTACATATACAAAAAAGACAGTTGTTACTACCATATTACATAGTATATTGACAGGCAAATTTGAAAATAATCAGTTGTTTTTTATCTGCTTATATTATAGAAAAATGTCCTGTATGAAAACAAGATGTTGATTTGGCAAGTTGTGTAATGTTTTCATGGAGCAAATTAAAACTGCCTTCTATAACTATTTTCTATATTTGGCTCGGTGAAAAGAATTTAATTCTATTTGGTTCACTTTGAAGAGTTAAACTTCAGAATTTGATACACAGTGACACAAATATGATTTTATTGTATTTTTGTATTACCTATATTCAAAGTCTAAAGTTTCTGTATTGTCTTCTAAATGTTAAAAAAACATTTAAAAGTTATGAGTAAAAAATTTAATAAAAAAAGAAAATGAACTGCGAATTTTGTAGTAGTATTTTTGTACACAACATTAGTGAGTTTACAATTGTTCAAATAGTAATTCTGTTTGTTTTACAAATATGAAGTATTTAATATTTTAAGTATATGATGTAATTGCTATAATATGGAATAATATAAATTTTAGAAAAATTGTTTATAGCACATAATAGTTCTTCACTGTTGGCTGGGGCTTCAGAATATGCCGGACGCACTTTCGCAGAGGGGTAAAACCCCTCCCAACCACCTATTTGCCATTGGTGGCAACCTGTAATGTCTGTGGATGAAATCCTGGTGGTTGAGGGCTTTAGAAGTTTGGTTAGTTACGTCTGATTCCCAACACCACTTTGGTTCTTACTTAAACTAGACAGGCAGTCAGAGACACCCAATCTGATGAATTAGTTGGTCCCGACAAGCCCTAGCACCTATAAGTATATCAATTTTATGGAGTACTTTATAACTAAATACAATACCCCAAATATAAAATCTCTGTCCAATTTATAGGCATTAGGTGATGGCTTAGGCTTAATTGGTTTGAAGAGATCTAGACTTAGACATGGCTGTGAACATGCCAGTTTGTACACCTATTTGGGAAGTGCAACAAATGGTTTAATGGGTACTTTGAGTCTCTCTTGAATATGAGTATACTGGTTTATGTAGCCCTGGCCTGTCAAAGCAATCTTGTTTTCAAAAAAAAAAAATGTCTTTCAGAAAATTCCGAAAAAGAAATTAATACAGAATGTACAAGATTTTTTTTGTGCTTGTGTTGCTAGAAGAAACTCCAATGGCAAAACTTTGCCCATTCTTGCTTGAAAAGGTAATATTTAGTAGGAGTAATCCTAAAACAGAAAGTTGAGAGATGGCAATTTGCTGGTTAAGGTGGAATATAGGAAACATACACAAAATATAATAAAGATGAAGACCTTTCATAATATCAAAATTAAAATGTTCCCTCATACAAGACTGACTACTTCTTAGGGAGTCATTAAAAGTAGAGAGTTGCCTCTGGCCACACATGAGGAAATTACATCTGCCTTAGGAAGTCAAGGGGTCACCAATTACCATAGAATCTCAATTAAAAGCAGAAACTACAATAACTGACACTTATATCCTTACTTTTGGCACACCTAACACCCCTCCCTCCAAAAAATAAATAAATAAAAATAGTGTATAACATTGAGCCAATGAAACAATATATCCCTCCTCCACTAAGATACTTTAGGTGCCAAAAATTTAGACCTCCTGCGTAAGCTGCAGGAGTCACCCAATATATGGAAAATGTGGCCAAAGGTATTTGGGCCATACTGAGGAAGAATGCCACAATGAAATAAGATGTGCTAACTGCCAGGAAAGACATCCCGCATACTCGAGAACATGTGATTTCTGGAAAAAAGAAAGGGAAATTGCCAATATAAAAGAAAAGTTTAATTTTCAGAAGCAAGGAAAGTGGTAGAAGATTACACAACGATCCTTCCTATGCAAAATTATGGAAAATAAGACTAAAAATAATGCCAATCAGCCTGACAGTCGTACACTTGGGACCAAATGATTGGCCCAAATTTCAAACATACCTAAAAATGTCTATATTCCAAGGAAATGGTGCAAGCTGGACCACAAAAGAAGGACTATGAAAAAAGTGAAATAATAAGAAAAAACAAATAGCAAAATGACAGCTCAAACACAAACCACTCCTACCAAAAATACTGAATCTCCTACTAAACAAAGGTCACAATGATCTATCCATCCACCAAAAAAGACAGACTGAAAATCTTATCTCCCAAAAGAACAGAATCGGCCAAACAAAAACTGGAAATCCACAATGACCAAATTCCTACGCAAAACCGATTGTGACGAACTAGAAAAGATGGAGGTGGAAAGTCAGAACCCTCAAATGGCTAAAACCTCCAAAATGAAAACCCAGGAAAAAGAAATCAAAATCACATAAGCTAAAGGCCAAAAACATTTAAACAGCCATGCATAAGATTATTCAATGGAACTGCCATGGAATAAAGGCAAATATAAATGACCTGCCTATGTTAATAACAGACTTGTCACCGGCAGTTGTTTGCCTTCAGGAAACATTGCTTAAGCAAAGTGACAGTGAATATAAAAGAATAACGGCAATACAACCATACAAATGACACTAACCTAGCAGACATTGGTTCAATGATGAGTGCAAGGAAGCTATCAGGCTCAGGAGAACTTTTTGAGATATTTCAACAAACACCTTCAACCTCTAATTTGTTACAATTTAAGCAACTTTGTGCAAAAGCATGGAAAATAATTAAAGAAAGCAAAAAAGAATGTTGGAAAAAAATGTTAAGTCGTCAGAGTTAATTCAACCACCAAAACAAAATCTGTATGGGATATAATGTGGAAAATAGCTGGTAAATATCATTCTGACACTATAAAATATCTAACTTTAAAATAAAAGGCTGTTGTTGATCAATTAGACAAAACAATCTCCAAGAAACTCATCTACCTAGAATGGTAGCCAAGAATTTCCAAAGCTCAAGCAGAAAAACGAAAATTAAACTTTAAATCAAATAACACTGAGAGTTATAACCTACCATTCACTATAGAGAAACTAAATGAATCTTTTTAATGAAAGTCCACAATACAACTGTGGAACCAGATATCCATTGATCCATGATCAATTCATAAAACAGTTGCCCAACAAATCATAACGGTTACTAAAATTGTATAACAACATATGGACAAGTAGCAACTTCCCAGATATGGGAAGACAGTCATTCATCATCCCCATTCCAACACCTGGAAAGAATGACACAGACCCTGAAAGATACAGGCTGATAGCACTAACAAGCTACTGATATGAAACTTTGGAGAGAATGGTCAACAGGTTGACTTGATACCTGGAAACTAATGGCCTAATCAGTGACTACCAATGGGCTTTTGGATAAAAAGAAGTCCTATGGATCATTTAGTATATCTCAAAACCTTTGTAAGAGAAGCCTTCATTAAGAAAGGACATCTCACGGCAGTATTTTTTGACTTAAAAAAAAAAAAAAAAAAAAAAAAAAAAATACAATACAACACAGAAATTTGTTATCTTGAAAGATCTGCATGAACTGGGTCTAAAAGGAAGACCGATTCAATTCATAGGGAAAGACGGAAAGACTGGAGGTTTCAAGTACATATAGAAAGTACACTTGTCAACTGCAAGATCAAGAAGGGGTTCCACAAGGAAGCATTCTTTTGGTGACACTTTTTTGCATAATAATTAACTCCATAGTTAAAACCCTAAGCCTAAGAGTGATATGCTCTCTACATGTTGATAATTTTCTAATTATGTACAGATCTTGACATATGAGTTGAAAGACAACTACAACCATGTCTCAATAAAATACTCAAATGGGCTACTGAAAATGGGTTTACATTTTCCAAAACGAAAACCAAATGCCCACATTTCTGCAAATTAAAAAAAAAAAAAATTTTACAATGATCCATGTTTAAAATTAGGTGCAGCAGACTCCCAGTAGTCAGTTTTTAGGCATGATCTCTGATAAAAAAAATTAACATTCATTTCCCATTTAAAATATTTGAAAACAAAATGTAGCAAAGCCCTACAACTCCTGTGTGTAGTGGCACATACTGAATGGGGAGCAGATTGACTAACCATTAATCAAATTATACAGATCACTACTTTGCTCAAAACTGGGTTATGCTAGTTTCATATATGGGACGGCTAGAAAGTCGTACCTAAAAATTTTCAAATGAACCTATCAAGACCTCAGATTAGTACCTTGGGCTTTTAGAACATCACTAGGGGAGAGTCTATATACACCTCCACATTTAAGGCACATTAAACTGGCACTACAATGCTATTTAAAAATAAAATCATGCCCTACTAACCCAGCTTACAGCAGTACCTTTGAACTGAATTACTGTGATCTATTCCGAAAAAAGATAATGCTATACAACCCTATGGACTCAGGATGAAATCCATTACTGAAGAGTTAGGCACCACATTCTCAAATATTCAAGAAATGACTGTAACCAGTATTCCACCATGAACTATCAAGCAACCCGAAGTTCTAGAATTACATAATCTCCCAAATCAAAAAATGCACCTACTCGCGTTTCAGGATAAGTTTCAGAACATATTGGCAAACTTCCTCAACCATACACCTATCTATACAGACAGGTCAAAATGTGAAGACAAGATAGGATGTGTAGCAGTGAGCCAAAATATTACCAAAAAAAGGTGCCCTCCAAAGGGAAGTTTCATTTTTACTGCAGAGTCTTTTGCAATCGAGCTAGCTCTTAACATTATTATCTCAGAGAGCAGACAAAAGGAATTTTCTAATTTTTTTCAGATTTGCTATTCGTCCTACTGGTTTTACAGGGAAAAAAAAAAAAACAGCAATCCACTTATGAAAATAGTATGCAAAATGAGAAATATTAACAAAAGCATAAAGACATCAAACTATGCTGGATTCTTAGCCACATCAGAGTTAAAGGTAATAATGAAGCAGATCCAGCAGCCAAGTTGGCTTTAGATGTGGATACAAGGACCAAAATCTCGTACACAGATTTTAAGGTTTTTAATAAATACATTCAAAAGGAATGGTAACGTACCTGGACAATAACCTACACTATAAATTCTTTACAGTTCAGCCCAAACTAGGAGAATGGAATTCGACTCCCAGAAAATCTCAAGGAAGAAATGGTACTTGTCTGCATATGCATTGGCCAGAGTAGAATAACCCACTCATACTTACTAAACAAAGATCAACCAGTATGCCAAGCATGTAAAACTGCATATACTATTAAAGATATATTAACTGAGTGCTCAGATTATGCTCTCTAAAGGCAAAAATACTATAATATAAACAATATGTTTGAGCTGTTCAAGCAAGTAAAAGTGGATGATATAATAACATTTTTTCAAAACAGTAGAACTCTATCAAAAATTATAAATCAAATGAGAATGTTAAAATCAATTTTTCTACAAACCATGTACCTGAAAGAATACATCAGTGAAACCAGACTCTTGACAACAACAACCCTCTTTACAAAAGTACATCAATGAAACCAGATCTACAAACTGTTTCCTTACAAAGAATATATATTCTATTCATATGAATCTATTGCAAAAAATCTTGTCAGCATTAAATAACCCATTGAGGTTGATATGCTGTAAAACAAACCAAACCATAATAGTTATATTGCTGTTTTACTGGATAATTCATAACTTGTAATTTATATTAAATTTTTTTTCACTTTTAAATATTTTTCATGAGATTTTTCTCTCTGGTTGATATAGAATAACTTTTAATTTTACCAATTAAGATCTTTAATAGCTGTATTGAACAAAATAGGAATATTAAGTAATTCTAACAAGTTTACTTCATTAATCTTATTTCTAAATATTTGTTAAAGTGAGGTTAATAATCTATTCCCCCAAATTCCAAATATTTTCATGTAATGTATTGCTTCATAGCACTAAACTTTGTCTTTTTTTTTTTTTTTTTTCATCAAGGGGCCAAATTAAACTAGCTGATTTTGGTTTGGCTCGGTATTATGAACCAGAAGACAGAGATAGGTTATATACGAACAAAGTCATAACACTTTGGTACCGTCCACCAGAGCTGCTCTTAGGTGAGGAGCGTTATGGGCCGGCTATAGATGTATGGAGTTGTGGGTAAGTAACTTTTTAAAGTTGAAGAAATTTTTTGTATTTGTGCTTGTTACACCTTTTATTTTTAAAGAAATTGTGGTTAGTAATATTTAGCCCAGATGATTGATGTGCTTTTCAATCTTTTTTTCTTCTAGAAAACAACAATATATATCATAAGCCAGCTCATTTTACTGGATTTGTTGCTTGTTTATCCACCTCTTCTATGCTCTCTCTTTTTTTGGGGGTGTGTGTGTGTGTGTGTGAAAGAGCGCTTGCAAAATAAAATTTGATAAGTTAATTTCATTGAATAAGAATTTAAGTCTATTTCATTGAAGAATAAATGTAATTCAAGTGCATACAGGTGTTTTTTGTCATTTTTGTTTCTATATTGCATGAGAGTTCACCTGACAGCAAGAATGTTTCCAAACACTCTCAGCATCAACCTTAAGAACTAGTGAAAAATGATGGCTATCTTTTTAAATTTTATATACACCTTCCAATGAAATGCTGACCATGTTACAGGTCCTTTACTAATACTCTCTATCAAGATGTTGCCTACGGTTGCCTTATGCAAAAATTGATTTTGGCTGGCACAATAATGCTTATAGAAATAATATTTTTACATTAAATAATTTTTATAAATGATTGATTTTAACTGTTTTCTTCCATATTCTGTCATTTATTTCAGTTATGGTAGCACATTGATATTCAATAACATTGACTACTCTTAGAGAAAATAGTAATGACCAATGTATTGCTTTGGATTAAGTTGTATGAAGTATCTTACCACATTATACTTAGCAAAGCAAGATTATTACAAGAAATCTGTTGCCAACAAAATCCTGGTTAACAGGCATCAAAGAAAACAAGAAAATAAATACAAAAAAGAAAACCTACTCTATTTCTATATGTTTAGTAATGTATTATTGCAAATTCATAATTATTTCCTGTAGTATTTAGGAAACAGTAGGAAATTGATTTAAAAACAATGACAACAAGAAAACATTTAAGCTGATACTTTAATCACAAAAAGAATCTGACCCCAGAATCATTCAGTTAATTAACAGATTTTCATAGAATGAACATCAAATGTCTTTTTCACAATGTTTTCAATGTTGATTCAATTGAGAGTTCTAATTTTGCAACTCGTCATTTCAGTTGGAGAAACTAAGGGTTTTATTTCATATTTGAATACATACATATATGACGGTTAATATATCCAAAGTCTGTTTCATTCATAGAATCTGTTCTTTTTGCTAGCCTTATTAGTAACCACCATGTATCTATTATGTTATTTTTATGTATTCATTCATTTTAGTCTCTAAATGTTTGGATGTGAACATTGTCACATTGATAGCTTTCCCACTGATTGCTGATAAGTACATTTTTTATATTTGTTTGTGCATGCTCATTTTTTGTAGATTAATGATATTTTCATGTTTATCTGGTTTGCTAATTCTAATGTTTTCTTTTCTTCTTTAGCTGTATTCTTGGAGAATTATTTACTAAGAAGCCTATCTTCCAAGCAAATACAGAAATAACACAGTTGGAACTCATAAGTCGAACTTGTGGCTGTCCTTGCCCGGCTGTTTGGCCAGATGTTATCAAATTACCTCTATTTCATTCAGTCAAACCTAAGAAACAGTATCGGAGACGACTTAGAGAAGAATTTTCTTTGTAAGCATGTTACCATGACTTATTGATCTCAATACACTTGTTATTCAAGCACAACAATTTGTATTAGATTTATGTATTTTTCCATAAATATTTTAAATAAATGATTCACTTGGAATGGGGTAAGGATAAATATTCACTACATTGAATGTTTCATTCACTTACATGCTTTTATTGTGAACAAATTAAAAGTAGTGTGTGTTTTGTGACAGCTAGCAACTTGATGTGGAGTATGACCATCATTAGACATCATTATAGTGAGGTCACCCTGTGTGCTACTGTTACTATGTAACCAAGTGCTACCTACTGCACAGTTGGGTTATTGGTTGCTAAACTGATTCCTTCATCAGACTTTTCTAGTAAGGAGAGTGGCTAGACATACAACAGGATTAAAAACAGGACCTGACAAAGGGCAGATACAGGGTGCAATGAATAAATTGTCTTAAATTATGCAAAAATGAAAATAACACTGACATCTCATTTTAACAGATATATTTACCAAAATTATGCAAAAATATCTTGAAATGCTAAAGAGTAAATTCAATCAATAAAATTGCCATTGGCTTCAACCATGGCCTCCCAGATGACTTCAGAATTTCCTGCAACTCTTCTGGATGGTCTCTTTAAGTTGGTGAATGCTGCCATAATCCTTGCCTTCAGTTCATTTTTGGGTTTTACAAGGAGTTTTGTTGGTCTCATTCAACTGTGCCCCACACATAATAATCAAGTGAGTTGCAGCCTGGGGAGTTGGCCAGATGTAAGGGGTGATAGCAGAAATTATCTGACAGCTATGACTGCGTTCTCCTGCTTATGTGGCATGGTGCAGAGTCCTCTTGCCAGACACGGTCTTCCAGCACTACTTCCTGCAGGCACTTGAAGAAGGTCTCTGTGTTTAGTCTGAATCACTGTGGGAAGATGAATGGAGAATGTTAGCATTCCTAGTGATCACTCCAAACAACATGATGTTGACTGGATATTTGGTTTTCATCACTCTCTGTACATCTTTTGAGGACACAGCATCCTCTGCACTGATTGACGTCCAAAACACTCTGAAATGTTCATATTGGAGCTTCCAATGCAAATGGAAAGCAATACAGCATGCTGTTTCCAAATTGTTGGCTGAGAGAATTGCATCATGGTGCTCTTTTTCTCACAGTCAGTGCCCAACTGATGCTACTATACTGTGCAGTCAGCAAAAACAAATAATGTGCATATGTGTGAAATTAAAAATATAAAATGGCGACAATTTACCTATCGCACCCTGTATAAGAATTTTTTTATTAGGAGAGTGGGGTTTTTATACATGGGTCTGATTAACTCTTGCCAATTTTTTCAAAATTGGTTGTATTATTCAGGAAATTTTTTTCAAGCCAATTTTTACATCTTATTTGTGGCATTGTGTCACACTTTTTTTTTTTTTTTTTTTTTTTTTTTTGTAAATCTTTGAATTTTACTATTTTATTTAGATTATCACTATTAATTAATGTTTTTATTACTTTACTCATTAATTGCCAGATAAAAAAAAAATATTTGATAATAACAATGTTTTTTTTTTTTTTTTTTTTTTTTGTCATCAGCATGTAATAACTAGCACACACTGACTCCTTTATGGATTGATGTAATAAAGAATTGTATGAGAATTTTCTGGTATATCATGGATAAATAATTTTGATTAAAAAGAATGAAATCCTAACAACTTAAAACATGACAAATTCAAAGATTTCCTAGGAAAATTTGTAGTGAGACAAATTATATATTTCATTTTTGTCTATGGATATGAATATTGAGGATTTTAAAACATTAAGGTATATTTTGTTTCTAGTTAAAAAATAATTTTTATTTTTTCTATTTCAGTTTGCCGAAACCAGCGTTAGATTTACTGGATCGCATGCTTGAATTGGATCCTAGCCGTCGTTGCAGTGCAGAGCAAGCTCTTGAATCAGCTTGGTTAAAAGATATTGATCCAGCTCAGATTACTCCTCCCGAGTATGACTTTTCTTTTTTTTATCTACAGTTTTATTCAGTGCTAAAATTTTGATTCTTCCTGTCTGACAACTACTGTTTTTCATGTATACTTTCTAACTTGTAGCAGTGATGGTAGTTAAAAGGAAGATAATGAATTATCATTTTAGTAATCTGTTTTTGTTTTGGAGATTTTTTTTTTTTCTCTCTCTCTCCCTCCCTCTGGTGGTAAGAAAATGGAGAAATAAATTTTCTTTTGTCAACTTTATTGAAACAGTATCTAAAAAAACAAATTTCCAAGTATCAATGGTGGCAATAAGTTCATGAAAGTCTGTTTAGTAATGTTTACCTTACTAAAATTGTCCATCTCAAGGCTTCATATCGCATGAAAAGATGGAGTGCTTTGATACTTATTTAAAATTCATTATACAGTTAATTGGTCAATTAATATGCATTTTGTCCATATACAAGTAGATATTTGCAAATAGAAGTATATAAAGGAATTATTGGAGAATTTCTGTCAAGTTTAACAGGTGTCTTTTACATGCATACCAAAAGAAAGGATTGTACATTATACTATGAATCAAATTTTAGACTTCCACTTTAAAAATTACAGTGTAACCCGGATATAAGAGATTTTCTCTGGTCCCAAATTAGAGCCTGTGTTAATGTAAACAAAATAGACCAAACCCGGATATAAGAGACTTCTTCTCCGGTCCCGACAACTCTCTTATATCCGGGTTACACTGTAATAAATTTCATCATAATTTATGATAAAAGTATGGTTAATTCTAAAGTAGAATTCTTTAAAATTTGATCTACATCTAGAAAAGTTTTTAGGGTTATTAATAACAAATTGAAAACTAGTAAATTTCTATATAAAAGACAATGATTTTAACTTTTATTAGATAAAGCATTGTAAGCCAATATATTTTGATTAGTATTTCTATCTTAATTTCAGTTGCTTTTTCATTATTCATTATGGATTATTATTATTATAGATTCATTATTCAGATAGATTAGATACAAATTTGAGTCTCAACTAAAACTTATTCTTTAATCCCAATCCACACTATTTATTAATGATCATTGAATGGTGATCTGAGGTGATACAATGAAAAAGCGACTGAAAGATGAGAGAAATGAGTAAAAGCTATTAATGATTTTTGTTTATTAATTATTTTGTACACAGTACCAGATTAGAGACATTTTTTTATCTGATGTTTTTTAATATTAAGATTTAATGTAGAAAACTATAATATTACAAGCAAAGACTAAATTAACTCTTTGCTTCAAAGAAATATCTTAATGGGTATATAATTAAACAGAATAATTTGTTTATATAATAGATTCTTTAATTATATGCACAGTGACTCACTTTGAGCCTGGTGAAATTATTTTAAACAAGCGGCCAAGGATCAAATTTGCTACTATAAGTTGTTTGAGGTGGAAAATTAATTTTAGTTTCTTTTATATTTAATATTATTTTTTCTATTTTCACATGTTAAATTGTATTTTATATAATAATTATTTGTTCTTCTGAACATAAGTATTGGTTATGTTATCAAAATTCTGTTTAGTATAAATTACTTATATTGGCATGTCTATTTAGTACTGTGGTTTCCAAATGGTGTGGTGTGCCTCAAGGGTGCAGCAGAAGAGTGTAGAAGTGGTGGAATGATTTGAAACACAATCAACAAAGATTTAGAAACAGTTTCAAAAAATTCATATGCCAAAAATAAGACTACAAAATTTAAAATATGGATTACTTGTAATTGCATGCAAGAGTCACAGTATAAATAATTATAAATAATTATTTACTGATTTTATTATTGTAATATTTTTGCATTCTATCAAGTATTAAGAATATAGTAACTAGGGTCCACAAATTTGAGAAGAGAGTTATCAATGATAATGTTCTTACTTCAAATGACTTGTCTCCCTTTAACTATCTCTTCTTTTTTTTTTTTTTTTTTTTTTTTTTTAAATGTAGTTTTTATCATAAAATTTGGTAAGGCAAGAGCAAATTTTAATTCTTAAAAATCATTGTGGAACTTTATTAGGTTGGCTAAAAATTTTCCAAAATGACAAATTTATAGAAGATAGAAACAGATAATTCAAATGTTTTCCATGTAGTGTGGGCGTGGGTGATTTTTAGCTTTCAACATTATTAATTTTACTCTCATCACAATGTCAGAAAGATTGATTTCTTGTAAGTAGTTGAGAACATGTCTCCTGTATGATTTCATAGTGAGCCTCAGTTCAGCTGAATGAATGTCTTGAATCAATCAGGCTTTGAAGAAGGAACTCTTAGCTACACAAACAACTTAGGAGTGGTTCATTAAGTTCCAGTGTAGCAAATTTGAAATGTTGAATAAGTTTAGAAACACAGCTATTGAAACTGAATTGGGATGAACTGCACGAAGTTATCTATCTTCTACTGACCAGCCAGAAAATGGTGAAGACATTTCCTTGCACTGATTTTATCATCTGAAGCTGAATAGCAACCAAAATTGCCACTTGATCAGATGCACTTCTCTAGGAAGTGTACATGACTGAACTACAATGGCAAGTGATAAAAAGGAATGACATAATGCACAATTGATGAACAAAAAAGTACTACTGTCATTATCACAACAAAACCAGAATTACAGTGGAAATGAGTTATATTTTGTTAGTGGTGGGACATGAGATATATTTACACTATTTATATTTGTACTATTGCCCTCATCTTTGTTGTCATCACAATGTTTTGCCTGTTGTGCTTTCCAGCCTTCCACAGATGGACATCGATCTAGATAACCTACAGGGAATTCTGAACTGAACCTTTCATTTAATGTACAGGGGTAGACTATTCTCATTCATGTCTAGGGGTATTGTCTAGTTCTTATTTCATTTAGTACTGCTCAGTTATTGCTTGCTCATTTCCACTGAGTGTAAATACACATTGCCTGACCCAGTGATTAAACTCAAAATCACTAACAGAATTTCAGACAATTGTGAAATATTGTTTACTGGAGCTGCTTGATCCAAATAAAACCAAATGTGTTGAAAACATCTACAAAATGTAATCATCAAAAGTTGTCCAGTTACAAAAAAAAAAAATGTTGCATGAGAATTATAAATTCCATATAGAATGGGTGACAACTGATTCTGTTAGGCTAAGTTCTGCCACACCCATTTTACTCAGAACTTTTCTCCTCCTGACAGGAATCTATTATTTGTCTATATGTTGGTAAAAACTAAGTTAACTTAATTTGCATTTTTTGAAGTTTTAAAAAATACTTACAATATTTAAAAACTTTCCTACAAATATACTTATGAAAATATTAGATCCTAAAAGTTTTGAAAATTTTTATTTTTGTTGTAGATTTCCACGGGACCAAGACTGCCACGAAATGTGGATTAAGAATCGGAAACGAAGTTTGCGGGAAGCAATGAAACGTGAGCAAGAACAGGGACATCATCCAAATATTCCACCCAAAGGTAATCCTCCACCTATTGGGGCTTCTAAAGGTCGAATGGCTAGTACCAGCAGCAGTGGTGGGAGTAGTGAGAATCCCAAATCTTACTCACATATGTCAAGAGACAGCACTGGCCATGGAATAAATATGGAAAAATCCAAGAGTGAAGAGCAGTCTATTAATAGTCAGAACTCTGACTCAAAAGATGCTTGGATGTCAGTAAGGAATAAGGATTCTTCTGCTGTGGGCATGGACCCTGCTGAAGGCAAAGATGATGTAACAGGCTCTTCTTCAACAGATTCAGAATGCAAGTCGAAGTTAGCAGGCTCTCCAAACCCACAACAATTGCAGGCCATAATCCAGATGCTTAAATCCAGCCAGAGTGGGTTAAGTGTGGAAGATCTGGCTAAAAAACTTAATGTCCGCTGTGATGAAACAACAATCAAGCTTTTGGAGAATCTGAATAAACAGCTTCAGGCTGGTGGAAATCCACCAAAGACAGAATCCCTAAGTCAGTCTGCAACTCCACAAACCCCTAAAACTCCTAAAAGCCCACCCCCTGGTTTCCCAGGTTTGGACAGACATGCAAGTAGTCAGTATCGACTGGGTAACTTTGCTCAGAGAACTTTAGAAAATTCCCAGGCTTTAGAGTCAAAAGACGATATTAACCATGGTGGTGGTGGTGGTGGTGGTAGTAGTAGCAATGGTGGTATTGGATCTTTGGATGAAAATGGAATGAAAGATAATTCAAACAAAATGCTTGTACCACAGGGAGTTGGGATGTCTGCGAGTGGAGTGAAATTTGACAACACATCCATGCCTTCTGAGGGATATCCAAGGAATGCAAACAATTTGGAGACTGTTTACCACAACCGATCCAGATTACAGGATTATACAGAGGCTCCAGTTTTAACACCTGTTCATCAAGAAAAGACTTCATCTTTGATTGATACTGGATCTACTGGCAGCAGTATTGTAACCTCACAGGCTATCCTAGATAGTTTGGCCACTGATGTTTTAGTTTCAGGTAAACCTAGCTTTGGATCAACACAGACTGTTCCTTCAGGGGTGGAATTTGAACAAAAGCCCAACCAATTTCCTTCACCTACTGGGCAGAACCCTCAAGTCTTCTCTGAAGAGATAAGATTTCCATCTTTGGGACATATTCCACTTAACCGGCCCCCACCAAGTAGTGCTATACCTAGCACTAATACAAATCTTTCTGTTGGCGCAGCAGCAGCAGCAGCAGCAGCTGTACCTGTTGCTGGCAGTGATGGGGCAGTGTCATTACGAGCAAAAGTACAAAGTTATTTTGACACCTATGGACAAGATGATTCCTTACACCCTCGTCCTAACCAGCCCCCATTTGGAATGGTGGGAACTCCACACAGTGGTGGTGCTGGTGCTAGTGGCAGTGGCATGGGCCGAAGAAACTATCATGGATCAGGTCTTCCTGGGCCACTTACTGGACCTCCACCTCGACCACCCGGTCACAGATCCAACATGCCACCTGGGGTTAGCAACCCCTCACCAGCTATGCCACCGCACACTGTTGCTAGCAACATGGGTGCAAATGTTGGTGGTGGGATGTACCAGACAGGCCACATGGGTTGGTAGTCACAGACACATTTTACTTCCATGATTTACAAAAGTGGAAGGAAAAAAGAAAAGACAAAAATATCTTTATGTGATTTTTTTTTTATTTTTTTTATTTTTATTTTTTTATTTTTTTTTCAGTTATTTTCTCTCTTCACTTTCATTGTCATTTTTTCATTCATTCATTATTTTTTTTTTCTTCTTCCACAATCCCTCCCTTCCCAATGCATCCTAAATAAATGACCATTTTCATTTCTTGTGATAAATAATTATAAGAAGTGCTTTATTTTATTTTATTTTTTTTTTATACAATACACAATTTTTAGTTCATAAACATATTTATCAATTTTTACCTGGAAAAAATAATTTTTTCTTTCTTAACCCCTAAAACTTCTTGCCAGATTTTGTAGAAAAGATGTAAAAATAAATTTGATAATCCATTAAGAAAAATAAGAACAATTTTAGCTTGAAAAACAAGGAATTGTTTTATGAAAGTATGTATGTGTGGTTGCTTTCTTACCAATCCAAGAATAATGATTAACATAAAATATTTATTGTCAGATATTGCTGACCTCACTAGACATCCTCATATTTTATAGACATCTTCATTTGGTATTACTTTCTCTTGATTTCAGCTTTGTTTCACATCATTGTGTTTGGTAAGGTTCTTTTTCCTCTTGCTTCACTGAAGACATTCTTCATTGTTTCTTTTCTTTTATTCTTTTCATTCAGTTATATTTTATCTCTCCATATTATGCTATCCAAGCATGTATTCATTTTTCAAACATTCCTTTTTGTGAAACATGATTGTTAGCATCTTGTATTAGTCCAGTGTCCTTTTATATCAATTCTGTTGGTATCTTGTTAAATCAATTGCCAAATCTCATTTTAGTATTTAATTATTTTTTTTTCTTTACTCGGTGCATTTTTGAAGTACTTTCAATTAATCATCTCTGTAATAAGATGATCTGTTAAGATTTACAGGTTAGCAGCATCTCTCTTCTTTATAAGTTGACTTAGGTATATTACAGCAACACTTACCATTATCTAGTGTTTAAGTCAGAAAAACTGAATTTAATTTTATTTGACAGCTGATCATTATAAACTTCTTAATTCTTCATATGAATTAAGATGAAAGAATTTTATCAGATCTTTAAATAGTCCAAGGTATTTGCATCATGGACCTAAAAAAAATTAATGGTCTGCTTCAATTTGTGGCATTGTTGCTGTAATCATATTCTGCATTTATTTTTATGGTTACTAAAATAATAAAATTAGAGTAAGGTATATAAGCCAAACCAGTTCTTGTGATATTTTATGACTATTAGAAGCCATTAGGAAAATGAAATTAGAATTTAAAAAAAAAAAAGAAAAAAATTGAGACACCCCTCCCCTTCTCACATTTGGTAAAAAGAAATGAGCTACAAGCAGATTTGCATCATCCCATGTAAGTAAATAAAATTAGCTTTAATTTTTACACTTTATAGTATTCAATATTTTTTTAGTTATCAATGTTTTATAACTTTATCTTAAATGGATTATTTTTGCACACTCTTGGATATTTAGGATTTTATTAATTTAATGGAAATACATAGTATTTTTTTCCTTAGGTGCTTTCTTCATCAACAGCATCCTGTTTAACATAATCATTACTACTTAATATTTAGCCTATATATTGGTTGCTTTCTAAGCAAACAATCTTGATTGTAAAGCCATTTTCCAAATTTTGAAAAAACTTTATTTCCATTAATTTTATCTACATAATATTTATGACACAAGCTTTAAATTCAGATAAGCACTTGCGTCATTTCTTATGAAGGGTTATATGTTGTGAATATATTTAATTTCTATATAACTGAAGTTTCACCTATCTTTTACATTGAAATCATATTATGACAATTAGGCTGAGCTTATTTTCTTAATTTTTAAATATTGATTCTATCTTAAGATAAAAATCAAATAAATTTCATTAGCAATTCTCAGAGATTTGACAACCAAATGTTATCTAATATAGATGTTTTCGTAAGCTTTCTGTTAAAGAAAACAATATGTTTATAGATAAAATCTGCTATCAGGATAGAACAGAATGTCCATTTTGAACCTCAAATTTTAAAACCTAGCTTAGCTCAAACAACTTTTAGTCAAAGTAAACACCCTACTGTTGCTAATGATCCAGTAGTGAAACGTTATGCGAGTTCATTAATTGCTGGAAGGCATTTTTGACCTGGCTCACATATGCAGCTATGGTCTGAAAAAGGTTTTGATAGTTTTTGAAATATGGTGTCTTATTCTACAGTAAGGCAGGTTATCATCACTGCTGGTCAAAATATTTGCAACCTTTGATGTATTAGTTTCAGATCTTGATATTTGTACTTTATGATGATCTGGTCAGGTTTCAAGAGGCTATAATGCTATTACAGCACCAGAAAATAGTCAGACTGATCTATTGGGAGGTGACAATTTTGGTTTTGGTAAGGTTGAGGAAGGAGCTGGTTTGATTATCCAAAATAAGCTACATTTCATCAACAGGTTAGCACACTCTAATGAAAAGGATTTTTTTTTTTTTTAAACAGACAAAACACCAAGCCATGCAAGCTGCTGATTATCAGTAAATCATGGTGTGTGCATTTTTGCCAATTTGTGCAAGATAACTTCTGATTGTTGTCTAGGAACCCAAGCTTTTCTCCCAGTGCCTCTACAGCTCTTCAATTCTTCAATGTTGAGTGACTCCTTGCAACCATGACCAAACTCGTCTTTCAAGATGCAGATCATCAAAAGCAAATTTTGGGAAACAAGATGTTATGGTCCATTCTGAAATTGACACCAGCTCCAAAGTACTGTCAATGTTAGTGATGGCTTTGGTAACCAATGACTGAGTTTGAACTCAGAATATAACTTAAAAATTGCATTTATTCATCTTTTCTTCAATAACCTATAAAAAAAAAAAAAAAATTCAAATATCCAAAAGAGATGACGTAGCTTTAAAATGACACAAGTATGCAAAAGAGAATTATTAAAAAGCAAAAGCTGACATTTATTTTGTTCCAGCCTTAAAAAAAAAAAAATTATGTAAGAACTGATAAAAAAAAATATTAAAATAATTTAATAAAATTTCAAAGCCTGATTACTCTGATAGCTTTTTACTTATTTGTAGCAATCTTTCTAGTTCTTTAAATTTGATGTTCAGTTTTTAGTCTTATAGATCATTTTAATCATTAAGATTAACATGAGGAAAAGAAAATCTGAATTTTTTTTTCTTTTTACTTCAATTTTTTTCTTCATCTCTGGAAATTAGTTATTTTTTTTTTTCTGGTATGAATTACTTTGATTGATTTTTATTTAATTATATTTCTTGATAAGATACATAAATTTAAAAACTTTTTTTCATATCCATCATCCATCCATAGCTTTGTTCTTCTTGTAGGTTTATGACATGACATTTTTCTTCTATTTATTATTTCTCTATTATGAAACTTATGTATTTTAATAGCATGTCTCGACTGAACACTAATATATTTATGTATGATGAATCTAAAAGAGTTCTTATTCTTGGATTGGTGCCATTGTCCAGGATCAAAAGAAAACAGTGTGGTTATACATATGTAGATATAAATGTACACCTTTGATATATGTAGTTTTTGTATGTGTGTATATCTATCTGTTGACGACAATTCTTTTATATATATATATATATATATATATATATATATATATATGCCAGTACAGTCACCACAGGAGTGATGGAAACTAATATTGCAAATTGATACTTAATTTTTTTTTGTTTTGTACCTTAGACTTTTGACTTGTTTTTAAAAGTAAATGACTAAAAGAGATGTTGATAGTGCAATAAAACAATCATTTTTTATCATATGCATTTTAGTTAAAACAATTTTAAATAAAATATATCACAAAAAATAAAGATCTAGATGTGTGTCCTCAATAGATGTTCGCTTATCCAGTTTTGAATTATGAAAGACATTGTCCATTTAAACTATTGATAGTGATTAAGATTCAGGATTTATGCAAAACATAAAATGATGTAATTTCTTTTATAATTTGTAAATTTTTGTAAATTAAATGCTTACCTGCTATTTAGTTATTGTTTTAAGTTCGAATCTCTTTTTCTTTTTTTCTTACATTAGAAATCCTCTGAAAGTTTATATTAGGTTGGTGCAAAAATAATATCGTTTTCTCACATAGTAACATGTGAGAAAACGACATTATTTTTGCACCAACCTAATATCTTTAAAAAGAAGAGATATTAATGTTTATCTTCTGCACCATTTTCCCCATCTTATGGAAGAACATGTATTTCTGACGCACACGTCTGGCCTACTTTATTTTGCTAATATTGATGTTTATTTACCTTATTATATTCCAGTGGCTGTCCAATCAACCAGAAATGCATTTGTGTCGTAAGTGTAACTTGGAAATTCTATCTGCTTATGGTTGAGGATGAACAAACATGCAGATAAAGACTCGGCATCATCTTTATATTTTACTAAGATCATCCCCCTCCTCCCCAACAAACACATCATTTTCCTCTTTTCTCTCCTCTTCATCATCACAATTTTTTTTTTAATCTTTCTTTTAAAAAGAAAATGTCAAAAAGATTAATTTCTATTTAGTTTAATTTTTTATTTATTTTTCTCATGATCATCATCATCTCAACAATCTGCTCTGCCAATCATTATCTTTGGCCTGTGTCTTGTCTGGCTCACTAATTAGAATATAGAATTCTATAAAACAGGATCATCATATCAGGTTTCATCCCTAGCGAAAAGGATGCTTATTGTTGTGCAAGTGATATGCACAAAAATAATGCAGCTTGAAGGTTGGATGCTAGTTCTCACTTGATAAAGTTCAATAGGTTGTTGGAGTTTGAGTTGTTATTAAGATCTTAATGGATTTTATTTTTTTTTTCATACCTATGTTCACTGTGGTCAGTTTTGTGTATGTGTAAATTTTGAAATAGTCTACTGTGAATACCTGCCTAGGTAACACAGATATACTTAATAATAATAATAATAATAATAATAATCTTTCATCCAGCTAGTGTTAACATTTTAGCATTCAACATACTCAAACCAACTCTGTAAATATCAACTCTCAAAGTTTGTGGTCAAAGTCACACTTTGCATTGGATTATTGTGGGTTGAACATTGGAAGTTGATATTTACAGGGCAGGTTTGGTTGGGTTGGATGTTAATGGCTTAAATCTAGAGATAGAAATTTTGAGCTTCTTTTTTTACACATTACATTTATAAAGTAAACTTCTTATTTGTGTGTAACATTTTCTACACCTGACCACAGTAAACATAAAAAGAAATTCTATTAATGTTTAAGTTAATTCTTGTTTGTAGCTAATGTTACTTCACCATTGATCAGAACAAAAGTATTTAAAAAGGAATAAACAAGAGGGGGAGGGACAGGTTTGTATACTATAAATTTTTACCTGTGCTTTTATTTAGGTATTAATCTTTAGTTCCAAGTCTGGTCTATATGCTTTCTCAGTTAAATAAAAGATCAAAATCCTGTTTTAGTTACAAAATGTTCAGTATTTTTTAGTTATAAATGCTTGTCTTATTTGTTATCCTCTCTGACTCTCTTTTAGATTTAGATTTACATTGTCAGATATCAGATTTAAATCTGGCTTTGTGGCAGCAATAATGCTGTGGTATAATAATGTATCACATAACAACATAATACCTCCCTTATATATATATATATATATATATATATATATATAAACATAAGCATATTCTGATTCTTCATACTTTGATATATGCACATGTTGCCTACACTGCACAAACACAAAGGCATATGCATGCAAAGAGACAAAAAATCAGAAATATATTTAATCAAATAGAATTGCTTAAGGAGAGAATTGGAACATATTGTTTGTTCTTTGTTAGAAACTGAATAATTTAAGTTTACCCGGTAAAGTTTTTAGTAATTCTTGCTCACTGCTGTCAGTCCCTGCTAAATTTTCTATCGTTCAAAGCATGGGTATCTATTTGGGCTCTTTCAGATGACTTTAAATGATTTCTTAGTTAAAACTAAAATAGAAAAGAAGGAAATTAAGACTTTCAGTTAATAGAACTATATTGTCATTTTTTTTTTATTTACAATTAAAATTTCCAGTTTAGTTTTTATTTTATTTACTTTGAAAATTAACCATTTAGCATTTAACATGCTCAAACCCACCTTGTAAATATTGGCTCAAAGTCTCACTGTTTGTGTGACTTTCTACATTTATTATGGCAAAATATACATGGAGTGGATTGAACATTAAGAGCTGATATTTACTGGGCAGGTTTGTGCAGGTTGAATTCTAAAGCGTTTAAACATGTATATTTGAATATCAAGATTTTATATAGCAAAATGTAAGTAATTTACAAATCTAGAATTCAATCCTGTGAAATGACAAAATTTAACTTTTACTGTGTAAAATAAGGTTTACATGAAAAATTTTAATTTATTTTGTATTTTTATAGATGCTTAAACAGGAAATTGATTTGTTCAATTTTATTAAAATAAATATAATTTGAAAGATTTTTTTTTAGTAAAATTATTGATTAGATGTATGGTCTGTGTAAATGCAGAAAAGTTTTTTGTTTGTTTCCTACCAAATTTCCCTTTTTTACTCTTTGCTCACCTGCATATAACCTATTGTACAAGAAAAATTGTAAAATTAAAATAAACTAATAATTTCAACAATGCAAATTTAAATGTCCTCATCCAATTATCCTCTTTGGACAACTTTCTAATTGGATTAGTTTTAATGACCACAAAACTCTTTTATTGTTCTCGCTACATTTAAGTACAATGGGTTGTGTGTGCAATGCCTTCTTTGCTGTGCATTTTCCTGAAGCAAAAGAAATTTTCCATTTTTCTCTTTCTTACTTTGCTTTCTTTTGACACAATTCAGATGTCCCATATAACTTATTAATTACTTTTATTACTGTACTCTTATAGTGAGAGTATGAATTAAAATTATATAGCCAACATCTTCATCTTTGCTATTATTTATTGCTGTAATTAAACTGATAGATTTCTATATTTATCTTTCGGCATTTTATTGTACCATTTAGCATAAATGTTCTAAACCTGTTGATTAACAACTGAATGAACCTCTGCAACTTTCAGTATTAATAACATGCTTTATTTGTTCATTTATAATACATATATTTGCTAAGACATTTAATGGGTAATTTTTGAAACATTCAAAACTGGTTAAAAGCTAGCTGCTCCAGTTGGCTATTAGCCCAATATATTAAAAAAAAATTATCTTCTGAGACCCCAAACAAATATCAGCAAAATGGTATGTCAAAAGAGCAGTTATTCTCTTGACACCTTTATTACTGTATATACTTTTGACTCCCTCGGTAAATTTTAAAGCAATGATTAGAATTTTCATAAAACCCAATCATATGAAAATGGATTTATACATTTTCTTTATCTTTGAAAATTAACAAAAATATTAAATTTATTTATTAGATTGCTTATTTACAAGAATAATTTTATATTTACAAGGTTATAAAAATATTTGAACCAACTATAATGAAATATTTATTTGCCATTTTATAAAGAAAGAAATATGAAAAAAAAATTTTTTATTCATAAATTTATAAAAGTATCTAAATAAAAAACTTAAACGCATAATGACAATTTGCCATAATTCTAAATTCTGAAAAAAATGCATTTTCGTGGCATTTCTTTCATTTGCACTCATCACATAAATTTGCTGGAATAGATTGAGCATCTCTTCCTCTTAACATCATTTGATAATTTTGTCATTTTTGAATAAAGATTTCTTTTCAAATTTATTTCTTTATAAAATGTTAAATTAAGAAAACTTTATAAGTGGTAAATAATAAATATTGCATTGTACTTGGGTCATATTTTTACCTTTTAAATAAACATTACTGAGAATATCAAAAGTGCATACAGTAATGGCAGTGTCAAGAGAATAACGATCCTTTTGACACACATTTTTTTTTGCGTGTGTGCACAAAGGTTAAACATTGCCCAAATATATATATATATATATATACACACACACACACACACAGACATGAATTATTGAATTTGGCAAGTTTTGTCTGTTCAATTTTTTTTTTTATGAATTTTTCAGATCAGCATATTAGTTGACATAAAGCTGTATCAAATTCATGACAAAAACTGTTCAAATTAATGTTTATAATTTTCATAATTTTGACCATTGTTAGTTATGAACATTAATCAATCAGTTTACAATATTGAAAAGATCTGCTTAATTTGATTTTTGACATTTTTAAGAAACAATTTTATTTTTAAAATGTTAGTGTTAGCATGTATAAGTGAGATGGTTCGTGTGTGTGATGGTTTATGTGTGCGATATACATTTTAAAATTTTAAAATTGAAATAGTATTTTAGGGTTCACATGATGACAGTGTCTAAAGACTAATAAATATATATATATATTTTTTTTTTTTTTTGTTAAACACATTTTAAAATACGTTTGAGAAGGTAGTGTTTAATGTGGATTATTACTTTTATTTTAAGAATAGTTTTACTTACTTTCATTTATTTTTCTTTAGAATTAGTACTAAAATATTATATAGAACTATCTCCTAGTATTTGTCTAGTGTTTATAGTATATGTGTACGAATAGTACCAAGTATTAAGTAGTATGTTAACCTATAAGAGGTTGAAGGTTAAAACCAATATAAAAAAACTTGCTTTTGTTTTTTAATTATTGTTGTCAGATGCAATCTCCCAAAGGACATACTGTTTAGTATTATTAGTAATAATTAAAAATTATAGACATTAGTCATTTATGAATTTTATTTTCATGGTGTTTTCGTTTTGTTTTACTTAGATGAATCTAATTACTATATAATAAATTCTTGATGTTTTTTAGTTTGTTTGTTTGGTTTTTTTTTTGGTTTTTTTTTCTCTCTCTCTAGAAGTCCTGAAAGTGAATTTTATTTGTTCACCAATGATATCATTTGTTGGCTATAATAAACTGTTTTATTTGGTTCATCATAAAATGTGTGAAGGAATTAATTTATCTTTGATCATATTTAAAATTGAATAATAATTTTATATTTAAGCACATTCCCTTACATAAATAATATATATATATATATATATATATATATATATAGCTAATTAGTAAAATTATAACTATTAAGTGTCCTAAAGTATCAACAGAGAAGTTATAAGCTGTCTTCCTATGATGTCTCTTACTTTGATATGACAACACATAAATTTAAAATTATAATATTTCTCAAAAGGTTCAGGATGAAATATTGTAAGCAGATGACATTCACATTCTTGGCAATGATTAAAAGTATTATTAGAATTAAAACCAATATGAACTTTGAACAGTTCTTCAGCAAATAATCTGCTAGCTTGAAAAATTAATTAAAAAAATTTAACGGACAAACCTTATCATTCAAATTCAATATGCCACATGTGTAGCCACTTGAAATCAGTTCTGCACAAAACTGATATACTTTCAGAATAAATATTCAGTAAACTTGCAGCTTGAAACTTGTTTAATAATAAAAAAAAAAAAAAAAAAATGTTGATGTTGGTTCAAATTGATTAAACAAATTTTTGAAAACTCATTTTGAATATCTTTATTTTGACTTCTTTCCCCAGCTACTATTTCAAATGCAGTCTTAAATTGTGCCTTAATCTTGTGCATCCAAATATGGCATGTACATCATTGGTTGTTAGAGTTGTGTGTTTGTGTGTATGCCTGCACATCAGAAGAAGTATCACTATAATAATAGTAATATTAGCATTTGTTTTTTTTTTAAACCGTACTATCAAATTTTAGATATACATTTCTAAAAATCATCGGTGATATTTTCTGTTTATTATATACAGATAAAAGCTAAAATATATTGAAAAAAATCAAGTTAGCAATAATTATAATTATTTTGAAATGGCAGTTGTGATATGGTCACATGACTATTCCATGCTGAAAATAAGATGTTTGCTTTTATTTTATGATACGTTTTGTTAATGCTAGTCATTAAATTTAAAAAAATGATATCCAAAATATGAGAATAAGTTGGAAAAAAAATTGTTTCTCTCAAATCAAATGTGAGTAGAGTGGAGCTTGATCTGAGCTATTATTTAATTTGATCTTAATAAATATATTAGGTTGGTGCAAAAATAATTTCGTTTTCTAACATATGTTACTATGTGAGAAAACGAAATTATTTTTGCACCAACCTAATATGTTGGCTGGCTAGCAAGTTATTACTAAACTTGTATTTATTTATTTTTTGTTCACATTTATTTGGCATCCAGATGCCTAACAATGGTGACATTTGGCATAGGTTTTAAAAAATTGATTTATTTTTATAAGCCCATACAGAGATGGTATTAACAAATGTATTATTACTCCTTATGTTTTTTTTTTTTTTATACTACAGATAGATATATATCACATACATGGCAAACCATGCAACAAAATGCTGATAATAATTTTATTCACAAATATAGGGTAATGAAGAAAAGCAAAATACTTATATATCTTGCTACTGTGTTGTTTTTCTTTTGTGTATGTATGTGTGTGTTTATTTTTTTTTCTCCCCAACAACCAGACGAAATGGAACCTGAATTTGGCGTACCTTTCTGGGAATGTGTAATTGTCTCCTTCCTCTTTATCTTTTCATCTTATAAGGCTGGTTCATTGACATTAATGTGCATCATTGCACTTTCTGGCAGAAATAAAAGCTTTCCACAAGTGCTGTGTTGTTTTCTGACTCTATTCTATTAGCCATTTACTCTACCTGACCAACAATCTAGTGTGTGTGTGTGTGCACACATACTAACATTTTCTTTGCTTTATTGGGGATAAGTACATGTTAGAACTGTATTTGTGAGGAATGAATTTTCATAGCAAAATTAATATTTTTAAGTCTATTATTACTATTACAGCTATTATCATTTTAATATTAGTTTTGCTGTTGAAGTTCATAAATTTTGAATCAACTTGAGGTGGATAAGGATGCTACTTACTGTATTTTGGATTGTATAACTAAAAGTATAAATTAGTATTTAGTTTGTGTGTCTGTGTATGCACACAGAAGTTCAGTACTAGAAATTATAACATTTGATTAGTTATCTAATAGTTTTCAATGTCTTTGCAAAGAAAATTAATAATTTTTAGTAATTTTAGGATAATTGAATTTAATCCATTTTTATGAATATTCTAGCAAACATGGTGCTAACAAAATTTAACCTGAAAACTTTGCTGAAGCATGTCTTATTTAATGGAGTTAATGGAGTCTGAAGCCATATTTTTAAAATGGATTTAATAGCTGTTTTCTTTATTTAAAAAAAAAAAAAATAAAAAAATCTCATCTGCCAAATTTCTTGCTACATTCTGAAGGATTACTCCATGTTTGCTCATCCATTGAATTCTGACCCAAAAGCTTAAATTTAGCAATTAACAATTCTTGCTTTCTTTAGGAAAAAGTAGACTTTAAAGCATGCACAGAAAAGGCTTATATGCTACACATTTTGGGTGCTATGCCATATTTTACAAGGCAAATATAATACTTTCAATGTTGAAATTTTAACCAACTTGTATGGATTTGTAATATAAGAAAACTGTCCATGACAGCTGTCAAATTGTTTGAAATATATACCAGCTTTATAATTTATCTTGTATAATCTGCATTTAAAAAATTAAAAAAATTAAACATTAACTCCTATAATTATTAAAAAGGGATATAAAAAACAAAATACCTAGCATTTGCTGTGCATGTTTATATCTGCTTTATGGGCCTTTTTTTTTTTTTTTTTTTTTTCTCTCTCTTTGAAATACAAACAAGATAATCCAATACTGGTTATGCAAAAATATTTTCTCTTCTATAAGTAATGTTCGATTTAAAAAGGGTGTGTGTGTGGAGGATCCAGATGTAAGTAAAAGTTTATGAAAAATCATGAGGAGGGTGGGCAACAGAGTAGAAAACTTAATTCAATAAATATGCAGAAATATTGGTAGATGAGAATGAAAAGGTCATCTCGACAAGCAATGTTTGTAGAAATGGTGGTGGGGTACTTTTAGATATGAATACTACTATAATTAAGCTTTTATTTCCTAAATCCATTTTTTTTTTTTATTCTTGTTAGGTGTTCAGGTAGAGTTTGGCTATGATTTTCCAGGTGAGCAGCAGTTTTGTTGCCAATGAACAAGTGTATATGTGAAAAGTTTGTGATATTATTTTGTAATTTGAGCAATGTATGCAATAAATTTAAGGAAACAAATCAAAAATGTACATTAAATATATAAGTAACTATTTTTGTCTGTAAGGAGAAAAGTGCCTTGTATTTTTTTTCTTTGATTTCTGTTTACATTTTTTTCCTTATGTTAAACTTTTTTTAAATTTGAATCAGTATTGAATTTTTGCCCATTGAAACCCCAAATACTGATATTTGAATGGGTATATGTATTTATTCTAATTTTATTTTTATTTTCATAATTTTTTTTCTTGTAAAAAAAATTAGAATCCTCTTTTAAAAAATTTAATTTAACTTTTATATAAGTTGCAATCTTTTTCTGAGTTAGAAAATAACTTAAAGTTTTTTGTTCTATTTTTTTCTAAACAAATTTGTAACTTTAATAACAGAATGCCTTCTCTAATTGTAACAGTTTAACATCTCTTCAAAAATGAAAATAAATATACTCAAATGTAATTTCATACAAATCCCTTACTGAGCATCTGCCATAGAAAATTGAGAACTTGTGGAGGTAGGTGGGAGGTCAGTTGAATCAAGATGGCTCTGCTTAATTTTTCTTTGACAGATGCTATATCACTTTTATAATGGTCATCATATTTGGGGCGGGGGTCATTGGTTTAGGTTGTGTCCCACTACATTTTTGCCCTCCTTAAACATATACTTCATTATGCTGGACAGGCATGGTTGTGTCATTATATAACAAATTTTTAAAAATTTAAAAATATCCAAATATACTTATCTGACCTTGCAAGGTGAATCTATGTCTGTTACTCAGAACTAAGTAATTTGCCAGTCAGTCTATTTCAAATTTTTCATAACCACTTCATGCAATTGGTTATTTTTCAGCCTTATTTTCCTTTTATTCATTTTGCCAGTAGCTCATTCTTGTACTGAGCTCTCTCATTTTTATTTAAAACTTTTTTTTTCTGAATGTAAAAGTCATTGGAATATTAAAAAAAAAAAAACTTTTAGTAATCACTAGCTGAAAGTAATACTCTAGTCTACTAAAAGTAAAGGTTCCCTTATATCTCCCTTGGCCTACAAAATCTTTAAAAAGTGGAAGAACTTTACTCATTTTGTTTTGTATCTGTGAAATTGGTTAAAAAGAGAAATTTCACCTATAACTTAAAATATTTTGTTTTGGTTAGTGAATTGTGAATTCACTGTATTTTTGTATAACTTCTTTCTTTTGTTACTTATATTTCTCTGATTTTATTCAAAGGTTTTCTGTTCATTTCTTGTTTTGTATATAATAAATTTTGTGCAAATATTTCTAAAAAGTATCTCCCCTTTCAATTATCAAAGGGTGAGAAATATAGAGCTTTTTGTACTCTGTATATTGGACACTGATTAGTGAATTTTTCTTACAGTTTGACAACGTTTTTGTTTTTTTTATTTTTTTTTATTTTTTAATATAACTTACAGAGACTTTACAAGAATAAATTGAACAATTCCCTCCGATTGTGGAGACTGCTTTCTGGATTTCCCCGCAAACTAGTTTGCTGTTTCTCTTTTTCCCTTTTTTTTTTTTATTATTATTATTATAATTATCCCCCTACTCCCCACAGAGCAGTTAGTCAAATAAAGTGTTCATGGGGTGCCTGTTAGCAGTTTGGAAAGAAAAATAGCCACACTATTGCATCCATTTCTCAAAACACACGGATATTTGGTCAGTTCAAGACTTTACTGAGTTCTCAGCTTAAACACAGATTCTACTTTGAGATCTCATGAGGAGTAAATGATAGGAAAAAATAACAGAAAATGATGCAAGTATACTTCAATATGGACAAATCTACAAAGTACTTCTGCCAACCCTACCCCCACCAAAAAAGTAAAAAAAAAAAAAAAAAAAAAAAAAATTACAAGCCAAAAAGAAAAACAGAAGCAAAAAATAAAAAAAATAAAGGGAAAATTGTTGCTTTTTCTGAATCTCAGGAACAGGGACCATACAGTTTAATATAGAAGAGTGAATGAAAGAGAAAAAAAAATTATCAGTGTTTTAGTGAAAAAAAAAAACAAAACAAAAAACAAACAAAAAAAAAAAAAAAAACAACCAAATTCCATAATTTTTTTTTTTTTTTATATATATATATATATAATATATATATATATATATAAAAAAACCTGGATTTTCCTGGATTCACAAATAACTGTCATCATGAAAACACGTGGAAAAAAAAGAAAAAAAACTATTTTTTTAAAAGAAAGAAAAAAAAAAAATTCCCCAAACATCTTCCTGGGTGATCCTGAAAAGGTATTGGAATACTCCTGTAACATCATTTGAGAGCCAATGGATTGTGAAAAACTTGGGGCTGGATTATTACCAAATATCGACAAAGGAAAAAAAAAATCTTGGTTGCTGCAACAGGTTAAAATAATGGATTACTTACAGCTGTTGTCTGGTTGCTGTCTTGAGTTGCATCTGTGAGCTATTTTACCTGCCTCTTGGGATGGTACAGACAGGTTGGTATTTTAATTTCTCTGTGTAGAGAAAGTTAGTTTTTTGTTTGCATTTTCATTTTTTTTTTTTTTTTTTTTTTACTTAATTTTAAATCTACATTTGAAATTTTATTCCCCATTTAAAAAAAAAAATTTATTTTATTAGATATGTACTTATGTGCATTCATGAGATTTAAATGAGTGCATATATAAGAACTTGAAATTTGTATGTACTGAAAAAGAGCAGTTTAAAAAAAAAAAAAAAAAAAAAATACAGAAAACAAAAATGAACTGGTTTAGAAACACATTTTTCCTTAGAATTTATTCCATTTCCCAAATGAAAAAAAAAAAAAAATGTAGACCGTAAAGACTGGAATTTTTTTTTTTTTTTTAAATAAATAACTGGAAAAAATTCAGTGATATACTGTGAATGTTTTATTAAGATACCCTTACATTTCTTCTCTCAGCCTCTTAAAATTATTGACATTCACTCTCACAATTATACTTACTATGCTTTGTCTTCATGGCAATGAAATTTCGTAAGTAATAATTGCTTATCAAATTTTGCTACTATTTTGTTTCTCTTAGAGAAGCGAATGTCAATTGCCCTTCTGTATGTATACATAACTTTTATATTTTGTTCCCAATTCATTAAATATTTTTCAATTTTCTTCCAATTGGAAGAAGAAAGAGGGACAATTTCTTGTTTTCACTTTAAGAAGACTAAAGAAATACATGCTTGAATGATGCAAGCAGTCAGTTTACCAGTTTCCTGCATAAATGTCCTGAAAGTGACTTCAGGTTAGCTAAAAGTATATTTGCAATGGTACAATAAATTTAATAGAATATATACTATTGCAAGGTTACAGTCTTCAAATTTCATTAAGTTATTTAAAATTTACTTTAATCCTCCTTGTTAAATGTTGAATAATTTTGCTCATAAGTCAACTGTTCATGTCAGGTTGAAGTAGCATAATAATAATAGCATGATAAATATCTATTTATCAATATATTATGCAGGTAACTGCTACAACTGTTTGATACATTGGTCAGCTTTCATTCATGGGCTTATCAGGTTTGTGTGAGTGTTTGTTAAAGTTTGCTTTTCATCAAAATCCACTCAATGGACTTGGTTAGTATATGAACTGATATATAGCTAAACAGATTTTAGTTATTAGATTCTAATATTTTGAAACTATCTTTACATATCAACATTGATAACTTTCCTTGTAGAAAAGTTGTTGTGCCTAATAAAAATACATCTTTTTAGATTGTTTAGACAAGTTCAAATGCCACTTAGCTTTCTGGTCTTTCATTACTGATTACATATTAAATTAGTTTTCTGATTAAGTTTTGTGGCATCAGTTTTAACTTTTTTGATTATATTCCAAAAGTTACAAGTTAGATAAAATGACATAATTGGACATTTACTTAAAATTGTTAAATTTAATTCTTTTTGATTTACTTTGCATTTAAATAAGTATCAAATATTTAGATATGTTCCATACTTGGAAAAATTGGAAATATTTACATAAGCTTAGTAAAGCTGGAAATTCAGTTTGTTTCCACCTGATTGTGTTGGGTTAATTTGCACTTATAGAATTGATCTGAAATGATTATTTTTCTAAAAGTTAATATGCAATTTAAATAATAATTTATATAAAACATTAAAATAAGTTTTTTATTATTAAGTACATAAATAGAAATTCTGAATATTAATTTTGTTTGCATACATAAAAAATAAATATTTCGATTTTCAGTTGTTATAGGAAACTCAGGATTAGCAGTTGTGATTTTAGAAAATTTGAAAATTTAGTTACTGCATATGAATAAATATTTATAAAATAAAATAGACATTCTGTAATTAATACAGTCATTCTTGTTTGGGTGCTTACAAATGAAAAATCTTGAATCAACCTCTGATAGGTATTGTGAACATGAATTGCTTATAATGTAATAATTATTTTTATATATATTGGACATAGAAATAAATAAAAATCACTTATGTTATTAAATGATCCGAAATATATTAAAAACTGTTTTAAAAGGTATGGATGCATCAGTATTTTACAAAAATAGCACCAAAGATTTGATAAATTAAAATGAAAATATATATTTAAAATTCTGTATCTTTAAAATTTACCAATAAGGTAGTTTAGTTTACAGTTTGAACCAATAAAAATATTTAAAGACAATTAAAAAAATTCTATTTTCTATTCAGATGTGAAATAAAATTTAATGCTTTGATCATTATATATAAATATATAAGTGTTAATATATGTTTGGTCTATACTCAATAGCAAATTTCTGTTTTGTTTTGGAAATACCATTATTTCTTAGCAAAGTAATTTTAAGTTTAAATCCATTAGGTTGACCAAAAAGTTCTGTTTTTGTTAGTTAAAACTGAACTTTTAATGCTAACTTCAAAAGGTTGCTTTTGATTGTATTATATCAGCTGTTATATTCTCTCAAAATTATGCTGCAACATTTTTTTTTATTTGTCCACATGCATTATCCTGGTCTTTTAAAGACATGTCTTAAGTCTAAGACAACTGTGGCTTCATTTAAGATACCAATTTAGAAACTAAATATTAGGTTGGTGCAAAAATAATGATGTAATAATGTCGTTTTTGACGTATTTTTTAACGTCAAAAAACGACATTATTACGTCATTATTTTTGCACCAACCATATATAAACAAATTGATTTCCTTGAACTGAAAGAAAAATCTACACACCACAAATACCTGCTGTTATACATATGATATTGAGCATCACTGCCATCTGGTGAGCAGTTGTGAAACTACAATGGTAAAGATGAACCAAGTAGTATAATTTTTGTAAAACTGTTCTGTGGTTGGTCTTTCTAGGATTAATGCAAAAAAATTCAATTTTCTGGACACCTTAAGCCTTTCTTTGCCGAGAAAGATTAAAAACTTTTGAGGGGACACAATTATGAAAATACCTGAAAGATGGCAGAAGTTATTATTTTATTTTTCCAAAAATCATAGCTAGAATGTAAATTGAATTTGAAATGTCATTGTCAACAGTCTCATGACTGGGTGTGGTTATAGCATTGCTACACAGCTGTGCACCTTCCATATATCTGGGTCGAAGGTCAGAGAAGTATTCATTCATGCAAAGCATTTCTTGGTCAAATAGACCAAGCCCAACCCATTTCTGTCCATGTTAGACCACAGCCAATGTCCTCCAACTTTGTCATGAGCGCATCATTTGATTTCATCAGGAGAAATCCTCTGTCTTGTCTGTTGTCTTCCAGTGATACTATGTTACCATACTGGATGCATACATACATACATACATACAGGCTTTGTGCAGAACCAATTACACTTTTTGAAGGGCTGAATACAGAGACCTGGTGCACTATATGCCATACGGTCCCCAAACGACCCTCTGCAGGTTTTGAATTCAGAGTTGTCTTTCTCCTTCACTAATTGCCATCCAAGGCTATAGAACACAATCTGTCCTGCTATTTGCCCATAGCTGGAGCTAGATGAAGAGGATTAATACCTTTCCCAAGGGTATTAGCAAGTAAGTGAATGTAATGGATTTGACTGGAATTTGAACTTAGCTCTCTGGTTCCTCAATCCAAGCCGCTATCCACTACTCCACTGTGCCTCCGTGCACACACACTTTCATTAACATAACCTTTCGTATAATTAACTAGTTTCCTGACTCTATTATAGAAAAGCTGAAATTTGATACAGTCACTAAATATTCAAATTCAGTGTGTCTTTGCCTTTTTTTTTCTTCTTTTTTTGTAACATGTAGGGGGGAGTTTTTAGGTTGATTATTATGTCTATACTTTCAATATAAAGAAAAGAATCCTGCAGTTATTTAGGCTAAAGTTAGTTGTGTTATTCTAGAAGACTTCCCAAAATTGTAATTGGTATTATTTTCCTATTTTCTGTTTGTTGAGTACAATGAAACTGATATTATTGATTAAAATGACAGTAATCTTGAACCTTCATACATACAAAAAAAAAACAGGATGGTTTTTCCCTTGACACTGCTATTATTTTAACTACCTTCACTCCTCAACAATCTTTGTTTTTAAAAAGTCATTAGAATTTTAATAAAACCTAAACATAAGAAAGTGAATTTTCTTTCTTCTTGAGAATTCACAACAAAAATAGTAAATACTATTTATTTATTAGATTGTTTATTGGAATGGTTGGCAAAATATAAAATGGAAATGAGGAATTCTCTATAGTTTCTGCTTATATTTCTGAGATGAGGTATTATGTACATTATTTGAACTATTGTCCTTATCTTTTTCGCCATATTTATTACGTTTTGGCTGTTGAATGCTCCGGCCTTCTTCAGGTGGTTGGAATGTCGAACTGAACCCTCAAGGACACATGGCACAGTGGATAAAGGCATTAGTTAGATCCAGTGACAGGACCCAAAGAGTGTGAGTTCAATACCTGGTTAAGGCACTGCAGAACTTTCAGAGGGAAATTAACAAGAGATAACTCATAACTGACATCCATTAAAAACATGGCATGTGGAACTAGTACAGTCTACCCCAGTCAGCGAAATAAAGGGTTCAGGTCGACATTCAAATTCGGCCGAAACGTAATAAATATGGTGACAAAGATAAGGTCAATAGTCCAAATAATGTAAATAATGTTCTCTATAGTTGATTCACATTTTATAATTTAGTAAATGTTTATGAATAAAACATTTTCATATTTATTTCTTTATAAATTGGTAAATGATAAATATTGCATTAGTTTTAATACAATTGTATTAATTTTCAGAATGTTGTAAATAATCTAATAGTGTTTAATATTTAATATTTTTGTTGTAAATTCTCAAGAAAGTAAAAAAAAAAAAAAAGTATAAATTCACTTTCATCAAATGTTTAGATTTTATTCCAATACCAATTATTACTTTTTAAAACAATAAACATTGCAGAGTAAAGGTAATTAAAATAATAGTGACAAGGGAAAAACAATCCTTTTGACACTCTGGTTTTTTGTGGGTGCATAAAAGTCCAAGATTGCCAAAATAACTTTCTCGTGAAACAAACTTCTTTTAAATCCTCCATGAAGAAGTAGCAATAGTATGATAAATGTCAGTTTTAGTACTAAAATATTACTGTTTCTGTTCAGTAATATGTAGAATCATTAACCTTTTTATTTATGTCTTTTAGATCCAATTTTAATTGAAAAATTATCCACACATGCTGCAATTTTCTTTAGTACTAAAATATATGAATATATAAAGATATAGCTTCAGATAGTTTCAAAAAGTAATCTTTTCATTAATTAGTTACACTCGAAGGAACCTGTGCCCAAATTCCATGCTATCTTTTTTATGAATTTGGAGAAGGTTATAAAATTTACAAATGTTAATTTCTCTTAGTTTAATGAGCTATCAGCAATATACATATTTTTCAAGTTCAAAATGTTTGCTGTTCAGAAGAAAGAAATACTAAGAAAATTTTAAACAATAAATTTTTGTTTGATAGTAACTTGAAAGCTTTAACAATATTAGAAAATAGAATAAATTTTATACAACTAATAATTTACAAATAGTTATTTATTGAAGTCAGTCAATGTAATCATATAGATATAGTTATCCAAACTACTAGTGCAATTCACTCAGTAAAAGGCCCAACAGATGCTCAAGCAAGGTAGAGGATTACTAAATGACGATATTGTAAGGATGTATATGGAAGTAGCAAGGGGTGCATATTATGAGGATATATGAGATAGATAATGGTTGACTCATGACTTGATTGTAGCAATCAGGGAAGCAACCTCTCAGGATTCTGTTCAACAATACAACAGTTGTGGGAATAAGGATGAGTCACTTCTGTGTATGTGGTGTCGTGTGTCCTAGTTGGGAAGGTCTGAACTGGTGGGATGAAGGAATATAGTTTGGCCAAACATCTGCCATGTAAAATAGCAATAGAGAGCAAGGCTAGCATTGTTTCATTTGTGGGAGAGAGGATGTAGGATGGAGAACAATTCATCACCCACAAGGCTGTGCAGACACTTTTGAACTTGGTCATGGGTGGAAAGTGAAGATTGGCTCACTCCGACCCAGATGTGGCAGCAATACTCCATTTTTGGTCTGATCTAGCTCTTGTAAAGAGATTGCATGACAGGAGGAGTCAGGTGCTTTCTGGAGTGGTTCAAGGAGCCAACCATTTGTCCAGTATCTTCTTGAGCTTGAATTCCAATAGATTGTTCCATGCAAGGAACTTCATTGAGAGTACAACTGTTCATCATGATTGGAGAGGGTCTGCACTGTGATGATGGAAAGTTGTCAGCTTGGTTTTGGAGGTATTGAATATTACAAGCCACTTCCTCCCCAATTGAGCTTTGCAAGCAAGAACAGAGGAGATAGCAGCTCCCAAGTACTAATCATCTAGAATTTTGGTAGTGCTCCCATGAACTATGGTATTATCTGCACATATATTTACTAGCAAAAATCCTGATCTTTGACTAGGATTTCTCATATTCCTATAATATTAAGCCCAAACCCCAGGGGTCCCCGCAGGCATTACCTCTCCTTCAGGAGGGAACTGAGTTTATTGCCTGGCACCTGAGGCATCCCCAAAAGGGGAAGTGCTAAGGGGGCTTGAAAATTTTTCCATGGTATTGCTGTTAAACCCACTCTCGTGTCACATCCATTTTCAACATGGGTGCGCTAATGGATATCTATATTTACTAGTGATCTGTGAATGCTCTTAGGCAGATTTGTTAAAATATATGGCAGAAAAGGGTTAGGACCAAAGAGAGCCTTGGGGTCACATGCATTGATCTTGTGAGTATCAAGAGGACTGGCTATTAATGGCGACTTTCATGAACCTACCCGATAGGAAGGATTTAATAATCTAGAAGATTCTTCCAGAAATGCCAAAGGTGAGGAGTGTGTAGCAGTCCCCTATGTCACATCTTGTCAAAAACCTTAGATAACCAAAGCAATTGCTCTCATCATAGATTTATTATAAAGCCTTTTATTTCAGTTAAGTTTAATAATGAAAACTCAAAAATTATTTGTAAAAATTATATTCTAAACATGAACACAATAAACATGATAATTAAGAGTTTCTGTTCTTTATTGAAAATAAATTTAAAAAATATCATATGAAGTCAACATTTTTGAGAGTATTTTGCGTTTGCTCTCCCCACATGAAAGTTAAAACTCTAAAAGTGACAAATTATTAATGTTGATTTTTCTTTTCTGTTTATAGTTTGGAATATATATATATATATATCCAAGCTGATGACTATTTCCTATCTGATTAAATAATAATAATAATCAAATTACCAATAAATCTCTAGTTAAATGGAAACCATGTCTCTTGAGATGTGATTTATCATAATTTTATAGTGTCTATAATGGCTGATAATTTTATGAATTACATCAACATTTCTCTCAAAAGTAATGATAGATGTATATCATAGCTATCATGATTTTTTTTAGTAATTGTAAGATTGTTTTTTCCAAAATTTTAATTAATGATAAGTGCCTTGAAAATCAGCATTTCAAGCTTGGTACTTAGCCAGGTTTGAATACCATCTATAGGAGCCAGATGTAAGCCTGCTAGTATCTTAGTTTACAAACTAATTTGGTGTCTTTAAATACTAATTCATAAATGCAAGTAAGATTTACTATTATACAAATACAGTGTAACCCGGATATAAGAGAGTTGTCGGGACCAGAGAAGAAGTCTCTTATATCTGGGTTTGGTCTATTTTGTTTAGGTAAGTATGGCTCTAATTTGGGACCAGAGAAAATCTCTCTTATATCCGGGTTACACTGTACATATTTAGTATTTCAAAATATAGTAATATACAATTTTTATATGACTGTTTTTGGTAACTCATAATTTTCAAAGGGGAATTCTCTGAGGATTTGGTTGAATTGGTTTTCTACTCATGTCTTTCATTTAGAAGTTGTTTGTATTATCCTGTTTTCATTATCGTACAGATTCATTTAATCTTTTTTTAACTTTGGTACAAAATTAAGTCAATAGTTTAACAAAATTTTCAAGGAGAGCCTGGTATATTTTACATATTTTCAAAGAATTCAGTTTTTTAGATTAATGGATACAATTTAAAGTGTTGAATAATTTTTATTTGAATCTTTTTCTGAATTCTTTTTTTTTTTCTTTGTTAGCATGATATAATTAAAAACATAAGAGACATCACAATTAGAAAGAAATAAAAAAATTTCTGGCAAAAAGATGTGGATTTTAGTCTGGAAACTGCTAGCATTTTATATAATTTGTGTACATATTTCTAAATTTATCTTTTCATACAGTATACACTAAGTCACATTCCATGAGAGAAATTTAAAAAATGCTTAAAAGTGCTTGTTAATTTAGATCAAACATTTTCTGAAATGATTCACAAATGTTGGTTCAGGAATAGAATTAAGGATATTGATAAGGGGTAAATATATAAATTCAATCTTAAGTTTTTATTTTTTCACATTTGTGTCTGAGGTACACTTATGGCTTCAAGGTAATTTGTGTTTAGAAGACATTTCTACCCCCTTTTTTTTTTATCCCTTGTAGGTTTTATTGGATAGCTGCTAATTGTATTTATAGAATTTACACATTTGGTAATTTTGAGTAATCATGATAGTGGCTTTGGGATGAGGAGGTGTAAGTAGATGGAAGTCATTGATTGAAAAAAAAAAAATGGAAAACAAAATATCATTCTTTAGGGGTTTTGTCATTTACTGCCAATTGCAAATATGATCTGAAATTATAAAATATAGGTATCTCTTTGTGTATAACTTAAAGATGACAGCTTATAGATCATGCATATTCATTTTAATGATTATTAAACTTATTAGCAAGAAAGGAAAACTGTTCTTTATTCTTTTTAATATAATTATAAATACTTGTTTATGCTATAACACATAAATAGTCCACATACATATATTTGTGCTTACATCACAATAAAACACCAGTTCCCATATAATCACTGAAGTTAAGCAATGTTGAACTTGGTCACTACCTAGATGGATGACCGCTTGGGAATAACAGGTGTGTAAGCTTGGATGTGTGGGTGGTGTAATTGGTAATGGCTTGGAATTATTAATTGGAGAGCCAAGTTTCAATTCTATTTGTATTCCTTATATTCACTTGTGTACAAATACCCTTGGCAAAGGTATGAATTCACCTCTTATCTCTCCAGCTATGGGTTAATTACTAAGGCTTGTATGATTAAACCATTATTATCTTCCCCCCCAAAATTCTTAGAATCTAAAAATTTTTTCTGGCTTCAAATAACCTGCAAAGGGTTAAGACATAGAAAATGAATCAATCAATATACATATGATTTTGTGCGTGTTTTATATATATATATATATATATATATATATATATATATATATATATTATAATGTAATTTCACTATCATCCCCTATAGTAATTTAAAAAAATAATCTTCTGACCCACTTATACATTATACCTTAAGTACATTAGATTAGTAGAAACACAAACAGAAAATGAGTCCTCATAATTTTGATACATTTAAAAGATGGAGAAACAAGCCTTGTACACTCCACCCATATATATATATATATATATTATGATCTTTATAAAACTTTTGCAGTCTAGTTTTTATATGAAAGTGAATATAAAAATAGAAAAGTTATTGCTCTTCAATTGTATTTTTAATCTTTATAGCATAGTTTCAAAATCATTTGATCTTTTGTTATCTGTTATTAGTGAGGCTAACCAATAATGAAAATCTTATACTGATAAAAACAATTTATATCCTCACACATCTGCTTGTTAATTTTCATGGAGATAATGTAATGCAGATACACAGAAATAAAAGCTATAATTGTTCTTTTAAGATGAGAAAAGTTTTAATAAAATATTAAAATAAAATTTCAAATGATATGCTAAGGGGTTGTTTCTCTTAAAAATATTTTTGCTCTCCTTTGAAATTCATGTTCAGGAAAATATATAAAAATAATTTCTCCTTTTTCTATTTTGGGATGGTTAAATTATGCCAGTTATCTCCCTTGTGTTGACATAACTGGAAATGTTTCAAAATTTTATAGATTTTTAAGGCGAGCTTTATTAAAAAAAATATATGGGTCTATATGAAAGGAATATTTTTAACTAACGAAAGTGAGATTATTGATTTTTTTTAGCAAATAGTGTCAATAGCATCTCTATTTAGCTCTTTTATGAGAAATAATTTTTTCAGTAAAAACAAAACCTACCATAAAAATTAATTTCTTTACAAAAGGTAAAAAAGCAAATAAAAAATATCCATAAATTTATGCTAGCTTTATTATATCCTCATTGCTTGGCTTTTACAGCTTCTGATATAATGAAAAAATGATTATAAAAATAATTTAGATTTGCCTAAATAAAAAGGGATCATACTTATCTATCATATATATATATATATATATATATATATATATATAATAAAGAACAATATAAAATAAATAATGCCTGCTAAATACACACATGTGCAAATATACATTGTCATCTGAATCCTACGTAGACAAACTAGAATTATGATACATTTAGATAAATAAAGCAATATTTATGTTTTTAAGTTAGGCTTGAAATCCGTTCTTTTTTTTTTTTTTTTTGTAGCTTCAAAAGGATGCATCATCTCTCGAGTTTAGATTGCTATAACTTACACTATTGCTGCTTCACAAGTCAAATGCATATGAGGCCTGCTTAACTACTGAAAATCAAACAACACAAAAATAAAAAAAGTATAATTTCTTTCTCCATATCTCAATAAAATAATAAAAGTGAAACATCTTAGATTGATAAACATTTCCTATTTGTCCTTTATCCTATCATTTGGCTGAATCTATATTTGATACTAATTCATCTATATATGTTTTTATATATATATATATATATATATATATATATTTCTCAGATGGAGTATCTGTAGAAGAGACAAAATGAATAAAAATGACAAGGAAAAACTATGCTTAGCTGACACATTTTGTCATCTGACAGACTATCAAGGCAAATGTAATTTTATTTTGCAACAAAAGGAAAATTTTAGTTACTCAAAATTTTAAAATTAATTTCACTTAACCTGATGAATATTTATGGGTGTCTTAATTTGAAGATTTTGACTAACTAACATTTTGTTTTTGTTCGTAGATACTTGTTGCAAAATAATATTATATTTGCCTTGATAAAGTCTGTCAGATGAAACGTGTCAGCTCACTATATTTTTTCCTCTTGTCTTTTTTATTCATATATATATATATATATATATATATATATATATATATATATATTATACACACCCATAAGAGTTTCTGTATCATCATTTTAAATATTGATGCTAATATTTTTTTAAATCAAAAAATTTAATTTTAATTTACAAATCTAAAAGATGCACAAGACACAAGTTCCAATTAGTTTATACACATTCATACACTAATATCCATCTATGTAGGAAATTTAGTAACCATATTTTTGTAATGTATGATGCAGTTTAAATTTGTTTTATTGATTTTTATACTTTCTCTTTATATTTATCAGAGATTGGTTTTTAACTTTTTGGGTTGAAAGGTTATTGGAAATAAACGTTTCTAAACGTTTCTCTGCCTGACATGTTAGAAAATAAATTTCTTATTCTGTACTAAATGTTTATGTAGACACTGTTATTTTTGGATATTTTATTTTCTTGATCAATTTAAAAAAAAAAAAAAAAATTTTCATTACACTTCAGTAGTCATTATTTGAAAGTTTTGAGTTTAATATTCTTTGAAGAATAATTAACATAAATGCTTAGCAATAATCTGGCAGCTTATTAGTTTGAGGCAAGCAAATATTCCATTAATCTATATCACTGTTTCTCAACCTTTTTTACTTTGGGACACATTTGTAGAATGACTAAAACTCTGGGTGTGCACTTTACATTTTAATAAGGAAAAATTAGTCATGAAATTTGAAAATAATAATAAAGAATTCTTATGACATAAGCATTTCTTTTTAAGACATTACATTGTATATTTAAGTGGGCTTGTGTGAAAAGTGTACTTGATGTGTTTTGGTAACTTTTTGAATGATCGGCCTTATATGTTAAGCCTTGAGGAAAGCAAGCGTGAAAGGTTTATCAACTCCGTATGGAATTTAACATCCAGTTTAAAATATGAAATGAAAGATTTAAACATAGAAGCTGTGTATTTAGTGTTTCTAGCTTTTTTTTATAAATAAAGAATTTTAAATATAAAAATATTTCATGGATTGCTCTTCTGTTAACCTGAGGCACACATGGCTATCTTTCAGGGCACATTAGTGTGCACCAGCTGAGAAACATTGATCTGTGGTTTTAGTCTTTGAAAATTTTAATTGATTTTAATCTTTTTGGTTGTTTATTCAAGACTTGTTATTTTTGGTCTTAATTTTATTTACTTTATGTAATTGTTAAACATTTAAAAAGAAATAATGTTGTACCTTGGTTTGGACACATTAAAAGGCATGACAGCCTGTGCGAGGCCATCATGCAAGGCGCTGTTGAAGGTGGACATAGGAGAGGACACCAACGCAATAACTGGTTGGACAATGTCAAACAATGGAAAGGTATGACTATACCAAAATTGCTGTTGGCTGTCATGGATAGACCATTGTGGAGGAGATTTAGTGTGGTTTCTGTATTTGGATCCCCCTACAATTACAAAATTCAAGGCTATAATGATGATAAATGCAGAGCAATAATTACATATTTTAAATCAGTTATACATTTAAAATCATATTTTAAAGTTTTTCACTGTTATAAGCATTTTTTTTTTACATATAGTTATAGTGTTAATATAAGCACATCCAGATTCATTTTTATATAATACTTATGTAGTAAGATTCTTGAATATTGAATAAGAGCAACACCTCATATTTTTCTCATCCTTGTATTATTAAGCCCCACTTATTTATAATAACTACTATTTGAAAACAGTAGTCATTAGTAATCAAATATTGGGACTACTTTCTCTTTCGTCTTTTTAATATACTATTTATTAGCTTATACAGTATCCATACATGACTTATTTCTGTTCTACAAATTTTAAACAAAAATGTTCTATTTCCCAGTAATCAGTATTTTCTTTTAGAAATCTCATTTACTCAGGTAATATATTGTTAGACTCTTATTCAAGCATTTGGTTATGTTATCTTATTTTTAGTACATTTTTAACAACCTGTAGGACCTGCTATGAAATATTTATTTTTAGTTTGAAGTATAATTTTAATCTGATATAACTAGTTTAAAGCCAAAGCTTTGTTTTTTATCAATTTTCTTTGCGTATAAAAATCAGGCTATATAAAATAATTATAGTGTTTTAATTTTTTTTGTTTTGTTGGTAATGCAGATTTTAAAAGCAATCAGAATTATAAACTAGGTTTGATTTTTTTTTTTTTTTTTTTTTTTTTTTTTTTTTTTTGGTAACAAACCTCAGCTCATTAGAGATGAGACTTTGGTAATTAGCTCTAGGTTCAAGTGTCAGTGACTCAGTCATTCAAATGTAATGTTGGATTTTTCAGGTTGTAATTACTGACTCTAGCCATTGTCCTTGACCTGCAAGTGCCCCTGGTTGAATTCTCTCTAGTTGGTTATCTTTCCTGAACATTCTGATGATACTTCCAATTAATATGAAAATCAATACTTTATGAAAGAAACTGTTTACTAAAAAGTCTATATCTGACAGATTTTGCATGCATTTATATAAGCTGGTTTTGCTACTAGGTTTGTTTGTTGTTTTTTTTTTTTTTTTTTTTTTTTTTTTTTTTTTTAGATCAAGAAATTTTGTATTCTAATTTAAGTCATATTTATGCTTATTTTTTTCTTTTTAGTTTAAATGTATCCACTGAGCTCTTGATTGAGTTGGTTAAGTAAGCCTAAAAATTGCTGTACTAGTCAAAAAATAATTTTTAAACATGTCATAAATTCATGTTTACTAATTTACCTATGAACTACATCTGGCAGCAAGGCCTCTGATCGAGAGATTGGAGCTTTTGAGGAGCATGGAACCACCTCTTAACTGCTGTTGTTCCCAGGTATACTTTGAACCAGGGTGGTAGCACCTGTTAGGATCCCAGCCATGGGTAAATATTGAAACCCAAACAAAAATTAACAGTACATTTTTATGATAAATTGAGTAACAATACATTTTTAGAACAAGATGGCAATGAAACCTTAAAAAATAATAAAAATATGCTTTTATAGTAAAATTACCAACTATACATTTTATGATTTACAAACTATATATCTAAAAAAAACATACCTTTACTTTAAAAGGATAAAATCATGAACAGAATATCTGTAGTTGAAAGCATAAAATTACATAAAAAAAACATTTACATTTCATCATTGAATAACCCATAGAGGTTGATATGCCACTAAAAAAAAACAACTAAACCAAATTTACCTATGCCATAAAAAATACTAAATATTTGCATTTTTCTTTTTATATATATGAGTATAATGCAATTACAAAATCCTTATCCTTTTGTCTATGAGCTAAAAATAATCTAGAAACTAAAACATGAATTATGGTGTTTTCTTGGTCAAGAATGGTAAGACATTAATAACAATGGTGTCTTCATATTTTACCATTTTGTAGGGATGTTTTTGCCACACCTAATATTTCTATATTGTCATCAAAATCCAATGTATAGAGATATGCATATTTCACTCATCTCTATGTAATGGATTTTTCTAGTAATATAGAAACACATCTAGTTACACATATTGCATTTTATATATGTGGATTCCTTTTCTGTAAGCTACATAAAAACTTATTAAAATTTAGTTGTACTCTAAAGTTGGTTTCAATATTTTAATTACAAGAATCATGTTAAACAGAACTGTATTTGCCAAGCTTTAATGATATGCAAAGTTTACTGGTAAATGCAACCTAGGATTATTATATAAAATTGTTTCATTTATTTCTTGATTCTAAGTTAAGCTAGTAGTTCAACTTTTCATACACAATTATTCTACTTGCTTGCATTTCTAACTGTTATACTTTTCCTCATAGGGTCAGGATATAGTATCTGTGCCTGATCCTCAGCCCTTCTGAGAAGAAAGCAGTTAAGCTTTCTGACCAAGAAATCTGCATGATATTATATGGGAATAAATTGGGGGGGGGGAAAGCAAAGAAGACAAAGGGGAAGAAGAGGGTATGAAGGCAGAAAGAACAAAGGTAAGAAAGCTAGAGAAAAATGAAAAGAAAACCAGGTGAAAAAGAAAGACTATGTATACATACAAGGAGGTTCTGAAAAGTTCTTGATCCACTTCCAAAAATCAGTATTCTGATGTTTGCTCATTAGCATACAAATTTAGGGATGTGTACTGTGTTGAGAACTTATCAGTATCTCCTAGTTTTTAAGAGATGGGGAAGGGATAGAAACAAAAGAGAAGCATGGGGACACTGTTTTACTGGTTGGATGCATATAAAAAAAAGAATGAACAAAAGATTGAAAAGCAGGTAGTGATGGAAAAGCATAAAAATTGCAATGTATTAAAGTTGTTCATGAAAATATAGAGTAAATGTGAAGTAAAAGAGATAATGCAGTAAAAAGAAATCTTTATGCATTTCTTATTCACATATGAAACTAATCAATGTTTCTATAATATATAGAGATAAAAAACCCAAGACAAGCAATGAAGATTGAAAGAATAACAGAAAGAATGAACAGGTGAGAGATGTACAGGGGCATGAGGTAATGGATAATCTTTGTTGTGGAAATTATACAGGTCCATCTAGTACAATTAATAAAAGGGTAAAACATTATTTAATTGGTTTAACCCTTTAGCATTCAACCCACCTGCCCATAAATATCACCTCTCTATGTTCAAACTGCCGTAAAACACCCAATGTATACTCTGCCATAATATATGATGACATTATCGCAAATAATGCAGGAAGTCAGACAATGAGACTTTGAGAGCTGATATTTGGAGGGCAAGTTTAAGCATGTTGAATGCTAAAGGGTTAATGTCTACAATATACAATTATTTCATCCAGGCCTTTTATTACATGAATGTGTATGGTAAGTAAAAATAATTTCAAAGTGCCTTTCATTACCAACAATGGGTAAGTTAAAAGAAAAGTGTATTGGATCATGAGCTAAAGAAATTAATATGTATATTGTTTAACATTTAAGATAGTGGTGAATAACTAACATATCTTTTTTTATTTTTCCTCAAGAATTTAGGTTTATAAACATTAGCTTAACTTTCTCTCTGTTTGCTAATATGAAACATAGTCAAAAAGATAAGTATGGTGCCAAGAAAGGGACATTAGCATGGAAGCATATCAGTGAAACCAGAATTTAATCTTTGATCATATTATTTTTTTTTTTTTTTTTTTTTTTTGACTCTTTAGCAATTTCATGAGTTACGGCATCCACATACTATATGTGAATGTTGAGATATTATATTTTAAGGACATGATGAAACTTATAAAATAAGTTTTTATATTAAAAACCTACTTGGTGTTTTCTTGATTCGTTGTAAAGTGCCATCTCTTGATGAGCAGCAACAGAATGAAAAGAAAATATCATTTCTTCTCTTCACCTCACCAAACATGAGGAAAGCAAGTAGATACCTATAAAGCTATTGTAATTGTACAATTGAAAATAGAGATGGCTTGCTTGACAATAAGCATATTTTTATTTAACTGCAATTGCATACAATTGTCAAACTAAAGTTGCATATGACACTCTGCTTGGAAATTATATTAAAATAAAACTCAAAAGGTTCTAAAGTTTGCTGCAATGTGCCATCTTGTAAAATCTACAATAACCAAGTTGAATAAATTATATGTAATCTGGCATGATTAAAAACAATTCCACTTCTTACAAAATAATGAAATCTATGCAGCTTTTGTTTCTTGGTTAGTAAATAAGATATGGATTAAAATAATTATTGTGATAGGAAGAACATTTTTTTTTCTTAATAAGGTTTTTCTTTATGACAACTTTGATAATAAATTTAACTTATCAGCACTTGGGATGATAAAAACCTGAAACCTTATCAGATGGTTTATTTGTAAAGTCCATCTACTACTGTTAGATAACTGTTACTTATTGCCTTCAATATTTAGAGTTTGATATTACCATGCAAGTAGATTTCTTGTGTCCCCACCTCCCACATACAGGGATTAAGACATTAAAAAAATATTAAATTTGTCTCTTGAGCTGCACTACTGAGTGGATTTACTAATCTGTCAACCTTCATCATCAGCTAGAACTTGTGGCTACAGAGTTTTCAGGCTATATCTGGTAACCCCCTCCCCCTCATACAGCTATTACCACTTTGTGACATTAAGATGTGAATGATTAATTTTGAGACATCTTTGCTCAACATTTATCGCAGCAACATTATATTTCATAGATGTTAGTAATTAGGAAAAGCCTATAACAACAAACCAGAAAATGAAGATATCTATCTTCTTACTACAATTAGAATAATTCAAATATAAATCTGACTCCCACAGGTTTGTGCTGCATCCACCATTCCCTTTATTATATGCAAAATCCATCAGTAGATATGCATAAGCAAATGTTAATTTATATTTGGATTATTTAGTATTATCTAATTAAAAATATAAATAAATCTCCTAATGATAGCTAATTTTGATTTTATCATATCCATAATTACTTAAAAAAATGGAGATATATATATCTGCACATACATACACACACAATTGCTCAACTGAAATGTAATTCAGATTATCATTGATTTTGTTGAATACAGTGCTCAATGTCCTGAGGATAGAGCTACATAGGGTGTAATACATTAAGAAATGGACAAAGTCCGACAATTTATTTATTAAAGACATTTTTATGTTTAACATTCTTTTTATAGATTTAAGTATTTATTATAAACAGAGCATTTACTTAAATACTTGTATCTATAAAAAGAACGTTAAACATAAAAATGTCTTTAATAAATAGGGTGTAATGTTAGACTTTTTTTTTTTTTTTTTTTAGATATAAAATGTGAAAAGCATATAACTAAAAGGTTCAATGCAATTGAACACAAAATATAAAGGAAGAGGGTGGTAGTAAGTGCCACTCACAGGCATATATATTAGTGGGATAATGGGACTGACTTCATTTTAAGCATCTAACAATCAGTTTTATCAAAGCACAGACAGATTATATCATGTGTTTGATCACTGTGAGACTTAATGATGCATAAGCTTGTCACATTTTAATAAGATTAAAAAATAACATATAATGTTAAGTAATATAAAGAAACTTTTCCATTGATTATAATTGCACTATATTTTTTTTTGTTTAACAAAATAAGTACGTTTAAAATCTAGTAGAGAAAGTTTTATATTTGGATTAGAGTTCTGATAAGTTCAACTTTTAAAATTTTACAATGTTTTACTGAAAATCTATGCTTTAAATATATATATATATATATATATATATATATATATACACATGCACGCACAGATAATCTAAGAAGAAATTACCTTTTTTATATTTCCTGAAATGTTCCCTTCTACACAGAAAATACCTCACATATGTAAATAATATAGCATAAGTGAGCAATGGTTTTAGTAATTTCCTACTTGATATTGCAGAGATTATCTTTGAAATAATTAAACTAATTAGTATCATGATGATTTATTTTTTATTTATTTTTTATTTTAAGAAGACACACCTTCACTATTCCTGCTCTTTTCCAGGCATGAAACTGGATCTTCTTTAAGAACAGGTGAAGTATTTGCTTACAACACAGATTTCTCATTTAGTCAATATTTTAAGTCAAAGCACACTATGACTTTGCAGGAATCAGCTTCAATCTAGATTTAACCTTTTCAATTTGATATGAACTTCCCAAGAAAATATATATTAATAATATCACATATTGGCTGATGATGATAATTTTAGGACATTTATGTCCCACTCTTAAAAGAAAATTATGCTTAAAAACACATTGAATTAAAAAATTACTCTCTCTCTTTTTTTTTTTTTTTTTTTTTTTTTTTTTTGAAAACATCAAAACAAAGAAAAAATTACTTTAAAAGATTTTTATACAAAAGATAGATAAAGATTTATTTACTAAGGAACTTGTATCTCAAAAATGAAAAAAATAAATTAACCAATGATTTATTTTATTTGTTTGGTAATAAGTAAAAACAGGAATATTCTAATTATTTTTTAATATAGTAATTGAAACTTTCTTTAGATGGATTCTATGCAATATGTATTGGTGATTATTAAATCCTTTAACAGTTTAGAAAGTATTGTTTTCACAGTTTACAGGAAATATTTAACTGTTTGATCTGAATTTTTTTTTTCATATCTACCTGATCCAGTGACTTGCAAATGTACCTTTATCTTGCAATATTAGACTAACTAATTTTTTAATAAAGCTATATTTTTGGAGCTCAGTAAAGATTAAATTCTGTTAATAACTTAGACATCTTGTTTGTTACTCACTGCACTATGGTTAGTGACCCAACTAATTGGCTAAGAATTTTATTTCAAACTTACTATAGATATACAAAAATGTATTAAGCAGAGATATATTAGGTTTAAAAGAAAGTCCTGTTTGTTGAGAAATTACTGATAAATGATAAACTCAATCAAGGTATTTTTTCTTTGAATTTTTATGACATAATCCCATTGAGGAGGAATGCAAGTCTTTGGAATTTGAGGCAAAAATATCTCTCTAACTGCTATAGCTTCCTATACTCCAATATATGAAGTAGAGATCTCAAATGATGGCAATCCAATGGAACAAAATAAGGTAGATGTAAAACTTTTATATTGAGAGACTTTTCTTCCTGCATATATTTAAGAAACATGTGATCTTGTAAGAGTAACACATTTTTCTGATTGGTAAGTGAAACTTGCTTTTTCAACAGACTGGTGTGATGCTTCCAGTTGATGCGAACATCTGTCAGAATTGACTGCTTCATTATAATTCAATGGCTCTTCATCCTACCAAACACAGAATATAATCATGGTTAAATATTTTCTTTTGGTACAAGCACAGGATTTTCATTGGCTCATAAGTATTGTTCCTTTACATCACTGTTAAAGATTATCTCCAGAAATGGTCTGATATTATGTCTTGTCCTTAATCATAAATAAATGTTGACTGTTTGATCAAGGTGAGAATTGATCATGTGGAACCCATTGACCAAATTTTGATAGTTTGCAAAGTTCATGGAGATTGATTATAATTATTGTAGGAGTTGTATTGAATTATTTTTTCCATTCATCATACACTCAGGTAAGGTCTTAGTTCAGTTGTGGTTAGGAGAGATTATCAATTAAAACTGATTGTCCTGAATTAGGAGAATCATTGAGAGTAAAATCTACCAACCAACACTAAGTAAAACATCACTGGCATTTCATGACACTTAAGACTTTATATTTGTATAGACATTGCAAATATTGATTGCCATTTCTGAAGCTGATGAATCCTTTTTGACTTTGGAAAATATGAAGTCTCTCAACCGAATCTCATCTACACTCATTTCTGTGGGTCACATCAATTCAAAAATTATTCAACTTGGCATTAAATATTCATGAAAGGAAAGAGTTCAGAACATTAAGTTATAGACATATCTATGGCTATTACAATCAATTATTAAAACAGTACAGGACTTTCTTTGTAATCTTATAGAAGACTTGAGATCAATTCCAGAAATTTGACTTTACTAAGTATTTTACTTAATAAGGTAGTGTCCCTTTTATCATAAAACTCATAAGCCATTTTTTTCTTGCATCTGGCAATATTAGAATTTTATCTTCCCATATGATCACCAAAGGTAAGCAACATCAAACCTGGTCAGTACCTAGATGAGTAACTGCTTGGGAATACTAAGTGCTGTAAGCTTGGATGTGCAGGTGGTATAGTAGATTATGGCTAAGAATTTTTCATTGGAGAGTTGAGTTCCAATTCCAATTAGATTCATTATATGCACTTACACACAAATACCCTTGGGGAAAGTTATGAATCCACCTCCAGCTATGAGTTAATTAGTAAGACTTGTATCACTAAATCAGTATTATCTCAAAAAGAAAATTCTTACAATCTAACAATATTTTCTGGCTTTAAATAACCTGCAAATGGTTGATAAGCCATAAAAAAACAAATCAATCTAAATAAAAAATGAGAATTTTATTTAAAATCTTTTGTACAATTCCTATTAGAATAATTCATAGAACTGATTGTCAAAGATTTGTATAGTTTAGGCAAAAGTTAATGAAAAGAATCCATTTGTAGATAATGTTCAAATATTGCCTGAAGGCTGCTAGAGAATGAATTGGCATAAATTTTATGTTCAAAACAAGAATGCTAGTTTGAATATTATTTAGCTTAGAACTTCTAAGAATCACAACCCATGTTAAATAATAATGTATAAAATTTATTTGACATTAAAAAAAAAAAATAATTGACCAAGCAGTATTGGTACTACCAGGTTATGAAATATTGTTGATACATTTTACAACAAATATAAGACTAATTTTTTTATAATTAACATTGACTTTTTATCCAAGACACTCTTTACCTGCTCATGTCCGTTTTTAAAATTTAAAAAACAGTTTCTAATCTTAAGACTTATTCTTTGGCAAGCATCCATAAAATAGGTTAGTAATTAATGTCTTGATCAGAGATTTCCAAACATTTTACACTGGGGACATTTATAAAAACAAAAAAAATGAAAATTTTTACAACACATCATTTTAGTTGTGTTAGTCGAGCTATTAGGTTGGTGCAAAAATAGTGTTGTTTTCTCACATATGTTACTATGTGAGAAAAAGACATTATTTTTGCACCAACCTAATAAATACACAATTCACAATGTATATAATAATAATTCAATGTAAAATTTAAATAAAAATTAAATAAGTAATTCATTTTGTTAAAGTACCATGATACCTGGTTTAGATATTTCAAACTTTAAAATCTTGATTAAAAAGATATTTGCTTAAGTTTTACTCACTTTTATAATAATTCAGCAATCTTTAAGTTTCGTGCTTGCAAAAAAACAGTGTGTCAAAAGGACAGTCCTGGACACTGATTATTTTGTATTCCCTTCATCCCTTCAGTAATGTTTATTTACAAGATAATAAAAATATGTGAGCCAAGTACAATGTGATGTTATTTATCTTTTATAAAGATTTATTATTCGCCATTTTATAAAGAAATAAATTTGAATAAAATCTTTTTATTAAAAAATTTTTATAAAAAATTACAAAATTATCACATTTATGTAAACCAGCATCAATGCAATATTTATTATTTACCATTTTATAAATAACTATAAAACAAGAAAATTTAAATAAATATTTGACAAAAACATAAATTACAAGAAGTGCTCTCAACCTATTTTAGTGAATTTATGTGGTGAGAGAAAATGAAAAAAATGCCAGGAAAATGTATCTTTTTTTTAAATTTATTTCTTTACTCGTTTATTTAAATTTTCATGCCTGACAGACAAATTTTATAAATTTATGAATAAAAATATTTATTTTTATAATTATTTCTTTATAAGTTGATAATAAACATTGCATTGTATTAGTTGCTCTGCATTTTTAGAATGTTGGAAATATAAAAATGTTATGAATAAACAATCTCATAAATAAATACATTTTAATATTTTTGCTGTAAATTCTTAAAGAACAAAGAAAATGTATAAATTCATTTTCATATGTTTGGGTTTTAAAATTCTAATCAACACTTTTTGAAACAACAAACACTGTCAATGGAGGTAAGGTAGTTAAAATAATAGTGGTGTCAAGGGAAAAACTATCTTTTTTGACATATCGCTTTTATATTGGTCACAGAAATTAAAAATTGCTGATAATTCTATATTTGTCAATGTTAATTTTAAAAACTTGGGATTGTTTGATAGAACCATCAAAATTGAGATACAAAACACTGCCTTTTTTTTTTTTTTAGTCTTAACTCTTGAATTATTCTTGGATATTTATTACTTAAACAACATTTAAAATAAATTTTAATAAGAAATTGCCTTAAATATGCCACACCAGATGTGTAACATTTAATACAGTGTAATCCGGATATAAGAGAAATTTTCTCTGGTCCTAAATTAGAGCCATACTTACCTAAACAAAATAGACCAAACCCGGATATAAGATACTTCTTCTCCGGTCCCGACAACTCTCTCATATATCCGGGTTACACTGTACCTAACTTTGTTTTGCAAAATTTAGTATGAATTTCTATTAAAATGAATTAAAGTGAAGTTGAAATAGCTGATCATAAATTTAGTTTCTTTTTACTATAATGAGGATTAGTAAATATACTGCACTACAGTCATGTGTCTCATTTTCTCATATAGTATCCTTTGTTTGGAAAGGATGCATTTTGCAGAAACTGGATAGTTGATGCATATAAATATATAACACAAACATTACAATATTTCTGGGGTTTTTTTTTTGTTTGTTTTTCTTTTTGGTGTTCTTTCTACTTTGTAGAACATAATACCTCATTCATCAAACAATTTCTAGATATTTGACTTTTCCTAATTTAAAAAAAGAAATCATTATGTGTACTGATTTTTACTCTTTACCAACTTAGAGTAAGTTGGCAAAATTTAAACATCTATTTAGGGTCAAAATATGCATCACTAAGAAGCCAATTTTTTTAATAATAAAAATTTATTTATAAATTATATAAATGGGCTCACATATAGACAAAATCAATATCTATTTCTCTGGTGTGTTTAAAATATTAAGTTTATTACCAAAATTTAATTATTTTTTTTCCTCATATTTTGATTAGCAATCACTTTAATATTTTCAAAACTTTTTTTTACAGATGCATTGTTTAGGAACTGTTCTTTTAAATTTAAAGACAAAATTATTCTAAGTTCTAAATAATTTCTAAATTATTTTAAAGTTTTCATTTAATTTTTACTTAACAAATATTTTTCTTTAGTAGATTATATTCAGTATTATATTCAAATGTAATATTTTCTTGGGATGAAATAGATAAATGAAGGCTTGCCTTAATTATTTAAAGGTTTTTATATTTTCAATACTATTAATAGATTAAAATATATATGTAAAAATATGTCAATTGTGATAGTTATAGCAATACTGGGAAAATTATCAGCCAGAATGCATTGCATTATCTATCCTGTTAATCTGAAGTTGTAGCCTTTCAAAACACATTTTATTTATAAATTTTATTATAAATAAAAATATTATAGGGGTTATAATATACAGTATTGAAAATATTTTTGCAGGGGTAAAAAAATTTATTAGAACAATAAAAACAAACACATTAAAATGCATTTCATAACAAAAAAGATGGGTAAGAATATATATGATAAAATGGTCATACTGAAATATAATAATGATTAAAATACAGATAAATTGGTTTATGGATCCTCTCTCGGAAAAAAAAATTTGACATTAAAAACTAATTACCTTTAAGCCTACTAACCACTCCTGCTTACAGACAGATGCCTGGTAGGACTTAATATACACTGAATCCTAAACTTAGTAATTGCTATTGGCCCTACTCAGTATTGAGTATTTTTGATATGGTGCAGATTGAAGGTAATATATAATAATATAACTTAGAACATTTAATTTATCCACTTAAAAATACTGTGTTTAATGATAGACTGTTTTATAATTTTTCTTATAAAATAATATGCATAAGTAAAATATCAAATTCACTTTGGTAGTTCTTATCTTGAATCTGATTATTAGATTAAGCATTGTCTGGGCTATAATACCGGGCACACTGCTGGTTTTTAAATTAATGGTTTTTTTAATTAAATGGTTTAAATGTTCAGCTATTGTATTAGCCAATTTTCACAAGGGAAAGGTGGGCAATTTACAAAGGTGCATTAATGTATCAGGTTCAAAGAAAGCTGGACATAATTAAAAACCAGCAATGTGCCCATTCTTATAGCTCAGACATGTTGTCAGTGTTGAGTAAGGCTAATACTGATTATCACTTGAAAGTTTGGGATTCAATGTACATTAAGTCCTACCAGCCATCTCTCTGCAGGCAGAACAAGTGGTTAGTAAGCTTATAGGCAATTAGTCTTCAATGTTATTTTTTTTCTCTTCAATTTTTGCTCTATTATAGTTTGGTATGACCATTTTATGTTAATGTTTTTTGTTTTTTTTGTTATGAAATGCATTTTAACATCTGCTTTTTTTTTTTTTTTTTTTTTTTTTTTTTTTTACTCTAATATTAAGGATGTTAAGACTTGAGAAAATGGTTTTGAAAATGAAGATTGGCAGTGGGGAGGCACATTTGTTGCAGAGCCTCCAGTGATTAATGATGTTTATACAGGAGAATCTTGCTTTTGCACAATTTTTGCAAAAGGTGGAGAAGGTATGGAAGCCTGTAGAAGCTCCTGCCTTGTGGAATTACTGCTTTTCTTCTGCTCTTTTCCTGTGGTTTGTTTAACAAAGGAGATTGCCTGATACATTCTTTGTCACCATCTTGACCTTTTAGCACCCCGTTTCCTACTGAGGGTGGTTGAATCTACAAGAGATAAAGATAATTTTTTAAAGAGTCTTCGTATTTCATTTGTGGGGGATCAGTCCTCCATTTACTAGAGGCTAATTCTCCAAACAGAAAGGTGCAAAAACAATGTTGGTAGATGTGTTCAAATAGGTATTAGCAGCATTGGTAGATGTGTTCAAATGGGTATTAGCAGCATTGGTGTTCAACTTTGGATTAGGCACCATATAAAAATGTGCTCATCACAGTGGCTTTGTAAATACTGAATTTTTTTTTTTTTTTTTTTTTTTTTTAGTATTTTGTGAGGTTTTGTTGACCTGGACATGTTTATATACTCTACCAAAGTTAGTTAACCAGTTAGTTGCCTATTTCTCTATTCTGTTGAGTGTCAAAGGATATGATGCTGTTGAGGTAAGTGAAGCCCCAGACTACCTCTGGCTTTGTCAAGCTAATGGAGACGGAAGATTGCAGATTGGTGAAGGCTATATACAATAATACAACTTGTAATTAGTCCACTTAATAAAACTGGTTTCTGATAGCTTATATTATAATTTCTCTTATAAAATAATACACATAAGTAGGTAAATTATCAAATTCACTTTGGTAGTTCTTACCTTGAATTTCATTATAAGATTAAGCTCATTTATTAATTAATTAATTATTAGATTAAGTCAATCATTAATTTTTGAGGTGTATTTATTTCCTTTAAATTTACTTGCTTTTCATTGCAATTACTCATTCTGTGGCTGTTAGTAAACAGTACACATTAGAAATAATGAATAAGCTCCTGGTGAGGTTTGAACTTGCACCTCTTTTACTTATTTTAAAGTGAAAGCTGTTCTACTGCTTGAGCTATAAGAACCAATCTTTTCAGAAGATCAAATCTAACTATATAAACTAATTCTTTATTTTCTCTCTAACATATCAACTTTCATTGACAGTTGCCAGGAAAGTTTCAAATAATATTACCTTCAAGCCCCAGGGGGCTTCACCTCAGACAGTACCTCTCCTTCGGTATTGTTGTTAAACGACATTTAAACTGACTTGTGTCACATTAGCTAGCAACATGGGCTCTGAAAAATACACATATCAATTTTCATTGTTATCCAGATAATAGGTTTGAGGTTATTTTGTTAAAAAGTAAAACAGTTTGATTCATCATTCACCATATATAATCATCAAAATCATCATATATAATTTTTTATACAGGATTTAATAAATCGGAGCTTCAAGAAAATCTAACTTACATAACTGATATTTAAATTGCCTTTTCTAACAATTATTTCCTGTTGATAAAAATTCACAGGTTTTAAGACACTATGCAAGTGCCGACATTGTCATCAATAAAAACTTAACCTGCTAAATCATTTCTTAACGTTTAGCACTCTGCATTAATAATATTACTTCCCTTTACACTGCATTCTTTTTCAAGACCTCTTAATTGCAGTATCCTTATTATTAATTTCTCTTAGTTTTATGTTGCCATAGCAGGATATGACAGTACAACTATGAAGTTTAAACACAATTGTTCAGGAATCTGTCACCTTCAATAGCAGGATAAACTTTTTGTACAGCCAATGAAATCAGATACAGAGTGATAATGGTGAAGTTATTTTTTAATGTAAAATTAAAACTACAAACTGAACATTCAATAGGATAAAAAAATATTTTATACAAAGTTATTTATTCTGCATAAATTTCTTTGTATTTTGTAATCCACATCTATAAGATGTGTATCTGTCTGGTGTATACAGGGTGCAATGGATAAAATGTCATTTAAATTATGCAAAAATGAAAATAACACTGACTTCTCATTTTAACAGATATATTTAGAAAAATTATGCAAAAATATTTTCAAATACTAAAAAAGAGTAAATTTATTTAATATGATTGCCATTGGCTTCAACCACAGCCTCCAGATGACTTTGGAATCTTCTGTAACTCTTCTGGATGGTCTCCTTGTTTAAGTTGGTGAATGCTGCCATAATCCTTGCCTTCTGTTCATCTTTGGTTTTACAAGGAATTTTGTTGATCTCTTGCTCAACTGTACCCCACACACAATAATCAAGGGGGCTGCAGTCTGGGGAGTTAGGTAGCCAGATGTTAGGGGTGATGTGGTTTCAGAAATTGCCTGACAGCCATGACTGGGTTCTCCTTGTGTGACCATAGTGCAGAGTCCTGTTGCCAGACATAGGGTCTTTCAGCAGTCACCCTCTTGACCCTGGGCAGCACTACCTTCTCAAGGCACTTGATGTAGACCTCTGTATTCAGTCGTAGGTCCTGTGGGAAGATGAACGGAGGCATAATGTCGCCATCACTAGTGATCACTTCAAACACTGCGACGTTGACTGGATATATCGTCCAACTCTTTCCAAATCCTCTGTCCTCAGATTGACACCCAAACACTCTGAAATGTCCATATTGGAGCTTCCAGTGTGAATGCCAAACAGTACATCATGCCATTTCCAAATTTCTGGCAGAAATGATGCTTTTTTTTTTTTTTTTCACAAATGGTGCCCAACTGATCCTACTATACTGTGTGTTCGACAAAAACAAATTATACTTTAAATCAGCAACAAATATTAATTTCTTTTTAAGTTTAAAATATCACAGAAATGCATTTTTTTTTAACAAGGTAGTAGGTATTTATTTAAAAGTTGATTGCTTGATGACAGATGGATGTTTTTTTTTTATGTAGGCTCTATTTTTTTTTTTTTTTTTTTTTTTTTTTAAAGAAAAGTAATTGGAAAATATAACATGAGTGCCTTTTTCATATCATTTTTGGGACTCAGTAATCTTAAAAATGTAGGAAAATATTCTCTAATCTAATGTGTTATTGAAATAAGATACTTTGGCTTTAAATTTACTGTAGTTATTGCTCTTATTTTCTGATAATGTTATTTATGAACAACTGTATCTACAAAAATCAGCACATTTATAAACATACAAAAAAATATTTTAATTCTTTTAAAAATAATGGTGTTTGATAAACTGTACTAAGCTTTTCAATTTATGATTAGTAAATATAGTTTTTACTTAATATCATCTAAAAGGGTGAAATTAATACAGAATTTTAAAAGATTTAAAACTTCATAAATTATTCTAATTAAAATTTAAAAAAAATGAAAACAATTCTTGTAAAAAGATTAAAAAATTAAAAGCTTTTCTAATTAAATAATGTCTTGGTTTTATTGCATTTTTTATTTTACAATTCTGAGCAGATTTTTGGTAAATGGTGTCTTGTTTTACAAAATATTGATGATTTAAATTCTCTAAGGAACGCTTTTAACTAATATAAATATTAAAGGAGTGAAAATTTAATTTCTTAAAATTTCATAAAACTAAGTAGGGGGGCATCAGATGTCAAAAAAAAAAAAAAAATTACTAAGATTTTTTTTTTAAATTCTAAAATAATTCCATTTATTTGTGAATAAGTCCTGAAAGTTTCATTAGAATCTAACAATTATTTGATTTTACAAGATGTTCCGAATCAGTACATTTTTACTGCAAAAAAAGATGCTACAATTTTCTATACTAATCTTTGCACACTCTCCCCCCCCCCACACACACACAATGATACAAGAAAAACAGAATTTTTAATCAAAATTTCAAATGTTCTAGAAAGGATTCAAAAAATTAATCAAAAAATACTTTGTTCTTTCCTATTAGTAATAACAGGAATTTTGATAAAACTTTGTTTTTATCAAGTTTGGGGCAATTTTTCATCATAGCATGCTCTTTTTTCAGCAAATTAATGGTGGTACCAAATATATATATATATATATATATATATATATATATTGAAGTAATGGATAGCAGCTTGGATTGAGGAATCTGAGAGCCGAGTTCAAATTACATTACATTCACTTACATGCAAATACCCTTGGAAAAGGTATGAATTCTCTTCTTCACGCCCAGCTATGGGTAAATAGGACAATCTTGGTTCTATAGCATTAGGTGGCAACCGGTCCAGGAGAATGATAACTCTGAATTCAAAACCTGTGAAAGGTCATTTGGGGACCTTGTGGCATACAATGCATCAGGTCTCTGTATTCAGTTCTTCCAAAAAATGCGGTTGGTTCTGCACAAATCCTTCACCACTATAATCAAACCATAAGTGCAGGTGTCTGGCTGTCAATTCCTAGGAACTGAGGTGCTTGACTCTCATACATTGAAAAAACAACAGGAGAGTCCAGTGTGTGTATGTATGTATATATATATATATATATATATATATATATAATTTTTCTATCATTTTATAAAGTCCTGTATCTGTCTTAACATTTTCACTTTTTTTGCTTGCCATTTTAGTTTCAAAGATGCTAATACCAAAATATAAATGTTGTGGGACTTGTCTCTCAGTGAAATATTATTTGCCATGAAATTAAAGTTTGATTCTTAACTCTGACCAATAGTTCTATTATCATTTTTGGTTTTTGTTACTGTGGAATAACACTAGTGATGTATAAGGACCATAGTTATTAACATGTTTCTTGTAGGATCATTATGAATAAGATTTGTAGTTGGGAATTCTGAATTATTGACTCTCAATGACCCTGTCGTATTGATGACAGTAATTCTCATTGGATTACCTCAGAAAGTGTCTTAAATTTGAATTAATTTAACTAGACCAATTAACCGTTTTAGTTTTCAGTTCTATAAATTTAGATTACCCTTTACTAATTTATATTGGAATCTTTGATATATAGAATTATTATTATTATTATTCACTGATTTAGACGCCTTATTTGTAGTCATATTTTAGCCATTGTATTAGGTCTTCAAGTGACCTATAGGGCAAATTGTATGGTAGATAAGTGTTGGTTAAGTTGATCATAGACAATAGAATAAGAACAATCAACCCCAGTGAACGGAATAAAGGGTTTGCTTTGAAATTTCTAGAAGGTTACAAATACACATGAAAGAAGCCAGAGAATATATGTGATAATAACAAGCAAGATGAGGACACTAATCAGTCTAAGTATTTCATATAGATTCAAATAATTCTTTGTTTTCCGGAAACATTGTAATTTATTGGGTACAATGGATTTCAGTTGTTTTATATTAAGATCATTATTGCAAATGTCATTTTAAATAAACCCAATTTTTTAAAAACTTTCCCTTATTTTTTTTCATCTAGGATCTGTGGGACCTACAGCAAATGGTTAAATTCTGTTCATTTTACATACACATATTTGTGCACCTTAGTGATGTCTATTCTGGGGTCATAGAAAGTTTTGGGCCTCTATAAAATCAGACTTTCTCTCCCATGGATCTAGATGATAGCGATCATTTCTCAACCAACATTCTGGCATGGCTTCAACAGACCTTCAGGATAAATGGGTTGAATTTGGTCCCTATCAGACCAATTCAGAGAGCTTGTTTTTCAGTTTGATATTTAATGATGAAAATGCTTACATTGATACTCATAAAGTATTCCATGAAATTGCTGTTAATATATTAGGTTCAGTTTACCAAATGAAAATAATTTTTAGCAGAAAAGGATTTTAAGTGCTGTTTAAAGTGGATCAATTATTTTGTTTGTATCAAATAATTATGTAAATGATAAAATATGCTATCTTATACCTCAGTAAATAAATTATTTTAAGTGGTGTCTGAAAAAAAATGTAATTGAACATAAATAACTGCCAAAAATCAAAATTCTAGTATAGGCATTGACTTGATATTTCTCCATCAAACCCTCATCAATTTTACTGATTATTTTTTTTTTTTTTTTTTTTTTCCCCTTTATCTTGGAAACAACATTGGCAATTAATTTGGTAAAAATATGGAGAACAAAAAAATCTCAACTAATTAGCTTTCATTTATAATAGTTTAAGTAATTATTTTTAATGTTAACTGAATCTTTACATTAGCTTTTTTCTTTTTTGTACAATCATAAGTACAGAAAGGTATGCTTTCTTCAGTCTAATTCACAAGTTTTTAAAAGGTAATAATTTGCTAATTTATTATTTTCGTTTTTACTCTTTTGAAGACCTCTTTTATTACTTCATATTGTTAAAAATGGTTTAGAATAGAACTTTTTGTAGATATTTTTTGTTATAGTTGGTGTGTTTAAGTTTAAAGTGAATTAATAATTTAGATAGGAATATTTTTGATTAAATGTTTCTATGGATTTCTAATATAGTGATCATGAATGACCAGTTAAATTTCCTTTTTTGCTATTGATAAGAGTTTTATTTTTAGGTGTGGATTGGCTTAGATTATTTATTCATTTTTTTTAATTTGTTTATACATATTTTATATTAAATATTTTATCTGTTTATTTTTTATTAATGATTATTTTATATTAATTTACTTGTTCTCAAAAAAGGACTATTTAAATGATATTGCAATTGCATTGGTTAAAATTGCTACAAAATTAATCTAGAATTTTTATCTATGCAGTTAACTCTATTGTCACATGTAAGAAAAAATTCTGATTTTAAATCATGAAAAGTATATCTAAAGAAACCTAACATTAAACAAGCAAAATAAAAGTAATGAACTAGTAACCTGTTCTCACAAGTTAGTAAAAAAAGCTTGTTTTGAAATGAAGCATATTTGCTCATTGGTATTAAATAATACCTCCTGTTACCACAACAAAAGATCTCATGAGTAAGTATGGTATATCAGGCTGCATGACTGATAAATATATAAAGTTACATTGAGTTTTATAAATGATGTATTGGTTACATAATAATTGTTATAACTAGAGCTTATATAATTCTTACAGCTTGTTTTACAAATCATTTGTATTACCTAATAAACTTCATTTTTTTTTTTTTTAATTTTCATTTTATCCAGGACATGATACCCATTGTAAATTTAAAGTTTCTTTTTCTATTCAAGAGATTAAATAAATCACATCAGTCTTTACATTTTATGTATCTTCATGTTTAAAAATATTTCTCTCTCATATAGATGTTATTGTATTAGGAAAATAATTTCTTTGGCTCATTTTAGTTACAATTTGAATTGGAAGATTGTTCAATATGCATGTAAAGATGAATTAGAAGGTAAAACAATGCATATCTTCTCTTTTTAACTGTTTTCATAGAGGAATATATGTTTATCTATACCAGTGGTTCCCAAACCTTTTTTAGGTTGCTGCCCCCTTGTGTACCAAAACACAACCCTAAGGCCCTCCCCCATGTAAAGTCAAACTTAGAGTGGATTTTCTTGGTGCTAGTATTGCACGTCAAATGTGTATCTTAGTATTTCCTATTAGAATTGTTATATAAATAGGATACACTGTAAAGGGAAGGTAAGATATGCTTCAGGTACAGTGTGTATATATGTGGTATGTGTTATGGTTCAAATATGCCACTGCCACCCTCTGGTTGCCCACCTTTTTTCTCACTGCCCTCCTGGATCTTTCCACCCCCTCAGGAGGGTGGTATTGCCCACTTTGGTTATCACAGATCTATACAGTTTAATGGTAGTAACTGATCTGAAGCCAAAAGGTCTATTTTGATTCTCATTAACAGGTACGTGAAACCAGCAATCTCTCACTTTTTAAAAAAATACTTATAATGACTTACAAGCTGAACATGTCAGTCATATATGGAATTGGACAGAATAAATATATTTAATTAGGATACAAGAAACTGCATGTTTGACTCTATTATCAATACAAATCTTCTTTTTATTTCTAAACTGGTTCCTGTCTAAGATCAAAGTAGCTTCTTTCTTTTTTTTAGATGTGAGAAATGCAAACATTTTCATATTAGACGTTAGATATAATTCAGAAAACGAAATTTTCTTACTTTTACTAATAAAGAAATTAATTTATAAAATCTGTCAATTTGTACATGTGGGGAAATTATAAGCAATATTTAAATAGTTTGTGTTTTGTGTTTGATAATTGATAAAAACTTGTCTCTCTGGATTTGTTCACTCAGATTTCGTTATAATCTTTACTTTGTTACATTTGTACAGAACAACTTAAATTTGAATAAAGCAAAATTCTGTTTTCACAATACTATTATAAAATTGCCCTGGAAATGAATTAAAATGCATAAAAGAACTACAGTTTTCTTAAGTAGTAAAAAAGAGTCAGCAGTTTCATAAGTGACTTAAAGTTGAAACAATAATACTATTTTGACTTAAAAATCTCAAATCTGGGAACCTTTTCAGTTTAAAGAAAGCTACAAATTTGAACATCACAATAGAATACCAACCAAAAAATTATTAACCACCCAAAGTTTGTAAATTGTTGAAGTTTATTCACATTTTTAGTACTTCAGTCCCTATTTTGAAAATTAATGGATTATTCTATTAAAGTCTGACTGAATGTGCTATTTAGATATACAGTGTAACCCGGATATAAGAGATTTTCTCTGGTCCCAAATTAGAGCCTGTGTTAATGTATATAAATTAGACCAAACCTGGATATAAGAGAATCCTGGATATAAGAAACTTCTTCTCTGGTCCCGAAAACTCTCTTATATCCGGGTTACACTGTAGTGTAAGCAAAAAATATCACCACATTGTGAAATATTCTTGACACATCATGTGATAAACATTAAACATAATGAATTTACATACCATATAGATCTTTTTAAGATTATTTATATACCTGTTTTACTACCTACATTATGTTTAATATTTTCTACAATTTTACTATCACGAATTACCTAACTTCTTAAGAGAGAGGCTTCTCCATAAAAATGATTTAATTATATGAATTATGAATTTTATCATTACATGCTATGTTACAATCAACAGATCTAGTAATGATCATTTTGATATGGATTATTTCCAGTTATATTTTTAAGCGACAAGACCCTGAAACAAATTTTAAATGAAGTTGCAATATACTAACTACAATCAATATTTAACCATGAAGAACTTTGCTAAACCTCTATATAATTTAGGAATACAATATTAAATAATCATTTTATGTCTATTAGAGTGCAAATACATTAATTCCTTACAACTGGCAATCCCTTTTTTTTCTTGATTTTCAAAGAATAACAAAGATTAAGTCAAGATTTGCTAAAATGAATTGTAGGTAAAAAAATTGTGAAATTTGATTTGATACATTTAAACAGTTAAATTTTTTATTCTGTTGCCAATGAATAATAGTTTTTCCATTAGAATCCTTAATAGATCAGTGGTTAGTATCTTATGACAGAATTTGTGTGTTGTTATGCATTAGATTTTTCCCTCCAGTACAACAGCACTTTTTTGTAGAATTGAAAATAATTGGACATGGGTTCAATATGTTGAAATTTTTTCATTTTCATTGAAAAATAACAATTTTTTTTTTTTTTTTTTTTTTTTTTACATTACAAATGTTTCTCTTGCAATGATTTTTTTCTTCATTTTACAATATATCACTTTTAATATCTTTTCCTTTTCTTTTTTCAGGTAAGAGTGTCGTATGGGAATCTAACTTTTTTTTTAATTTTTTTTTTTTTTATCTCTCTTTCTTTTTTTTTAATTTTTTTTTTTTTTTTCTTTCTCCTCCATTTCCATAACCTCTCTATGGATTGGATTTACATTTTCTGCGGCATCTCAACACAAGTACTCTTAACCATGGATTACCTGGATTCATAACATTCAACCACTTATTATGGTACTAACATCACCATATCTACTGCAAAAGACACCTGTACAGTCGGCATGGCAGCAGCTACATGGAGAGTACTGAAGATGATGACAGCCATTTTGCTGCTATTATCATCCATATCAAACTGCCCAAGGAGATATCTACTTCAAATTCCGGCTGACAAAGGATTAAAATCAAGGTTATTTCTGATGCCCTCTTTTTGGTAACTTAACAACCTGGCATCTCAGTAAGTTTCCAGTCATGCGTGTTTGTACATCTATTCACAGACTTGTGGTTTTCTAATGATCTATTAACTTTTCAGCATTGCACAAGGAGAGTGTAAGAGGAGTATAAAAAATATATATTACTGACATATGAAGGAAAAAAAAAATGAGGTAAAAATAACTTAAAAAATATAGATGTTTGTAGAGTTGAAATAACAAATGCAAAAAAGAAAAAAAAACATATTGGAATTTAATTTCTTATTTACATTTCACAGTGAAATTGTGACTAAAACATTTGTGTGAATGTTTGATGATAAATTTTCAGAACAAAAAAAAACATTGCTTTATTTCACTGCTGACATCTCTTATCTCCTTTTTTTTTTTTTTTTCTTTTTTTTTAATTTAAAAATATTTTAATCAGTTTTTTTCTCATTCAATACATTTTCCCATTCATTGTTTGTGTGATATAATTTACTTAATTTTTCATTTTTATCAAATTTTTTTTTTTTTTTTCTAATTTCATTTTTAATTTTTTTTAATTTTGTCTTTTTAAGTGTTTTAGTCATGTATCAGTTGATAATTTTATATAGACTTCTTTAAATTCACAATCTATTGGTGACAATTTATGAATACCAGGTACTGTAAAACATATATATATTTTTTAGAAAATTCCTAGTCCAAAATGAACTGAGAAGTTGATTGTCTCACAGTAAGAATAACTCGGTTAAATGCGCACTAAATTTGTATTGTCTTAAAGGACTAATGATTTGAAATTACACTGTTCAAATGATACTTTTTAGGTTTCTTATTGGATTTTAGCTACCATGCTATATATCTGAAGAAAAAAAAGGAAAATTTGTAGTTCAGGTAACGTTTTAGCATTTTGATTGACATAAAAAACACTTCTACTTAGCCTTTTAGAGCTGGGACTTGTTTTAAAATATTTTTCATTAGTGGAACAATGAGCACAAAAAGGTTAAATAATAGATCCTGTTTTGATTCATATTGTATGTGTATAAGCTACAATTAATAGCTAAGGCTCTCATATAGAAGTTGCATCAAACCATTTAATAGCATGTCATATCACAAGTTCTGTAACCCATTATGGTCATTGGTGCATCACATGCAGCTGTAGCAGCATTGGGTATGTCTTGGACAAGTTAGCCTGATGGAGCCCATCCCTCTCCAGGCTGGTTTTGAATTCATTTTTATTTCTCTGGCTGTTTGCCACCCAAACTGAAATAACCCAGATTACTCTGCTATTAACCCCTAACTAGGTAGAGATAGATTCATACATTTCCATGGGTATCTATGTGAAAGTGAGTGCAATGGCCTTGACTGAAATTTGAACTTGGATGCCAATTCCACTTTTCATACCATTACTAATGTAGGATAATTATTATTTAATAAATAATATTAAGCTAAGATTGATAATTACCCTATCACTGTTATATCCTTTTCTTTGAATAAGTATCCTTCAGCCATATTTTAATTATAGGAATCTCTGTATAATCAGGTAAGATTCTAACTTGTTTTTATTGCTTTCTTTCTATTTCGCTCAAACAAATAGTATTTATTTGGAGTGTCTTTTCCAAGTGTGTCTCATAAGATTTGAGTAAATAAAAAGAAATGCATAGATCATTGGACTTCAGATCATTTGTTTCTCTCTTTCAGGTAAGATTTGTTTAATGCAGTACACATAAGAGAAAGTTGCTGACTTGAAAATAATTAAATTTTTGCCTTTCATATCATAGACATGGGTATAAAATATTGGTTTCTTATGTCCAATAATAGTCTTCATTCTTTTTGTAATTGGATTGAGTTGAAACAAAAGCTTGTAGTGATTTTTAAGTGAAATTCAAAGACAATATTTAAGTATTTGTACATAGATTTATTCAACTACATATTTGTCATTTTGTTCCACCACTCTTCACCATCATCATGATTCCACACTCAGAACCTTTCTAAGTAATGAATTAGTCTTAGTAGTTTTTACAGAAATTTTTCCAAAGAATTACAGTTCTTCCTATTTAAAAAAAATGTTGTAGCAATTGAAATGTGGTAATCTGAAGGTGAAAGGTCAAGTGAGTATGGCTGGTCTAGTTGAAATTGTACCAATTTCTGCCATATCTACAAACAGATGTGAGATCTGGTGTTGTCCTGATGGAAGATGACACCCTTCCAGTTGACCAATTCTAAATGTTTTTTTTGTTTTTTTTTTTTTTTTATTGATTGTTGTTTTAATCAGTCTAATTAGAAACAGTACTTGTCTGAATTTAATGTTTGATTCCATTCCAATTCACCAGACATGCAGCATCCCTTTTTTCAAATGCAAGCCTGCTTTTGGATTGGTTAATGGGAGATCAATTAATTTCCCCCAGAATCTTTTTTTTATTCCACAATCACTTTTTCATCACTTGTGACCAATCTTTTAAAAAATGTCTTGTTTTAGTTGTATTTGAGCAGAGAATTGCACATAGAAATGTGTTGGATAAATTTTTTTTTCCATTAAATTGTGAGACACCTAAAGGTCATTAGCGATTCATGTATCCAAGTTTTTTTTAAATGCTTTACAGTGTTTATATGGAATATGTGGAGTAACACTTCAGTGTCATGTGACCTGAATTATTTTTAATTGACATTTTCATTTGGTCATCATCAACAACTGAACATCTTCTGGAACATTCTTGGTTTTCTAAATCCACTAGCAACCCACTTATGAACTGTACTCTCAGCTATGGCACCATCTCTATAAATGGCACATATCTTTTTTTGCTTTTTGTACAGCACTTTTTCCTTTCTGAAAATAAGAGTATTTAATGAAGAAAAATGCATCTCATTTTCTTACATTTTCACTTTTAACATAAAAATTCACAGTCCACACATGAATTGTATATAAAGCCAATTTGTAATATCACCTTTCAGAATATATATATATGTCAAATGTGAAACAAAATCACACGTTCAAATTCACCTATTGAAAAACACTACAAACTTTTGTTCCAATCCAATGTTTTAATATGTAGCTGCATTAGAGTTTAATATTTACAGTTTTAATTTTTATCTATTTTTCTTTACATATAAGATGCACATAAAGAAATAAAAAGAGAACTGATTATCTCAACTTTCAGGGCATGAATAATAACTTATATCAATTACTTCCAGCCTCCAACAAATTTAGGTTAACCTAATCATCAGCTAATAGATAATCCATACAAAGTTGGTTAACATTCATTTGCAGCTGGCCTAGTAGAATATCTGATAGATTTTATAATATGGATATATTTTTTATATATGATGATTAGTTAAACCAGACATTGACATTCTCCTAACTGCCTTTAACCTTTTGCACTATAGGTGACTATTTTTGCCAAGCAAAATGTTAGTCCTGCCAATGCAAACTGAATTTGAATTTCTTGGTTGTGCAGTCATAGCCTTCTATGGCAACACCTAAAACAATCTTGACTGAAATTGAGAGCCTGGCTACTACAATTTCAAATATATAGAACTAATATATAAAACACTATATTTTGAGTAATATACAGTAAAAGCAGAAGATTTATTTAAAGATGATGTAAAAGTACTAAATGTTAACTAAGTATTATATGTATATTTAAAAAAAAACCCAAAAACAATGAAGTTTTACAAAATGGACATTTTTTTTTTAAGCTTGCAGTGGTAGGGTGGTAAATATATGTAGCAATTTGAGACAGAATGGATGACTGATGGTTTATTTATAAAATTTAGACACAGAACCTGGTATTCTAAATGTTCACCAATTTGTTATTCATAAGTCTTTTTTTTTTTTTTTTTTTTTTTTTTACAGTAAGGTTCACCCTGTACAAGGCCCAGGGGCCACTCTAGGTAGAGTGTTATGTTAAGGGGTAATTTATATGGATAGGAGGGGAAGATAAGGGTTAATTCTAGACTTGAACAGGTTAAGATTGTAGTGACTGGGGAAAAATCCTCTTGGGAGTCTGTTCTACAGGGCAGTGGTTTGTGGGAATTTCTCACCGATGGGATACAGTGGGAATGTGGGTGGTTTGCTACTATGTAAGTAAAGGTTAGACCTTGTATAACCAAGGAATGTAGTTCGTTAAAGCATTTTTCATGGAAGTTGTAATAGAGCAGTGAGAGACTTTCTACATCTTCCCTGTGAGAGAGAGGTTGGAGGATGGGAAAAATTTTTCTCCAAAAACGACTCTGAGACACTTTGTTATTACTCTTAGAATATGTGTAAATAAGTTGTACAAGGTCTGAGGTTAGGCAGAAAATGTTGCTATTACAACAAGAATGAGGATCATTGTTCTGTAAGTATTTCTATATTTTTACAAACTATCTCAATTTTGTTACCTCTGATTGCAATATTTCAATCAGTAGGATCCCAGGTCATCATTAGCTGACCTGAAAATATTGATTTACTAAGCAGTTTATATAACAACGATCTAAAGCTAAATATTTACCTGAAAATGAAGGATCACTTAAGAAATCATATAGAACTGTTTCCAATTGATTATTACTAATGATATGCCACCTGAGAAATCAAGGAATAGAATGATTGCAGCAATTTAGTTTTTATTACACAATCGTAATTTTTACTTTCATTTCTACATCTTTATTATTCTTTTATTTTAATTAGAAATTTGATAAGCCATAAAAATACAGATTATGGGTAAACATTAAGTAGGTTAACTGGGGGTATATTATCAGAGCAAATATTATATCTTGTATCAAGTTGCACAAAATTTCTTATGTAAGAAATTTACAAATTATATATATATATATATATATATATATTAGATCAGAAAGAAATATAAAAGTTGTGTAAATTTTTGATCATTAAAATCTGTATAAACATTTCTGTCTATGAAAATTTTAAAGAAATTCATTAACTTTTCTATCAAAATGTTTCCTAATAAAGAAAATGGTATGATAAAATATCAATGTGGACACTTGTAAGGTTACTTGTCATTTTAAAGGCATTTTATTCTCACATTTCAGTCAAAAGATATGTGAGAATAGCTTTGAATTAAATGCCTTTTAAAACTGATAAGTACATGTGATTAAAAAGAAAGAAACAAACAAGGACATTAGTTTTGTTTTCAAAAATAATAATACTTTTCTGATCTTTTTTATCACTGACTTCCTATGGGCAAAATGCATTTTTATTTATAGAAAACAGTATACTAGGCATCTTTCATTTAATTTTTAATTCAATGTATATAGTTTTCATCAATAGGAGTTGCTATCTTATAAATAGAAACGAGATAATTTATTTTTTTTGTGTTGCCACAAAATATCACACTATTTTAAATAGACAGTAAAAAAAAGGGGTTTTACTTTTCTGAAAACCTTCAATGAATAGACTGATATGGTTACTATAAATTTATTTTTTAAAATAATATAGTTCAAAAATGGGAGGTAAATTTGCTGATTTAAAAAAAAAAATTCTATCCATAAAGTGTAAGATTTTGTTTTTAATCAGTATCACCCCATGCAAGGCAGTTAAACCACTAAAACACAAGGGGTTACAGGATGTGGAAGAATTTATGAACAGAAACATTAATGATAAGCAGAAAGAGAAGATAGTAATCAGGTGGACAGTTGATAGCGATTGACATTGCATTTAAATTTTTGCCGATTAAAGTTGGTTGGAAAGCATGAATCCAGAAGGGAGTTCCACAAGTGAGAAAAGAAAGTGTTAGTATAGAATTTACGGTTACATCTAGCCAGCTGAACTGTAAATTGATAAGATCTCCAGTCCAGTACTGTGCTTAAATTCATACAGTCTAGGTACCATAGTGAAAGGCTCATCTGAACAATTACCATGAAAGTATTTATAGAAAAGACATAGAGAGGCAACCTTATGGTGGTGGGGAAAGTGACTGAAGCCAAGCCGCCAGATCAGGATCAATAATATTGTTGATTCTTCTTCGGATTTTATCAAAGAACTCAAGGTAAATAGCTGGGGCACCGGACCATGTGTCGCAGCAATATTCTAATTCTGGATAAATGGTAGACTTATAGATATGTAAGATAGATTCTGGAGAGAAAAATTGTCTCACACAGCACAATGAACTGATTTTCTCAGCTGAGAACATTAGCCCTAGAAGGCACAATGTGTCACCTTTCCTGGAGGTTAGCATCAGCCATGTTGATGGAAAGCAGGGATGGGATTAATTATAATAATGTCACTTCACTCAGTTTAATGGAATTAAAAAAGGAGATTAATCAATAGTTTATTTTCTTAAAATATAAAGACAAGTTTTTCTTTTTATTGACAGTATTTTTTTTTTTTTTTTTTTCATTTTAGATTTTTTTTTTTTTTTTTTTTAATTTTTTTTTTCCCCTTTTCATTCCAAGGTTGTTTTTTTTTTTTTTGCTTTTTTAAATTATCTTTTTTATCTTTTTCTTATTTGTTCTAAAAAAAAAAAAAAGAAAGAAAGAAAAAAAGACAAATTTAAAAGAATTTTTTTCTTTTACTTTTCTTTTTTTTTTTTTTTTTTTTTTTTTTATCTCATTATATGATTGTTTGCAGTCATCAAAGTTACTGGTGAGTGTTTACATTTTTTTTTCTCTCTCTCTTTCTCTTCAAAACAAGTTATGGCTTCACTGCCATATCTGGTAGTAAGTACCTGTATATTTATAAGTGTACACATTCTAATCCGTATTAAGCACTAACTTTAGGAATATTGCTGCTTGGAGAAAAGAGGACTAGATAAGTCATTTTTTCTCAATGAAGTTTATGGTACTTTGTTAAAACTTACTTAATTCATGCTTGCGGTACTGAATTTTTTAGACTATATATCTTTCAATTTAACTTGAAAAATTATAGCATCCTTTTGAAAATAACAAAAGTTAATTTGATTTTGGGCTTTTAGGGAAGTAGGATGGATGGTCATCTAAATCTGCCGTTGTAAATCTATTAACCTTTATCATTCTGTATGTGACTTCATTTACTATACAAAAGGTTTATCCTGCCACTGAAGGTGACTGTGATCCTAGAACAATAGTTGTCTTGTCATATCCTTCTATGGCAACAGAAAAAAAGTTTGAGTGCAATTAACAATAAGGATACTGCAATTAAAAGGCCTTGAAAAAGAATGCAGTGTTTCCACTGAAGTGATATTAATAATGCAAAGTGCTGAAGGTACAAAATGATTAAACTGTGATAGTTCTGTCCTAATCTTTTCAGTGCTAATATTATTCTATAATTTACAGTTAAATGCAAATAATCAAATTTTTTATAGGCTTTACCAAACTGATTAAATTTTATTAAAGCCGGTGCACAAGGTATAAAAAAAAGTCCTGGCACAAATCTTATTGAAACTTTTAACTGCACAACAATTTCTCAAAAGTGATTATTTTGCATTGAACAGACACAAAGTTGCTGCTTCATTTTATCATTTAATGATTACAATTTCAACATATTTCCCAATTTATTGATGATTTTATCTTAGTATTTCAGAAATCTCTAAACAGAAATACCATATACAAATTATGTGAATAAAGTAAGCTAAGACTAACTAGAGAATGAATCATTACAGAATATTATTAATTTTCACAGATTGTTATAATGAAAAAGTTATAAAAAAAAAAAAATTAAATAATTTTTTCACCACTGAAGATATTTTTAAATTCTAATTTTTCTGGGGACACTTTTCTGGGGTTTAACAGTTATTGATAATTGTAACTTAATTATCAGGTCTTCTACAAATAGATAATCTAGCTTGTTTGGTGGATGGAAAAAATTTGATGTGTGTCTGTACTTAATGATTATATTAATAAATATACAACTAATAATAATAGCTAATAGTTGGATATTAATAGAACTTGTAATTCATATTTATATAAAGGAATGGTTGTTTTTATTCCATGGAACAATTTTGCAATTGTTCAAAATATCTGGATGATACAGTTCAATTCTGTTTGATTTTTTTTACATCTATCTGACAATATATTAGTTGTATTAGATATACTAAATGAATAAAAAGGATTCATTATTATATATTGATCTGTTGAAACTAATGTTCATTTTGGTTGTTATAGCCTTCAGTGATTTGTCAAATTCAGTTGTATATGTATCAAATTCAGTTTTATATATATATATATATATATATATATATATATATAGTGGGCACACATGTCTGACCTGTTATTTCAAAATGAATCTCATTATACAAAGGGCTATTTTTATTTATTTTTTTTTTTTTTAAGCAGTAGTGCATAAATTTCACTACTTGACTCATGCAGTATAAGCCATGTACACACCAGGTAACTAGATATACTTAACCAAAGTTATTATCCTATAGCCTGAATAAATAGTTTCATTTTGGAGACTCCCAGATAGGGTTAATTTCTGTGCTTGTATTCATCTTTATAATTTAGAATGAAAACTCTCACCTGAGTCATTTTTTAAAGAGAATAAAAGCTGAGTATAGTTTCAGATTTTAAAATATTTCTCCCCCCCCCCCAATATATATATATATATATATATATATATATATATAAGTGCTCTATTTTAAAGCATTCCTGTAAAAAAAAAAAATGTAATGAACAATAAATCTTGGGAATGCTATTTAAAAAAAAAAAAAATTTTAAACAACACTGTTAATGGCTAAATAGTCATCACCGAGTGACAACAGTCTGTTTCATGCTTGAATGCAATCTTCAGGCCAGCTAACTAGAAGATTGTGTTCAAGTATGAAATAGACTGTCACTGTCCACTTTTATATTTATGCACACTCTATCTCTGATATTGAGCACTTTTACCCATAAATATAGCATACTTTAAAACTATACTTTTATAATACATACACACACACACACATATATATATATATATATATATAACACACATTACTATAAACATTAATTTAGTGGGCACACATGTTTTTTGTTTGTTTTCTTGTTTTGTTTTGTTTTTATTAAACAGTCTAAATTGAGAAAGAAAAACATGCTTACTTTTATAGGTAATTCTAACCTTGCCTTATCAGGCTAAACTGGTAGAGGCACACTTTGGCTAAAAAAGTGGTTTCTCTGATAGAAAAATAGGGATGCAAGTTCTATTCCTGTCTGAGGTACAATTTTTCTTTAGGAGAACTTCTCAATTTAGGCTAGTTGTTATTAATTTCACCGTTTAATAAAAACAAAGCAGAACAAAAAATACAAAAACAGGATGACAACTCAAATATGTGTTCCCACTAAAATAACATTTATAGTAATAAGAAATGTTGAATAAAAAAATCCTTTCAAAAATTATGCATATAATATTTTTCATTATTTTTAATATTACCTGGCTAAATATGATAATTATACATTTTTTAAATAATTCAGAAATTATTTGATTGATTATTGATGTTCTTCTCAAATGAATCTATCTATTTTTGTTACATCAGACTAATATCTAACTAAATCCACAAGAGTGTTAGCAAATGTGCAGTTAAAACTGAAAATGATTGCCTAACAATTTTTTTCTGTATTCATTTTGATTGTCTCTGTCAAAGATTAGATTTTTTTTCCTTCAGCTTTTACAATAAAATTGCCATGAAGATGAGGTTTTCATTGTGAATATTTGTACAGATACAATCTTTGAAAATGCAAGTAATTTCTGGAGAATATAGGAAATAAGAGAAGTTAGAAATATAATTATGGTTTGGGATATTTCTCTCTTAAAAACTTATTAAATTCCCTTTTTTTTTTTCTGTTGTAATGAATCTGAATTCTGTAGATCCCCTAACCCCCAGGACTCTTCAAAATTTATGATAATTCAGAAATAACAAACAGTAATTTTCGCTTTTTAAAAATTTTGGTAGTAAACATTTTATTGCAAAACACATCAATCTCCCAAAATTACTCATCTTTTTAGAATTGAAGCAGTGGCTCTTTTTCTCTTTCTATGAGGGAGTGCTAAAAAGTCTCTGGCCAAATCAACTTAAAGGCTGACCAAATGACCAAACATCATTTTTCTTAAGGGCTTCTTGCTTGAGCCCAAACATTTTCAGCACCCTCTTCTGTTTTTTTATTTTGTTGTTTTTATAATGAGTCATAAGGTTTAATAAAGAAAACTTATGACTTCTGAAGAATGAAATACATTTTATAATTTGTGAAAAAGGAAAGAATAAATCCAGCATTTTCAATAGATTCTTGATATAAGGATAAATTGCACACATATTTAATAAAATCCTGGTAAATTATATATAACTTTTAAATACATACTTTCAAGAATATTTATGCTAAAATATATAAGTGATTTCCAAATTGTCAAGTTATTTCTGATTCGGTATCTTGACTCTGTTATATAGCAGGATTGTGTAAGTTTCTTACAAAGTACCATTTCTTGGTTTGTATGCAAGTATATATCAGCTTAATATACACATTAATGCACAATTGACTACTTTTAATAAAATAACTTTTTTTTTTCTTTTTTTGGGGCCTATAATACATGTATGCCTTCATAAACTTTATGCTTTCTTTATCAACAAACTTTCTGAACTTCCTTTGATAATATGGCTGGAATGGTTTGTCTTACCTTATTTAAATATACAGTTCAATGTAACTATATTTACTTAGGAGAGTGTATGTCATATGTGGGGAAACTATAGTCCTAACTGACACATTTCATCATTCGACCGACTTTACATTTGCCTTGATAAAGTCTGTCAGATGAAGAATCACACCAGTTAAGACTAAGTATAGTTTTCCTTTTTGTCTTTTTATTCATTTTATCTCTTCTACAGATAGAGTATATCTGAGAATATTTACACACACACACACACACACATATATATATATATATATATATATAAAATAAAACAAATGTGTGTGTTCATAGGCTGTATAGTAGTTTCCAAAATAAAATGTAAAAAACTTTTAAAAGGCATTTTTCACCAGCATGACATGTGTTGTGTTCAATTTCTACACGTAGAAATGAAGGTTAAAACTGTGTGTAAGAAAAATGCATTGGAATTTTTGAGGATAAGAAGGGAAATAAATTATCTTATCCAATCCAACTACCAGAGACCAAAAAGTGTTTTATATATATATATATATATATATATATATATGAGCTGTTGGATTTGAAAATGCTTTGAAAGTGTGCTAATCTCATAATTCTCAACAATAACTTAATATCAGGACCATACATAATATCACTTTTCATTACAAAAGCAGCACAATGCTGTATAGAGGCTCATAGAGAATAAAAGAAAACAAAATCTACTCAGAGTTGCCTTGTTTAAAATCCAACACACACCAATGGCTCTAATATATATATATATATATATATATATATATATATATATAAAACACTTTCTGATCATCAGATCTGATAATTTCATTTATTGCCCCTCTTATATCAAAAAATTCCAACACATTATACTTACACACACTTGTCTTTCATCTCAATGTGAAGAAGCTGAGCCCAACACACACCACATCTGCGAAATGTATGTACTTTAAAGGTTTATGAACTTTGTCGCATCTCACACACGCACACACACACACACACACATATATATATATATATATGTGTGTGTGTGTGTAATATATATATATATATATATATATATATATATATATATATAAATTGTGTTTTATGCATAGAGTATGGATTGCTCTAATCCCACAATCAACATAGCATATTTTGTAATCCCACTTCTAAAATTTAAATTCTTCTTTTATCTGTTAAATTAATGCCAGACTAGTAAAGATCAATTTCAGTAGCTTTCAGTCTTGTATTTAAATGGTTCTTATTGATATGCTACAACAGGAATATATAAACCAATTTTATTTACCATCAGTTGAAATAAATTTAGGAACTGAACCTAAAATATTTTATATATTTTAATCATACAGAATAAAAAAGAACATGAACAATTTATATGATCTATAAATTTATATTTAGTTAATGTAAAATACTTACTTTGTACTTCATAAAAAACAGTATTCTTTGTAAAAATATTCCTTTTTTTTATGCCTTTGAAACTTTGTTGTTCAGTTCCACATTGCCTTAATATTTAGATGTAAATAATTAAAAAAAACAAAAAAACAATGTAACGTTGTGTATGTCTAAATACTAATTATTGCAAACATTTTGACTTAGTCAAAAGTTTGGCTTTTAGCTTTTATTCATTGTCATTTGATAAGTATTTTTTCTTCTAATGCATTCATTCATAGATCCATGAGCAGAAAGGTTGCTTATGATAGAACAGTGATTCTGTATCTTGAATTTTTAAAATTTCAGTTTTGGTTTTCTTATTTTTTATATTTAATTCAATCATTTGTCAATATATGAAAATTTTTAGTAAATTAATAAATTTACAGGAGCAAATATTTTGGACTATGCTTGGTATTTATAATGAAATGCATGAAAAGTACTTGGGCCAACCAAGAAAGGATTTAAAGAAAAAAGTAAAATTGTAACGTTTTGTCATTTCAGTGGATTTTAGGAAATGGATCAGGCAGAGCACTTTTCAGTATTTCCTTGTAATACTTACATTGTTCAAATATATTTAACTTATAAGAGGACACACTTGGTTGCTTATCAAAGTACAGTAAGTCTCTGGGTTATGACAGTCCCGACCTACAATGATTCATAGTTACAACATAATCTTCATTAATCATATTTTCTGGTTGTATGCCATATTGAATTGTTGTACATTTGCTCTCTTTCATTTGTTGAAACTTATTGCCCTTCATTATGGCTCCCCACATAGTGTAACCTCTTCTGATGGCAGTGCTTCAAAGAAAAGGAATTCCATCACCATGGAAGTGAAATTACGGATATATTCCAACTTACACGGAAAATTGTACAAACAGAATGCTATCATAAGTCGAAGACCCGCTGTACCTTTTAGTAATCTTTTCTGATTCCACTGTTCATCAAGAGATTCCTCTTGTGTATTTTGCTGCCTTTTAATGTCATTCTCTAGGTCTTTATTGAAGAGGTATCAACTTTTCATTAATAATAAAAATAAACAAAAAAAAGCATTGCTTCTTACTAGGTAGAAGCTTTTCTTTGTGGAAGAATTTTATCTAACTGGAATTGTTTTCTTCCTCTGGTATTTTGTGGTTAACAAACATCATTACTTCTTGGAACTAAGTTAATGACACTTGTTACCCCACTTACCTTAGAGGAGAAAAGGATGGATTTAAAACCAGGGCAGAAATTTTTTTCTTTATATATTTGTAAAACCATTGTTCACAGGACATTAATGCTTACAAAGGCAAGAGAAATTTTTTAAATCTGATTGATTCATTATAATTTTGTTTTTCTTTAATAAAAGAAAGTTACAATTATAAAGGAATGAAAATATATATATATATATATATATATATATATATGTGCGCAATGCTATGATAGCAAAAGATGTTATGTTATAAACAAAATCTCAATATGAGAATTAGTCTTCATTTTGCCAAAATCTGATGTATGTATGTACTGCAATAAATCTGTAGCTTGATGACAAAAATATTTTGTTTATACAACAACATTTCATTTATCAAAATAATCTCTTTTCTTGTCAATACACTTAACCAAGTGCCTTCCCATAGATCACATAGATGAATGCTATATACTGAAAATTTGTTTAAAATTCAATTGATAAGAGTCAGGCTGTAGGCACATTGATTCACCTTCTTATTGAATTGTCTTTCCTTTTTGAAAAGGTTATTCTAATTGTCTCCTGTTTAATGGAAAATCTTAAATTGCATTGGATTCTTGATTTGATCCCCTTCATAATAATGTTTATATGGTTAAGTGTTAATAATTCTAATATATCTTCAATAAAAAATCTTTGAGCATAACAATTCGAGAAACGCTAAGATTTAAACTCATTGTGATAAATACTGATTGTGCAGGTCATTCTTAGTGACTCCAGTTCTCAATAGGTGCTTCATAATTTTAGTATAGTGCAAGTTGTAGATTAGTTTAAGTCAATAAATTTCAGTATTTAAAATATAGAATCAAAATTCTCAAAAAATAATAATTTTAAGTTGTACCATAGAAATTAAATGCATTCAATTCTACACCCTAATTGCAACTTAAGAATTCTAATAAAGTTATGCATTTATTACAGATTCATATATTAATATATCCATATCACAACTCTAAAATTGTAAAAAGAATGTACATTTTAATCGAGATTAACACAGGTGCATATCTTATTGACATATGTACACAGATAATAATAATAATAATAATAATAGCCTATACATGCATTATCGTGTATGTGTGTGTGCTTAACATTTTTTTTTATAGTGCACAGATACTATGCTAACTTTAAGAAGAGAACACAGATAGTAGCAAGCAAGCAGTAGTAGTGAGCAATGCAAAAAATATTTCCATCATTCTTAATAGGTAATATGCTTGTCATTATTAAAGGCTTTTGTCTGTAAACATCTTTCAACTGGGAAATATTTAATAATAACAACGAAGATCATTAACTCCTAACGAAATACATTGATCAGTATAAATTACTGCAGACAAACACATTCAAGGTGAGCAGATTATCTCCTATTAAAGTACTTAGTATTAGGTTGGTGCAAAAATAATGACGTAATAATGTCGTTTTTTGGCGTATTTTTTAACATCAAAAAAACGACATTATTACGTCATTATTTTTGCACCAACCTAATATTAAAATATAGCATGACAATAAAACTTTAAAAACTTACTTTCCAAATTGAAGTTTTGCAGAAACGCTGTCCTACTTATCAGGGTAAGATAAATTTACTATTCATTGATAGATATCATTTTTTTTTTTATTTTCTATTTCTCTCTCTAATATATATGACAAAGTGGAAAAAGTTCCCATGTGACATTTTTCTTCCTTTAAGAATTCAGTGGACTAAATTTCACACAAAAACTTTTTTCCACACTTTGTCATACATTTTTCACCAATATTGTTCTTGATATATAAAAATATGTATTGTTATTTCACACACACACACACACACACACACACACACACACATATATATATATATATATATATATATATATATATACACTTTTAAGGTTTAATATATTTATGTGCAAAGTGCTCAATATCAGGGATAGAGCATAGGTAAGTGGACACTGAAGTCAGCACCAAGTAACCAACAGCACCAACAGTCATTTTCATGCTTGAATTCAATATTCAGGACTGAAGATTGCATTCAAGCCTAAAACAAACTGTTACTGCTTAGTGGTAACATCAGTGTCCACTTAATTGCTGAAACCTCCTGACAAATGGACTGAATGATTGCAAAAGGATTGGTCTAAAAAAAACTCTGATACTGAATATAACATAAATCAGCTAAGTGACAAATTTACATTTGTATTAATTTTTGCATATATATATATATATATAGAGAGAGAGAGAGAGAGAGACCATAATCTTTGAATTACTTGATTCCTTTACCTAAAATATTTTTAGTTAGTAATGTAGACAATTAAGAGTAAATAAGTGAGTAAAATTTAAATTCCTAGAAAAGCTATTTTCTCCAAGTTTCACCTGGGCATCTTCCTTAGATTGAAGTTCAAATTTCAATGTCTGAATTTTCAGACTCCTTACAAAAGTGCATTAACAAGAGTATATAAAGCTGTGTATTTGCATCTTTGCTGTTGTCTGTTCAAAAAAAAAAAAAAAAAAAACTAAAAAAAAAAGCAAAATACCAGAAAGAAAAAGAGTACCATACCATGAAAATGATTGTTAAACTGAATTCACCTGATGAACCAAGACCAATCAATCTCTGATCAACAACAGGATTTAAAGGTAAGTCATGTCTTAAGTATTTCAAAAACAATATGAAACAGATTATAAACTACTAATAATCTAAAAACTCTTACTGTATAACTTATCAAATAGTGTCCTGTAGAACAATGTCTCTGTTTAGTTGTCTACTGGTAATTAGTCATACGTCCTTTTCAATACCATAAATTTTACAAGTACACAAATATGTTCTTTACATTAGGCACATAAGACTGAATAAATTTTAAATGGATATATTTTGATTGAGAATTTAATGAGAATGAGTCTGAAATATACAATAGTGGATCTATGATAATTTGTGTATGTTTGTTCAAAACTAAGAAAAATAAAGCTTTGTTGACTATCTTAAAATGTATGATATGTGGAAACCTTAACTATGGATAGTGCAGATGTGAAAGGTTAATAGATACACTATTTTAAACTGTTTTAGAATCATAAACTTCAAAATATTTTTTATTTTTTGGTTTGTGTTGGTAAACAATACCATTGCTAAACAATCACTCCTCCTTTTCCTGTACAAGTAAAGCTAAGTGTAACAAATACTATTGGTGAAAGTAATAGCAAAAAAATACAAGAAAGAATGTACGTAATAGAATGTGGTATGTAACAATAGTTACTTGTTGTTGTTGTTTTTTTTTTGTTTTTTTGTTTTTTTAGACTAAATCCTTATTTATTACAAGAAAAGGGAGTTCCATAGGATTATCTTTCATTTTTGTTCCTTTTAAGGCATTACAGTTGGTTATAATAATTAGTAATAGATTAGGTGCAGAGATGATTAAATTGGTAACAGGGCAAAAACCCAGTGGACAAAACCCCGGACTCTTACCTCAAAAGTGCACAAAATCCCAGTCTGATATATAAAAAGAAACAAATTTAACATTGAAAATTCAAAGAATTTTTAATTTAAATTTATACAATAATAATAATATCTAATATATAGACTCCAATGTCAAATTGAGATAATAAACACAATATTCAATATATACACTTATTTGATGCTCTGTTTATGTATACATAATCATGAATGATTACTTGAAATGAATATACCTAATAGGTTATCTTAATCTAATAACAGGTGAATGGCCTTTACAACTAATGTTATACGAGACTGGGATTTTGTCCACATTTCGGATAAGAGGTGGGATTTTGTCTACTAGGCTTTTGTCATGAATTCAATTAGATTTGTGCCTTTCCTAGAGGCAGTAGCACAAACACCAGATTTTTAAATTTCTTCACTAATTCCTTTTTTGTGTTACCAACTGCATCAATTCATTCTTTCTTGTGGAATGTCATCCATTGCCAAAGTCTAAGAATAACAACAATATTTGAACTGAGATTTACTTTGTTTTCCATGTTTTATGCCCCCCTCCTTTCTCATTTCACTTCTTTTTTTTTTGTATCAGAAAGTATTGCATACCCAAATAGGCAGTGCTTTAATTGATAGAATCATTGCTGCTATTTCTTTTATTAGATGACAATCTATTCCATAATAGAAAATACAATGTGACTTCATATTGGTCATGCAGTCAGATCTCCCCTATGAAATAGTTCTTTGTTACCAAGACTTACTAGAAATCTCACAACTAAGCCTGCCTCCTATTACTATAATAACAGTATATCTTAGTAAGTAGGGTAGATCAGGTTACTTATGCATTTTTTTTTTTAGTTTCATGGTAGCTTTATTTGGATATTCTTATATTTAATGATTTAAAAAGCAGAATTCTTAATAATAGCAATAATAGTTAATTTTATAGATGAAAATCCTTGATTACTCATACAAAAAATATAACGAATGTAATTGCATCTTACATATTGTTATTTTTTGATGGTACAAGTAAACTAGTTTTCTGTATTGAGAACATCTAATGGCTATTATTTTTGTCATATGGCATACCGAAATCGGCATCATCCAAGCTTCTTGGTCATCTCTTCATCTCTGACTCGTGTTGCAGTTAAATACTTATGTAACTAAATAACTTCCACTTACTATTTTGGGTAGGTGATATTATTCACACTGTTATAAAGAATATCATCCCATGTTGTAATATGCATTACACGATCTTTCTTTGTAGGTGAGGGTCAGAGTTGGAAATATCCTTCAGTGGGGGTAGCTTTGGCTTCAGTGCTGATATAAGTCTTTCATACAGAAGCCCAGATTCCTTAAAGATTAGATTGGTAACAGGGCAAAAACCCAGTGGACAAAACCCCAGACTCTTACCTCAAAAGTGCACAAAATTCCAGTCTCATATATAAAAAGAAACAAATTGAAAATTCAAGAAACTTTTAATTCAAATTTAGACAATAATAATAATATCCAATATATAGACTCCAATGTCAAATTGAGATAATAAACACAATATTCAATATATACACTTATTTGATGCTCTGTTTATGTATACATAATCATGAAATTGAAATGAATATACCTAATAGGTTATCTTAATCTAATAACAGGTGAATGGCCTTTACAACTAATGTTATACAAGACTGGGATTTTGTCCACATTTAGGATAAGAGATGGGATTTTGTCTACTAGGCTTTTGTCATGGATTCAATTAGATGCATACCTTTCCTAGGGACAGTAGCACCATATATGTATACATAATTATGAATGATGAAAAACTAGTTTCATGATAGGATTTTATCATTACTGTTAATTACGATGATTATGATGTTGACAAAGTCTTGGACACTTAATTCTCTCTTCCCAAATTAACTTTGAATAATCAAGAGTTTTACAGCAACAGGTTTCCCTTGTGTAAAGATTAATGGCAAACTTGGACTTTTGTGTGTGCACACACAAAAAAAAACAGTGTCTATAGGATGTTTTTCCCTTGACACCACTATTATTTTAACTATCTTCCCTCTTCAGCAATGCTTGATGTTTTAAAAAGTGATGATTAGAATTGTAATAAAACCAAAACATATGAAAGTGAATTTATAATTTTTTTGTTTTTGAGAATTTACTGCAAAAATATTAAACACTATTTATTAGATTGTTTATTTACAAGAATTATATTTACAACATTCTAAAAGTTAATACAATTAAAAGTAATATAATTCAATATTCATAAATTAATAATTTAGGAAACGTTTATAAAAATATATGAATCATTTATAAGAAAATTTTTATTATTTACCATTTTATTATTTGTGCATATGTGAGTGTGTATATATTTGTGGATGTGTATATGTGTACATATTTATATCTACATGTATATGTGTGTGTGTATGTATATATGTGGGTGTGTATATGTTTGATGTTTGTGTGTATGTATGCATGTATATGAATGTGTGAATATATATATGCATGCATGCACATATATATATATATATATGTGTGTGTGTGTATAAGTATGTATATAGTGATTTTCTAAGCATAGCTCAGATGTGGCACAAGACCAAAAGTATGGGGCACCCAGCAAGGATCAAACTCGCTACTCAGTTGTAATTGTTCTAGCGAGACAAGCTTGCTAAGTATTACACCATCTCAAAGTATGTATATACATGTATGTATGTGTGTGTGTATATGTATATTT
>OZ010613.1:20267773-20330273 GCA_963932145.1 Acanthosepion lycidas
GAAGGAGTTGGATACTTTCTGGAACACTATAAGATGATCATTCTTCCAGCCTCTTTAGCAATGGATCATATATATATAGGAGTTTTATTTGAGGTATGGATTTAGCTTACCACACCTTCAAAACAAAGCACTTTTTTAAGAATGTAACCATTCATAGAGACTGGTGAGAATTCATGGTCAGCCCAGAGGTGATGAAAAGTTTCTAGCTTGGTTTGTGAGTTTTCTTTCTTCTTTTTTTTTTTCTTTTTTCTTCTTCTTTTTCTTCTTCTTTTTCTTCTTCTTTTTTTCTTCTTTTTCTTCTTCTTTTTCTTCTTCTTTTTTTCTTCTTTTTTTCTTCTTTTTCTTCTTCTTTTTTTCTTCTTTTTCTTCTTCTTTTTTTCTTCTTTTTTTTTCTTCTTTTTTCTTCTTTTTTTTTCTTCTTTTTTTTTCTTTTTTTTTCTTCTTTTTTTTCTTCTTTTCTTCTTTTTTCTTTTCTTTTTTTCTTTTCTTTTTTCTTTTCTTTTTTCTTTTCTTTTTTCTTTTCTTTTTTTCTTTTCTTTTTTCTTTTCTTTTCTTTTTTTCTTTTCTTTTTTCTTTTCTTTTCTTTTTTCTTTTCTTTTTTTCTTTTCTTTTTTTTCTTTTCTTTTTTTCCTTTTTTTCTTCTTCTTTTCCTTTTCTTCTTCTTCTTTTCCTTTTTTTCTTCTTCTTTTCCTTTTTTTCTTCTTCTTTTCCTTTTTTTCTTCTTCTTTTCCTTTTTTTCTTCTTCTTTTCCTTTTTTTCTTCTTCTTTTCCTTTTTTTCTTCTTCTTTTTCTTTTTTTCTTCTTCTTTTTCTTTTTTTCCTTTTTTTTCTTTTTTTCCTTTTTTTTCTTTTTTATCTTTTTTTTTTATCTTTTTCTTCTTTTTCTTTTTTTTCTTTTTTTTTCTTTTTCTTTTTTTTTTTTTTTTCTTGTATTATAAAGATAGAGCATAGTAAGATTCAGGTACTTTCTAGAGCAGTACAAGAAAGCAATCATTTTTCTAGTATTTTTAGCAATGTTTCATAACTGAAAAGGCCATATTGGGCAATTTCAGCCCAGATATGGCATTCAATACACTATTCTTGGTCTGATCTAACTCTTGAAAAGATAAAGCATGGCAGATGAAGTCAGTTACTTTCTAGAGCATTATAAGGAGCTGGCCATTTTTCCATCATCTTTATACATGGACCATATCTAGAAGTTCCACTTGAGGCCTGGGGTTAACTTTAGTCCCAATAGACATTCAATTAAAAATTATTAACATTTATATTAATATCTTCATCTTTGTTGTTGTTGTTATTAAAATGTCAACTGTTATTCTCCCCCACCCCCATCCTTCTTCACGTGTCTCAATCCAGGAAACCTGCAGCTAATTTTGAACTGAACCCTTTATTTATTGGCTTAGCATCTAGGGATATCTTGTTTTTTAAGTACTGCTCGGTTATTGCTTGTTCTGTTTCCACTGATTCTAAATCTGTACTGCCTGGTCCAGGAATTGAATTCACAACTACTATACCACCAAATTCACAAACAAATATTTTAATCCATTCATTGTTAATCCAAATATAATCTAAACTCTTCATCCCAGAAATTGAGACAGGAATATTAAAAATCTTTCATAGCTATGTCCATTGTTCTTGTGAAATTTTAATTAAAAATTTAACTTTGAAAATAAAAATCTACTTTGTGTAGTGATAACATTTATCTAAACATTGTATCAGTCTGTGGTAAGTTTCTTGTGAAATGAATAATTAGTCTTGAGAAAAATAGTTCTTTAAAGTTTACTCTTTATGAGTAGATCCTAGTTTTGTATATTTGGAATGAAAATAGATGAAATTTATATTTTTTTTTGTTGATTTGTATATTATGTTAATGGTTTTCTGATTTACTCAATTTGATAATATTAGGAATAACAAAAAAATCTAGCAGGCATAATTCAATTAACTCAAACGTTTAAGGTTTTGTTTGTTATACCTGGTGATACTGATTCCTGTGTATTAAAGATAAAACAATTCAGTTGAGCTAGTTCAGGCATTCACAAGTCTATCACACCAACCATCACGGTCCTGCATCAAGTTCATTAGGGTGCTATCCTGTGTCATAACATAGTTGATCAATGTAGGTAATTGCTGGGCAACCAACCCATCTTGCACCATGGCTATAGCAGTAGATCACTTGCAAGTTCTTGTTTTGCTTGCCAGCAGTCTAATGCAAAAAGCATTCTTCATTTACCTAAGATTGTAGAAATATCAGACATGGATCCATAAAACTGTAATTTAGTTGGATGTTGTCTCCAAGAGACGTTAAGGAAAGCTCTCAGCATCTGAGTGCAAGCTCCATGAAGCTTAGGTTTAAGGGTTTTAGTGAATGTCCAAGCAATGACACCATACATTAAAACTGACTATACAGTGGCATCAAAAAATCTCCGTTTCTGGTTGTCTGGTAGATCAGATTTCCAAATTAATTCCATTTTATTCAATATGACCCAGGCTTTAACTATGTAATTTTTCACATCCTTTTTAGGATTTATTTTACTTCCTATGTAAAAGTTTGTGCAGTACACTTAATGTATTTTAACTCCAAAAAACTCAAGTTATGATTGTCATTAATGAAAAAAATAGTTTTCAGAAATCAGTGACTGGTATGATTGCATGCCAACTGTGTTTTTATAGTGGTGGGAGTGGAGGTCAAGGAGAATAGACACTTTAAAAATGCATCTATAGATCATAACACTTGCAGAGTAACCTCCCTTCATTGTCTTTTCTCTATTAACAGGAGCCTATAATAATGCAATAGAATGCTTTTTTTTCTTCACTTTTAAATTCAAATTTAATTTACTCAAAAAGAAAAACTTATAATTATTTTCATGTAATAATGCAGTTTCATTTGAGATAAGAAATAATGGGATATTTTATTTCTAGCATTTGTACCTCAAATTGAATAAGTAGTAAAAATAGTCAAAAAAGAAAAGAAATTTTAGCACAAACAAAACTATATACAAGAAGGTACTAGAAAGTTTATTTCTTGAATATGCTAAAAGTGATTAAACATTAATCGTTTTGTTTTTGTTTTTGTTATAAGGACATTTTACAATTACTGATGGTAACATACTTCTGTGATATATTTGAAATGTTGATAATCTGTTTTTATACAAAGGATTTATTTAAAGAAAATTAGATGATATGTTAGTTCAGCTTTTAATGTTGTTTTGGAGAATTCTCTTGATAGTAATATTTGTGGTTATTGTACATTTTATAAGACTGAAAGTTAAAAGGATTTGAAACCAGAATTTTCTTTATTTATGTTAAAGCTTTCAGTTCAGTGCTAAGTGAAACTTTTATTTAAAAGTAAAGGACTGCTTTTATTTTGTAAGTTAGTTTTATTGTTATGACTAAATTAATAAAGATTTAATTATCTTACCTTGTTAAAGCTCGGCAAATAAATGAAACTATTAAGAAATAATAGATTTTATTATAAAATTCAATGTAAAATATTTTTATTTGGTTATTTAAGTTAGGTTAATGTTTTCTAGCTGTTTAAGTAGATTTCATAAGAAATCTAATTGATAATTTGTTACTTTAATATCAGAAATATAAATATGAGAAAAAAAAAATCAATAACATTTTCTGGTGATTTAAAACTTATTTATTATTCTAAAAATAATCTTTTTCATAGATTTAAACAAAGAAATGTATAATAACTAAACAAATTATCAGAAAAATATACAATCTATTAATATTAGAATCTTTTACTCATATCTATTAGGTTGGTGCAAAAATAATTTCGTTTTCTAACATATGTTACTATGTGAGAAAACGAAATTATTTTTGCACCAACCTAATAGTTACCATAAATCAGCTTATTGGCAAAAGAATTTTAGAATTTTTTTTTTTTTTTTTTTTTTTTTTTTTTAAGAAATAGTAAATTTTGTTTACAGAATAAAAAGTCTACTTCATATTTTAACTACACTCATAAGCAAATACACAATCTGTCATGTGAAACATGGAAAATAGATTTTGTTTGTTGACCATTACTGTTATTTTGTTGCTAGCTATTATGAAAATATATATATATATATATATATATATATACACACACACATACTAGAATCAAGATGAGGAATACTAAATTTCTAATAAAACAATCTTGAAATTAAAAAGAAAATCTTTTGGCAAAATGTCTTCTTTGTCTTTAGTAGAATGCCAAGTCTCAGTGTCATGTTGTATGTTAAAATGTGCTTTTCTATAGAAATTAATTGCTATGTGGTTACTCTAAATACATTGGAATTTGTAATAGTCATACACAGAAAAAAACATTGCCCTTAATTATCAGAACTTTTATTAAAAAAACCAAAAAAAAACCTATATCTTATTTCTTTCCTACTTAGTTTTTTTATTTTCTACTCAATTCTAGTTATTTCAATTGACAATAGTTATATAAAAAATAATACAAAATTATCTGTTGCTAAATACTTCTTCAACATTGTCTCAAGTCTGGTGTTATAATCATGAAAAGCTTACTTTTTCCATTTCAATAGAATTCTTTATGGTTCTGGTGGAGTAAGGTAACTTGTCATAGTAAAATCAGTCTTTTGGTATATAAGTAATTATTTCATATATTGTAGATAAATGAATAAGCAAGTATATTAGAATATAAATTAATATGTAAAAGAAATAGATTCTTTGAAAAAAAATAAATGTAAAGTGTGAAAAGAAGAACCAAAAAAACTGAAATTTTCTCTGCTTTTTTAATTTAATTTTGTCTTGATAATTGAATTGAAAATTAGAAAGTTTTACGGTATTTCTTAAATACTTCAAATGAAAAGGGAGAAAAATAGTCATTTTGTCTAAATTTTTTCTTTTGTTTTGTTTTAAAAGAGAAAATTTTATTACAACTCACAATAAAAACCACTTCTAAATGGAAAAGTTATATACACAGAACTATTATATATGTTTAATCAAAAAACTGAAAAAACTGTAATGTATTTATTTTATTTATTAAAATTTTAAGTCTCCTTGTTCCTCGTGTGTGTAATTTGAAATACCCTATATTTATGGGAGAAAAGCCCTCACTATCAGAAATAGAGCAGTAATAGATATAAACAGTGTAGACATAGAAATCAGATTTATACATTGCACATGCTTTCATATATATATATATATATATATATATATATATATATATATATATATATATATATATATAAAAGATAGTTGTGTATATATATATATATATATATATAAAAGATAGTTGTGTATATATATATATATATATATATATATATAAAAGATAGTTGTATATATATATATATACACACCAAGAACAGATTTGGGGAAATCATATGACAAAGTGTAAAAAATTTACTTGTGACACATTTCATCCTTCAGGACTTTGTTGGACTAAATTTGTTTCGTTGATACAACTGCACATGCGCACAAATGAAGGGTGCTGGGAATTTTAGAATTATTTTCTTTTTTTGTATAGCTAAATTCATTTAGAGTCTTCTTCTTTTCATCACTTTTGTTAGGTATTGTAATAACAGAAGATGTGCCAGGAATGGTGAAATGTTATAAGAGCCAGGGCACAAATTTACTGTAGATGGTCTTGTGATCAAGGCACTCTCTAGACATAGTTAATTATTTGCTCCTTTGGTCAGAGTAGCATTTTTTTATGTCAAAATTGTGGTCAATCTCTTTATGGTGGGCAACCAACACATTTGTTATTATTCTATAAAATGTTCCTTTTGTGTTCATATAATCTTTTATTTAGATTCCTTGAGGTTTCTCCTGTGCGTTTTTGTGACAATTATTACAGGCGATGAAGTAAACTTCTTCAGGTTTTAGCTTATTGTTGAGTACTGGCTAAGTCTTTTATTTTATTTATATATATATATAAATAATATATATATAGGACATTGAAGTCAACACTGAGTGGTGACAGTCTATTAGGTTGGTGCAAAAATAATGACGTAATAATGTTGTTTTTTGACGTTAAAAAATACGTCAAAAAATGACATTATTACGTCATTATTTTTGCACCAACCTAATATTTCATATTTGGACAACCTTGTCATTGAATCCAGACTTGCTTGACTTTGTATGTAAACAAGAAAACTAAAATACTAAAAACAACATTCCTTGTGTGTGTCTCTCTCTCACTCATATGAAAGTTGTATTTTTTAAAATCATTTCATACCAAGCAAGACAATAAAGCCACTAAGATGCAAAGGAGTTACTTAGTGAATATAAGATAAAGAAAAACATCAAGGAGCAAGAACAATAAAAGAACAGGTATTAAGAAAGCTGAAGATAACAAATGACATTGCATTTAATTCTTTGAAGATCAAATTTGACTGGAAAGCAAGAGGCTGGATGAAAATTCCACAAGTGAAGAGTAGGAGAAAAGAAACTGTCAGTATAGAATTTAGGTTCGAGTATTGCACTTAAATTCATAAAGGAAAGTTCAATGAAAGACTGCTGACTAAAGACTATTAATGACTATTAATCCAATAATCCAAAAACTGCAAATGTCTGATCACAAATAATCTAGGATCAAAAGGATAACCTCAGTTGATCATTTATCTATTTATCATTAATAACTTTATTTTATTTTCTAATTTTTCTTACTATTTCTCTCTCTCTGCACTATAATCAGTTTCATTCTGTTTATATATTATTCCATGGATCCACTGTTTAATGATCATATAAACAAAGAAATATTAATAAAATTGACTTACAGCCACAACATGTTGAGACACCAGTTTCTATATGATCACTGAAGTTAAGCAATGTCAAGCATGGTCAATATGTGGATGGATGTGAGGTTGGTGCAATGGATCATGATTTGGAATTATTAATCAGACAGCTAAGTTTCAATTCCTGTTGTCTTCATTATATTCACTTACGTGTAAATACCTGAATCCACTTCTTCTTTCCCCAACTATGGGTTAATTAAGTAAGTATCACTAAAAAAAAAAAAAATCTCCAAAAAATAAAAATTTAGATTTTGGCATTTAATGTTGATAAACAAAAACAACCAACCAATATTAACAAAATCATCTTGTTTTAATAAAATATTGAATATCTTGTATACTGTGTATAATTTTGAGAAAGGTTTTTATTATTCCAGAAACTATTGTGATTATTGAACTCTTCTAACTGACAGTGAAACTGAAGAAAGTTATAAAATGGATCAACTTGAATACTGTTAATAAAGAAAAAATAATACAAAGGAGGAGGTTAATTGTTTGAATAATTCTTGGAAGGACTTGCTGACAATCTCCTCAAAATTAGATTTATCTTTTTAGTAATATTTACATAAAGTAGGTTTGGTTGAGTAATTAAAACTGCACACTAGCAAGGTGTAATATCCTATTAAAGCTGGTGGACAGTTACCGCAAATTTAAATACTTGTAAGCTTTATAGCCTTGTGATATATGGTATCCACATCAGAGGATTGCCAGCATGGATAGGTGTAGGATATTGTTTTATCAGAAACTTTGGAAATAAAACAAAATGACTCAAGGGTTTAAAATAAATATTTTTATTTATTTTGTTTAGTGATAAATGAGTCCTTTGATATTCAGCATAGCAAAATGTTTGTTAATAAGGCAGATACTGATAGTAGTCTGGAGAAATGTCTGTAGTTATTTAGAAGTAATTCCATGAAGGGGTATTAGTAATGTGAGAAATTAGTTCAATGTCAATCTTCTGTGTTCTCTTCTGTGCTGAAACAGCGGAAATGTCAGTAGCAGATGACCTCTTGACTGCTTCTTCACATATAACTACATTCTTTTGTTCTTGTTTAAACTATTACCCTCAAGATGACAGTTCTAAGACAAATCACTTGAAAGATAGCTTTTATCTTTAAGCCCTGCAAAATGCTGACAATTTTCAATATATTTTAAATGTTATTACTTTTCTTCATTCAGTAGTATTTTCTTTTTGTGGGTGCACCTGGGGACTGCTGTCCAATTCCATTGTGCATTGTACACTGAAAAGAATAATAAATAAATAGATGGGTGTTACATAACATTGTAGGTCATAATTTCAATATATTCTCTCTTTAATGATCTTATTTCATCAGATCCTTTTTGAAATAAAATGAAAATGAATTGACGAAGATGATACCGACTCAGATCTTTTTTGTCTGAAATGTAATGATAAAATATATTTGAAAAAAAAAAACAGAGGTTAGTCGTAGCAATAGATTTTACTAAAATTAAATGACATATCTTAGAGAATTGGCAATGAGTTTGTCACCTTCAGTTGATATTAAAGTTCACCCAAGGGCTAAGGGTTCAAATGCTTAATTTTGTTGATTTATCCATTTCATAAGAAGCATCCCTGAAAAACTTGACCATGTTGACTTGTATTTACCATAAATATTTGAGTGCTGAGAAGTTCAGGTTGAAAAAACTACAATTGTCAATTTTTATTTGAGAGACTTGAGATGCCCTACCTTACCTACTTGTATTATTTTTTGTAAAATAACACAATAACAATAAAACATTAATGATAGGATATACATTTATTTGCAAGTGTTATAACAACATTAGTATCATATATAATAATAAACAGTATGACTTTTCTTCTACGATTCTCTGTTTTCCTAAAGCAAATAGATATATAAAATTAATAAGTGTATCAGGTCTTGCATTGGACTTCACACCTAGAGGTAAGCAAGCGAGTTACCCATCCATTATACCAGTGCATGAACAGCATGGTAAAATTAACTTATAAATACTGAGTTAACCAATGATCTTGGGCAAAAGACTAAGGTGCCATTTTGATTGTAAGCAGAACATACTGATACTCTGATCTTTGAAGTGTAAATTCATATATTCATATGTATCATCCCATGCAAGGCAGTAAAGCCACTAAAACACAACGGGTTACAGGGTGTAGAAGAATTAGGAACAGAAATATTAATAATTATTGGGAAGAGAAAAAAGTAATTAGGAGGACAGTAGATAGTAATTGACATTGCATTTAAATTCTTGAGGATTAAAGTTGACTGGAAAATATGAAGCAGGAAGGGAGTTCCACAAGCGTATGAGAAAAGAAATTGTTAGCATAAAATTTAGTTATATCTAGCTAGCTTAACAGTAAATTGATGAGATCTTGATGCCATTCTGTTACTACACTTTAAAAAGTCTAGGTACCATAGTGAAGAGCTCATCCAAGTAGTTATGAAAGTATTTATAGAAAAGGTACAGAGAGGCAACTTTGCACTAGTAGGAAAGTGACAGAATCTGAGCTGCCAATAATATTGCTGATTATTCTTTTGATTTTATCAAGGAACTCTAGGTAAATAGCAAGGGCACTAGACCATATGTAGCAGCAATATTCTAAGCATGGATGAATGGTAAACTTATAGATGTGTAACTATAGATAATAATTATACATATATCCATTTTTATGGATATCATGCTAGTTTCACTTGTTTTTGCAAAATGAAATAAAATATCTTTAAAAATATATATAATGGTCTTTTTTTGCAAATGAAAATATCTGCTTTCAAATCTATAATAAATTAATTTTTTTTAACCTAAATTTTCTAGTCAATATTAGTTGTGGTTTTAAGTCAGTTATTTTTCTTTTATATCATCCCATGCAAGGCAATAAAGCCACTAAGATAGAAGGGGGGTTACTGAGTGTGAAAGACTAAGAAAAAAAAAGAGAAACATTATTAGGGAGTGAGAACAATAGAAGAGTAATCAAGAGAGACAGTAGATGATGATTGGCATTTAAATTTTTGAAGATCAAAGTTGGCTGGAAAGCATGGAACCAGAAGTTCTACAAGCAAAAAGTATAAGAAAAGAAATTGTTAGCATAGAACTTATGGTTACATATTGCCAATTCAACTGTGAATTGATGAGACCTAGTACTATGCTTAAATACCTAACGTCTAGGTACTATAGCAATGAGTTTATCCACAAAGTTACCATGAAAGTATTTATAGAAGAGGCACAAGGAAGTTGTATTACAGTGGTAGGAAAGCAACTGAAGCTGAGACGTCAGGACCAATAATGTGACCGATTCTTTGGATTTTATCAAAAATCTCTAAATATACAGCAGGAGCACCAGACCATATATGAAAGCAATAAAATAAGCATGGACATGTAAGATAGATTCAGGAAAGGAAAATTGTGTAGCATGATACAGTGAACCAACTTTCTTAGCAGCAGATTCAGCAATGGATTCAATATAATCTTTCTACTAAATTTCAACTAAGAATGTAAGCCCAGGAAAGTGCAAACTATTAGGTTGGTGCAAAAATAATGACGTTTTCTCCCATTGTAACATATGTTAGAAAACGTCATTATTTTTGCACCAACCTAATAGTTGCTCTCGGAGGGGGGGTAGTATCAGCCATTTTGAATATTTAATGAGCTAAAAATCTGATTTGAATGTTAGTCTCAGAAAGGTAGATTGTAATTCAGGAAATGTTTAGTTTGTGTTTTTTTTTTTGTTTTTTTTATCATTAATGTTAAATAAAAATATTAATATTAAACAAAAATGGCATATTTGGTCTCCAGTTACTCAATCAAACCATCAATATCATCTTTGTCAAATTTTTACTTTGTTGGTGAGGAAAAAAAATTTAGTTGAATCAAAAACTTTTTGATTTACTGATTGTTTTTCAAATAATTCAGCATGGGTTTGAAATGGTTTTTGAAAAATTCTCATTTAACCAAATAAATAATCTGATAGAAATATTTGAAAATGGTACATTGAAATATTTTAGAAAATTGGAATTAGCAGACCTCTGGTTGATAGTCCATGTGCATAGCATGTTCAGGCTGATGCAAGCATCTTTGCTTTAGGTGGAGGTGTTCATGTTGTACAGCCCACTTGGAGATAGTGTTCCTGCAGATTTATTTTGTCTTGTAAAATTCAGGATTCACTGGAGGCAATACATATGTAAGGAGTTAAGATTTTGTCCAAGTTTCATTTTTTATAAAAGAGGGTGCTTACAATATAGAGCAGGAATGCTGTAATATCTTAATTAAAATGTACACTGCAAAAATTAATTTTTATTTCTTAAGATTTCTCTATTCAAATCTATATTTCTTATTTAGAATTTTACTGTCACAATAACAGACATTTAAATTCATATCAGAGATAAATATTTAAAACTCCCTGTTTGATTAATAAAAGGATAGATTTTTATTTATTAGTAAAAACAAATGAAAATTGTTCATATTTTAATTAAAGTGACTTGTTTTTAATACTTCTGAATACAAGGTTTAAGAGCTGCTGAAGTTAGGGGTTACTGTTAAAATGGTTACAATGAAAGAGGAGATAAGACCTGAAGATAATGAAGACAGATAATAGTTAATGCTTGAAAAGGTTAAGATAGTAGTGTAGATGATTATTGTTAAAATGTCTATGATGAATGAGATATGTGATATGAATATAAGAAGGGGTAGGAAGAGAAGATAGATAACCTTTTGATCTTGGACTTGAAGTGGTTAAGATTGTATTGTAGAGGGTCACTGTTGAAATGGTTACAATGAATGAGATGTGTGATATGAATGAAAGAGGAGGATATGAATGAAGATAAGGAAGACGGGTAATAGTTAGCCTTTGAAGAGGTTAAGATTGTTTTGTTTAGGGAAATATCCATGTAGAAGTTTGTTCCACAAACTTGCAGTTCTTTGAGAAAAGTTGTCCGAATGGAATTTTCTTTTTACATTTGGAATATGGAGGAAATGACAATGATTTGATTCTGTGGAAGTGTATGGCATTTCCTAGCTGTAAATATCTGAATTAGTGAAACTAAAGAATGGAGTTCATTTGATATGGAAATAATGATAGATTTATGATTCTGCATCTGTGGGTAAGAGGCTGCAGAGTGAAGAATAGGTCATCCTCTACAGGAAAACACAAATGATTTTGAACTCTGAAGGCTAGAAAGTAAGAACCTAACAGCCCCAGCCCAGATATGGTAGCAATACTCCATTTTATGTTCTAATCTGACTCTTGTAAAGATAAAATTATAGCAAGAAGAATCAGGTACTTAGAGCAATAAAATGAACTGATTCTTTTTCTAGCAATAGATTATATACATGAGTTCCACTTGAGGTTTAGAGTGAACTTGGGACTCAATAATAAACAATGTTTACTTATTTAATGATGCTGATAGGTTTTTAATGTACCGAGTCCATGGCACCCACAGGTGTTGATCTGGGTACATCCCTGGGAAATTCAATGGTCTCAACTAAAGGTTCTTAATAGATTATTGTGTTAAACTGTAGGGCTACAGACTTAAGATTTTTTTTTATCATTGTCCCAAAAAACAATTTTAATCATGTTGAATCACTTAAATTAACAGAACAACTTCATTTTCTTTTTTAATTAAATTATTAGGTTGGTGCAAAAATAATGTCGTTTTCTCACATATGTTACTATCTGAGAAAACAACATTATTTTTGCACCAACCTAATAATAAATTCAAAATCCAAACAGTATTTACACTTAATAACAGTTCAATTAAGAAACTATTTTTTTTTTTTTTTTTTTGAGAATTATTGTTTTTTTTTTTTTTTTTACTTAATAAATTTAAAACAATGGTCAATGTGTTTTAAAAAAAATAATGAACCAAGAAAATTTCTGGTAATGCGATATTGATGTATATTTCATGTCACCCACACATCCTACTGATCAATGAAAGAAGGAAGAGTAAGTGAAAGAAACAAAGGAAGGAAGAACTAGTAAAAAGTATTTGAAAGAATATCCAGGGGATGCACAGATGGGAAATTTACTATGACTTTTAAGATTTTTATGCATTAGGCACAGGACACACACCTATCACCATCTCTGTCCAATAGACATTCAAATTATGGAACTTTATTGAGAGTGCAATCATTCATCATAATGATGAAATGTTACTAGCTTGCTTTTTAATGTATTGATAGTTACAAGCCAGGTTTTCCTCCATTGAACTGTTAAAGCTAAATCAGAGGAGAGGTCAGCTGATAGGCTCAGATCATTTTCATTTTTGGAAGTGTGTTTATAAATTGTGGTATCCTGTGCATAGATGTTTACTAATGATCTGAGAATGTTCCTATAGTTAATAAAGAGCAGAAAGTGAGTAGAACCAAGGAGAGACAGTCAGGGTGGGGGGAATACCTGCATTGCTCTCAAAAGACTGACACTTCAAATGTCCTCAAGTCAATCAAGATGAGAATATATATATATATATTTGGTCAAATTTTTTTTTTGAAGTGAGTTGGATTGAGAACTTTTAACCACTATCTTGTATGTATGTATGTATGTATATTAATAAGTTCTCTGCAGTTTAATGCTGAAAAAAAAAATTATTTTTTTAACATAATCTTCTTTGTTAATTCATGTAAATCAGTGGATAATGTTAATTACATAGGTGATGAAAATTTTTAATCAGAATTCAGTTAATACCTATTTATTAATTCAGTTTTTATATATATATATCTGAGTTTCATATCCAAACATAAACATTCAGGCTGGTACACAAAAATAAATAAACAGAGTGTCTACTCAAATACAAGTATCTACTAAAAATAACATTTACAGTGTTAAAAAAATCTGTTGGATTAATAAAAATCCATTACTTTCTTTAGAAAATTAGCTTTGTTTATGTTTGGATACAAAACTGTGCAGGTATGGAAAATTTAGGAGATCTATGACAAGAGAAGTTTTTGTTAAAGGTAAAATTTCAGCCTTGCTTGACTGATTCATTCTTTGTAGCTCAGTTGGTCATAGTGTTATGGATCTAATGCTAGCTTCCTTTGACTGGAGGGACACAGGTTCAAATCCTGCCAGAAGGTCTAAATTTTTCTTTAATAAAATTTCTCAAACTTTCAGGCAAGTAGAGGAAAATAAATAAATATATTGTTTAATAAATAAACAGTGTCCACTCAAATATGAGTATCCACTAAAAATAATGTTTAAAGTAATATATATGAGAGAAGTCTTTGAATATTTTGAATTTGATTAAATTCTTTGGAAAATGTGTATCATTATTATACAATTTTTAGATTTTACTACTTTTATTGCTGGCTTTAATAGTGCAATATTAGTTTGAGTAAGAGAATAAAGGTCTCTTAATGAACACTCTTTTAAATAAAAAATAGTTAAGAAATATATAAAATCTGAATTATCTTTCCTACAAAACAATTGATACACATCTCGAATATTAACGTTAAATTTATTTTAAAAGAAAACACATATGGCATTGAAGCATTTATCATATTAATTGAAATTTTATTTTTTTTTTATGAGACCCAGTTTGATTAAATAAGATTATTCAAAATAATATAAAAATCATATTTTTACAATTAGGATATTATGTATAATTATGGATATGTTGTGAAAATTTATTTTATTTAAGAAGTAAATTAATATAGCATAAATGTAACTTTATCTGATTATTGCACATCAGTGATTCCCAACCTTTTGGGGCCATGCCCAACCTAAGCATCTCTAAAATCCTGATACCCCTCTGCGAGATATAATTCTTATTATTCAAAAAGTGAACTCCTATTCATGTGAACAAAGCCTTAAAAAGCCATTAACTTGGTCTAAACAAGCTTTCAAAGAACATGGCATCCATGAAAGAGAAGAATGAAAGGACAATTGAAGTACTGAATAAGAAATTACTAGGAAATTGTTTAAAAAAAAAAAAATGTTATCTACAGTACATATGTATATTTACACATGTACATACATATTAATATTTGTATGTATGCATACTGTATATGCACCATACTCAGACATACTCATACTCACACAGGCTCACTAGAAAAAAAAATTCACTGTTAATAACTCATTCTTGAATTGCAAACATTGGGAATCACATTTGTACATTCTTTGACATAAAAAAAAAAAAAATGAACAATTATCTTAAATTGAAAACAAAGAAGCAGATGATTATTAATCAGCATTGCTAGATAAAATATCAATAAAGTTTCAGTACTGTATAACTGATCAAATAAGGCTGAATTTAAGCAAAGAAAGATGTATTAAAAATGTGATACCATGATGTATTTATTAATCGTTTCACCCCAACTAAGGCAATAAAGCCAGTAAAACACAAGTGTTACTGAGTGTGAAAGAATATTAGAAGAAAAAAAAATGTTATTAAAGAGAGGAACAATAAAAGAACAGAAATTAAAGAGGCAGTAGATAATGATTGACACTGCATTTAAATTTTTGAAGATCAAAGTTGGCTGGCTCTTTACTTCTTAAAAATACGAGAATACCAAAACTTGTGATTTAAAAATTAGCTTGTCAGATTATTTGACATAAAAACAATGATCAGCATTTAAGTAAAGAAGATATTAGCAAAATTGTTACATTCAGGTTCATCAGTAATATAAATGTTTTTTAATCATTTCATCCAAGCAAGGCAATAAAGCCACAAAGATGCAAAGGTTTATTGACTATTAGAGAATATGAGAAAAAGAAAAAACTCTATTAAAGTGAGAGAATAATAAAAGAACAAAAATTAAGAAAAAAAGTAGTAACGATTGATATTGCATTTAAGATCAAAGTTGATTAGGAAGTCAGAAACTGGAAGAAAGTTTTACAAGCAGGAAGACATGATTGGCACTACTCAAAACAAGCAAATTTTTTTTTTACTGTAGCAATAGAATTTTTTAAAAATTGTAAAATTATAAAACTTAAATATAAAATATATAAAATTATATTAAATATTAGTTATACAGATGTTACAAATTTAAAAAATTCAGGGATATGTTTGAATATTTATGAGATTAGATTTTTTTTTCTTTAAAGAAACTAAATAACATATCTTAGATTTTTTCACAGGTAATTTTTATATAACTAATTTTTTTTTTTTATGTTGTGTGAAGCTATTAACACATTATGCATAAATTAAAAAAGTGTGATTTGAAAATTGATAATTCCAACAAGTCAAAATTTCAATGTCAAAATGGCTTTCTTTAGAAAAATCAATGCTTACCAAAATCCTTCCTATAAAAATGTATAAAGATGCAGAAACATTTTGTTAATTAGATTGCTTATTTGGATATATTTAAAATAAAAGTTATAAAAAAATTAAGTTGTTCCATGATTTAGTAAATTGTTGAAATACCTTTCTAGGTCCTTCACAACATTGCTAGTAGGAGATTTAGTTGTGTACTCTCCAGAAACATGTCTCTAGTGAGTAAAGCCATATGTCCTTAAACTCTGACCTTCTTTTGAGGACATGAATCTGCCTTGGGAAAGATGGATTCATGCCTCTTCCTCCTCCTCCAAGAGCATTTGTGCACAAACTACCTCAATCAGAATTTAAATATGGCTGTTAATAATAAAATCAACTCTACACCTCCCTTAAAAGCATTCCTCCTGTTTAAGGGTCATGTCCCTTCAAGATATAGGCTCACTCTTTTTTTCTTTTTAATATCTATGCAAAGGTAATGCAGTGGGTTCCCATTTTGAGTTATCCTTCTCATAGACTGATTTCCAACTGAAGCTAGAAAGCCCAGTCTGCCCTATTATTTTACCCATATGCAAGGGATGGGTAGATATAGTCCAATGGTTTCCTATTGCCTTTTCTACAGTTTTGAATTCAGAATTGTCCTTCTCATAGACTGATTTCCAACTAAAGCTAGAGATCACTTGTTGTTTAACCTATAGCTGAAGAGAAGAGATGGATTCTTAAGGATATTAATTAAAAGTAAACACCAATTATCTCAGCCAGAATTTGAACTTAGTTTGCCTCCATTCATAAAACCATTACATCGTTACCAAAAAAAGGGCACCATTATTACTTACTAAACTTTTAATTAAAATAAAATCTAAAGAAGATTCTACAATGTTATTAGTACTGACCTGGCGTCATGGCTTTAGTCACTTTCCCACTGTTGTAAGTCATCTTACCTGTATCTTTTCTATAAATACTTTCAACAGTTGCTAACAGTTTCTTCTATGGCACTTCTCACTTGTGGAACTCTCTTCCGGCTTCTTGCTTTCCAGTCAACTGTGATCTTCAAAAATTTAAATGAAATGTCAGTAATTATCTTCTGTCTTCTTAATTCCTGTTCTTTTATTGTTCTCTCGCCTTAATAGTGTTTTTTATTTTTTCTCTAATACTCAGTAACTCCTTGCATCATAGTGGCTTTATTGCCTTGCTTAGAGTCAAATGAGTAAAAAAATCAAGCTTCTATAAATAAAATGTGATTTTAAAAGATTAGTAAGCTTAACCTTGTGGCTCAAAATGAATAATAATTTACATTTATCTGACATTTTTTTTATCAAATACAATTTATTAAAGAAAATGCAGTTGTGAATCTCTAAGTTCTTCCATGTGATGAATGCTTTAAAAAAATTCCTGTATAAAATACCTGTGCTTCAACAAAAAAAGTGCATTAAAACAATATCACATAAATCTCCTTTAGTCTCTTACAATACATGTTTAAACCAAAAAAATCCTCTAAGAATTGACATTATAATTTGTATTTTGTTATCATTCATCAGTACTAATCCCCTTTTTTTATTTCTGCTTTAGGATAACTTTAATTTAGAGTCTCATTTATAAGAATGTGCTGAAAAGATTTTGACCTGACTCACTTCCAAAAATCTGACCAAACATCATAATTTTATTTGGAATTCCTTAGTCAAGCCATAAACTTTTCAGCACCTTATATTATAAAATTAAATGCTTGCAGAATGTAATTTATAAACTGGAATTTGAATGATTATTATTATATTATATTATGCGAAAAGTGTCCGAGAATGTTGATATTGCAAATATACGTATAAAGCAAGCATTAACTTATTACTAAACAACTAAGAAAATTGAAATTGGTATTATCATGTCTCAGGTCTATCTCAAATGTATCCAGCTATTTTTAATATTTTTAGAACTCAATGTGCAGACTTGATATAACTTACAGACACTCAGAGGGGACTACTATACAGGCATGAATAGACCCTCTTCTGTAGTTTGACTTTTATATTGAGACACCATTGTGTAATAATCACCTTCACAATGAACAAACAATTTGATCAGTAAAGTCTTGTTAAGATGTTTTTAGGAAAACATATCACTTGGGGGTCAGTCAGTCCCACTACAGTCTAGATTTGGCTCCCTGTGACTTGTTTAGGCCATGAAGGAGGGCAAGATGAGGCTGTTAATGGCAATAACAAAAGTAAACCTTGCAGTCTGTTCTCACAAGTGCAAATGATGCTAGGATAAGTATACAAGGTTCTAAGAAGAGTACTTTAAAGAGGATTAAGTTGTCACTGACTGTTGTTTTTTTTTTTGTTTTTTTTTTTTTTTTTTTTTCATTAATATTAAATATTTGGATCCTTTCTTGACGCACCCTCATTTATGGGCCGAGAATAAGATTACATAAATGCTCTTTTATTATTTATAATATAAACAAGTTGTAACTTAATTTCTATCCTAACTTACAAAAAAATATATAGGCACACAATTATTTCAAAATTTTGCATTAGCAACATATGTGAGATTAGTAAGCAAATATATATACATGAAAGATTTATGATACATGTAAGTTTAATAATATAGATTGTATATTTGTTTATATTTTGTTAGGTAAATTTTTTCTGGAGAGGTAAAAATTCAGGGGTCACACTATACATAAAGTCAGCTTATACACAAGTATATATGGTATTTTTCTCTGAATTTCTGAGATTAGTTATCGTTATTTTCATTTGTATTACATTTACATGCGAACTATTATGCCCCTCTTTGTTGTTGTTGTTATCACAACTTATTGGCGATTTTGCACTCCAGCCTTCATCAGTTGCTTTTTGATCCCATGGCACAATAGTCTAATAGATTAAAGTGTTGGCTTGTTAATTTGGTGTCATAATAATTCAGGGATTGAACTCACAATTATGTGTACTTTGGCTCAGTGGAAATGATGCAAGCAATAACAGAGCAGTACTAAATAATAACTAGAAATATTTTCTCTAAACAAGGACAGCAGAACGAAAACAATCTATCCCTGTAGATTAAATAAAAGGTTCAGTTCAAAATTCCCCGAAGGTTATCTGGATTGACAAGCACCTGATGATGGCTGGAGAGCACAATGGCTGAATCATTATGATAACATTGAAATGGAGGACAATAGTCTGCATGTAAGTAATGTAAATAGACATGTAAGTATAATGAGAAAGTAAGCCATTATATTAGGTTGGTGCAAAAATAATTTCGTTTTCTCACATAGTAACATATGTTAAAAAACGAAATTATTTTTGCACCAACCTAATATCTTGAAATACATTATCTTGAATTTTCATTAGAAAAATATTGTCAGAAATATGGATGTGCAAGTGGCATAATGGCTATCAGCCCAGAAATTAAATCAGCAGGCCCAGGCCTTTGTGTTTATTTTGTGTTGATATCTTTAGGAAAGGCATGAATTCATTTCTTTTGCCCCTTAGTAAAGCAACTAGTATACTCTGAATTCAAGACCATAGAGAAAATCCTGATATAGTAATTCATAGATATTGAAGAAAAGGAAACCTGTAGATAGCCATGACCACCTACATCTCAAAGGGACAATGCATTTAACATTTATCACTCTGCATTACTAATATTACTTCCCTTTCCACTGCATTCTTTTTCTTAATTTCACTCAAAATTCTTTTCTGTTGCCATAGCAAGATATGACAACTATGAAATTTAAACACACTATTGTTCAGAGATCAGAGTTACCTTCAGTGGCAGAATAAACTTTTTGTACAGCAAATGAAGTCGCATGCCGAGTGATAAAGATTAAAAAGTATTGTCAACCATTGTTAATTTTTGACTTTTATTTCTTTCATTTTATTTTTTTATTGCAACTAGATCCACACTGTTTACTAATGGCCATAGTATGACTAAGTAGTTGTGATGGAAAAAAATTAACATGAAATAATGTAGTTAAAAGTAATTGGCAAAAATGCTCAACAAATAAAATTGACAAATTTTCCAATAAACATTAAGAAAAGGACCAGGGCAAAATAATACTAAGCAAGCAATATATATGCAAGACAAAACTAGGCAAAGCAACAGTAATAAGGGGAAAAAAAGTTCACAAAGTAAGAATGGTGTTCACACGCAAAAGGGATACAGTTGAGTGATTATAGTGTTCTGACTTAAAGACAAGAAAGAACAAAAATATGGCAGATGAGACTGAAAAATGGTCCATTTGTATTGGCTAGGAAGAAATCCCAGCATTCACCTGTACAATTTGTCTGGGAGTGGGGGTAGATTTTTAGCAGTCATTCCTATTATTTACACTATTCATATTTGGTTTATTCTCCTTATCTTTGTTGTTGTTACATTGACATGAGGGCAATAGACCAAATATAAATAGTGTAAACAATGATAACTCCTTATCCCAGAAATTCAGATAGAAAATAACTACTAGTCACAAATTAATAGTGGTTTACAATATTAGATTTAATAATAATAAAATTCAAGATAATATTTCAACTTGTTTACTTTGGCTGTTGAATGATATTCTGAATATTTGTGATAAAAAGAAGAATCTAAACTGAGATAAATAAATGTAAAATATTAATAATGGCTAGCATCTTAAAAAAAGAAACACTGCATAACACTATACTATTAATCAATAATGATAATTTTTATCATTGCATTTCAATGATTTAACTGTAAGTGCTAAGAATTTCCGCAACAGTTAATGGATTAAAATTATTTACCCCTGCTTTTTGCTGAAAAACAGCATAGCATGATGATAAAAAGGCCCCAATCTTAATAAAAACTAAGTTTTATTGTCAAAATGTTTGTTATTATTAAGAGGAAAGAACAAAGTATTTTTTAATTATTTTAAAAAAGTTTTTACTACTAACACATTCAAAATTTTTGTTAAAAATCTTTTTTTTTTTTTTTTTTTTTTTTTTTTTGCATCAACAGTGTAACAGAGCTGGTAATAGACATTTTTGCGCCTGTTAAAATATGTTGTGCCTGGTAAAATAATACGTTAATTTGGAAAGACTTGCAAAAATCAAATAATTGTTGGATTTTAATGAAACTTTCAGGACTTATTCACAAATGAATAAAATTATTTTTGAAATTTTTGGTTTTAAAAAATCTTGGTAAAAAAAATTTTTTTTTTCACGTTAACCCTGCCCCACTTACTTAGTTTCATGGAATTTTGAGAAATTAAATTTTGTTTCCAAAAATTTTTTTATTAGTTAAAAGTAAGACTCTAGAGAATGTAAATAATCCAATTTGTGTTTTTTAAACTTCTGTTTTCCCAAAAATCTGCATCAAATTTTAAAGTAAAAAATGCAATAAAACTGACATTATTTAAAAAAAAAAAAACAACATAGAAGAAATGCTTTTTTTGTTAGTAGTTTTTTACTTTTTTCAGTTTATTCTTTTATTTTAAATTTTATTATTTTTTTTCAGAAAGCATCTTAAAATATAAGGTTACACTACAGTAACTAAAAGTCGATAAAATATTAGATAATTGCTAAAAATATTATGTTAATTTGTAAAAAATTACTAACTAGTTATAAATATCACCTAAAAATTGTTCCATATATAAAACCAGAAACAAAAACATCTAAAACCAATCTGCAGAGAGATATTCTATTAAGTATAACCTACACTGTACATCATAATGATGTAAAGCTTTCATTATTATCTCCCCTTGCCAGTTAATTGTAACAGTAATGTTAAACTCCAGTAAATGAATATAATTTTCTCAGTATGTATCTATTTTTATAAAATGTGACATTTGTATTTCTTAGGTAGAACTGGTTGGGCATCATTATTTGAGATATTTACAAGTGTTCAGACATTATTAGATTCTTAAGAAATCTAGAATAACAACACCATATTTTGTCAAGAAAAATACTACACAATGATCTCACAGTCACAAAAAAAAAAGATTTTACACAGATGAAATATTGCAAGTTTCCCATTTACTTTTTATTGCTATTTCCATGGCAATAAAAAGTAAATGAGAAACTACGTTTTTTATGCCTGCCAATTCTAACCTTCACTGATAAAACCCACTATGCCATACATACACATTGTAGCAAACTACTCTCTTTCATATTCTCATATTCCATTAGTAATATGTAAGTTCTGCTCAGCTTCTTCCCACAAACTGCTGCTTTGTGGAACTGACTCCCAAGAGGATGCTTCCCTGATCGCTACAATCTTAACAAGTCTAGGGTGAACATTATCTTCCCCACATATCGACATAAACTGCACCTCTTACCTCTTATGCTGTAATCCTCTACCTTGTTCCTGGGCTTTGTATAGGATAAACATTATTGTAAAAAAACAAAAACAAAAGCAGCTTTGAATAGAAAATTGATATCTATATATATTGTATATTTTATTAATACTAATCCTATTTGAGTTAACGGATTTAATTTTGGTAATACTTTTTAGAGCCTGAAAATTAATTGTAGATGTATCTATTTGTCATTTGTAATGAACTTTAGATCCTTTGTTATATCATTACCTGAAGCAATTATCTATAAAGTCCTTAAATAGAAGTCTCCAAAAATAAAAAAGGCAAAATTTGATTTGTTTTAAAAAGGTTTTCTTCAGCACAGTGTAGGTTTTGTTAAAGGAACTGACATGGTTACCATTTAACAGGAAAAATGATTGAGCAAAATAAAAAAATAAAAATTGAAGCACTAAATATAAAAAGCAAAACAGGTCAACCACAGTAATCTGGATAATCCTAAAGGGTCTATCAAGAAGGGAATTATAAATAATTCTCAAAATGTTAGCAAAGTCACTTCACCAAGTGAATTGTGTTGGAGGATTATTTTTCATGTGTGTGTGTGTGTGTGTACCTATATACACGCACATAAAAGACAATGATTAAACATCAAAAAACATGAGGGAAATTAATTTCTTTTAATAATATGTGGAAATATTCAGTCATTGCTTGATGAAGGTCGCTAAACTGGAAACGTGTAACAAAAATCTGGAGAATAAAGTATAATAGATATTTTGAAAAATCTACATTATAACCAAAAATGTTTGCAGTTTCTCTCTTCCCTTTAAAATATACACTTTTCTATCATTGGAACGACTATAACCTCTTCTATCTATATATATATAATTTTTTTTAATCAGTATCACATCATAGTATCATAGCAAGGCAGTAAAGTCACTATGACACAAGGGGTTATGTTGCAGAGTGTTGAAAAATTAGGAACAGAAACATTAATAATTAGTAAAAAGAGAAAAGAGTAATCAGGAGGACGGTAGATAGCGATTGACATTGCATTTAAATTTTTGCAGATTAAAGTTAGCTGGAAAGCATGGAGCCAAAGGGAGTTCCACAAGCAAGAAGTGTGAGAAAAGAAACTATTAGCATTGAACTTATGGCTAGATCTAGCCAGCTCAACTGTAAATTAATAAGATCTCGATGACAGTCTTGTACTGCACTTAAATTCAAAAAGTCTAGGTACCATCGTGAAAAGATCATCTAAACAATTACCATAAAGTATTTATAGATAAAACACAGAGGCAACCTTACAGTGGTGGGAAAGTGACTGATGCTGAGCCGCCAGATCAGAACCAATAATTAAATATTCCCATAATTCACTTTACTTTTATGTGGAAGAATTACAAATTTAAAAACTGAACAATCAGCAGCTATATATTTGATCACTTCCTAACAGGTTTCAAATTAAATTGTCTTGAGCAAAATTTGGAAACTTACACTCTGAAAGCTAAATGACAGATATTGAATAAGCTTTCTTGTTTGTCATTGGTTAACTGGTCTACAGTCAATTTCATTTATACCAAAAAATAAATAACATACATAATTTCTAAATAATACTTGTTTTTATTGTCAGCATTTTCCTGTTATCTATTGAACATAAAAGTAAAACAGAGTTAATGACTTCAAACTTTTTCCTTAGTTGAGAAATGATGAGATGATAATTAAAATTCCTTATATCATCTTACAAACTGGCTCCAATCCTTAAAAACAGGAAGAATATTTACACCCCAAAATCCATAGATATTCTTCATTTATAATAATGATTTGAGTGGAATGATTCTATATTAGAGTATAACAAAACTTTTAAAATAACTGTAGTCTCTTTTAGCTTATAAAAGACTCAAAACAGGGACTCACTTAATGGTGTCCCAAGAAAGTAACTCAGAGACAATACTTGATCTGAAGTTTGTCCTTTCTTTCACCTGTAAATGTGCTACCTTTATTTGTAAGATTTACAGGTGGCTATATTTGAATAATGTCCTTAATTCCAATATACACCAATTTTTGGCCTATTAAAAATGAATGCAAAGATAATTAGTATGAAGATATATTTTGTATGTACTGATAAAATTTTATCTCTTAAGATATACAATATTCAGAGTTCAGAGGTTTATATTAGAAAGTTCTTGTGTTGAATGTCTAAGTACTTTAAGATAAGATAGTGTCCTTGTAAATATGTATATCGTTGATATTAGTAATCCTTTTGACTGTCTGTGGGATTTAAGGTGTCCTGATAATGTAGGTCTTGGGAGAATGGACAAAATTATTTCATCAACTCTCTGGCTTCTTTGCCTAATCAGCTCTCTCTTTTTTTTTTTTTTTTTTTACAAATTTCTAATCTGCTGATGATGTGGCAAAATTGTTTAAATATCTATATCCATTAAAGGATATAGATATTTAAACAATTTTGTGAGGACATGCTGAATTACATTTCATGCATTAATATAGAAAAGTAGTGGCTTTAAATGCAGTGTAGTTGTTGGTGCCAAATGGACAAGTCTAAGTATTTCAAAAGCTAATCAACTCATATTTTCATATACAACCTTTAGGGTTTATAAACAATAGTCAGGAAAATAAAATTAAAAAATTCCTTGTTGCTGAAAGAGGTCAGAGGAAAATACTCATACTAGTTCAAACTGATAGAAAGTCAACAGTAGCTCAAATAACCACTCTTTGCAATGGAAGAGCATCTCTGAATGCAAACATATTAAACCTTGAAGCAGTTGGGCTACAATTGCAAAAGCCTATCCTGGTGTCAAATAAAAATTGAACAATAGAAGATTGGAAAAACATAATCTGGCCTCAATTTCTGTTATGACATTCAGCTAGAATTTGGTATAAACAACATAAAAGTATGGATCAATGCTACTTGTATCAACAGTTCAGCCTGGTGTTGGTGATGTAATCATATAGGGAATGTTTTTTTAAATACATTAGGATTCTTAGTACGAATAAAAGATTATTTAAATACTGCAGTCTACTTAGGTATTAATGTGACTGACTACATGCCAAAATTTATGAATTGTGCCTGCTCATCCTCTGGTGGCCACTTCTAGTAGATTGGTTTATGGAATATGGCTGTGAGTTTTCTGTGTTAACATGGCCTCCACTATCATTGGATCTCAAATTTCAAGAGAGTGCTTTCAGACCATCATCAAAGAATTGAGGCAGTTCTAAATAAAAGCGGGTTCAATGAAAAATATACCTAATAAAGTGACTGGGGAATGTATATTTTTATTAATTTGGGTGAGTGTGTGTAATAGTTTACAGTGTGTGTAATAGTTTACAGTGTGTGTAATACTTTACAGAACAGAAGTATCAATGAGGAACAATTATTAGTAGAGCACACAGATGCTAATCTTTGTCAGAAATGAGTGATATTTTGCTCTTTGGCAGAACACAGATACAACACTAATCCTAGTCAGAGGGCTGGGAAGTGTGCAGATACTCCGATCTGGAGTATTGATTCATATGAAAATAATTCATTTTTCTTCTTTCTTTTTTCTTTTTTTTTTTTTTTTTAACACCTGATACTAGTTTAGAAATAATACAGTAAATTTAACCATCAGTCAGCAAAAGGTCTTAGGCCTTTTCTTTTTTTATCTTTGGCTCTTTTCCTTATAGTTAAAAAGAAGTTTGAATAAAACCTAAGAACATAAAATTCATTCTTTCACTAGACCTGTCACCAAAATTGGATATTCATAGTTTAAATCCCAAGTTGAAAATAGTTAATGACTTTATGTAAAGTATTTTTCTTAATTGGATGCTGTTCCTTTCTAACCATTTTTTATTTGGGAAGAACTGTTCTGTTTTCAGTAGACTAGCTTTTACAAGATGAGAATTAAGTATCACTTAAAAATATAACCTTTTCTGGTATTGTGCTAAACAGTTTTGCCTGTATCATATCTATCCATCTATCTCGGTATGTTCATATCTATTTGTTTGTTATGTCTATCTATCTATAATCTACATGAGTGCAGTTTTATTTTCTATAAAAGCAAATAATAATTGGTAAAACAAAGTCGGTTCTTAATTTGAGCCCACATTCAAAATGGGGAAACAAAGAATTTTATTAAGTTTTAGGCCAGGAAAGATCAGGATATTAACAGATGTTGATTATGTAACAGATGTTTCCTTTAAAAACTTTATTTAAATGTTTTTTCACTTTGTCATATTCAAATCATCACACTATAATAGATCAGTGTTGAACATATGTATTTACAGCTGGATAACCTAAAATAACGTGGGCAGTTTGTGAGTGTTTATATAATGTAGGACCTTGTGGCATACAGGTTCCAAGACCACCCCCTTCCAGGTAAATAGTGACATTTGTGAATAATAGTAAACCATATATACAAGGTATGTTTTTATTACTTCAAGCGTCATTTTTAGTGGATACACATATTTGAGTAGAATGCCCCATTTTTATTTTTTATTTTTTTTTAAACAGTGTACATTTTGTCAACCGGTCTGCACATTTTAAAAAACTTAGTAATGGAAATTCAAACCTGCACTCCTCTTTGTATGACGAACCTCCATGTGAGCTGGCATGCATTAGACCACAAAGTCTCAGACAATTAGGTTCTATTTGTCTTAAAGCAACATCTCATTCAAATTTTTCTTGAAAACCATATCTGTTCAGTTTCGTGCCTGAAATGTAAACAAAACAATTTTTAAAGAATTAATATATTTTTATTTTTAATCTGACATATTTTATTACTTCAAACATCATGCTCTGACCAATAGATCATGGCTGTTTAAAAGACTTGTTTTTGTCATATAGGAAAATCCAACATGGCACGTAAACGAAATATTCAGCGAAAAATCGCATTCATCAATAACATTTTAAACACCTCATAGAATGTAAAGTTCTTAAAGCAAACCTGTGCCAAACTATTTTCCTAAATCCTTGTTGACTTTGCTGTCTGAAAATGACAACATCAAAATGAAATAATGGAAACTGACCGTGAAAAACACAATTATGTGCAACAAGTTTTTGATCAATCAGTAAACTTCTGGACCTTTTTGGGCAACGTTATAGGATCCAGACGGCTATTGTTTGCACATGGAATTATTCACTGGTAATTAATCTTCGATTTGGCAGTTAGCATTAAGAAATTATGCCCAATTTTCTGAGAAAAATTACCATTTTTTTAGGAAAAAATATTTATTTTCACTTCAAAATAATATCATTCAAACTTCATCCCTTTCTCTTTCATTTGGCGTGAACATCATTGAATAAAAAGGATTGGCTAAATGTCCCGGTGATGGGAAATACGAAAGATATATGGCAAAAATAAACAATGTTGTCTGCTAAGTGTTGTTGTCATCACCCGGGTCACGGTGTTAAAAACAAAACAAAACACGTCAAGCGATTGTTCAAACATAAGTTATATCAAGCCCTACTAATGTTGACCCCACTTTTTTTTTTTTTTTCACTCTTTGCTCTTATCTGGGAGTGGTGTGTTTTATTACTTTTTCTAAACATTTATTGCTGGCTGGCTGACCTTTGACCCAAAGATATCAAAGTCAATTTGGCTTAATTTTCCTTATCACTACTATTTTTTGGGGGGGGGAAAAAAACTAAAAAACTTTTGGTTTCTGGTGGTCAGGAATTGCAGATAAATCTTTCGCCTTTTACTAAAGATTTCCATGGCCAGGTGTCAATTTTTAAACCCCTGGCACTCATATAATTGAAAATTACAAATGGACTTTGTCATATTTTGACCGCCTAGGAATGTTGATTTCCTTCAAAACTCTCAATTTTATGCCTGAAATAGTTTGATTTAGGCTTTCTGACCCCCCTCCAAAAAAAAATGGTGAATTTTCCAATAATGGGGAAAATTTTTGTTTAGAACTAGAAAAAATACAAAATTTTCACTATTTTTCCGCAATTTACCCCCTGAAAAACATTTTGAGTCATTTACACCTGCCAATTTTACTTTTAAATGAAAGAATGTATCCTTTGCTTTCAGAAAATACCTAGTTTCATGGGGTTCAGATCAAAAGTTTCCTTGATATTTGTTTAGGTGATAAAACAGTCATTTTTCAATATTTTATCCCCTATAAAAGTATGAAAATCCATTTTTTCAGAGAAAATAAGCTGTGACAAAATGACTTTTGCCATTTTTGTGGTGATTTTTACTTGGGATAGAAAATCTTTACCATAGCAAACCTGAATTGACTTTATTTAAGTTCAGTGGGGCTATAGGAAACCTCAAACAGCTGTGAGATGAAATAAGCATTATTTAAAAAAAAAAAAAAAAAAAAATGGGGTGTTCTGTTCAAATACAGGTATCGATAAAAATTAACATTTAAAGTAATAAAAATGTCTCAGATTAAAAATAAAAATCTGTTAACCTGTTAGAAATACTAGCTATGTAAAAATGTTTTCACTTGGAATGTGACAACCTGTTTTTCTTTAAGAAGTGGCAGTTTTAACAAATATATTCAAAATAGTTTAACTGAAAGGTTAATTAGTCTCCAACATGCTCCAAAGTTTCATATTTGTTCTTAACTGTAACTAATTTGCAGTCATTGTAGTGTTTTTCATCTCTCAATGTAATTGTCCTTCCAAGGTAGTAAATTCTACTTCTATAAATTTTTCAAAATGTAGTAATATTTATCTCTGCTACTGGTAAAAGTGATTTAGAAAACCCTGAGAATTAAACATCCTGTCATTTAAAGGTTTTGCATTAAAACATATACAAGTTGTCATTATTGGAGTTATTACTTTTCCACTTATATACAACATAAGGATTGCAAAACTTAAAAAATCCAAAGCAAGTTTTTTTGTTTTTTGTTTTTTTTTGGTAACATTCTGTCAAAATGGTAGACTGATATGAAAGTGTATACAAATCATAGATATATCATTAAATTCCCTCATACAGAAAAAATGCACCCATTGATATTCATTGATGCTTGCTGGATGTTTATAGAAACCAATCAGTGGGTAATTTGTTTCAGCAGTGGTGGCAACAATGTGTGTGATGAATTATGTTTTAAAGTTGTCAACTCACAAAATGAAAAGCATCTTGAAAACGCACAGTCAATAGTGATAGGCAGTGTTTTATAACTGATAACTTGCTCTATCCAATGGTGCTATTATGCTCCTTGTATCTGTTATAATAAATAGGAGGTATTACTTTCAAAGTATCCCTGATACATGATTCTATGAACATATTTAGTCGCAACACATGATTCAGTAGATCACTGTTTTTATTTTTTTTTATATATATATATATATATATATATAAACAGTGAAATTATATCAACCAGTCTAGAGATTGAAGGTCTTGTTAAAGAAAATGTGCTTCCCAACAGTAATTAAACCTGTATTTCATGGATTAAAAGGGGAATACAAGTTTGATTTGTGTCAGGAGGCATATTTTCTTTTAATAAGACTTTCAATGACTAAGCCATTAGATATTAATTTCACAGTTTATTAAATAAAACAAATGCAGATATGTCTATTGAAACACATGAAACACTAAATATAATAGTAATAGGAAATAATGTTTGATTAAAAAGTCCATTACGTAAAGAAATGCTACACAATATAAGATACTACCATGTAACCTGGATATAAGAGAGATTTTCTCTGGTCCCAAATTAGAGCCATACTTACCTAAACAAAATAGACCAAACCCGGATATAAGAGACTTCTTCTCTGGTCCCGATAACTCTCTTATATCTGGGTTACACTGTACAACTAAATATTGATATTAAGCATCTGTATAAATAACATATGTGAATACTTTATTGTACTCTAGACACTATTATACAGTAACCAATTATTATTTGTAATAGTAATAAAACTGTATATATATTTGTAAATTTTTGGTAAATACTTTATGAAAATTCACACAACAAAACCTGGTTACCCATTCACTAATCTCATTACATCTTCCATTGTAATTTGAATAGAAAATGTTCTTGAGTACAGTGAGCTTTTGTCAAATAAATAGAATACAAATGACATAATAATACAAGAACAGTGTACAAATAACATAATACTGATGAAAAGTGTGTTTGTATATTATAGATTTAAATTACATATGTGTACTTTATTACAAATTAGGTGTGTACTGTTATATGGTTAAAATTACATTTAATTTATTTTGGCTTTTAAACCTACATATCAACTCCTGATGTAAATTTTAAAAATTTTATTTAGCCCTTATGGTGACATCTGTCATATTTGCAATGGGACATCAGTTAACTTACGGCAACATACAAAGGAATTACAATCTTAACCATCTACATAAAATATATACTTTCTCAAATTTCAGAAAAGTTTATTCCAAACAATTGGGTTTTGAAACATTAGTTCTTGTATGGTTAAGCAACATCAAGATTGGTCAGTACCTACATAGATGACTGCTTGGGAATAGAAAGTGCTGTCAGCTTGGATGTGTGGATGGTGTAATGGATAACAGCTCAGAACTGGAAATCAGAGAAGCAAGTTCCAATTCCAGCCAGGTTCATTATATTCATTAACGTGCAAATATCCTTGGGAAAAGTATGAATCCACCTCTCCTCCTACCAGCTATGAGTTAATTAGTAGAACTTGTATCAGTAAGAAATCACTGATATCTCAAAAAAATTCATACTATCTTGAAATATTTTCTGGCTTTAAATAGCCTGCAAATGATTGGTAAGCTGTGAAAAAATAAATCAATAAATCCTAAAAGTTGCTAGGAAAAAATGTCTACTCGTATACTATAAACTATCAAATTGATTGATTTTTCATAGTTTTGTAGTTGTTTTTGTAGGAAGAAACTTAAAGTATTGAACAACTTTATGGTTTTATTTGATTAAATTTTAAATAATAGAAATAATTTTCCTCTGAGTGTGAAATGAGTGAGTACAGATTATTTTTATTTGCCATTTTTCTGAAAAGAGATTTCTCTTTCAGATTATAAAATTTAAAGATAGAATATATTGGCCAGAAAATTGTAACTTGACAGTGAAAACAAAAAGAATAAGTTCAATAGTCTGAACCAATCTTGGAATGGTAATTATTTCCATCAAGTATTTATATATACTAAATTATTAAAATATACTTTTATATCATTCTCAGAACATTCATTTTTTTTCTTATTCTTAGGTTTAATTTATGAAAATAAATTTATTTAAAAAATGTAACTGATTGATTTCCTTTAGCATTGAAAGTGTTAAACTGAGTTAATTTTCTTTTTTTCTTTTTTTTTTTTTTTTACAATAAGGTTCAATTTGTACAAGGCCTGGGGGCCACTTGAAGTAGAGTTATGTTAAGGGATAGTTTATATGGATAAGAGGGAGAGAAGATAATGGTTAACTCTAGTCATGAACAGGTTAAGAGTTTAGTGATCAGAGAAACATCCTCTTGGGAGTCTATTCCATAGAGAAGTGGTTCATAAGAAGAAGCAGAACTAATATCTTGCTGATGGAATATGGAGGAAATGTAGGTGGTTTGATACTATGTAAGTGGCATGACAAGTCCTGGCCGAGAAGGTGGAACTAAAGAATATAGTTTGAGCACTTTCTATAGAAGTAGCAATAGAGCAATAAGAGACTCACCACATCTTGTCTGTAAAAGAGAGGTTGGAGGGTGGAAAATAATTCTTCTCCAACAAGGACTCTGAGACACTTTTGAACTCTGTCTAGACTGGAAACTGAGGACCGGGTAGCTCCCGCCTAAATATGATAATAGTACTCCATGAGGAGTGGTACATAGAGCCAATCATTTGTTCTACTGATGACTGAAGTTTGTCAGTACATTACAAATGAACTTTAGAACTGTTAAAAAAAAAAAAAAAAAAAAAAAAAAAAAAAAAAGGCACTCCCCTACTTAAAAAACATTCAGAGCTACAAACTCATAAGCTGCTGTAGTAATATAAATTGTTTCGACTGAGTAGCAGAGATTTAAGAGGAGTGATAAAATGTAAGAAATCTGTTAGAAACTTTATTAGTGAGAAAAGACCCGAGTGAAGAATTGTAGAAATATTTATAACAGAATTTTTTTTTTTCTTTTTATACCAACTAAATGTTTGAATTTTTCTGAAACAATATCAGTACCTGGAATAATAAGTACAGTAATATTATAAATGCATTTATCATTATATCAAGAGACATGGGGGAGTAATGGGTAGCAGAGGAATTTGAGAACTGAGTTTAAATTCCAGTCGAGTTCATTACATTGACTTATGTGCTAAAAAAAGCACTTGACTTGAAAAGGTATGAATCCATCTCTTCCTCCCACCAGATATAGGTAAATAGCAAGACAGACTGGGTCCTATAGCCTTGGGAGGCAACCAGTTTAGGAGAAGGACAACTCTGAATTCAAAACCTAGTATACAGACCGATGATGACCCACGCCATATTCTATGGTTTTCAGTTGTTGGTCAAGAGCTTGGATGAGTTGGGTACCGCCAAGCTATATGAAAGAATCATGAGGAAGAATTTTTCTTCTGTCTTCAGGTAATCGCCCCCCCCCCCCAAATGATTTAAGCAGTCTAGGGGCTGATGATCATCATCATTACATTTCTACTGTTCCTTAGATAAATAATGAGCTATTACATTTTGATCTGAGGTAAGATGAAAAAGGATATGTCAGAGATGCTGTTTGATTTCATTGAAAAAAGAAAGAAGATAGAGGAGGTGATAACACTCTCATGTGTTTAATGTCTGCTTCAATGAAACAGAAAATCCATCCTGGGTATGACGATAAACTACATCTGCATCCTGGGAGAGACGATAAACTACTTGCAACAGCAAGGCCTCTGAACAGGAGGTTTAGAGGAGCGTGGAACCACCTCGTAATTGCTGGTGTTCCCAGGTCCACCCTGACCCGGGGTGGTAGCAACTCTTAGGGTCCCAGCTATGGACAAATATTAGGTTGGTGCAAAAATAATGATGTAATAATGTCGTTTTTTTACGTTAAAAAATACGTAAAAAAAACGACATTATTACGTCATTATTTTTGCCCCAGCCTAATAGTTAACCCCGAAACTGCAGTCAAAACACTATAAAAGTGTAAAAATATGTTTTAATACAAGAAATACCTTGTAAAAAGAAAAAAAAGATATTACCAGTAATAAAAATTTTGTCGGCATTAAATAACCCATTGAGGTTGATAGGCCATAAAACAAACCAAACCAAATAGAAGACTTATCAATTTTAAATCTTTTTTATTTCACCCCCAAGCAAGGTGGTAATGCCACTAGTACGCATGTGGTTACAGGAAGTGAATGAGAAGATTGAAGAAAGGACAGAAGATGAACATGGTTCAAGAAGATACAAGATGGTGATTGATGTTGCATTTAAATTTTTGAAGATTGTAGTAACCAGGGAAGCAAGCAAATGGGAAGGAGTTCCACAGGTAGGAAGTGCAAAGAAAAAAAAAACTTTTGGAGTAGAAATGGTTGTTGCATTTAGCTATTTCAACAATAAAAGGATGGGACCTAGATGCCAATCTAGTATCATGCTTAAATTCATGTATTCACTGCACCAGGGGTAAAAGCTCATCAGAGCAGTTGTCATGAAAATATTTGTAGAAAAAACATGTCACCTTGGTGAGAAAGTAACTCAAAGTCAAGATGCCTGGTCAGGATTGATTACATTACGTATCCTTCTTTGGATTTTGTCAAAATTCTCTTCATGTACAGCAGGGCCACCAGACCAGGTATGGCAGCATTATTCAAAGCACAGACGAATGGTAGATTACTTTTTTAAATAATGACTTGCATTAGTTATTGCAATATTTTGTTAAAGTCTTTAAGTTCAAATAATTAATGATGCAAAAGGGGTATTACCATAGATATTTTATTGTTGTGGAACTTCACTCATTAACATAATTATGATTCATCAGAAAATTAAAATAGGAAAACCCATGAGATTTTCACATATTTCTAGCTATTATTATTAGTAGTATACACTTCCAGACATTCTGACTTCCAAAAAACTGCAAGAATCTATCATAGAAACTTGTGTAGAGGGGCTTATTTTCTGTGAAAACGGATGGCAAAAGGGAATGGTCTACTTGAAATGGAAATCACAATTTTGAAATGGAAATTTTTTTTTTTTCTTACAATCAGATTTGCCAACTGCCATTTTAATTGTTACTATGTTTTCCTTTCCTAACTCTCTCATCTGACAGACATAAAATGATATGTCAGTAATGTTTTAATACATCCCCCCCACCCTTAACTACTGTCTCCCTACAGTTTAAAGTATTTAGGAACCAAGTTTTATGAAGTTGGCTTGATTTAATTAAAAAAAAAAAAGAAAAGAAAAGATAGTAGTAGGGGAAAGTAATCAATCTTTTGTTTTATCCTATCTTTTTCCTATCACACATGGTGACGGAAATGGAAGCAGTTTGTCATTTCAGAAAAGCTAAATTTTACAAATGACTTTTTTTCAAAACTTTATTTAATAATTTCAGTAATGTGACCAAATGATAATGTAGCTTTTTGTCTCTGGATGACTTTGTGGTGATACTTTTCTGTAGGTTTTTCCACTTTGACTGAATTCATATATAGGATTGTAGAATTCTTTACAAGGGTTGTCCTGGAAACTCATCAAGTTAGATTAAGTGATAATGCATTTGATCTCAGCTAGCAAATGTGAGATAATGTTTTAAGTCTACTTTAAATCTTTATGAGCGCTAGACTTTTAAGGGCAGAAGTATGAGGTATGAAACTCTATCAAGCTGGAGCAACTTATCCAATAGGTGAATATTTCAGCTAATAAAATTTTTCATTTTTCCTTTTATTTCAATAACATTTATATATTGTTACACTTTTTCACTAAGTATTATAAAGAAGCAAAAACAGAAATCTCTATTAAAAAAGGATTTCCCTAAAACCTGAAATGAAATTAAGGAAAATTTGAAACAGAAAATTGGTCCCTCTACTAGTGTAATTTGATTCTATTTGTTTGTTTTTTTTACTTGTAGTAACCAATCCTAGTTTTAAGATAACATTACATGTTTTAGTAAAAGTGTGAGAGATGTAACTTTTTTTTTTTAGGCTGAACACAGTGGGATGAGTTTATTTCCTTCTTTGTAGCTATGTTTGTTGTTTATTTAATTTTTCCTTGACCCATTTCACGCAATGTCCCCAATGTGAGTGAATTTTTTATAACATGACAACTTGACATTATACAAGTTTTAGCATCAAAATGTCTATTTGGACAATAGTTCCAAGCCAGTGTCATTTGCTGTGTCCTTAAAGTTCTCCAACTCAGAAAAACATTAATAAATTCAAATCTCCTTATTTATTTTCACTGACAGTTGTTTACATGTATCATAGATGCCTCCACTAATTTGGTATTTGTAAGGTTTAAAATGATTTTTTAAAACTGAAAAAGCTTTCATTTTAGCTTTAATTGGAAGCTAAAGAATTTTTTTTTTTTAAGTAAAATCTATGAAAACAGCCATTTTGACACATTTGTAAACAAAAGTTAATACTGGTTTTAAAAATCTTGTAAAAATAAAATATATATTTCTGAAACATTATTTGAGGAAAATTAGCAAATTTAAAGTTAAATTAATTTGATTTGAAACAAATATTACTTATAGCATAAAATGTTGTACAAGCATTTCTTAACCATGGGATTTTGTTTTTTCTGACATGTTGATTTATTGATAGCCAAATGACCACTGAACATGTTCATAGTTAAGTATGGTGGAGCAGACAATAAAGGGTTTATGAGGGTTCTTTTCCCATAAGTGGGGACAACCCCTAAAATGCATAACCTTTTAATGATAATGTTATAGGTTTGAACATCCATACTTAGAAATACTGTACATATATTACACATACAAAAACAAATTGAAATTCTTTTAAAAATATTTAGAGTCATCAGATTGTAATAAGCTTTACAATATATGATTAGTAAATATAGTTTTAGTTAATAACAATATTTCCTAAGAGTTATCACATTGAAACTGAATTTTAAAATATAAAAAACTTTATAAATTATTTAATTTAAAATTGTAAAAATTCATTTTTCATTGTAAAAAATTTTTTTCTTTAATATGTATTATTCATAAAAGCAATTAAAAGCCTCTCTAATTAAATAACATCCTATAAATAAATAACATTTCATTGCGTTTTTTATTTTTTGATTCAAACAGATTTTTGGTAAGATGGGGCCTGATTTTGCAAAAAAAAAATTCAGTGATTTAAATTCTTCATAAAATTCAGCTTTTAATTAATATAGTCACTAAAAATGATCACATTGAATTTCTCAAGTTTTCATACAGTTAAGTGGTGAAACACCTGTAAAAAAAAAAAAAAAAAAAATTTGCCAAAGTTTTCTAATAAAAAAATTTAAAAACTAATTTCATTCATCTGTGAATAAGTCCAGAAAATGTCATTAAAATCCAAGCATTATTTTATTTTTGCAAGAATTTCCAAATTAATGTGTCTGCCACTGCAAAAAATGCTCAAATTTGCTATGCTAAAATATAGTACAACAATGTAAAAAAAAAAAACAAAAAAAAACAAGTTTTTTAATCAAAATTTCAAATGTTCTAAGAAGGAGAAAAAATTTAATTAAATATTCAAAAAATATCTTTTTCTCTTAATAATAACAATGATAATACTGATTGATGATAAAACTGTTTTCATTACGGCTGGAGCATGTTTTTTTCACAGTATGTTGATTTTTAAGCAATTTTGTGGAAGTATCACGTGTGACCATTGTGTGGCATCCCAGTTAATAAATGGTTTGTCTAAATATAATGTCAAATAAAAAAAGATTGTTTATGTTTTCTAATGAGACACCATGTCGCTTTGGATATAAAGGATAATATCTCTTCACAGCTTTCTTCAATATCTATAAAAAGTGCATTGCCATGGCTGTTTTTGAGAAAGATATTGGAATGGTTTCCTGTTGCCTTCTCCATAGTTTTGAATTCAGAGTTGGTCTTCTAGACTAGTTCCTACCTAAGGGGAGAGTGAAGATTTATTCTTGCCTTTCCCAAGTGCAAAATGAATGCAACAAATTCTCATTCAGAATTTAAATTCTGTTTGCAATTTCTGTTTTTTTGAGCTGAGCTCTTAACTATTAAGTGATAATGCATTTGATCTCAGCTAGCAAATGTGAGATAATGTTTTAAGTCTACTTTAAATCTTTATGAGCGCTAGACTTTTAGTAAAAGTACCTCTCAAAATGTTTCCATTTTATTAAAATTTACATGCATTTTCTGTTGGGGGCTTACAGTTATATCAAATTGAAACACCAATTCCCATACAATCACAAAAATTAAACAACATTGAGCTTGGTCACTACCTAGATGGGTGACTGCTTGAGAATACCAGATGCTGTAAGCTTGGATTTGTGGGTGGTGTAAGGAATAATGGCTCAGAATTTTAAAATGGAGGGCTGAGTTCCAACTCCAGATGGGTTTGTTATATTTACTTACATGCAAATACCCTTGGTAAAGGTATGAATCCGCCTCTTCTCTCTCTCAGCTATGGGTTAATTAGTAAGACTTGTATCACTAAATAATTATTATTTCCAAAAAAACAATAAATCTGTACAATCTAAAAAAAAGTTCTGGCTTTAGATAACCTGCAAAGGGTTAACAAGCCGTAGAAAACAAGTCAATCATTTTCTGTTGGTGCTTTCTTGAATAAAGAATCATTTGATGAATTATTAATATTGAGAACCTATAAATGATGTCCATAACATGCCAAGAATTTTCAAGTCTCTGCAGCCTAACATCTTCATCTGTGTTGTTATCACTACCAGAATGCTTTCTTCAAGTGTCTGTTGATGCAGGCAATCTTCAGAGAATTTCAAACTGAACCCCTTATTTAATCTACTTAATCTTCTGTCCATATCTAGGGATTATCTTGTCTTGGTTAATTGTCCTTTTAGTACTGTTCAGTTAATCCTGTTTCCACCAATTCTAAGTATATCTGGATTACCAGGGATTGAAATCACAATGTCTATGCCATCAAATTCACTAAACAATGCTTTAATCCTGAACCTTGATTTTTAAACTCTTAAACCTAATGTTCTTGAATTATGAACATTCAGAAAAAGGGAGTAAAATATATGTGAGTGCTATATTTCCTTGTTAGAAACAAAGAAAAGCTTACTGAATTATTACATAATATCAGTCCTATATGGCAGTAATTGTGAGGATGCTAACCAAGCCAGGTGATAATGTACAGGAAAAAAATAACACTTGAATAAATTGAATAAAAGTAAATACTGTTTTTATATCAGTCCTCTGTATAATAATTGGTTATATCAGAGTTTGCATGCAATTAATTATCAGCACAACCTTCATCTAAATCAGAAGTGATATTATCATTGTTGACCTGGCAAAACTGGTTTGCTGCTGTTAGTAAAGTTTGGCACAAAGCTGAAGTGTGAGGCTTTCATCAGCAGATAATCATGTGGGCCTCTCTCCTGTCTCTGGTTTTGTCTCCATCTCTTTTGCCTCTCTCCTCTCTAATTCACTTTGCACATTTGTATTTATGGACATTCGCTCAAACTGGCATGGGGCACATATGAGCTGAACAATCTCCTCACAGATGAAGAAGAGACTTGAAACAAAGAAAAGACTACTGAACTGTTACATAAGATCGGTCCTACTATATGGCAGTGAATGCTAGATATCTCCTCACAGATAAAGAGGAGAGTTGAAACAACAGAAATGTGGTTCCATAGAAGGATGCTGAGAATGCTATGGACTGAACATGTGAGCAATCCCAAAGATGGAACCATCAAGATCAGGTCTGGTTGATAATTGAAGAGAATCTTTTCCTGAGAGGATGAGAAGAATTCAACAATTGTTTTTACTGAGAGAAAAGGAAAATGAGTACAAACATGCATTTAAATGTGGTTCTACAGGAGGAAACTGAGAATACCATGGACCAAATGTGAGCAATGATGACAAAAATGAAAGCATAAAGGAAATTTATATTTAACATCAGAAAGAGTTGAAATTTTTAGGGCACATAATGAGGAAAGACAGCTTGGAAAATTTGATACTCACAGGACTGATTGAAGGCAAGTGGGGCAGAGGAAAACATAACCTACCCAGTGAACTTGAGTAAATGCATGGCAGAGTAGGGTTTAGAAAAAATTAAAAAAAGATAAAATTTAAGACATTTTATTCCTGATAAGAATTTGCATTGTATGAATGTCAGATTACAAAGAAAAACAGGTTTGATTAATTAAAGAAATGCAAACATTAAATATGACAGTGAGAGTGTGCTGAAAAGTTCTCAGCCTAAACAAGAAGCACTTCTAAAAAAATACTTTGAAAAGTAAATCAGGCTTTTCAACACTCTTGTAATATTTTGTTATATATTTTTTGTCAGATATTTTTATAAAATAGTTCTTTAAAGTGTGTGTGTTCTGCATATTTTCACTTTGCAAGGTGAATTTTTTGCACATGGATCCCTGATGGCCAATTGACTTTAAGGTGTTTGAACTTAAGTTTTACTTCAAATGAAAAACCAGCAAATGACAAATAGTCTTGATCAAATATTATTTCAATGAATAGCAGATTATCAAAGAGAGTTTCACTTTAATCTTTATCACTCTATATGTGACTTCATTTGTTGTACAAAAAGTTTCTCCTGTCACTGAAGGTGACTCTGATTCCTGTGCTTGAATTTCATTACCGTGTTGTCAAACCCAGCTATGGCAACACTTTTGAGTGAAATTAACCATAAGGTTACTGCAATTGAAAAGCCTTGAAAAAGAATGCAGTGGAAAGGGAAGTAATATCAATAATGCTGATTGCTAAAATATATATTAAAGAAATTAAGATAATTATCTAAAGAGAATATATTGAATTCTATTTCAAAATATTATAAATGTAATACAATAAAAAAAAAAGTTAATTTAAATTAGAAAAAGATGCTCACATTAAAAATGTAAATATTAAATCTTATAAGAAATCCCTAATATTGTTGCTGTTTACTAAACTTATCTTTAACACAAGGCTACAAGTATGAGACACCAATGAGGATTGCGCTCGAACTTCAGTTGTAACGAACAACCAGAATAGTTTACTAACCAAAGCACTGATCTCCCATTCTTTCTTCAATCCTATAAGAGTTTTAAGGATGAAGATAAAAAACATGATTATATAAGTCCTTAAATAACTCGTTATATTTTAACAGAAAGTTATCAAATTTGAATAACATCTTTCATTTATCTAGATCAGTGGTTCCCAAATTTTGTGGCGTACTTCATATCAGAAGAGGATAGCAGGTGAGGCAGAATGACTGAAAAGACAATCAAAAATTTAGAAACAATTTCAAAAAATTCATATGTCAAAAATAAATATGATTTTGAAATTTAAAATATTATAGATTATTTTTAATTGCATGAGTCCCAGTAAAATAGTTATAATTATTGACTGATTTTATCATTGTGATATTTTTGCATTATTTAAAGTTTTAAGAATATAGTAACTAGGGTCCACAACTTGGATGAGAGTTATCAATGATAATGTTCTGACTTTGAATCCATGGTTATCTCCCTTTAACACTCTCTCTCAGTTTTTTGTTTTTAAATGTACTTTCTATCACAAAATTTGGTGAGGCATGAGCAAATTTTCATTCTGAAAATGTGACCTAGAGAAAAAGATTGGAATCACTGATCTAGATTATAAATGTTCAGCATATAAGATATAGATTGAGTATCCTTTATCTGAAAATCCAAAAGTTTTTCAGGTGCTGACATGACTTGCCACAAATTTCAGTAAGTACTAGGAAGGTTCCTATGTACAGCTGTTGGAAGTGACCTCATCTGCCATTTAGTAATGTTAGTGGATATTTGGAAAATTAGGTGACTCTTTAATATATTATGCTAATGAACCTGTAGAGATTATGGATTTTAAAAGGTTGCATGTTGGTGTATTGTAAGTGGTGTACATGTTCATATTTAAAAATTAACCTTTACCCCCCCCCCCCCTCCCCAAGAATTGTTCCCCCTGGCACTGCATTTTTTTGAGATTGCAAAAAAACATGAGCACCTACTGTTTTGAAATTGTTATAACTTTCTTTGTATTGTGTGTATAGATTTTATTTTTTATATACTAATAAAAGATTGGATGAGGAATATTTTGATGTAATGCTTTAGGTTTTGCATGCATGTTTTTACATTGGAAAAAATTAAAACAAATAGATTAACAATTTGACATACTTTAACTTTTGTTATTTCTTCTGGAGTTCTGTTGTGCAGTTACCTTGTAGTCTATCAGACTGTGGAACCTCTGGAAACAGGGCTTTGGGTAAAATGCCACATTGCACTTTCTGCACATGAACTGGGTCTGGTGGTGCTTCTTGTCTCTGAACAAACACCACAATCTGGGTAAGATGACCTGCTACATTTCAAGTGCTTGAGGTTGATTACAAGGTAGTGTTCTTTTAACACCAGCCTTTGTGAAAGGTCCTCAGTCCTCCTAACTGGTAGCCTTCCAGCAGAGAATGAACAATGTGCAGCCTACACTTTTTAGCATTGACCCAGTGAGCTGCCTTGGTTTTTCAGATGATCAGGGCATTGCAGAAGCAGAGTTTAAGCAGATAAAAAAAAAAAAAAAACTTTTTTCCACCACTTGCTACATTAGTGCAGCACCATGTTGTAGGTTAGCTGCTTGTCGGCTCTGTCTATTCTCCTTGATGTGCTGAGAGTAGGACTACACGCCACAAGGGCATATACACAACCCTGACATAACTTTCATGACTTTCCATTGACTGAATTTCTTTTCTGAAGGTGTTGGCATTTGCCATCAAATTTACTGGCCTTCTATCATACCAGGAAATATATAAAATGTTTCCATCTTTGTATTGTGATGGGAGTCTTGCCGGTTTGGGGCTTTGCTGCTTTTATTTCATTTGGCACACCCTTTCAGTTTACATGCAGTGTGATGCATACTCCTGTTCTGTGATGAAAAAAAAATTGGTTGTGTAAATTACATGTCTCCTGTTTTGTATGTTCTTCTCCAACAGGGAGGAGACAACTTTGTGGGCAACACCAACTGTCCTCGGTGCCTGAGTTGTTTTGCGGCCTAAGTACAGTTGCCAATTGTACAAGGAACCATACTGTCATTCACTGAAAGTTCTTTTCCCGGATAAAAGTATTTTTGCCAAAGTTGCACAAGTCTTTCTGAAAGTGGCCAGATCTTGAATGCCGTATCATGTTCAGTGTGGTTCCTCTGTTTTGCAGTCATCTGAAAGATGACAAATTTCAAAATCCTCAAAAATCTGTCCCGTGTCATGACGTGTCTGAAACCTGGCATTTGAATAAATTAATCAGTTGAGTAGTATTATTGATGATTGCTTCATGAGTCCAATAAGAAGTAAAATGACTAAGAAGGCTTTCATTTTATCAAAAATGACGTCCTTTCACATGTTTACATATGAGTAAACTCCAGCATTTGTTCCTCTCCTTTCCTTTAACTGACTAGCATATTTGTTTGTCTTGTTGACAAGTAAAGTTATTATTTATAAACAAATAAATAGACAAAATAATTCAACTTCAGAAAGGCTATCATGTACAACCTTGGAACCAGTAGCTTCCATAAAATGAATCAGCCATGGATGACGATAGCCGCTCGGCACCTCATGGTCATCATAGCTTTCCTCCCCTGTCACCAGCGTTGTTATCATCTATATCTCTGACCACTTCATTATTGTAAAGCTTTCATCATCATCATTGGAGTTTGAATCAAAGAAGAACTCCTGATTAAACTCTTTGTTGATGTGGGCATTTTTGTTTACAGAATATCACAACAAAATTCATGTAGGTTTAATCAATGTTGAACCTCGTATAGAGTGTAGAAGAATGAAAAAAGGTATTGGAAAACAGAAGTTTAACCTTATTCAAAAGCAAGAGTAGGCTATTTCCAGCTTAAAACACCAGAAATAATAGTTTATTTTTAGCAACCCTCTTGAGGCAACACAATGTGCCTACAGTTACAAGGGAGAGAATTCATACAGCAACAATTTTCACCTTCAGCTAGAAAAAGGTTAAGAATCATACAGAAACTTGGGTTTCTACCATGGACCATTCTCTTTATATAAACTGTAGTGAAACAAATTTTTCAATGTATCTTGGGTATGTTCGTTTTCTTTTTGGTCCAAGAATTAGAGTAAGTAAGGATAAGCATCATTATAATGGTCAAGCTCAAGTCAGCCTTGCACAGAGTTGGAACAACCAAAGAAAAGTTTATACTTACTTCACTGGAGGTCTAAGCATGGTTATAATGGTATGTCTGTTTTCTTTTTTTTGGTCAAGAAGGTAGGGTAAGTAAGGATAAGCATCATTATAATTGCCACCCTTGCACAGAGCTGGAGCAACTAAAGAAAAGTTTATATTCATCATTGGAGAGTTGGCATGGTTATAATGCTAGAATTCAAGTTAGATTTGTGTGGGCTTCTGAATGTTCAATCCCCACAGCTGATCAATGAGGGAATTGTCATATTAGGTTAGTCCAGGCAGAGTGAAGACGCAAGTAAGAAAAAAAAAATAACTTGAATAAAAATAAATGCTTTTATATACATTCTTTTGTACAGTGCTTGGTTAGTCTTAACATTAGAATTTATCAATTCTTCATGCAGAAAATTATTGATTCACCTGCTTTGTAAGTTGAATGTGACACTTTGGCTAGTTTAGTTAAATCTGGCACAAGGCTTATGTTGGAGGTGCTCTTCAGGCAGACAGTCACATGATATTAGGCAACAGAGTTGTCTCAGCCTCTTCGATTCCTTGCATTTATTGACATTCACCTAAAACTGGCGTGGGGCATGATGCAGTTAGGGGACTCAGTGTTTCCACTATCTTCCAACAAGAGCCCTTTTGTTTTCTGGCTCTAGAAAATTAATTACATCTCAAAAATAGGGGAGATCCCTTTTTCCTATGGGTAGTGGTTACAGGTATCAATCTGCCCCAATAATGTCTTCCTTCTCTTATTGGCATCTCACATGAATACTTCCCAATGGACATAGGCAATTCCTCCACCTTCCTCAGTATTTCAATCGTCGGCCAGTCTAGCTCCCAACCCTTTGGCATGTCTTAACTTTAATTAAAAAAAATTATCATTTCAAATTTTGCTTACACAAAATTTTCTCATCCTGGTCTTGTCCAAAATCGGATATATATCAGATGTCTTTGTCTCAGGCAACTACCCTCCCAAGCCTGTTGCACTCCAAATACTCTAGATTAAACAAAGAGACCTTATTTTGTGTTTTTGCAACTGGGTTCGGCTAATGGCTTCATTAATCAATTGTCAACCTTAAAGATTGACACATGGCTTTGTGACAATATCACTTTTCCTTTTTTTTTTTTTGTTTTTTTTCCCCAAAAGGAAAGAGAAATCTTCACTCTTTCTCTCAGTCTGTCCATCATTCTGTTCAGTAACCCTTCTTCTTTCATTCCAGGCTATGGTTTTCAATTTAACCCTTTTTTTTTTTTCCATGGTTTTCGATTTAACCCCTTTTTTTTATTTGCCAGTGTCAAATAGTGTCACCTTTGTGCTAAGTTGGAACAACCAAAGGAAAGGCTGATTCATTTCATAGGCAGAAGTTTTGGAAGACACATGCAAGTGCCATGTGTTGGAAATTGGAAAGAGAGTTCAGTCCTCAGTGGACTGGGTAAACAGACATGCTCCAGTGAAAATATAATTTCCACATGGTGCTATATCTTTGAGCAAGAGGTTACTACGAGAAGGAAATATTTATTTACACTATTTACATTGTTCGGACTGTTGTCCTCATCTTTATTGCCATATTCATGACATTTCATCCTTTGTACACCCCCTCCATCTTCAGGTGACATTTGTTGGAATTTTGAACTGAACCCTTTATTTAGTCCATGGGGGTAGATTCCATGTGCCATACCTTTGGATATCTCAGTTTTAAGTAATTCCCTTTGATAACTCATCATTCCAAGTTCTTGTGGACAGGTATTAAACTCACAGCTCTTTGCCATGTAGAATTAGAACAATCTACTCCCCTGGACTAAATAAAGTGACCAGTTCAAAATTTCAACAAATATTACCTGAATAATGCCAGAGCATACAATGGCCAAAACATTGTGAATATGGCAATAAAGATCAGGACAGTAGTTTTAACAACATAAATAGTTACAATACCTATCAGAAATATAGACTAATGTTAAAGCAAATATTTATCTTTTATAGACTTCAATAGTGCCACCTAAGAGTGTTTGACAAGACCAAGTGGGGTAATCATGTTTTTGGTTACATTACTCATCATTAGAAAATTTCTTTTTCTTTTTTTTTTATTATTCATTATTATTTTATCTATTGATTTTATTTCCTTTTCTCACAAGATATTGATGGCTAAAAGATCAATTATAACAAAATGTCCAGCATTGATTATATACGTGCTAATAATATCTGTAATAAGATATGTGTGTTCATTTATATTTGATGCATAAACTGACTCTAAGCAAGTTGTTTTTTATATTGATTACTGTGTTCAAATTCCTTGGCCACCTTACTCAAAGTTGTCATGCTACAGACCATGTTTGATATGCTGGTATAAACATGGTTGTGTAAAGTTCAAACAAGCTTTGTAGTCACTGTAGATTTTAGGCTATAAATATAACTATGTCCATACTTAGATTGGCTCTTTGTGTGGGTGTTTAACCTTATCATATAGGATTGGCATCTATAGAATTTATGCACACAAAGTTCTCACGGTTTGAAAAACAATAGAGACATTCTTGCTTTTTTTGGTGAAGAAGGTTTTTAATCAAAGATAAAACTGATTATTGGAAACTATACAAGATTCATTCGGAAATGATTCCACCAATGAAAAAGTTGCTTACTTAAAGCAATGGTATAGTTTGGTATTTCACACTACCCACAAAGTTTTGTTTGGAGATCACAATCAACTGTTATATTGTATTCTTCTTAAAATTTAGCAGTCTGCATCATTTATAAATATTTCTTCTTTTACTGTATATAGAATTCCCTTAAAATATAGTGAAATTGCAGTAGCCTGGTTCTCAATTTCAGTCAAGATTGTTTTAGGTGTTGCCATAGAAGGACATGACTACAGAACTAAGAAATTCAAATTCAACTTGCATTGGCAGGACTAATATTCTGCTTGGCGAAAATAGTCACCCACAGAGTGCTAAAGGTTAATATCACTCTGTGATATGTCTAAAGTCTCTCCCCTTTCAATAGGCTTACAGCCATCACTGAAGATCAATGAGAGCCAAATTCCAATTCCAATTGGGTTTGTTATATATTACATGTAAATACCCTTGGAAAAGAAATGAATGCATTTCTCCCTACTAATTATTGGTTAATTAGTAGGACTTGTATCACTAAAATCAATATTATCTCCAAAAAAAGTTCTTACAATCTTAAAAAAGAGTTTTCTGGCTTTAAATAACCTGCAAAATGTTGATAAACTGTAAAATACAAACCAATCAATCTTCCCTTCCAATGGTGATTTTTGCTTTGAGAAAAGAAACTGTTAGCCTAGAACTAGCTAGCAATCTAGTACCGCACTTATATTTGTAAAGTTGAAGTACCAAAGAAGAAAGTTCAAAGTTGTCTCCTATGTAGAATTTGAATACCAAATTAAACCAAACGTAATGTAGATTTTTACTGATACATTTTGTGAGAGTAACAGTAAAAATTTACATTTCATTTGCTTTAACTGCACTGTTCAAATTCCACATATTTTTGAGTGGCACTACATGTAACACTGTAAAATCGGTTGTTGATATTACCATTATAGATCACTTATTCTAACACTGGATTACCTCCCTTAATTTTTTACTCTCCCTATTTATATATTGACTAGCAGCATGGCCCGGCATTGCCTGTGCTTGATTCAAAATCATACGACTCCTACAGCAATCGCTATCACTTGACTTAGAATATTTTTTGCCTTTAAAGGAGTGCTCTTTGCCATGCTGATGTTGCTACATGCCTTACTTCTTGCCTATCTCACACTGCAAATTTTTTCTAAGCTCTATACTAAACATTAAACCTGTTACAAAAAAAGAACTAAACAAAATGAACACAAAATGATCAGCTTTAAAAAAGGACTCGTAACTGGAAAAACCGAATGAAAAAAGAATGTTAACAACAAATACTTTTTCACACACAACCCAGTTCGGCGGAATCAGAATCAACATTGAGTTTAAGCAAGCGGATGAGCCAATTGGAGTAAAGTGCCATGCAGATTTAAATTTTTCCCACTTGTGACGAATGCAGCTATTGATTTTTTTTTTTTTTTTTTTTTTTTTTTTTGCATGCTAGTTAACATTTGTGTCAGTCAGCTGTTGGCTCACACGCTGGCCAATAGAATCTTCCTGCCTATTTGTGGCAGCCAGCTATAGGCTCTCACTCTGGCCAGTAGAAAATGGCTGCAAACTACATGAAAACTGCCGTAGAAGCATGAAAAAATTGATTATTTCCACTATCGAGAGGAGTTGGGAAATGCAAAGTCAGTCTTGGCCTTCCCACTAACTTTGTGCATGTAAATTTTGTTGCAAATCTGTTGAAAATTGCGGCCGTGCATTCGTTACACACACACACACATCCTGCCTTTTATAGATAGAGATACATTATTTGTATTATACTACTTTTTTTTTTTTTTACTAATGTTCACCCAATACAAGGCCCAAAGGCCACTCAAGGTAGAGTATTACTGTGTGGAGTGTTATTAGTGTAAGGAAGGGTAAGATAACAGGAAAGACAATTCTAGACTTGAAGAAATCAAGATTTAATTAGCAGATAAAATTTCAGAGTTCAGGCAGAGACATTAGGTGTATAAAGTTGAAGTAGACTTTAGAAAGGACCGGAAACCCAATCCTAAACAGGACACAGAGGATGAGCCTCTACACCTGTTCAAAAGACTGGGGAGGAATGTGAACAGGATGATAGTCAAACCTATCTACTCTCTATTGAGAGAAGAAAAAAAATAATTACTGAATAAAATTTCAGGTGGAGATACCTGATATACAGAGTTGAAGGAACAGGAAACAAGGGATAATCCTCTACTCTTGTTCAAAAATCAGGGAGGAATATGAACCAGATGATAGAGAATAAAATATATATACTAGTAAAGAAAAACCAACTATATTGGTGTGACCAACAGACAACTTGCCAGAAGACTTAAAACCTTAGAAAAAAATAAAAAATGAACAAGGAAAGAAAAAAAGAAAGAGCTAAAAGGCAAACCCCTACCTACACAGTAAAGTACTCAATGCCTAGATTATTAGACAGAGCAAAAAATGCTTCACAGCATTGCCACTCAAGACAAGTCTACCTATTGATCTATGAATAGATGCTATACCACTCTGTTAAATATTAAGCAGTAACTTTGGACAATATTTAGCCTCTTTTGTTCTTTCCATAGCTAAAGTATGGCAAAATGTTAGTTACAGTAAGAAAAAAATAACATTTTTCAAATTAAGTATTTTCTTAAGAAATATTCTTTCAGTGTTCATTAAAACAAAACCTTGCTAAATATTTCAGGTGCTGAAAAAGATTTCAGCTCACTCACTATTCAAAATCATCAACACTCTGCATTATTCACTATTTTCCTTTCCACTGCCAAGCTCCTCTACTGCACTACTTAATTTCAGTCATGTTCATTTTATGTTATCATAGCAGGATGTGACAACACAACTGTAAAATTCAAGCACTATCATTCATTCATTCATCTGAGTCACTTGCAGTGGCAGGATAAAATTTTTGCTTTGCAAGCAAAATCACCTCCAGAATGTCAAAGGTTTTAATGATCAAATATCAGAATACTGATTTTGAAAGTTGGTTGGGCTGAGAACTTTTCAACTCCCTCCTTATAAACACTTGAATTTTCTAATATGACTATGTTGTTGGTGTCGCATATTGATGTAGTCAATGGAAATTCTGTTCTTGAAGTATGGTGTCAACAGGACTCAAAAACTTTTTGAAGTATACTTGCAGGATGGCAGTTTTCTGGGGGTTTACAATCTTGTTCTCAATTCCAATTTTCCCTGAGCAATCTTTCAATTTTCTAGATAGTTCTCCAAATACACCCATTAGTACAGGGATTACTTTAGTGGTTTCCCTAACCAAATGCTGGTATTTTTCAATCTAGTCAGTTTCTTTGGAGTTTACTCTTGTATGGAACAACAAAATGAATTATTATTTAGAAAGTTTTCAAATATAATTCCTGTAATTTACACTACCCCTTCTAGTTAATATGAATGCCAGCAAGATTAAATTAGCTCTTATGATAATCCTGAACCTTTGATGATCATAGAAGATTATAACAGATATGGAACAGAAAAGTTTTAACAATAGGAGACAAAGAAACATTTTTTTTTGTTTTAGTTATCTGCAAAAGAAGGTGAGTTTAGTTGTTGACTGATAAGGCTCTTTAAAGAATCCAGGAAGAAAAAAAGCAAATAGATTTTACAACTGAGAAAAAGGAGACACTAAGCCTGTTCTTGATCTTTCCATCAACAACAAACTCTATCAAAATATCCTCAGATCATAATCAGGAGTCCTGTAACCCATTAAGGGCACCACACCTACCGCAGCTGCAGTAGCAATGATGTTTCCTGGGCAAGATAACCTAACAGAATTCAACACACTCCAGGCTTGTTTGAATTCAGAGTTTTCCTTCTCCAAGGCTATAGGACTTAATCTGTTCTTTACTAATAGCTGATGGAAGAAGAGATGTATTCATACTTTTCCTATTTGCATGTAAGTGAATGTAATGAACTCAACTGGAATTCGAACTCGGCTTTCCAATTCCTCATTCAGTTCTGCTATCCGTTATGACGTATTCCAAGCTGCAGCCTGCCCGCGGCGACCAATTATAAAACAGCTTTCCGGGTCCGGTCTGCTTTGGTCACCAGGTATGGCAGTACTCAAGGTCAATCCCAGTCAGCTTGCTTGGTCAGGATCGATCCTGGTATCAGAGAACAGGCCGTCAGCCCACTTGTCGGTCATTGATGGCGTTTGACACAGCAGCTGGTCTCTAAGTTGACCTCTTCAACTGTGACCTCTCTTACCCACATTGTGATTTTGATCTTAAGAGGGTCAAGCTGAATTTCCACTGAGGTATCTTAACCACACTAAACCTAGGAGTTGAACATGTGCATACAAAATTGAAAAATAAAATGGACGATGCCCGAATAAGTCACAATATGATGTTTATATCAGAATAAAAACAAATATTTACAGTTCTTTCTTTGTTCTTTTTCTTCTTTTCCTAACCTGTTCTAATAATTGGTGATGGAACGAAAATTGTGGGTAGCTTCTTTAAGAAACTTCAAGTACTGTGATTTGTACTTTCATGGACAGCACAAGGTTTATCTTCTGAGTTTTTCTTCAGTGACAGCTGGTTTTAACTCCAAGTACTATTGTTTGTACTTTCATGGATGGCAGAAGGTTATTTGTCAGAGTTTTTCTTCATCAGCAGATTATTATTATTATCTTTATCAGGTTGGCAAGCAGTGTTATATCAGAAATCTCTTTCTCCCGGTTGCAACCTCACTGCAACTGGCTGGCCCCAACTTTCTCTAAATCCAACTAACTTTGGCCCACGTGGGCATTTGTATTTATGGGTGTCTCTTTCAACTGGTTTGGTGCAGGCGAATAGGTGGGTTTTATGCAAATCTCCCAAAATTCAACCAGTCGTTTTCTTTCGTTTTCTATTTCACATTTCCAATTTTGGAAGACCCCCCTCCTCCTTCGGGAGGAGCCATTATATGATGTCAGCCTTTCTGACATCATCTTCTGTTTTAAATCTGTTTACATTTGTAATTTTTCTTTCTCAGGGATATTTTGACTGACAATTTTCTCAGTCAAGCTGGACAACTCTCAACAACCTACCTTAACCTCTGATTCTGCACTTGTTCTATGAACTGCATTGTTTAACTTTTTCAACAAAATTCATACATCTATTCCCATATCCTGTGAAAATTCTCTTTCTGACAAAAATTTAAAATCGTTTTATTTTAAGCCTTTTCATTCATACACCATGTTAAATATTGTTACTCCACCATTAATATTCCTCAGAATAGACATTTAAGTTTAATTTGGTACAAGGTGATAAACATGGCGTACTAATGAGCTGCTGCATCATCTCACTGACCCTTAAGAAATGGCATGTTCTGGTTGTTAGACATCATCAGCTGTGTGCCTTTATAGTTAAACATTTGGCATCCTTGTTCAATTGCTGGAATAATGATTTGCAAAACTTTAGATATTGAATGTTGAATCTTTGCATGCTATACTTCAATTGAAACATTATTTGGCGTGCTGTTCATAAAAAAGAAAAAAACTTACTTATAATCAGAAAGAGATAACTGAAAATTCCTTATATATATATATATATATATATATATATATATATATATATATATGAGATTTTTGTGTTTGGGTAGCAACTGTTATTTCCTGTTTGCTTATGCCTAGAAAGTATGAAAAATAGCTGTTATTTCCTTCAAACTTTGCTTTTGTGACCAGCATAATGATATTTCTGAAATGTACCTATTCTGATTAGGAAAACTGGTGAATGTAAACATTCTCATTCATGTGAAGTAGGAACAAAATAACATAAGATTCAAAAGTAGCTTTTATTTATTCTAGGATTACAGAAGAGACACAGAAAAAAAAAGATTACAAGTCAGTGACTTGTCTGCACTTTGACAGATAGAATTAAACTGAACTGTTGAGCTTACATCCTTGTATTTATACTATTAGGTTGGTGCAAAAATAATGACATTATTACGTCATTATTTTTGCACCAATCTAATACTATCTATATTGCCAGAACGTTCTAAAAATTCTTGAAACTTTTAGAAACTTCTCAAAAATTCTCCTTCAGCAAATCAGTGCTGAATCTGTCTGTCTGGAATATAGGTTAGTTTCGAAACATCAATGTCTGGGTCACAAAAGCAAAGTTTGAAGGAGATAATAATTTCCTTTGCTTTCTAGACAAGCAATTAGGAAATAGCACTTACTGACCAAAGACCAAAAAAAAAAAAAAATCAAAGTTTTGTTACAGTGTAATTCAGAACATTTTTACATCTAACTGAATTCTGATTTCCAACACATACTCTATTAACAGATTCTTTTTGTGAGTAATGTACCAAATGAAATTTCTTTCTAGTTTGAATTTATTTTAAAGTTTTACCAGTTTTAAGGTAACTTGAATTTAATTTATCAGCTACCTAATACAATATATATTCTGGTAGGATTATACTTGGGCATTTTAATTATCTTCTTGTTTTGGTCATTTTCATGAAAATCAGATTCAATAAAATATCCATGAAAAAAGTTTAAATCCTTTTTTTTTTTTTTTTTTTTTTCATTGGCATTATAGTTATATAAAAAATTGTAAAGTTTATTTTATTTTTTATACTCCTAAAATTCAGACAACACATTTTGGAATTGTAACCTGATACATCTTGTTTTGCTGTAAGGTTCACCTTATACAAGGCCCAGGTAGAAGGTACATTAAGATGCAGTTTGTACAGATAGGAGGTGGGGATAATGGTTTATCCTAGATTTGAACAGGTTGAGATTGTAGTGATGGAGGAAACATCCTCTTTGGAGTCAGTGGTTCATGGAAAGAAGCTGTTCAAGTGAAACTGACTTTTCACTAATGGAATATGGAGGGAATGTGGATGGTTTGCTACTATGTAAATGACATGATGTGTCCTAGCCATGAAAGTTAGACCTGGCGGAACCAAGGAATGTAGTTCATTCAAGCACTTTCTATGGAAGTAGCAAGAGACTTGCCGTATCCTGTCTGTGAGAGAGAAGTTGGATGGTGGAAAATAATTTATTACCCTCAAAAACTCATAGATGCTTTTGAACTCTATCAAGACTGGGATGATCTTCCTCCCCACCCCATATGATAACCGTAATCCATTTTCAGTGTGATCTGGCTCTTGTAAAGGTAGAGGATAGTATGAGGAGTCAGGTACTTACTGGAGCGGTACAGGGAGCCAACCATTTTTCCTACATCTTTAGCAATGGATTATATGTAAGAGTTCCATTTGAGGTCAGAAGTGAGTTTAAGGCCCAATAGTCTCTCAAGACACCGAGCCTCTCCAAAGGACATGCATTCATCATGTATATAAGGTTGGAACAAAAGTTTGTACTATTTTTCAATAGGTGAAGTTTGAACCAGTGATTTCATTTCACATGTGACTGAAATTTATGACCCATGTACAATATATACATATATTTCTATGCATCTTTCTAATTGAGTCATGTGTGGATTGTGAATTTTAAATGCTTGTATTTTAAAAGTGAAAATGGAGGAAAATGAGATGTTATTTTATTTCTGGGAAAGATAAAACCTTATACAAACAGCAAAAAATATGTGCCATTTACAGAGATGGTGCCATAGCTGAGAGTGTTGCTCATAAATGCTTTGCTAAGTTCAGAAGTGGAAATTTTGATCTGGAAGACCAAGAACATTCCAGCAGGATTGATGTCTTTGAAGATGACCAAATGGAAATACCAATTAAAAATAATCAAGCTCACACAACATGGGACATTGCAAAGATATTCCACATATCTCAAATGAGCATTGTATTTGAATTACTATGATGTTTGGGTACCTCATGATTTAACAGGAAAACATCTAATGGACTGCACTTCCATCAGTGATCCTTTGCTCAAACACACTATTTTTGAAAAGAAAAATCATAGGCAATGAAAAATAGGTTGTTTACAACAATATGGAGGGAGAATGTTCTGGGGAAAATTAAGTGATATCCTTTAACCATTCTGCATCTGAAGAAAGTGTTATTGTGTATCTAGTGTGAATCAGCTCCTTCCACAAGGAAATGTTGAATTCAGCCACTATTCCCAATTAGGCTGATTAAAGGCAGTAATCAATGAAAAGTATCTGGGATTGGCTAATTGGAATGGTGTTATCTTCTATCAGAACAATGCCAGACCTCATCTCTCTTTGCAGACTTGACAGTAATTGGTACAGCTTGGGTTAGTATCACCTACTACACCTGCCATTTTTTCCTTCATCTTTACCAATGGATCATATGTAACCTTGCACCTTTCGATTGCCACTTATTTCAATCTCTATATTTGCTTAATGGGAAAAACTTGAATTCTCTGAAAGCTCGCAAAAAAACACTTCACCACCCAGAAAGATGCCAAATCTGGAATCCTGAAGCTGCTCTAGAAATAGCAAAAGGTAGTGCAGCAAAATGACACATATCTAGTGAAATAAATCTAAGTTATTTATTTTTATTCAGTTAAGCTAGCTCAGACATTCATGAGTCTATGGCATTCTGTGTCATGACATTACTGTTCAATGTAGGTAGTTGCTAGGCATTCGAACCATCTTGTTTTGTGGCTAGGTGTCCAGAGCAGTAGATCACTCACAAGTTCTTAATTTGCTCGCCAGCAGTGTCCTGCAAAGTGCATTCTGTATTCACGTAAGATTGTAGAAATATCAGAGATGGATCCATAGAGCTGTGATTTAGTTGGATGTTATCTCCAAGAGATGTTAAGTATAGCTCTCAGCATTTGAGTGTAGATTCCATCAAGCTTAGATTCTAGAGTTTTAGTTAATGTTCAAGCAGTGACACCATATGTTAAACCTACAGTGGCTCAGAAGAATCTCTGTTTGTAGTTGTCTGATAGATCAGATTTCTAGATTACATTTATTTTATTTTAGGTGGCCCAGGTTTTATGCAAATTTTCACATCTTTTTCCTTTATTTTGCTTCCTAGTTATGTAAAAGATTTGACAGATTTTATTGTTTCACCTGAAACAGTTTGCTGGCTATGAATTTAGTTTTACAGTCATGTGCATGAAGATGATGTAGAACTGTGGCATTGGTAATGGTGTTTGCAGTGATAGCTAGGTCATCCTTTTTGCAGGATATCAACTTAAGAGTCTTGGTAATAAAATAAAACCTAGATGATGATGATGATGTTTGTTGAGGAAAGTTCTCAATACGTAGAGTGATAACAAAGAGAAAAGGTGCAAGGGTGTCACCCTGAAGAACCTCTGCTTTGATGTCAAAGAAACTAGTGTCTCCGTCTGTGGATCTAACCAAAGATTTGGTATTTTGATTGATTCTAAGTATCTAAATATCAACTCCATCAATATGGATTCCATTTGTTCAAGATTACGTCTTATTTTTCATACCTCAAGGCAATTTTCATATGAAAATGATAAAATGTTAATCTTAAAAATATATCTGCGAGTAATGCCATTTTTAAAAATTTGTCATGTTCCCGTCATTCAGTAGTCATACACTCATAAACTTTGATGATATAAATTGTCATGTAGTTCTAAAGAGATACCTTTGTAGATATTTTACAAAGCGCCAACTTACACAATGCTACAGTATAAGGCAATGAGGATTAAAGTCACTAGCTAAGTGTTTGCCAGTGTTAAGTGATAAGAAGAGAGAAAAGGCATGGCACATGAAACTAGAACAGTCTACCCCTGTGGACTAAATAAAAGGTTTGGTTTGAAATACCAATGTATATCACCTGAAGAAGGCTGGAGCATACAACAGCTGAAACATTGTAAATATGACAATAAAGATGAGGGCAACAGTTTGAATAATGTAAATAGTTACAACACCTCAGAAATATAGGCAGAAATTTTGAAAATCCCAAATGCTATAGATTTAAGGAAGTAAAACTAATTTTAAACCAAAGCAAAGTGCCTTCCTGCAAGAAGCCATTGAAGTACTTATAATATATGTTACTCTCACATAGATTGGGTCTTGGCAGCAGCTGATTTCTATTTACCATTTTATTGGAAGCATCACTGGAGTCATGGCTTTGTCAAAAGTTGTGGATGGTTCGATTCCATCTGGTGCTTATTTTTTTGGTTATGGAAAAACGCTGTTGGCTTGGAGCCAGAAAGACAAAAGGGTTTATTTTTTAAGCCATTAATTTAAATTTTAGCAAATAAGTTCATTCATTTGTTGCCTCAAATATCACTCTGAAAAGAAACCTAGATTTTGGTTAACTTAATTAATCATCTTCTTGTATTTAAAAGACATGTACATTAGGGCAGATCAATTTTGGAACTGTGGTATTGCACTCAATTTGATAATTGGGATTTGACAAATAACAGCACAAAATATTTTTTTCCAAATCTTCAAAGTTTGAATTTCATTACAGTGATCAATGAAAGCCTTATAAAATTTATAATTTACTGAAGCTTTACAAATTGTATATTTATGGCACAAGCACATTATTAATAAATCATTTTGTCATTAAATAAGACCTTCATTTACTTCAAAGTGAAATTATATTGAACAATTTAGCTATTTTATGATGTAATATTTTATATGGTGCAGTAGTTTTAGTGTGATTTTCTATAAACAATGTAAATTTAAAACATTTTGTCTCATAATTTGTGCCCACAAGTATTATTGTTTTATATAAAATGTTATCTGATTTTTGTTATTGTTAGGTTGGTGCAAAAATAATGACATAATAATGTCGTTTTTTGACGTTAAAAAACATTATTACGTCATTATTTTTGCACCAACCTAATAATTAAGTCTTATTCAGTGAGTAGCCTTTTTTATAATCTTTTACAATTTTTTTTTTTTAGTTTTTCTTATCAATTATGGTAAAAAAAATATTGCATATTTTGTTTGTGATTCATAATTAGAATTCTGGTTTTAATGTATTTTCCATTCAGTGTGTCTAATACAAAAGATGTCAACTTTATTTGGATTTATTCTTGAAATAGTAAAATTTTGAAGTGAATTTATAAGCAAAAACCTGCAGAAATTAGGTATTTCTGTATATTTTTTTTAGGCAATCTTGAAAACTAAATTCTCAAAAATTAATAAAAGCTATAAATCTAATTTTTGGTGTCAGTACTTATCACATCAAACCTCAGTTTTCACACTAAGTACAATATCGATTTTTCTACAAAAAGTGAAAAATCAACCAGCCCTAATGTACATTTGACATAATTTTGTTTTGATTTTAATCAAAGTCTTGTTTGGTCTGAAATCATATTTAGAGAATAACTGTCCAAATGTAGAGATACAGAGTCAGAAAGCTGCATGTTGTGATGGGTAGAGAGGTATTAAGAAGGAATCTACAGTCAGAGTGACAGGAGAGATGTACATTTGGAGGTAGAAGTGAAGATTTGGTCTGTTCATCTGTCATGAAGAAAAACAGAAGTAGCATGAAAACCATTTATTTACCTCCCCTCTTCCAGATGATGCCAGGCAAATTCAAATAAATAACTCAACATATCGAAAACTGAATTTGTGTTAATTCACCTCCAGTTCTTTTGTTGAATGTTAAATGTTGTTCTCAGTTTTTGTTCACACTGATGCAAATAAGAATCCAGACATTTGGAGTGATTTGTCCAGTTAGTGAAAGTCTTGAGTGAGGACTGCAGTTTTAGATTTATAAATCTGAGCAGGGACTTTGTTCTTTGATAAGGTTCATGTTAAAAACTACATTTTAATTCTAAGTCAGAGTTCCTTTATAATTTATTGATCCTTATTAATGTATTTAGCATTAAGCTAATTTTTCTTTTATCTGATTTCTGTTGCTTTTTTTATGGAAGAGGCTGATCCTGGTAAAATAGACAAACATGGTTTAAGCTTATTTTACTGGTCCCAGTAAAATAGACCCCTGGGCCATTTTACTAGAATTTTTTTTTTATTATGAAGCCATGTAATGTTAAAAATAAAAACAAACAGATTTAACACAGAAGTTTATTTATTTTAACCATCAATTGTTAAGACAATTTAAAATCTTTTCCACCATCAATTATTAAAAGAAATATAGAAGTCTCCGAATATTTTAATCACTTCAGGCATCTGCAAATCTGAAACTTGCCATTAGATAGTGATTTTTCCAAGCATAGCTTAGATGTGGCACAAAGCTGAAAGTAGGGGGGTGCACCCAGTGAGAATTGAACTCACTATTCAGTCGTAATTGTAGGTGGTCAACTTGCCATTAGATATGGTTCCCTTGCCAATACTCTTTAGGTGTACCCACTGAAAACAAGTCAAAGGGTTCGAGTTGTTTCAGTCGTGCCTTCACAACCACTGTGCTGACATTCTCAAATATGATACATTCTTAGTTCTAAAATACTATTTATATTTACTGGCAAAATAGCCTATTTGTTTTTTTTATTGTACATTTGACTATTTGGTAAGTAGCATGGATTGGAAAATGTCTTCAGCAAGACTTGAACCTATTCTTTATCCTTAGGAGTCCACATGGTTGACTAGAAAGACTGAAGGTAAAAAAAAAAAAAGAAAAAAAAAAAGTGTTTCCAAAGATGCAAATTCAAATCTATGCCTGAGCTGTTCAATAACGTCAAATTGGCAGCTGATTTCAAAAATTATCTAATATGTTGTTAACTAGGATGTGAAATGACTTGTTAATTTTAATTCCTCTAAAAAGAAACTGCTCTTTATCGATCATATGAAAAAACCCTTTCTATCTTCCATCTGTATGGCTGGTGCTAACCTCCAGGAGAGTGACTCATTGCACCTTCTTGAGCTAATGTTTTCTGTTGTCATAAAGTAGAAAGAAGATATTGAGTCTGCTTCTAGAAAAGTTTGTTCAGTATCTTGCTAGACAATTTTTCACACCAGAATCTATCTTACATATTTATAAGTCTGCTATTTGTTCATACCTTGAAGATTCTGACCTGGCATCTCTACTTCAGTCACTTTCCCACTGCCAAAATGTAGTTTAACTGCCTTTTCTATAAATATTCACATGGTAATTGTTCTAATGAACTTTCCTCTATGGTAACTAGACTATGAATTTAAGCATAGTACTTGATTGGCAGTTAGGTCTCATAATTTTACAGTTGAAATGAATAGATGTAACTAAGTTCTATGCTAACAGTTTCTTCTGTCAAACTTCTCATGGAACTTTTTCCTGGCCTCTCGCTTTCCAGTCAAGTTTTACTATTTTCTGTCTTCTTAATTACTGTTCTCACTCTTTAATGTTTCTCTTTTTCTTCTATTCTTTCACACACTGTAATCCCATGTCTTAGTGGCTTTATTGCCTGTTTGAGGGTGAAATGATATTAAAAATGATTAGTTCTTATCCAAACAGCTTATATAAATAAAATGAAAAAGACTTGTCAAAAATAGTAACGACAATTTGTAAATAAATATTTCATTGATCTTCTAAAAGTGGTTCAAAGCTATAAATAACCAGCCCCAAATGTTCAAATAAAAATATTTTGCTGTGAATTAAAAATATTCAAACCTCTTTATTAGTCAGAGGTATTTTTTTTGTAGTGGGTGAGTGAAAAACTGAAGCAAATTTATTTGGGTTGGTTGATCACATGTTGATGATTTGGGTAATGGAGATACCCACTGAACAGACAAGTATAACATTAAATAGATATTTATTTCTCATCAGGATCTTATTAAAATAAAGTTAATTTTCTCTTAATACAAATTATTTCTTTTACAATTCTCAGAAGAAATCTAATAAAATGAAATCATCTTTATCAAAATCATCAAGTAATTTAATTTAAGGTATTAGGGGAATAAGGTAGGACTTGAATGAGATTGTTGAACAATTACCAAATTATCATCAGAATACTGATTTTGGGAAGTGAGTAGGTCAAGAATTTTTCAGCACTCCTTTGTATATATACAAAAACAAGATATTGGGGTAAGTAATTGCTTATATCTTGATTAACATTTTTTTTTTTTAAAGATCATTGAGGGGAAACTGGTAAATACTTTTTCTTCATAACCAGATGTTAGATGGCAGCCATGTGCAATCTTTCATTACCAGATGTTCCAGATGGCAACCATGTGCTGTCTTTCTGCAGAAACAGTACACTAAATGTTGTCACTTCGATAGGGCAAGTACCATTATCAGTAGTGATTGGCTACTCAATCTGCATTTCATCCGCTTTTTTTTTTTTTTTTTTTTAAAACTAGAAGTCCACTACATAGTCCACTGCCTGTCATGGACACTTCTGGTGTTATTATAGAAAGAGAACTTGATACTGAATTTAATAAATGACACATTACTATTATTCAATGGTGAATAATGTTAAAAACTTTTCTCATCTTTGTAAAAATTAAAAGTAAAAATTTATGTCGACAAAAATTGCCAGGATTTGTTTTTCTTTATAACTTAAAGATAAATACAAGTACAAAATTTTTATCTATCAAATAAAAATAATTTCAATATTATTTATTTTTGACAAGTAAAAATTTCATTACTTCAAAAAAAGCATAACACAATGTTTTATTGGTAGTTTTGTGGAAGTATTCAACAATCAGCCTGGAACATTGGTTTGCAAGCTTGTCTCAAAGATCATTACTGAGTTGCAAGTTCAAGAGCTCTATATTTGTGGCCATGTGCACCACATATATTTTCCTTTTGATATTGTTTCTGATGCAAACATACAAATTCATTTTTACCTTTGTTTTCTTACAATTGCTTGAACTGACCAAATGTCAAGATTAATTAACATATAGACTCTTGCCATCAGTTTAAAATGACCTATTTTTTCATATATTTTGAGCATTTTTTCTTAAAGTTTGGATTTTATCGATTTCAGATGAAAATTGAAATTTTCCAATATATGTCAGTGCAAAGGATAAATTGTTGTAAATTTATATTTTTAATTTTGCATATACACATTGTTTTTCATCTTACCAGCACAGTATATAGTAGGGTTGGTTGGGAACCGTCTGAGAAAGAGTACTATGATGCAATTCACTCCACCTGAAATTTGGAAACAGCATACTGTACTGTTTGGCCTTCATGCTGGAAGCTTCAATATGAACATTTCAGAGTGTTTGGGTGTCAATCTTAGGATAGTGCAGAGGATTCAGAAAGAGTTCGAGGAGTCTAATGGTGATTATAAAGATATGGCAGTTCAAAAACTCACTTTGATTGTTCTGATAAAAACTCCTGAATTATTTTGGTGAGGACCTCAAACTCAACATAGAGGTCTACATCAATCCAGTGCCTTGAGGATGTAGTGCTGCCCTGGGTCAAGAGAATGGCTGCTGGAAGACACTATGTCTGGCAACAGGACTCTGCACCATGCCACACAAGCTGGAGAACCCAGTCATCTGTGACCACATCATCCCTCACAACTAGCCACCAGACTGCAACCCCACTTAATTATTATGTGTGGAGTGCAGTTGAGCGAGAGACCAACAAAACTCTAACACCAAAGATGAACTGAAGGCAAGGATTATGGCAGCATTCATCAATGTCCAGAAGTGTTGCTGGGTATTCCCAAGTTGTCTGGAGGCAGTGGTTGAAGCCAATGATGATTTTATTGAATAAATTTACTCTTTAGTATTTCAAGATATTTTTGTTTTTGGTGTGCGTGTGGCGTGTGTGTGTATATATATATATATATATATATATATATATATATATATATATTCAAATTTATATCAAACATTATAATCTTTATTACCCCTAAAATAACACTTTCAAAGTAAAGCAACATAGCAGCATCTGTTTCTAGTTTTTTTTTTTTTTTTTTTTTTACAAAGAAAATTAGTGACATCTTAACTTCTTTCTTTTTCTCTCTATGGGTTTTTTTTTTTTTTCTTCTCTATCCCTTCGATATTAATATATAACTTCCGTTAAGTTAGCTGTTTAAATGTGTCAATATCTGCTAACTCACTCATGTCTTCTCTCTCCGCACTCACTTCCTCAATTTACATATGTTTAATATGGCCTGTCAAAAATGTGTAAATTTTTTGTTTGGAAGTAAAGTCTGATGATCCACAGTCCTTTTAAAAGGGCTGTGGTGAAATAATTTATTACATGGAACCTTAAAGTGGTCTGTTTTTATTTAAATTATTTGCTCTGGATTTACATTGAGCTCCCTGGATTTTGTCCTCCTTAGGTTTACCCATACGGATTACCTACTTTTTCATAAACTAAATATATATATATATATATATATATATATATATATATATAAAAACCCGGATATACAAGAGATTTTCTCTGGTCCCAAATTAGAGCCATACTTACCTAAACAAAATAGACCAAACCCAGATATAAGAGACTTCTTCTCCGGTCCCGACAACTCTCTTATATCCGGGTTACACTGTATATATCTGTTAAAATGAGATGTCAGAGTTATTTTCATTTTAGTGTAATTTAGATAATTTATTCATCACACTGTATATATAAGAGAAAAAAAAACAAAAAAAACAGGAGTTTAAAGTAATATCAGAAAGTAAGCCTCTGCATTCCTAGAAAGATTTACATGAATATTAAAGAACTAACTACATTTTCAAA
>OZ010613.1:20337773-20460273 GCA_963932145.1 Acanthosepion lycidas
ATTAGATTGTACCCTCCAAAAAATAAGTTTAAGCATTTTTAATAGTGACTTGTCTCTTGAAATAAGTCCCACAAAAGTGGATTACTATCACTTGAAGAATTTAACTTTTAAAAACTTTTAGAACACATCTTTGAAAGATATCAAATGTAGATCATTACAGAAACTACAGAAATTATACAGAAGTTCTTGGATTAAAAATAAAATAATAATAATTAGGATATACACTAATAATTTGTCAGACACAAGAGTTTTAGTCAACAAGTTATTCAAACAAGTATCCTAATCTTTGTTGTTTTTAATCAGATTATTTTATTCAATGCATTGTTTGGCTTTTCAATTAGGTTTTTATTTATAGGTACTGTACTTAATAACCTTGAAGACTCCCCCTATTTATTGATATATAATATTAATTATTACTGATCTGACAATTCAAACTTCTTAAAAGTCTTTTGAGACTCACATTACAAGGAATCCGAGGATGTTAACTTCAACCAGTTTGTCAGGGGTCAGGGCAGAACTCAAACTCATCACATGATGCATCAATCCAACACCTGAGAGAGAATCAAAAATGGACCAAAACAAATTAGCAATAAAACTTTTTTTTTTTTTTTTTTTTAATCATTTCACCCCCAGCAAGGCAATTAGCCACAAGACACAAGGGGTTAATGAGTGTTAGAGAATATAAGAAAAAACTACTATTAAGGAGAGAGAAGACAATAAAAGAACAAGAATTAAGAAGATAGAAGGTAACAATTGACATTGCATTTCAATTTATGAAGATCAAAGGTGACTGCAAAGCAAGAAGCAGGAAGAATTCAGTCTTTTCTGATTCTAACATGACATTTTCAGTCTATGATGATAGGTTACTGATGCCAATTTACTATAATGCCTGTTTTTCTGTTTTTAAAATTACAATTATTTTGAATTTATTACCATTCTGTAAATTATTCTTGGGAAAAGAGAATGTCAGTAGGAAATATTTTATACATTCATGAAAACAATGTTGTCGTCACATTTACAGCTATTATTCTTTCCTAACTTCAGGAGGCATGAACACTTCAATAACAACACAAACACTTTCCTGTTAAGATTTATTAACAAACTGATTTCTGACCAGGGGACTTGTAGCGCTCCTTCAGTCTGAATTTGTTAGACTGCACAGTGTGGAGGCACATTTGTTGGGCCATCAACAAGACCTTCCACCCCCAACATCAATGAAAAGTGTCAAAATGTTCAGACATTTTGGTTAGGAGCTTAGTGGCTTTTCAAAATTTTTCAGTTTTTACATATAGTTTGTTTTAGATAAACATGTTATTCTTTCCTTTCTGCAATATTTACCATTTTTCAGGTAGGTTGAAATCTGTTAAATTCTTGAAACTTCAGAAGGACTCATCATCTCACCTTGAATTCAAAATTCCACAAATTGTACTGAGATTGGTTTAAAAAGTTGATTGCATATGATACACAATTGACCAATGAAAATCAAACACTTTCACAAAAGTGAAACATTAGATTGATCAACGTCTTCTATTTGTTCTTTATCTTATTCTGTCGGATTCCTATATATATATATATATATATTTTATACATAGAAGTCAACACTTAGAGGCGACAGTGTTTCATGCTAGATGCAATCCTCAGGCCACATGCTCTGATATTGAGCACTTTATCCCATAAATATAGCACATCTTAAGACTATATTTCTTCATATATATATATATATATATATATATATATATATATATATATACACACACACACATATATATATATATATATATTACACACACATGCAAGGAGGTTTTAGGAAGCATGGTGAAGTAATGAATAGCAGCTTGGATCAAGGAATCAGAAAACAGTTTGAATTCCAGTCAAGTTTTTTTTTTTTTTTTTTTTTTTTACTTTCACTTACATGCAAATACCCTTTGAAAAAGGTATGTATTCGTCTCTTCTTCCTAGCAACTATATAAATAGCAGGATAGACTGAGCCTTGGGTGGTAACCAGTCTAAAAGGCCAACTCTGAATTCAAAAACCATATGTAGCCCTGGTGAAGTGTATACTATGCAGGTAATGAAAAGATCATGGAGTTTACAAATGGCTCTATGATCCCAACTGCTCGATATATATATAATAAAAAAAGAAAGAAAAGGTTTCTCCATGAAATTCTACCAAACAATATCAATAAGTCTGTTTAACTCCAAGAAGCTGGCAAATTTGAAAGCTTTATAGAATCAGGAATGGCACCAACGTACTTGGCTGTACAGGAACAACTTTTGTCTTGCTATCTTGTGGTTTCATACCAAGAGGCAAGCAAGAATCAGGCAATGTTGGACCTAAAAAGAAATAATAATTTGCATCAGAAAAGAGAAGAGATACCTGAAACTGAAGCAGTTGTAAATGGTATGAATAACAAGTCAGCTTCCTTGATGAACAAACTGTGTGCATGTGTAAGATTATTGTATAAGGAGCAATAATTGTCATGCAGTTGGAGACATTAATCTCCTAAGACATTTATAGAGAGCTTACCTCTTACTAAGTGCTCTATGAAGAGCAAAAGTTGGCACAATCCAACAAATACTTTATAGATCATGTATATAAAATATCACTAAATAACATATTTATAATTTAAAGGAATATTTAAAAAAAAAAAAAAAAAAAAAAAAAAAAAAAAACAGAAAAGAAAAGAAGTTATATATATATATATATATCTGAAGAATCATTTATACTAACATAAAGAACAAGAAAGAAAATATTTATTAATTTAACATTTTACTATTTAGCTTCAGCAGAAATGTTTTCAGAAAAAAAGTGAAATAATGTTGTTATGAGTAGATTTTTAAATCCAATGAGGTTTTACTTTAAAGCAGCATAGAAAACTGAAAGAACAATTTCTGATGAAGCTAAATAAATAATGAAACATTAAATTTATGAAGATTTTCCTATTTATTTAATTAGATCATTTATTCTTATTTTCTAACACTAATTTATACTCAATCTTTCATTCTGGAGTCATTTAGTGACTGATGACCAAATAGAGTGTTCAGATGCTAATCCAACCATCAAAGTAGAAGTGAGATTTTTGTAAGAGTTTTTTGTTTATATATATATATATATATATATATATATATATAAATAATGTGAAATAAGGTATTAAGTAAACAGCCAATGTATTTCATTCCATTTTACATTTATCCAAGTACCTACATAATGATTCTTGAATTATCCCCAAATTATGCAGTGTGTGTGTGTGTGTGTGTAATGCTCTCATATTCCAAAGAGAAAATTTTCTCCAGAAATCTGCAGATTGCATTGTCTATTCTAATTGTAATTGTGTTGCCATTTAATGATAATACCAAAATTTTAACATGGCTGGAATACACTTGTCATAACCAGTATTTAGCCACTTGCCTTACTCTTTTACAACTTGGGCATTGTAAAATAAGAGTGAAATAGAAGAGAAAAAAAAATGTTTACTTTGGTAAAAGTTTTAAAAATAAAATTGGGGTAATTTGCAACTAACATGGCTTATTGAAGAATTATCAAATATTATTCAAGAAATCATAGGAACTGGTTAGCTGTCCTTCCTCAGGCGTCACATTAAGTAACTCTTTAGGAATAGTGGAGGACGCCAGACATGACAGGCAATGGAAGTAGAACAAATATGGTCAAATGTAAAGCTCCCTTTGCTTCTTGGGAAGTCACGTTAAATTTGTGCATGTTAAACAGAATTTCAATTTTTTTTATGATTGATTACAAAAGGGTGCTGAAAAACTTTCAGTCTACCAATCCATTTTCCCCAAAAAGTAAACAAATGACCAAACAGCAGAATTTATTTTGGAACCCTTTGTTGGTCAAGCTGAGAAATTTTCAGCATTGCCTTGGCTTTGAAAAAAAAAAAAAAAAAAAAAAAAAGGAAAATTATCAATTTCCAGTCTTAAATATGCTAGGAATCTAGTAATCCTCCAGAATTATGTGAGCAAAATTGATCGATTCATTTTCTACGGCTTATCAACCTTTTGCAGGTTACTTAAAGCCAGAAAACATTTTTAGATTGTAAGAATTTTTTTTTTTTTTGAGATAATAAAGATTTAGTGATACAAGTTTAACTAATTAACCCATAGCTGGGGAGTGAAGAAGTGGTGGATTCCTACCTTTCTCAATGGTATTTACGTGTAAGTCAATATAATGAACCTAACCGAAATTGGAAGCCAACTCTCCATTTAACAATTCTGATCTATTATCCATTACACCACAAGCACATCCAAGCTTACAGCACCTTGTATTCTCAATCAGTCACCCATCTGAATACTGACCAGTCTTGACATTACTTAACTTGGATGATTATATGGAGGTTCAGAGATTATATATCAAGGTTAATAGATGTAACAAAATTTTACTGCAACTCCTCCATCCACAGAGTATTCAGTTATGGGAGAGTGGTTTACCCATTTCCACTAATCATTTTTTGGTCAAACTATCGGGAATGTAGGTTTATACCTTTCTCAAGGTCATTAATCCTAAATGAACACAAATTGTGTCAGCCAAAATATAAACCATCTGCAATGTTCATACCAATTAGTAGTTCTCAACTCTGAAAGAATTTCATAATGAATATTTTTATTTACCATATTTAATGGAATATAAGACTTTTCTCCCATAAATATAAGAATGTTATAAATTTGTAATAAATGTATAAAAAGAAACTTTTTTGAACTAAATCAAATGGGGGAAGATGAATGACATTCCAGAAACATTCATTGTACTTGTCGGTATTTTCTTAATATCTCCTGCTAATATGGGGTATGTCTTAATTATCTTAAATTGCAACACTTTTCAATTTGAAGGTTGGAAAAAAAAAAAAAAAAACAATGAAAATTTGTGCTAATAAATAAATAAAAATAAAAATTCTAAAATTCTCAGTAGCAAACAAGAAACCCACATTTGATTTTAAAATATTAAACTGAATTTAGAAAAAATATAAAGGGAAATGATTATCCGTAACATTCGCATGTTTTAGAATCCAGTTAAGCATTCTTTATACTAACCAAAGCTCTGGTATGATTTCAAGAATTTTGAAATATAAATGATTGATTGTTTTGTTTTCTATGACTCATCAACCTTTTTTAGGTTATTTAAAGCCAGAAAATATTTTTTTAAATTTTAAGAATTTTTGAAGATAATTATTTACTAATTATTAGTCCTACTAATTAAGCCATAGCTGGCGGGAGAAGATGCGGATTCATAGCTTTCCCAACAGTATTTGTGGACTAGTGAATATAATGAAACTGATTGGAATTGGAACTCTGCTCTCTGATTTTCAATTCAGAGCCATTATCCTTTACACTACCCACACATCCAAGCTTACGGCTCCTGGTATGCCTTGAAGTCGAAAGACAATGAAGCAAAGTGGGAGCTCAAACAAAATTCTCGTGTTACAGATTTATTAGTAAGCACATTTTGGTATTTACAATTGTGAAGGCTATTTAAAAAAGAATTTAAATACTAAAACAACACCTGCTTTCATCTGTTTCACAATAAATTCAATCAATATGTAGAAAAAGTCTAAACTAGAAAAATGTTAGCAATAGGCAAAACGGAACAAAACTTTTGTAAAAAAAAAAAAAAAAAAAAAAAAAAAAATCACTAACTTAAATAAAATCACTAAATTTTTTTTTTTTTTTTTTGGGGGGGGAGTAGTTAAACATAAAATTTACCAAAATGTGTTTATATTCTATTATTTGGGATAAATGATAGAGCACAAAATTTGGCATAAACTTGCTGTAATAAAAAAAAAAAAAAAAAATAAAAAATGTTGAATGAAGAATAAGATTGTCTATCAAGTTTATAAAACAGTTTCTCTTTAAATTATCCTACCTCATTATGTGAGGTGTAATGAAACTCTTATTGGCCAGCTCTTTGATCAAGTAACAATTCAAGAAAGACCAGTAAATTCATCACATAATAAACAAATTAAGCTGGAGTTTATTTTAAAAAATAAATCCTAAGGTTTTATCTCAATTTTCAAAAAATCATTACCCCATTATTAGAGTATCTGAATTAAATCCCAAATTCAGATTAGCCAAGAATATATTAGAATACTTAAATATCTTGACTGGAAGCACTTTTTGTGATTTTATCAAAACTGACATGAAAAGCTAGTACAGCAAAGCAAGTGTTTTTCCAAATTAAAAAGGAGAATACCGGTTTAATTTCTGTCAGGAGGCATATTTTCTTTAATAAGGTCTTTGATCTCTAAGCCAGGAAACATTAATTTCATTGTTTAAAAACAGGGAGGTCTACTGAAACAGGTGCGCCCACTAAATATATCATTTATAGTAATAAGAAATAACATTGGATAAAAAAAAATCAGGTAAATACTTAAAAACACACACACACAGATATTATATATCTAAAGTAGTAATAGCTTTTTTTATTTATTAATCCGACAGATTTTTATCACATTAAACTCATACTCAAATATGGATATCACTAAAAATAACGTTTAAATTGAGATATATATTTTCAACAATACAAGAAAATATTTGATGACCAATATACTACACCACAAAAATAAAAACTTCAAATCCTCAAGGACCTCTATATCAAAATCCCCCAACCAACATTCAACAAAATTTATTACGAATATAGCAACATTAAAATGCATATAACATTTATAAACTAATCCCATTTACATTTCTATCAATTCCTAGTTAGCTCCCTTATGCTGAAATGCTTGTCTTGCAAAAAAAATTCCATAACTACAAGAGAAATTTAAAATTGTAAAATGACTATAATAGAGCGCATTCGTGCGTGTTGTTAAAAATCACTATCAAAACAGAATGCTGTTTTCATTGCAGTTACAAGTTTCTCTTTGTAATTTACCCCTGAAGATGATCTTAGAATAGATCAAAAGTACTTGTGTCAAAAAAAAATTATAGTGCCTTCTTTGATGAATTTCATTTTAACATCAAGAAACTGATTAAACAATTGGAAAGGATCAGTATAAAAATTAGACACCCCATGTTTATATTATTCAATGAAACATGTTTGAATGAAGATATATATATATATATATATATATATATATATATATACATACACACACACACACACACAAATCACCAAAAATAAATTGTTATACACATAAAGCTTTGTATGAAAAGTTATTCAAAGTTTAAAACCAATATTTCTTAAAACGAATATTGAAAATAATTGATAAAAAGAAAAAAAATTACCTCCAATTTTATAAATTTTGATATCTGAAAACTTCACTTCAAACGAATGTGGAAAGAAAGAGTTTCTGATTCCATAAAAATATTCTCGGATTTTGTTGTCTCTGCTTTCTGTTCGACTATGTGCATTTCTTTCAACAACCTACAAAAAAATATATATTTTATTTAAAAGGGAAAAAAAAAACTTACAAAACAAATCATCTACATGCCAAAGTAATAATTCTGTTGAAAGCTGAAAAGCTATCTCAGATTTTATGAGGCTGGAACAATTATCAAGTTAAAACTGTTCTAATTTACAAGTTACTGTATCTCTATACAGAGATATTGTGGATGTGCAGGTGGTGTAACACTTAAATTGGGATGAGAAATTGACAGAGTTCAAATTCCAACCAAATTTGTTATATTCATTCTTGCACAAATACTTTTAAGAAAGGCATGGTTAAAGAGTAGAAGACTTTCTAGCCTTACTTGTTAACCAGTCTATGAGAAAGACAACCTTGAATTTAAAACTAACACTCAGCCACCTTTAGATATGAAGTGCAGATATCATGTCTATAAAAAAAAAAAAATAAATAAAAAAATAAAAATAAAATAAATAAAAATGATAGATTTCAACAATTACGATGATTCCACTGGAGGACAATTATCCAACAGGCTGTTGAAATCCACAGACATTGGGCCCAATGATGGTATTCTATCATCATTATGGATTTAGTTCCAGACCATCACAAAGTGAACAGTGCAATAAATTTACTCAATTGATTTATCTTCTTATTGTATATAAATGTACAATGGCATTAGGTCTTAAAAAAAAAAAAAAAAAAAAAAAAAGAAAAAAAAAACTATCAAAATGGAACAGAGACGAAGTGATCAAATACAGGTGACAAAATTGTGTTAATTGACTGGTTAAGTACAGAATTGTCACAAATCATTCATATATAAAATCTTTCATATTTTTTGCCAAAAATTTTACCTCAGACAACAGATTAAGGAGAAAGAAAACAAAAAAGGAGAAAGAAAACAAAAAAGGAGAAAGAAAACAAAAAAGGAGAAAGAAAACAAAAAAGGAGAAAGAAAACAAAAAAGGAGAAAGAAAACAAAAAAGGAGAAAGAAAACAAAAAAGGAGAAAGAAAACAAAAAAGGAGAAAGAAAACAAAAAAGGAGAAAGAAAACAAAAAAGGAGAAAGAAAACAAAAAAGGAGAAAGAAAACAAAAAAGGAGAAAGAAAACAAAAAAGGAGAAAGAAAACAAAAAAGGAGAAAGAAAACAAAAAAGGAGAAAGAAAACAAAAAAGGAGAAAGAAAACAAAAAAGGAGAAAGAAAACAAAAAAGGAGAAAGAAAACAAAAAAGGAGAAAGAAAACAAAAAAGGAGAAAGAAAACAAAAAAGGAGAAAGAAAACAAAAAAGGAGAAAGAAAACAAAAAAGGAGAAAGAAAACAAAAAAGGAGAAAGAAAACAAAAAAGGAGAAAGAAAACAAAAAAGGAGAAAGAAAACAAAAAAGGAGAAAGAAAACAAAAAAGGAGAAAGAAAACAAAAAAGGAGAAAGAAAACAAAAAAGGAGAAAGAAAACAAAAAAGGAGAAAGAAAACAAAAAAGGAGAAAGAAAACAAAAAAGGAGAAAGAAAACAAAAAAGGAGAAAGAAAACAAAAAAGGAGAAAGAAAACAAAAAAGGAGAAAGAAAACAAAAAAGGAGAAAGAAAACAAAAAAGGAGAAAGAAAACAAAAAAGGAGAAAGAAAACAAAAAAGGAGAAAGAAAACAAAAAAGGAGAAAGAAAACAAAAAAGGAGAAAGAAAACAAAAAAGGAGAAAGAAAACAAAAAAGGAGAAAGAAAACAAAAAAGGAGAAAGAAAACAAAAAAGGAGAAAGAAAACAAAAAAGGAGAAAGAAAACAAAAAAGGAGAAAGAAAACAAAAAAGGAGAAAGAAAACAAAAAAGGAGAAAGAAAACAAAAAAGGAGAAAGAAAACAAAAAAGGAGAAAGAAAACAAAAAAGGAGAAAGAAAACAAAAAAGGAGAAAGAAAACAAAAAAGGAGAAAGAAAACAAAAAAGGAGAAAGAAAACAAAAAAGGAGAAAGAAAACAAAAAAGGAGAAAGAAAACAAAAAAGGAGAAAGAAAACAAAAAAGGAGAAAGAAAACAAAAAAGGAGAAAGAAAACAAAAAAGGAGAAAGAAAACAAAAAAGGAGAAAGAAAACAAAAAAGGAGAAAGAAAACAAAAAAGGAGAAAGAAAACAAAAAAGGAGAAAGAAAACAAAAAAGGAGAAAGAAAACAAAAAAGGAGAAAGAAAACAAAAAAGGAGAAAGAAAACAAAAAAGGAGAAAGAAAACAAAAAAGGAGAAAGAAAACAAAAAAGGAGAAAGAAAACAAAAAAGGAGAAAGAAAAAAAAAAGGAGAAAGAAAAAAAAATGGAGAAAGAAAAAAAAATGGAGAAAGAAAAAAAAATGGAGAAAGAAAAAAAAAAGGAGAAAGAAAAAAAAAGGAGAAAGAAAAAAAAAGGAGAAAAAAGAGAAAGAAAAAAGAAAGAAAAAAAGAAAAAAAAAGAAAACGTGGTAAGGTTTCATTACAAACAACAAAAGATGATAAAATCAATTTCTGATTATATCCTATTTTTTGAATGTGCTAATAATTTGATTATACTGTGTATTTTAAATAAATATTTTGAAAGACAGAAAGAAATACATAATAGAGCTGAAATTTAAGAAAAATATTAAAAAAAATTAAATTCTTAAAAACACAAGGAATTGCTAAGAATGTTTTAAACAGTACATTCACAATTTGGTACATTTATTTTGTTCTCAACATGAAACTCAACAAAATGAACCCCACTATTTTCCAGTATTATTTTAAATCCTTAAAATCATTAACATCTTTTAATTTAATTTTTAGACATTTTAAAAACATTGCAAATCCTGCAAAACATAAGGCAAAAACAGATAAAAATATAAAAATTTTAATAACTGTCAAATTTCATCTTGATGAAGGCCAAAAATTGACAGATTATCTTATAATTTTTATTATTACCATGATAATAGAATGGGAGATGAACTACCAAGGTGCAGACAATATGCTAATGAATAAAAGAAAACCATAATTACCCCTCCAGATTTTGGTATGACAATAACTTTGACAAAATCTGGCATGTCTCGTACAAGTTCATTGTACAGCCTTTCTTGATCCAGGACAACAATTACATCCACTGAGGGGAAAAAAAAAAAAAAAAAAAAAAAAAAAAAGCAATTATAGAAATTTGTTATTCAAATAAGACTGACTGGGAAGGAAGTTTAATGATTCCAGTCTCTGCTATTAGAATCCATTTCAAGGTAACCAGTTTATACCATGCAGTGTGATTTAACATTATATACAAATTGTATTTGTTAAAATATCCATCAACTAACTGAATGGATTTCCATAAATTTTGAATAAAAGATTGCCAACATAACTATCACAATACACTGGCTACTCTAAACTTAGGGAAGGGAAGGAGGGTGACATATCTCAACAAGAACATAATCAATTTAAAATTTAATGATTGTTCAATTGAAATGTGAAAAAAAGTTGGGCAATGTTTAACCTTTGTCAATTTATTTTTTTTGTTTTTATTTTTTAGTCTCAGGAAAAGGGCAATCTGTCTACACATGTGAGAATTCTAGAAAAAGTAAATTATTTTTCATTAACCTCCCACCCCCACCTCCAAAAAATAAACACATTGTCTGCAGTGGTTAGTGCTGACCATGATGAGACATTTCAAGATGGCCGCTCTTGATATACAACCAGAGAAAACAGCCTTGAGGCATTTTCTTTGTGCTACTTCACTTCAATTGTGGCTAGACTATTGATCAACATTGCTCAAGAGAATTCAACAGAACTTTTGCACCTTTCTTCACTGAATTTTCTTTATATAAAAAAAAAAAAAAAAAAAAAAAGAATTTTTTTTTCTTGAACCAACTGTTTGTTTTTTTTTTTTTCTCAAAAAACACAATACAAGATTTTTACATGAATTCTTGAGATTTAAACAAAAGTAACATTGCATTAATACTTTGAATAAGGAAGAGTAACAATATGAGTTGGCTAACTATAAGTTTCATTTGTTAAAAGGCTTCAGACACAATCCATGAAAGATGAGCTCCTTGTATGAAATGAGCTTGAGCTGTGTCTAAAGTTGTTTTATGATTCATTTTACTTTAATGATTGAAGGTAATTAGAAAGTTTTGAATGGAAGCAATAAAATTAAAAAAAACATCAAAAATTAAGATTTTTTGTCAACAAGAACTATGATAGAGGTTTTATTGATCAGGTTGCTTATCAGTTTGAGAAATTTTTAATGTGTTTTTTTTTTTTTTTTTTTTTTTTTTTTTCAAAAAGTATCAACACATTTGATATTTATGGACTTCCATACATACGGAATTAATAAGCTAATAAAAATAATTTGTGCGAAAATTACTTCAGGTTAATAGTTGATGATTATGCAATTTGATTAATTTTTCAACATCGTTCAGAATTAACAAGTATTTTGATATATCTTAAGACAAAAATTTTTTCAAAGTGTTAAATTTTTGAATACTTTAAAATCTGAAAACTGAAAATTTGCTTAATAAAGCAATATTATTTTCCTTTTTAAAAGAAGCTGTGGAGGTTCATGTTTTTAATATTTTTTTGAATGAATCAATCACTGATGAAGTTAGTATAGATTTCAAATGCATGAAAACTAATTTCTGGTAATGTTCGGCAAACAAAATTTATTTCTGGAATTATTCCTAAAAATTTTTTTTTAAGTAGTTTGATAAATTATTAATTAGCTGCAAATATTAATTTGATTACATTAAAAGAAAAAAAATAGTTTTTCAATTTTATTAAAAAGGAGAAATTTTTACTGAAATCCTCAAACTGGTAATTCCATAGATCAATGTGTTAATATTGAGAGTGAAAATTTTTACTTGATTTTTGTTATAACAAAATTTCTCTATTTTTTGAGGCTATAATCAACAAGAAGGTTGTTGATCACCTAAATAAGAACAACCTCTTGAGCAACAAGCAGTACAAGTTTTGACTGGCCCAATTCACTGCTGATGCCATTAGTGACAGAATCAGTGAGACATTGGACAACAAATACATTTCTAGGACAATAGCATTAGATATTTCAAAGGCCTTTGACAAGGTGTGATAAAGGATTGCTCTAGTCATGGAATCACTGGAAGAGTTTTACAATTATAAAATCCTTTCTAACGCTTAGGACCATGAGGGTATTTATTAACATCCATTCCTTCAGGCAATGTAGGCGCCCAACAGTGGTTGCTTCTTGGACCAACTCGCTTTTTACTTTACATAATTGATCCGACTACGAGTATACTGCAATACTTTGTGAATATCTATGGTGATGATACAATGGTATATAGGTGCCCCCTCCAAAACTCTAGATGATCAGAGATTGGCAGCTGATCTCTCCTCTGACCTAGCTCTAACAGCTCAGTGAGGGGAAAACTGGCTGGTCACATTCAATGTCTCGAAGACCCAAACTAGTCACATTTCCTCATTGCTGATCAGACTCTGAACAATCACCAAACACGTTGAATGGATGTTCTCTGAGGTAGGCCAGGTGCTTTGAGTTACTATTGGGTCTTAAACTCAACCCAGACCTCAAGTGGTGCTCATATATACAATCCATTGCTAAAGATGCTGAAATGTTCGGTTTCCTGTACTGCCCCAGTAAGTACCTGATTTCATGTGCTATCCTCTACCTTTACAAGATCCAAATCAGGTCAAAAATGGAGTACTGCTGCCATATATGGGCAAGAGCTGCCCGGTTTTCACTTTCCAAATTATTTTCCACCCTATAACCCTATTCTCACAGATGAGACATAGCAAGCCTCTTGCTGCTCTATTACTATTTCTATGGAAAGAAGTAGAAATTTTATGTTATGAAAATCAAGGAGAAATTTTCACTCTTAATAAAACCAAATTGATCTATGCAATTATCAGGCTGGGGATTTCCATAAAAATTTCTCTTTTCCAGCATCTTGGAAAAGCATATTTTGTGTACTATTAACATTTTTAGTATATAAATTTGTATCCTGCAATAATATTTTATTTCAATTTATGAACATCTATACAAGATCTGATAGACAAATCTATATATTAGGTAGGTAAATGAATGATAAAATGGAAAATACCTCTTGTGCAATTTCTCCTTCAAAACTATTTATTTTCCCAGCACAATAAGGTTCCATTGATAAAAATTAGCCTGAAGTCCTTTTCAAAGGATGAAACTTATTTATGCATATATCTAGCAAATTATAAATCATTTGAATAGGGTCTCCTGTATTTACATTGGCCAAATTTGGCAACTCTATAACAAATAAAAGATAAGTTTTTCCTCACCTTTGCATTAGCAGGTTTGTCGGGGAGGGAGAGCAAGATTTGAGGATAGAGTCATGAAGACAAAAGTAAAAAAAAAAAAAAAAAAAAAAAAAATGTTTTTTTCACTAACCTTCAAAAGCTCCTGCAGTATGTACTAATGACTGGTATCCACCACCTCTTACCCAGCCACTGGTATTAATTACTACGCCACTGCAACTGACTGGAAAGAGAGTTAAAATTTAGGAAAAATGAATGTGCAATTGTCAAGCCAACTTTTCAAACAACTTCCAGCTGCAACAACGACAAACCAATTAGCCTAATTACTGATATTAAGAATATTTAATCCATAATCCTTTGAGAATTACAAGAGACTATATAATAAACTTTAAAAACTTTTCTTTATTGCTGTTTTAATAGCTTAATAACTTGTACATTTACAAATAGTGATAGTAAAAATAAATAGCATTAGTAGACTTATTAGTAACCATAGTTATTTCAATCATTATAACAATCACTGCATTTAGTTCCTAAACAGTTAAATAATCACTTACTACTAGTAATAGTAGTATAAATATTGCAATTATTTGTGGTGATACTATTTGGACATGATTGATCATATCTTTTTTTTTTTTTAAAAACTCCCAACAGAAGACAAGACAGTAATCAATTTCCTTTTTAAGTTCAACATGACATAATCAGCATAACGGCTGATGCAATTTTATTGTCTAATATTAGAAATGGTAAGACATGATTAGTGTAACAGGCAGTAGTTACAGTAGCTTTTATAAATTGTAGTGTTAAAAAGTTAAAGATACTAGTACATTGGATCATTTCATCTTACCAGCACTTGTAGAAATTAACTCAGCCAGATGTATACAGGATTGCGATGGGTAAATTGTCGCCATTATATATTTTTCATTTTTTCCGTATGCACATTGTTTGGGATTTTGTCAACTGCACAGTATAGTCAGATCAGGTCAGGTCAGTTGGGCACCATGACACAATTCACTCCACCAGAAATTTGGAAACAGCATACTGTACTGCTTGGTATTCGCACCAGAAGCTCCAATATGAACATTTCAGAGTGTTTGGATTTCAATCTGAGGACAGTGCAGAGGCATTGGAAAGAGTTGGATGAGTAATGGTGATTACAAAGATGTTTGGCGTGATCACTAGTGAAAGCGACATTATGCCTTCATTTATCTTCCCACAGGACCTCAAACTCAACATGCTGCCCGGGGTCAAGAGGGTGGCTGCTGGAAGACCCTATATCTGGCAACAGGACTCTGCACCATGCCACACAAGCAGTCATGTCTGTCAGAAAATTTCTGCAACTACATCACCCCTTACATTTGGCTACCTAACTCCCTAGACTGCAACCCCTTTGATTATTATGCATGGGGCACAAGTGAGTGAGAGATCAACAAAACTTAACACCAAAGATGAACAGAAGGCAAGAATTATGGCAGCATTCTCCAACTTAAACAAGACCGTCCAGAAGAATTGCAGGAGATTCCAAAATCATCTGGAGGCAGTGAGTGAAGTCAGTGGCAATTTTATTGAATAAATTTACTCTTTAACATTTCAAGACAATTTTATGTAATTTTGGAAAATATATCTGTTAAAATGAGATGTCAGTGCTCTTTTCGTTTTGGCATAATTTAGATGACAATTTATCCACCGCACCATCTATACGACATAAAATGAAATGTAATTGCAGCTACTATGGGATACAGACAATATTAAATAATGCTTGACTAGAGAATGGTTGTTAGAGACCAACTGATGGGACAACTGTTCTAGATCTTTCTCAGGCAACAGTAATAGGAGGAATATATCAAGAAATTATGAATTCTAGATAAACACCAATAGCATGCGAAAACTGTAGACACTGTTGCTGGTGGGCCTACTTCTCATATCACACAAGTGATATGAGAAGTAGGCCCACCAGCAATAGACAAGGATCAGAGAACAATACCATTAGACCATAGAAGACTGGAACCATGTCTTTTAGTCAGATAAATCAGGTTTCCAGCTCTTTCAGGATGATAATGATAATATTAACCGTTTCCCTACAAGAAAACATTTGGCATTTATTGACTGAGCAGCCGGTGCCGCTTTCGGTTTAAAATTTTTAATTTTATTTGAAGTAGTGTGGAATGTTAAAATCTTGATTGTGTCATTTTCTCTTAGATTTTCATGTGCTATCCATTTTAGTTGTTGCTACTGTTGGTAGTCCTCAAATGATGTGGTTTCAGCTATTTGTACATTTCTTTGTAACCCTGTAGCACAACTTCACAATGTTCAAAGAAGGATGAACTCTGTCAAGACCCTCAGGCTTTACTTGCCGACTATTTAGAAAAACTTGTATGCAGCTGACAGTTTAGATATTTCCAACTGAGCTTGATGCCACGCATGACACCCATATGAAAGTCTCGATCTGACGAGGCTATTTAAGAATTAGTTTACAGATTAATGTTTTGGCTTTGCGGTGTTGGGCGAAACTACCTCAGGTACAGCTTATTCTATATTCAGTTTCTTTTTTTTTTTTTTGTTGCTAAAATATCCTCCAGATCATATTTAGATATAGAGTCAGCTTTTCCAAAAGGTGATATGCAAGTTGATGGTGGCTTTGTAATGGTATGGAAATGTGCCCTGTTCAAAAGAACTGCTCATGAAACTGGAGTCTATCTCAGCAAGAATTACAGAGATTTTGTTGCAGACCATTTACATCAGGTTTTGCTTGCCTTGTTTGTGGTGATGATGGTTTGCTTCAACAACATAACATGACCTCTGTCTACATCATGACCTCTGTCTGCATCATGCCCAGTAGATATGAAATTGGTCCCAAGAATATTCGATTAACGTCTAAATATGCCATTAATCTCTATTCTTATCAAATTTAAATCCCATTGAGCAAGTGTGGAAGTAAATCCCCTTCAGCCACACCTGACAAACACAACTCCTGGATACAATGACACCAGCCTGTTGCAGCTCCACATAACTATTGTTGTCTGATATTTCAACAGTAAATTATAAGAAAGTAAATAAGTTACTGTTCACTTGCATTAAATTTAAATTCAGCTTTGCTGATATAAAGTATTTAAATGGTATAATAAATAAATCAATATTTAAGTTACATTTATGCAGTCCATGACAAAAAAATACCTTAAGTAAACAATGATGAGAATATTAAATAAATAATATACAGGACTCAAATTATCCATCTATATAAACTATATTCATAAATAACGTAATAGAATAATAGATAATCATCACATTCCTTTAAGCTTTCTTTTTTTTCCCCTTCAAGCAGAGATAGAAAACACATCTTTACTTTAGCAGTTGGCGTTTGTATTTACCTATTCTTTTGTATTATTCAAATAAGTCAAAATAATCTGTTTACTTAGATTTTCTTAAAACTGCATCAAATTATTTAAACAAGCTAAAAAACAAGTTTCCTGAATTAATTTTTTTTTTTTATTAATACAAATATTAGAAAATTATTTAAATGTTTCTCTAATGGTCAGATCTCTGGAGTTCTGTCCAGCAAAGGAAATTCAAGTGGACTTAGCGTAATGACAAAAAGAACATAAAAAAAATAGACGTCTTACTGAAAATGTTTATACAGAAATTTTATAGACATAACTTTTCTCTGTCGATAGAATGAGTATTTGGCTAATAAAAAGAATGTATGAATTTCCTGTCTTGACAAAAAATTAAAAAAAATATCAACTCACTTTTTTTGTTAGTTTCACATTTGGTTTGAATAACTTGTGCTAATCGGCTGATGAGCAGGTTATACAATGCAAGATTTTCATTAGGACTATAATGGCCAAAATGATAGACGAGAGGGGTTAGAATCTGTGAAAAACCATCTTCAATATCAGTTGGTCGTTCAATGACTGCAGCAGCTAAAAAAAAAAAAAAAAAATGCTTCATTTCAAGCAAACAAAACAAGTTTTACTTATAAAGAATTTTATGTTAATGTACAAATCTTTCTAACACATTTACAAGGAATGCTCCAAAAGTAATACCTCATTTCCATGGCAACTATAGCAAATACAGAAAGCACAATGATGTAATTGGCTAGAGTAAATTTTCAGTTATAAAATACTATTTTCCCATAGACATTGCCAATTCATTTTTGCCAGCATGACACACCTGTGAACATCTGCACCAGTGGAAGCACCCCAAACATCACTGTTGCCACTGCTAAAATGCATTATCCACTGCCTAACTGAGGTCTACTGAATGATCTCCTTAAACTTTTATAAAATACTGCTATATAGAATGTCAATGATACACCTCTGTTTTCTATACACTTTCATGTCAGTTAACATTTTATCTGAAAGGTGGTAAAGTAAAAAAAGTAAAAAAAAAAAAAAAAGTAAAAAAAAAATTATAGGTTACTGGTGGGAAGGTTCAACCTGTACCAACATCAATTTTTGACAGACATAATAGAAGAGGAAACATTACTTTCAGAGTAACCTTTGTACTTATACTCAAAAAGAAATATTTTATTTTTTGGGGGTGTTTAAGATAAAAAAGATAAATATCTATTTTACATAACAATTATTTCCAATATAATCTTCCTTATTGTTATGGGACCTTACCCATAATAACAATGGACTATTCCATACATAATAAATACTGCATATCAAGAGGAAGCAGGGAGTCCAGTCTGAAGTCTGGAGTGAGGTCCGTCAGGAGTCTGTCAGAGGCAGTCCGAAACAGAGTTGCGTTCAGACAATTACTACTTAACCTGATTGTTCATACTAACACTTTTCTACTTCTCTGTATATATTCCTGTTTGTAATATATCTGTGTTCGAGTTCTTATTTATTGGTTCTACCTTGGACCATCACCGTGGTACAAGGAACTGTACCATAACATTTATTAATAAACTTAATTCAATAATGCAGTGCCTTTTGGTTTGAAGGTTACATTGAAGTATGGAAGTGACAATCACCATACAGTATTGATTCCTATGTCTGCAGTCTCATTCATGTCCAGGGGGACATATATATAAATGTAAAAGCAAAAATCTGAATATGCAAGTATGCTGTTTTAATGTTGTTTCAACGTCATTGAATTGAAACATTAAAACAGCATACTTGTATATTTGGATTTTTGTTTTTCCATATTTTTCTTTACACTGCCAGATCTATATCCATATATTTGCTTACATACACACACACATATATATATATATATATATATATATATATATATATATATATGTATGTGAGTAATACAATTATAAAATTTGCCACTTAGCTGATTGATGTTATTTTCAACGCTTCTGTAATATATATATATATATATATATATATATATATATATATATATATATATGGACAGTACTACCATCTCACTGAGTGCATGTGCACATATTTTTTAGTTCTCCCAATGTCATATTTGAGTAGATGACCCCCTCCTCCCTGTTCAAACCATTTGAATTAAGTCTACCTGTTTGAGAGACTTAATAAAAGGGGGGGAAAAAAAAAAAAAAAAAAGAGTGCTGTCTAACAGGTTTAGACCTGCAACTCCCTTTGTAGGAGAAACCATATATATTAAAGAAAAACAAAAACTGTTGATGGAACCAATGGACAACTTGCCAAAACCAAAAAACACTTATCTAGATAAAGTCTCAAACAAAAATGACAATACTGAATAAAGGAAAAAGAAAAAAAGGTCTAAAAGCAAACTTACTTAGTAAAGTGCTCAATGCCTAGATTGCCTACACAGCAAAAAATGCTTAACAATGTTAAATCCTATAAAAGGATGGCCCTAGTTGATTCCTGGAGAATAGTTTAATAGTATTTTTTTTTACATTTTTATGGTTTTGTGTTTGTGTAAACGATATTAAATATACACTATTTATTAAATTATTTATGAAGGCTATTTTGTATGTGTTGGCATTCGCTGCCATATAATTTAAAATCCTCTACACACTCAATATTTTTTAAACTCAAAAATATAAAAACAGTAATTAATAATTTCCCTAACCCCATAGCTGATAAACAAATTAAATTAATCTTAGAAAGATTGTTGGTAATTGTGAGCAAGATAGTTTAACATGCTTTGCTTGTGGGGTTTATGGATATGTAGAATTTAAAATGTTATATTGTCTTATTTTTATGAAAAAATATAAATACAGTTCAAGTATCATTTTAATATATATATTAATAAAAAAGTTAAGGACAAAAATATAAACAAAATTTCAAGGGAAATTTAATTTTATTTAATCGTGGAATTAAATTCTTCCTTACCAATTGTTCCTGGAATGGATATCATGCTCTAAAAAGAGAAAAAATAATTACAAATGTTTATTTTATCAAGATTCATTTCAAAACATAAGACAAAAATCTCAATTTGAAAATTATTTTCAATTTCAGTAATAATTCCTCATAAGAATTCTTTAATTTCAATACTGCTTAAAAATAATAAATAAATAAAAGCCAAATCAACATGCATAGTATGACAAATTAAAAAAAACAATCTCTTCAATCTATATATAAAATTCTGTGACTTCCATTAGTCCATCCATCACGCCCTCTAACTGACCAATCGAAAACCAAATATTTGGGAAAAGTATAAACAAGCGGTTACAAAGTACAGTTGGTTTTACTAAGGTGCATAGCTTAGTATAATATATTTCCATTAATCTTTTTTTGAAAAATTAAGAGTTTTATTATTTAACATACAAAATACTCACACTATTTTAAAACAATTTAATGATTAAAATAATAAATACTTATGCAATATTGTTTTTTGCATATCTTTTAAGATTTTATATACAAGAACCTAGTTTTCAGTTCACTCTGCGTTTGTGAGAACTATAAACAAATCACAAAGCCAAACACTTCAAAAAGTTGGAATTTGGTTCCAGAAAGAAATATTTATGCATGGCCAGTTGTATGTTGCATGCTCAAGTGTAAGAAATCCTAAGAATTTATTCTTTGTTATTAAAAAGGAAAAAAGTTTTCTTAAAACAACATATTGTTTACTATGAAGATCTATAAAGTTAAATTAAAGAAATTATTAAACTGAAGTAAGGTTCCTGTCAAGCATTTTTCCAAACAAATCAGCTTATTCAAATTTCGTTGTTTGGTTTGTGAAATTGAATGAAACAGAGTTTGTAAATCTTGACAAAAAATGTTAGCAATAACTTCAACAATACAAAATACTGTGAGTATTTCAAAATATGTCAGCATGTTGCAAGATATTATAGTATTCAATAACACAGCCCAAACATTCAACCTTAATAAAATCATCCTAAACAATACTTAGTCATAGACACTGTGTGTGTGTGTGTGTGTGTGTGTGTGTGTGAAATTTCAGATATAAGTAGAACCTGTAAAAGCAATATGAATAAAGACAAAAGTAAAACATCAGTTTATCTTCAGATATCTATCCATAATCCTTTTCTGAACCAACAAACATAAAAAATGTTAAAAAAACTAAAAAGATAAAACAGCTAAATTTATAACTTTCCATTATTTATAATACATGAACTAATCCCAAACACACACACACACACACATATATATATATATAATTCAATAACCACATATTTACTCATTTTCATTTGTTCGACATGGAATTAAATCACTTAGCATCCGCCATAATTTACCTTCATTTTAAGTTAGCCTGATGTATATTTATGAGTGTTCATAAATTTAAATATTTTGAAAAACAATATTTTTACTTTTGTTTATAAATATTTGTTGCAAAATAAAATCTTTACATCATTTGCCTTGGATTAATTTCAAAAAAGGCAAAATGAATTTCTTGCTTTTGAGCCATTCTGATAATGAGAAAAGGATTTGCCTTTAATTCGATACAACTGGGAAATTAGATTAACAACTTTTGACTCAAATTAAGAATTTTAAAGATGCCAGAATAAATAATAATGATGTTTTTAAAAAGTCACTCATTTTCTTTCTTCTTTAATCATGAGAAATGCCAGCTTAGGAAGAAAGTACTAAGATTTATTATTTAAGCATACACACAAATACACACATTTCATTCTTTCCTTTTCGAATATGATGAAACCTTAAATGGTGAAATGCATTATCAAATTATTTTCAATCCAATCTATTTCATGAAATGTTTCCATTTATCAAAATTTAAAAACTGTCAGGATTTGTATGTCCTAATGTAAAATTATATATGATTCTGCTTGATGAAATCATCTAATGATGAATGGATTTCAGAAACTGAAAAACAGAGTAGAAATAAGTAATCCATTTAGTAGTAGATATCATCAATACTCTATCCCTTGATACTGCCCACTGTATTTACAGAGAATGCCTTAAAAAATTTTTTTTCCAGAAATACCATGACATTTTTCAGTATAACATATGCACATGCATACATACATGTAACATCAATCAGCTAAGTGACAAATTTTATATTTGTAATAATCCTATATATGACAGAAAATATAGTTTTAAGGTATGCTATATTTAAGGACAAAAGTGTTTAATATCAGGAACAGAAAACATGTAAATATAAGAGCAAACACCGAGGTCAATATGGAGTGGTGACAGTGTTTCCTGATTGAATGCAATCTATGCCACTTGGTATTGACCTAAGAGCCCACACATAAATAAATATAAATATTTATCAACATATCCCTTATCTTCAGGTGTTAAGTATAGTATATTTAGCAATATTTAAAAAATAGCCATGTTGTATTACACCGAGCACTGTTTTATTAACACCAGCACTATATGTGCAACATATATATTATTAAAAATGATTTTGATAATAGATGCTATCAATCCGTGGTCCTTCACTTTGTAGGTTATATCTTTATTTGGAGAATTACTTCTATATTTTTAATTTAAAAGAGAAAAAAAATTGTCCCCTGCCTCATCTTGAAGGGCAGGGGAATAACTGCAAGAATGCTCACCTGCCCTACATCAATATCCACAAACAATGGTGCCCGGCCAATACGAACTGCATAGTTAAGTAGCAATTGGCAAAGAGTACTTTTCCCAACATCAGTCGGGCCAACCACCATTATCTGAGAAGTGAGAGAAAAAAAGATTTGGTAGTCAGAAATGAACTGGAATTAAGAACATGATTCAATTCAAATATGAAGCAACATAAAAAGTTAAGAATGTCTAAAAGGTTTGATTAATTTAAAAAGATATTTCGCCTAAATACTGGCTACAATTTTAAATTGTTTGCTTTTTCAAACTGCATGCTATCCTTCATAATTATTCCCTTTTACAAAAGCAAATTTGATTTCTGAATGAAGATGAGGTTAATGACTAATCTTAGGCCCTCCCTGCTGTTGTCATCCAAGTTGTGCTGTTCGATTATTTACATGAAGGACAAAACTTCTAACTCAAGCATCAAATTCATCCAATGTAGCATAGAGCTACATTGGATGAATTTGATGCTTGAGTTAGAAGTTAAAAATTACTGTTAAGACATCAGTTTTCTTTGCCCATCTTATACATTTCTCTTTGAGATATTTACTTGCTTCCACGTCATTAATCAATATTATTAATATTCTGCATAATGGTTGTCAGACCAGAGGAATGTTGTTTGACAAAAAACTGCTGCACAAGCATGATCACTGATGGAACAATTGTGGTAAGACAACCACACTGTACACAATTTCCTTCCAAGCACTTACTATAAACAACGGAAGTGAGCAAGGATGTTATAAGTTAGTGCATATGTGCAAGAGAGCTTAAAGTGTGCCAAGCAACTTCACTTTATACTTTAGCTCTATCATGATAGCAACTGTTCCGATACTTTTTGATCAGACATACATACATATATATATATATATATATATATATATATAACACATGTACACATCAAGTGCTCCAGACCAGCTGCAATCTTCAGCTGAGCACCAGGCTTCAGCAAAGTTTTGGCCCATTAAGCTCTGTACCACTCCTCACGGTGGGGCCACAACAGCTGGATGATATTAGTTGGATGTGACTCCATACGAATTTCTGGGTAATCCATGCACTGACTTCCACCGCTTTTTCACCACAAGTCTTAATCACCTTATTCAGCTTTTGGATACCAGCACACTTGAGGATATCACTTGAAGCACTTCAGAAATGATTTAATGGATTTTTCATAGTCTCTTAAAGTTTATATCATGATTAATAATCTTTAAATGTTCTCACCTCAAATTTGAATTTGCATTCTTTTAAAATATCAGCAATGAACATAGATATCTTTATATTGCCATGTCTAGCATACATTATTAACATCAATTCTTCATTCTGATTGCTATTCATTTAGTCTAAAATATTTCAAAATATGAAAGTGACCTTTTCCCAATAAATAATTGAGGAACTGTTTTGTTTCTAAAGACTAAAAGTTCTGATGTGAATTGCAAATACTTACATTTTTATTGTTAAAATGCATAACTGATGTCGATGAGAAAGTAGAAAATGTTTTTGTAAAAAGAGGACAACTGATGTAATAATGTAGAAGCCAAAACCTGAAACTACCCCCAAAGTCAATATAAAATGTGGCAGTGGAGAGTCAACATTAACTCACTCTTGGACCTCTTGACATTTCCAATTCGGCTTTCTGTCTCATTTGCTCCAGAGCACCATGAAGATTCAAGTACATCACCATTGGTGTTTCTTTGGCAACATATGCCATTTCTGTCTTCCCATTTATGTCACAAGTGTTAAGGTAAAATCAATCAAATTGGGAGAGAAAAAGAACAAAAGATAAACAGTAGATAATAGCAACAACATTAAACCATTCTTCAAACACATTTCTTTTATAACTTTTTAATTCAAATCAAGCAATAAAGCCACTAAGATACAAGGAATTACTGAATGTGAGAGAATATGAGAATAAACAAAACATTAAGGTGATAGAACAAGAATTAAGACAGAACATAATAACTGACATTGCATTTAAATTTTTGATGGTCATACAAGAAACTGGGAAAAATGTTCCACAAGCGAGAAGTGTGATAAAAGAAACATTTAGCATAGAACTTATGGTTACAGCTAGTTATTTCAACTGTAAAATAACGAGATCTTGTCACCAATCTAGTACTGCACTTAAATTCATTAAGTCTGGATACCATAGAGGAAAGTTTATGAGAACAATTACTATGAAAGTATTTATAGAAAAGGCATAGGGAAGCAATGTTATTGCATTGGGAAAGTGACTGATGCGATGATGCCAGGTTAGGACTAATAACATTGCAGTTTCTTTGGATTTTATCAAGAATCTCTAAATACACAGCATAATCACCAGACCAGATGTGACAGCAATATTCAATGCATGGATAAATAATTGACTTATAAATATGTAAGATAAATTCTGGCAAGAAAAATTGTCTGGCATGACAAAGTGAAGCAACTTTCCTAGTAGCAAACCTAGCAATTGATGTCCATAGAAAACATTAGCCCAAGATGTGTCACTCTCTTGGAGGTTAGCATCAGCCATCCTGATGGAAAGCAAAAAAGGTTATCTCAGATGATTAAAAAAAAAAAAAAAAAAAAAAAAAGCAGTTTTGTTTTGGAGGACTTAAAATCAACAAATCATTCCTTGCTCCAGGTAACAACAGATTGTTAGATCATTTTTGAGATCAGCTTCAAATTTGACCTTATTGAACTGATCAGACTTACTATTAACCCTTTAGCATTCAACAAACTCAAACGCACCCTGTAAATATCAGCTCCCAGAGTTTCACTGTTTATAGTCAAAGTCTTACTGGTTGTGTGACTTCCTGCATTATTTGTAATGACATTGTCATATTATGGCAGAGTATATATGGGACGAATTACTGTGGTTAACCGATATTTACTTGAGAGCCAATATTTAGGTGATGGGTTGAATGCTGAAGGGTTAAGACAAGAGTAAATTGTCATGTCATCAGCATAGATACCAAGTTGAGAACTAATGACATCAAGAAGGTCACTGATGTAAATTAAGAGCAATATATGTCCAAGGATACAGCCCTTGGGTACACCAGCATTAAAGAAAAAAGATCTAGAAGGGTGGCCATTGAAGACTCATTTCATTTAGGAGATGACACTTTTTAGAACATTGTACCTTGTTTTTATTGGGAATTTAATTTTATTGTTTAATCTTCTATATTATCTACAATCTTTTTGATAGGGGTTGATCAAAAAGCTGGCAGCTTAAGATAATTCACTGCACATTTTTTCTTTAAGTAAATTTTCAATGTCTCAAGTTCTTCATGCAATGCTATTAATAAGTAGGTTCTACTTTGCATAAGTCTCATTTATGAAAAATAAAATACACTTCTAATATTAATTTTAATATCCCAAAATTTATTCAGACTATTCATTTTTTTTTTTATGGTTATTTAATTTTTTTGGTGACATTTTTTGCCAATTCATTCTACAGCCTTTTTCAATGTGTATGTGTGTGGGAGAGAGAGTAAGAAAGATCTCTGGTTTTCGAAAATGTTGGCAAATATATTGACCGTTTCAATTCAATTCAAGCAATTCCATTCGTTGAGAATGTGTTCTTAAAATTATAGATGGTATCATTTTAATAATAATATAAAAACCGAATTACAGTTTATAAAATATACTAGCAGTAGAGCCCGGCATTGCCCGGGGATGTAACAGTAAGAGATAGATCAAGTATTGACCATCATAAAGACTGAAAAATAAAATTGACAAAGATTATTGTTTAAGGTTGATGGACACGCATGTCTTAATTAGTTTTTTGTTTTGTTTTGGTTTTTTTTTTACGAATTGGTCAGACCCAAACTCAAACAAAAACATTGTTTTCAATCGTTACGAGTCTCCCGATTGAATAGAATTTTATTATAAACAATTGTCTTGTAAATGGAATTTTTAAAGCATTCTGAATGTAAAAATAAAGAAAAAAGTGTGCAAGACAATAAGAAACACTACCTGCCAAAAAAAAAAAAAAAAAAAAAAAAAAAAAGTGAAGTTTTGTTGAAATCAGTTGAAAAATGTAGGAAATCTGATCCCATATATAAATGAACACACACACAACCAACCAACCAACCAACCTGGGTTTTATAAGTATAACTCGAAGTGAGTTGTTCCCCTTTTATTAATGCCTCTTAATCGTGTTTTCAAATTGATTTTGTGCAAAAACAATTGTATTTTTCCAATTTTTGGTGCTGTTAGAACCACCGCAAGGCAATTTTACGTAGTCCTGTGAAGTTTTGTTGAAATCGGTTGAAAATTGTAGGAAATCCGATCCAATATATAAACGTAACAGACAGACACACACACACACACACACACACACACACACACACAAGATTAAGCAGGTGCAAAAGGTCAGTGCTTTTTATCGATGACTGGAAACAGAATACTCAGTTGAAAATTGTCTTTTTTGCTGTAAACTTTTGCACACACTTAATACATAATTAGTAAGTTTTTTTTGGCAGCATATCAAATCCAAATGGGTCATTTAATGCTGAAATTTTATTTTCTTGGGAGCATTAGTAATTCTTTTTACAAAAATGTATTGCTGGTATTTTTTACTATGACACACTCCTCAAAACCCTCCAATCAGAGGCTTTGTTGCTAGATATATTTTATATCCAGGATGGAATACATAAGTATTTTCAATTTAAATGTTATCCCAACTTTTGAAGCTAGTTTCCTTTTTTTTTTTCCAACTTTGCAATTCCAACTACATTTATTCCAGTTGTACAATCATGTTTCAAGGTCACACACACACATATATATATATTAAAACTTAATGACAAAAAATATACAAGTTGTACACATACTTGCATACAACACTCAAAGGTAAAATTAAAATCATGTTAAAATGCAGCTAAAAGGATATTTTTACTCCACAGCCCTGCCATGAAAATACTGCCAATTTGGAGCTTGGTAAGAAAGTACATTTCTTTCCTTTCACGAGTTCTGTACCAAAAACTTCTGCTTTACCATCTAAAAGCTGAAATAAATACAAAAGACATTAGAATATAATTGGAGCAAACAAATAAAAAAAATTAGAAAAAGAAATTTACAGGCTGACAAAGATCAGATAACTTAAAAATTTTACAAAGCTATTTCTTTTCAACAGTTTATCCAAATCCCCATGTCTTCTTGTTAGAGTCTAGTAGAAGGCAATCTTCAAAATATTGATATTGAACAGAATGTTTAACTTTCTAGTTTTTTTTAACAAGGATAGTATTTTGGAGGATATCAACATGCCTCACCAACATAGTTGACAATCTCAACTTTTTGCCAATCACATAAATTTTTCAATCACAGCTGGATGAACAAAAAAAAAAAAAAAAAAAAAAAAAAAAAGTTAAGAAAAACATTTCTAAAGCTGCAGTTAGTTTGCCTATAAAGATTAAAGAAACAGAATAATTTGCATGAAAGAACTGATAAAATTTATTTGTTTAAACATTTTTAGATGGATACTCATATTTGAGTAAATGCTGTTTTTATTTATTTATTAAACAGTATATTTATTTATAGCTACAAAGCTGAATATTCAAGAAATCTTTTTAGAAAAATATGTCCTGTAACAAGATTTCTTGAATAGTCAGAATATCTAAAAGCACTCAAACATAGAACATTTGGACAATTTCTACATTACTTTATGTCCAAAAAAGAAAAAAAATTCTAAGAACACAAGAAAAATTAAATAAAAAAAACTCGACTGTAGTACCTTATCAGTCATATTTTTTTTTTTTTTTTTTTTAATTATGAGTGAGCAGCAGAATTTACCTGTCTTTTTTTTCTTAAAATACTGGAAGTAAACATAGCGAAGTATTTGTTTTAAGAAACCCCTTCTAAGGTGACACAATGCACCGTCAGGTGCAGAAGAGAAAACTTGTACAATGAGTGAAATAAAAATGCCCAAAGAAAGTTAAGATTAAATATAAGAAATAAATAATGACCAGATTTCCTAATTACTAATGAGATGTTCCGTCATTATGGTGACATGAGTCATGTCCACTTATTGTTGTTGAGTAATGCCTCTTGTTGCTGTAACTCCTTTTGTTAGTAATTATAGTCTACTATAATTACTAACAAAAGGAGTTCATGGTGTGTGACCAATTCACAATTACCAGTTTTTGTTATGACAACAGTGAATAGTTCAAAATTGTTTATTGTCATGGGTCCTTACCTATAACTACAGAATGAACTCTTCCTAAAACCATGTATACTATGCCTCTCAAGAGAGAGGGACGAATCAAGTTGAGCTGATAGTAGTTCACTCCAAGCCAGACTGACAGTCATACCTTCCACATCTTGTATTATTATTTCATGTAATATACCTTTGTTATTTCTACTCTTGTGTTCGTGTTGTTCTTCCTTGGTCCTAACTTGGACCATAACATTTATAAAGTTAGACGAAATGATTGACTCTACGAAAGAGCAGAGTACAATAATAATAGCTGGAAAGACTCACATGTGAAAACCTAATAATCATTACTTAATAAAATACTAATTTTATATATGTGGATAAACTAATATAGAAATGAAAGCTTGTGCAATAATTAAGGTAATTTGAAACAGATAAGCTGAAATTCTATCTGGATTAGCAATAGAATAGGCTCAAAGGTATAATTATTCATTTTGACTAGGAACCCATCAAAACCAAATTTTCAGCTATACCCCACACCCTTCAGTAAGTTTCATTAGACAAGAGTCTGCATTTTAAGTGTGTAAAAATCTGCATCATGCACACACAAATCACTATCACCTGTGTTCACATCCACTGTTTGGTTTCTGTAAACATTCAGCAAAAATTGATGATGGTCAATATATGTAACTACTCACTTTCAGATGTCATCTGGCTAAACTACTATGTCTAACAAAGCAATATGTATTGTGTGCTATTGGCTGGAAGGTTCAACTTTTACTGTTGTGGGCCTACATAATGAAATAGGAGTCATTACTTTTGGCAAGACCCTCATATTTATGAAACAAAGGAGAGGCTTTTTGCGAGATTTGAATTTGATTTTCATTCAAGGAAGCCTAACCGAATCAAGTAAAACTAAAAATGACACGGAGAGATCATGGAATAGAATGGAGAGTTGTAGGCTAAATTTTATTTCTTGCAAAGCAGTTAATGTTTTCATCCAGGCTTCCCTGAGGCAAAAAAGGGATGCATGTTCAAGTCTTACCACAAACTGTTTATTGCCAATCCTATGTTGTGTATCTGCTGCCACAGATCAAGATCAAGAGCCCGAGTAAATTTGAAAAAAAAAAAAAAAAAAAATATGAAAATAAATATAATTAAAAATTAATAATGATGGCTGGCAAAACTTTAATAATAAAAAAAATTTTTTAACTAATAATAATAAAAAAATTTGATAATAAAAAATTTAAATAATGATAAAAAATTTAACTAATAATAAAAAAATTTTAACTAATAATAAAAAATTTTTAACTAATAATAAAATTTTTTTAACTAATAATAAAAAAATTTAACTAATAATAATAAAAAAACTGAATACCCTGAAGTAATGGGTAGTAATGGCTGTAGTTACACATGATTAAAAATTAAATAAAAATTAAATAACTCATTTAAAGTTAAATTTAAACATCAAAGTCTTTATTAAAGATTTTTTTGTTGCAATTGATATCATCAAATTCAAACTTAAGTGGGGAATGGTACATTGCTCATGTTTTTTTTTTTTCTTTTTCTTAGCACGTGTACTGTGACGTATTTGAAATATTACATATTTCGGGTTCCCAAATGTCTTTTAAGAGTGACTTTTTGCAAAGGGATCATGAAGAATGGTGATTTTAAAAGAAAATGAAAATTGCACACAAAATAAAAGTAAACAAACCAAGCAGATCAGTTGTGTATACAAATTAAGGTGTGTTGAATAAAGATCAAATAATTTTATTATTCCTAAATTCTTATAATTTATATACACATAGGATGCAGAAGGTAAAAGGCCAAAGGCCCAAAAGCCTTTTGCAGAAGCTAGCCTAAAGTTTGCCCAGAGTGCAGCTTCTCGGCTAGTTTCTTGAAACAAAAACATATTTCTCACCAATAGTAGTGGGTGTTTAATAAGTGGAGCAAAAGGAATTAAATTTATATAGTTGTATTATCTAAATATAAAAAATATTAATTTCTTATTGTAAGATCCAATTTTGTTTTACTATATTTTTTTGTATTTTTAGGTTAAAAATTTGAGCTATTAAACATTTGTGTCATGTAGAAAACATGACACAAATGTAAACTAAACTGAAAATACAAAGAAGAATTTAAAAAAAAATAAACATGGAAAATTTAGGGAAGATGTTTGCCTTTCCTGATAAAGACTTTAAAAACATTTTTGTGAATAGTTGGATTGTGCTTCATGTAGAAAATGAATGCATAAAGAACAATTTTTAAAGTATGACAAAAGTCATTAACATGATAATAAGAACATTTACATGTAAAATTAGTCAAGGCAATTTAAGTGAAATGTTAAAATAAAAAAAGTAAAATTGTGAATTTCATAAAAATTACAGTAAAACTTATGTGACGTCCCCCCACCCCGGTCCGCTGCACCAAACGTGACGTCTGCCTGGCCACGTCCGACGTGCTATCCTGTCTTGTGATGACCAACTGGCTTGGTATTGGTTGCGGCACCAAATGTGACGTTCTAACCTTTTGGTGATTCGGATGGGAATCTGGTTAGATTCGGTATCAGCCTTGTCGTTCCCAGCTCGCCTCCAACATCTGGTTACCGAAGTAACTGTTTTTATTTCTAGTCTAACCTACCCACGTTGTGATTTGATCTTAGGTAGATGAAATCAATCAGTCGCCGGGTCGTAATGCAAACTGAGTCCGGACAAGGGTAACACCGCACAAGTATATGCAAAAGAAAATAAAGTAATAACTCGAAAAGTTCAAATGTGTTAAAAAAAAAAAAGGATAACAATATTTTATATCTGGTTGCTGAATACAGGACTGCATCTTTCTACCAACCCGCTTATATGGATTCGTGACACTTTGTATTTTGTTAGGCGAGTCTTAACATCTTAAATTGTTCTTTTAAGAAACTGGTTTTGGTGTATTTTCAGGCGATATTCGTGAAACTTGTTTTGGTGGTGTGAGTCTAAGTCGTTCTTCAAAAAGTAATTGTTCTTGGTTAGAAGTTGAGTTCGGAAATGCGTGGAATCTTTCAGTCAACTTTTTGCGAGGTGGGCCCAACTCAATTCAACTCAGCTGCGAACTTCACTGGAACTGCTTTTCACTTGCTGCGACTCTGCTTATATGGACACCAACCAAAACCAGGGTGGGCTTGTCGGGGTTTGAGGTTCCTTGATAATTCTAAATCCACAATCCACTTCTTTGTTCTCATATTGGTATCTCACCATACCCTCAGAGGGTGTCAACGGGTTTCCCCTCTCTCTCACAGTGGCATCTCATACCGATCTCTTCAATGGGTGCCAACAGGCCTCCCCTCCTTCACATGATTACCTTCGCCTGCCGCTCACGCCAGCATTCAGCCAATGGGCGGCCAGCAGTGTGGGTTTGGCCAGACTAGCCTCGGTTTAAAAATTCTTGCTCAAAGAAAAAAAAATTATCTTCCTTTTTCTTTTCTTCTGCCCGACAACAAACCTTAGACTCTTATCTTAACCAAATCATATGGAATTCGTCAACGAGATTTTCGCCAATTATCAAGTGGGTGGTCAATTGGACGTATCGCACCTTGGTGCCAATTATTCGTTCTGATAAAATAATTTTGCTATCATAGCCAGCCCTGACAATAAACAGGTGTTTTTCCCAAATGACATGGAGGTGGTTCCACGGACATTCTGGTTTCGGTCAAGCTTGACCTAATTAATTTTTATCTCCCAGCACCCTGCGGGAGGTCCAGCGGGCATTTTGCTTTTTGGTCAGTGTGTGCTTAATTTTTATTTTAATCTCTTTAGAATTCTGCGGGAGGTCGCTTGTCCAACTTGAAATGTTTACCATTGCCATGGGCAGATTGGATATATCTTACTCGCCGCCCCATAACATAAATCACATTAAATCCAAAACATCCACGACCTTACTTTCCTTGCTAATGAAAATAAAACCTTTAGCATTTTTCTTTGTTAAAAAGAAAAACATCGCTTAGTGTCCTTTTCATGATGAAAAAAAGAAAGGCGAGAATTAAATTTAGGTGATAAGAAGCTTATCACCTAAATTTAATTCTCGCCTTTCTTTTTTTTTTCTTCTTTCTAGTGACCTAAATAGTGTCACACTTAATTTGTTTATCTTTATTCATTTTTAAAATATTGGCATTTCAGTTTCTAAATTCATTTCCTAAATGGATTTTAATTATTTTAATAATCACTAGAAATGACAAAAAAAATAAAAATAAAAAAAATAAAATAAAAAAAATACAAAATTTGGGGACATTTTAATTTTTTTTCAGCATGATTAAAGTTGCTTTCTGTGATTGTTCGAGGACAATGGTGAAAAAGCTTCTCTGACCCTGGTTTTCAATCCTATGAAGAATCAATATCTTTACTACATATGTCGCAACAACCACCCACAAAAAAAAAAAAAAAAAATGAACAAAAATGTTTTAATGATTATAAATAGTGGAATTACTCAAAAGTTTTTCTTTAGAAGCTGTCACTGTCATTGGATTTTAGCCTTCTGTCTTGTAAACAGTCATTGCAAAGATAAATAAACAGAAAATTTGAAGAGGAAGCAAACCAGATGACTCAACACCTCATGACAACCCATTATAATGTCCATTTCTCTGCATTTGTTTTACAAAAATAAATTCAGTTGGTGAAGTGAGGACTGAGTAATTTGAAGTGGTTACAATTAGCACTTTGTGTGTGTGGTTTGGTAGCAGTCTTTCATTTATATAAGTTTAACTAAAGGCAATAGATAAAAAATGCTAGATTTTCCAGACAAGAGAATGCATGTTCAGATCCACTGAATGTAAATATTGTTTTAATGTTCATGATTTGCACTTTTGACTATGCTTTCATTAATTATGAGTAAATTCTTTTTAAAACTTGGTGTTTGCTGTTTATGCTATAGGAAGATGCTGTCACACATGTATATTTGAGAAAATCAGCTTTTTCCAGTCATTACAAGTTCAAGAGTAGGTCAAAACTGTGAATAGCTTTTAGAGATTCACATCATATACTTTACTGAACAGAATTGTAACAATTGAGTTCCAGCTATCCTGTGGGCATTTTAAGAAGGTACCCCCACTTGCTCGCTGAAAAAAAAAACAAAAAAAAACAGCATAACAATGAAAAAAGGCCCCAAACCTAATAAAAAAAAAAAAAAAAAAAAAAAAAAAAAAAAAATTTATCATCAAAATGTATATTTTATGAAGAGGAAAGACCAAAATATCTTTATTATTTTATTACATTTTTAATCCTTTCTAACAGGTTTGAAATATTGGTTAATAAACTTTTTCAGCGGTTGACATAATATTTAGGATTAGTGTTTTTTTGTTGTTGGTTGATACTAGTAACCAATGATCTCAATTTAATCTAGAATGTAACTAATATATTCTTTCTGTAACCAAACATGAATCATTTGTCCAATGAACTGGATAGTTTACTTCTTTAAAGATTTTGTATTTTTGTTGTTTACATAGTTTAAGACTACAAGTGCAAAATGTTTTAACTTTTAACTAACAAGTGGAGACATTTGTATTTAACATTCAGTTCAGTGTTCAAATAACATTTAAGGAGGGAGGGGAGAGCTCAAAAATGTCTTCAAAAGAAACTTTCCTGTATGTACAGGGAGGCCAATGTTTTTTTATAATTTTAAATAATAAAAACAGCATTAATCATTTGATGTTCTTTAAATTTTTTTTTTTTTTTTTTTTTACTAGTTCTTTACTAATTTTACTCTTTGCTTCTTTTATTGGGTGATGGGATGTGTGGATGGCATGAAATAGACATCAATGTTGCATTATCAGACACTTTGTTTCATTTTTTTTTTTTTTTTAAGTATACTTTTTGTATTTAATTTTAAAATAATTTTGTTCTGTCAATTAAAAAAAAATAATTCAAAAAAATTTTTTTTTTAATTAATTAAACTGATTAGATGTAAATATTGATTTTGTTTTGAATTTATTGAATCAATAAAAAAAAAAAGTTTGGCAATATTGTAGAATAGTAGAAAACACAAATATATTAACTGCATCCAATTGTAAAAAAAGATTAAAAATAATGGAAGCTTTAATAATAAAAAAGAAAAAGCCAACTCTTAACAATATTAAATACGAACAAGGCCACAATGAACCATATTCAGAAATTAAAAACATCTCTACAATACACTAAAACATACACATAATGCACACACTCAATTAAGCTGAAAAATTGAATCATCCTTGATAATGGCTAAAGGTATATCCGAAAGCGCTCAGAGCTATAAGAGATTTGGAGAGTTTTTACACATTCTTTGCCCACAAAAGAAAGCTCTTGTTTGAACACAAGAAAAATTAAATAAAAAGCTTAACTGTAGTACCGTAACTGTCATTTTTAATGAAACACACACAGATATATATATATATATATGTATGCATGTATGTATGTATGTACCTCCACTATACCTAAGGTTTAAAATTAACTTTTATAAATGAAAAAGCTTTCTTGAAGCTTTCATTGAAAGCTAAAAAATTAAATTTACTATTTCCAGCAAGCATAATACTCTGGAGTGTATTTCAAACAGAAATTATATTGATCAGAATTGATTTTCATCCCCCATCCCCCCAAAAATAACTGATTATTGCCTTTATTTAGATGTCTTTCATCACAATGTAATTCTCTGGATTCAAAAATCTTCCAAAAATAAAATACACTTTTCTGAAACTTTGAGGAATATTAGCTGATTTAAAGTATAATTAATCTGATTTGGAAAAAAAAAAAAATTACTTTAAGCTCAAAATGGCATAGGAATGACTTTTTAAAACAAACAGTAGTTGTGTTTTTAACCAACATCACCATGCTTTATGTAATTGACAAAGTGATGACAGATTGATTGTTGTTCTACAATGACTGTCCAGATATAAGAAAATGACACGAGTATAATAATTTATAATTATATAATTTTTAAGTACTCGGTAATCTTAAAAATATTGGAAAATATTCTAATTTTGACTTTAAATTGACTATAGTCATTTTTCTGATAATGTTGTGTATGGTTGACCATATATTAAAAAAAAGGTGCATATTAAATAATATTACATCATATTTTATATACATAAAAAATTTTTAAAAGTTATTTTTAAGATCTTGGTGCAAAACAATTTGCCTTAAGATTATATACTTTTGATTAGTAAATATAGTTTTCCCTTAATAACAATATCACCTAACGTGATTAAACTAATGTAGAATTTTAAAAGACTTTTAAAAAATTATTACAATAAATTATAATTAAAATTTAAAAAATGAAAATTCTTATAAAAATTCAGTATTCATTGAAAAATATTTTGCTACTTAAGACAATAGTGTTCTTAATAAATCTTATTTATAAAAGCAATTAAAAGTTTTTCTAATAATGTCAGTTTTATTGGATTTTGCTATTTTATGATTCAGAGCAGATTTTCAGGAAATGAGTAGGAGTTTAAATAAAAAAAGTTGATTTACATTTTCCAAGGAGTTTTGCTTTTTTTGGGGGTGAAAACTTAATTTCTTGGAATTTCATGATATTAAATAAGTTTTACCATAAGTAAAAAAAAAAAAAAATTTGAAATCAATGCTTTTCATCTGTAAAAAAAAAAAAAAAAAAAAAAAAAAAGAACTAAAATACTAATCATGAATATTACAGCAACTGCTAATGCAAAAAAAAAAAAAAAAAAAAATTTTTAGCCAAAATTTCGTGTGCTAGAAAAGATTAAAAAAAAAAAATGTAATAAAATAATAAAATATACTTTGTTCTTTCATCTCAATAACAACAAGCATTTCAATGATAAAATTTTGTTTTTATTAAGTTTGGGACCTTTTTTCATTATACTCTGTGTATGTGATTGATTGAGTTTGTGACACTGGATTTCATGCTTTTGCAAAAGCGTGAAACCCAGGGTGACAAACTCACATCAATCCAACCAAATATGTTACCTCTATCTCCGATATTGAGCGCTTTCTAATAAGTACCGTGGATATTTTATTTATATATATATAATTTGGGTACCAAACCATTATTCAAAAATATAGTTAAATATAACAGACAATGAATGTCTTATTTTCTTCTGAAATAAAAAACTATACAAAGCTTAGAATGGCTCACAATCAAACATAATAGACATTCATTGTCTGTTATATTCAACAATATATGTTTGAATATATATATTATATACATACACATAAGCTTAAAACCCACTCTTTTGGGCAGCATTGAAGCTAGCTCATGCAGAGGGCTCTTGATTGGGACTTCATCCCAATTCAGGGGTAGATGTGATAGGCAACAGACTACAGAAGAACTCTAAATTGATTGCTGCATTTAAGTATTGCATTAATATTTAACCTTACCTTTTAAAAGATCAACAATAATTCTTCTGTTGCCACTTAGTTTTATGTATGTAGGTGCTTACTTACAAACAATTATTTTTATTTCATGGGTGACTTTCGGAGTTAATTTTGATTATTCCCAAATTTATTTTCAAGTTATGAAAAATGTTATTGTCAAAAAAAAAAAAAAAAAAAAAAAAAAATTGCAGAAAACAATTGCAATAATGAAAAATTGTGAAGCCAAAATTTCAAGATTGTGGGTCTAGATCTGACCTAGAATGTTTTTAATTTCCTCATGTAGTTGGGCCCCAGCCTCTAGGAGTAAAGTTGGAAAAATGTGACTCAGTGACACACTAATATTCCTATTTAATATATAGATTATACATATGTTTAAAATTTGCTGCCTCTGAAGAAGAGTTTGCAATATTTGAAATAGTGTTTATACATATCAACAGTATGGAAACCGGAATCAACATTGCATAGTGACTGAAGATCATTTAAAGTACGAAACTGAGTCACTATGTAGTATTGATTTCTATCGACACTTTCTCATTTTTATATATATATATATATATATATATATATATATATATATATATATATAGTGTGTGTATTTAGGCAGCATTTTTCATACATGTTTCATGAAATAATATAGACAAGTGTTGTCTATTTTATGTAAATTCTTTTTATAATGTCTGATAAGCTTAAGAAAGAAAATCACAATATTGATCCATAATTTTTAATCCAATCTAAGCTTTCAGCTTACATAAGCCATTATCAAAGATGTCAGTTACTGTACAACATATTAAGCAATATATGGACAAGACAGTGATGATAGTTTGTGATTGTTTACATGGATGATTTTTAGCAACGATAAACACATGCATCTAAGACGCTAGAAGCGAAAATCGCACCGCAGCTCACGACGTCACACATGATCACGCGAGAGTGAATTCGAGAAGTATTAAGTATGGGAAGCCGTTGGTATAAACCAATGGCTTCTGTTACCAATTATAGACATTTAAGGATATTTGTAGAGATTCCATAGTTGATTTTGTTTAGGTTGGGTTTCAACTGTTTGATATATATTGCTTCAAGGATTTTTAGTTTTTGCCTATTGTTTTCATGTTGAAGTATAATTGTGTTTTCGACAAAGATTTTACGGAATTGTGTGTGCAGTCAGGCATGTTGTTTTAAATGCCTAAAAATGTTAAAGTTTTCAATCAAATATAGTGTCACACTAACTCTAAATATAAGTCTCCCCATCCACTAGATATTATGAGAGTATTAGTTTAGACACAATTCTGGGGTTCCATAATCTGCACTAATAATCACTACCACCTGCACATCACTTCATAGGTCTCCAAATTAATTGTGCTAAGTCAATTCTAAGAAAAGAGCATATTTGTAGAACATCAATGATTGGCAAGACCCTTAGAAGTATTCCTGACAGATGTTCATGAATGAAATTTATTTTTTGTTGGCAGCTATTTGCAGAACCTGATCTTAATTCTGTGCCAATTGGAATTATGAACAATTTTTTTTTTTTTTTTTTTTTTAAGATTTAAATAGATCCACGAAAATAGAATGTAAAGGGTAAAATGATTGATAATGAAAATGTAGGGAAGATTAAATTCATGCCTTTCCAAATTTTCATTTTACCTATTTTGTTATTATCTATTCTTTGCTCACCGGTTATGATAGATTAGTTATGCCTGGCCTGTTCATTGAAAACATGCAAGTCTGCAAAATTGTACAAAATGTCAATTATTAATGTCTTTCATTTGACACAAAAACCAACAGAGGAAAGTTGTGAAGTAGTTGTTGTTGTTTCTGCTGAACATTTCAATTTGAACAAGACTGGAAAGGCCACTAGGGAAACTTGTTGAAAGAATAAATCTTGGTGGGTTTGTTTGTTAGTTTTTTTGTTTTTTTACTAGACAATTAAAAAGCCATCAGTAAACAATTGTTTATAATATTGAATTAATTTTTGGTTAACACCCCTTGTAAATTCCACCCACATTAATTTTACTGGTGACACACTTTAATAAATCCACAAATTGATTGAAAAGTGAATTCATTTATCTTGCTGTCAAAAATAAAACTTGATATACGAGTGGGCAGCTTTTCTTTTCTTTTTTTCAACAGTAATTTAATACATGCAAGCAGCCTTCAGTGGTTAAAACCAGAACTGAAGGTAAAAAAAAGAAAAAAAAGTAAATCAGTAAATGTAAACTTGGAAGGAAAGACACAAGTACCTTTTCCACAAGCAGTCAGTCTAATGCAGGTATTTCTGTCAACAACATTTGTACATATTAACTTTTGATGAAATATTATATATATGCACACACACACACACACACACACACTGGAGTAATTGACATAATATTAGATTGGTGCAAAAATAATGACCTAATGTCGTTTTTTGACGTATTTTTTAACGTCAAAAAACGACATTATTTTTGCACCAACCTAATATGTTTATCTTCTAAAAATAGAGTTTTTCATCAAAATGTAAAGTATAAATTACTGCCTTCTGCTGAAGTTTGTACTGTCTAGTAAATGTGTAGGCAAATCAATAAGTTCATTGCCTCATGATGAAAAGCATTTATTTTACAACAATTTCCTTTTGTGTTAATGCACTTAATTCTGTGGTGAATATTAGTCACACTGATTGTAAAAAGAAGTCCTTTCAAAGAATTAAATGTGCAACAGAATTTTCTTCCACTATGTCATTCAATTACCCACCATTAATCTGATATAGAGAGTATACACAATATCTCCTAAAAATTGTACAACAAAAATTTCAGATCAAAATTCAACATGTCAATCTGTGGTCTTATTGCTGTGTCCTCATAAGCAAGCTTGACATCTGTACAGTCACATATCTATTGTCTAATGCACATCATTTGACAGGTAAGCATTTGTGGGCTATGTCTGCTGAGTACATAAGAGAATGCTCTTAAATGTTAAATTAAAAAAAGGTGACATAGCAATTTCAATATTTAATTTATATTATAACCACCACAATTATTTAATAAAAGTATGAGCATTTGCCAAAAATTATTTTGTAATATCTTATATTTGAAATATCAAACATTACTTCAGGACATCAAGTAGGTCATATCATGTATCCTTATAAACATAAATATTATTGAAAAATAAGTTAATTCTATTTTCATTAAGTGTAAATACAAGGTAGGTGCGGAAAAGTTCTTAGCCTAAACAATAAATCCCTACAGCACAGCCTACAGAAAGTAAATAATTATTGCTGATTTTCATTTTCTGTTATTTAAAAAGAGATTCTCACCCAATGTGAAAAATTTTTTTTATTCAATTCTTCCTGGCATTCCTCAGGACAAAGGGAGTTCCCTGGCAATCCTCATTTCCTCTCAGAGTTACATGCAACAGGTTATACTGAGTAGCATGACAGCAAGGAGTAAGCCGTGACCTAACCTACTAAAAGAAGTAGAACCAGTTTGTCCGAGAGACTCTAGTGAGTTGTCAGTTGATAAAATTGGTTGCGAATCAAGACAAGAAATCAAAGTCTACTCTACTATTTACTGATGGCTGGATGGAGGAGAGAGAGAGAGAGAGAGAGAGAAGTGTTTGAAAACCCAGTCTTCTCTGTTATTTATCTAGAGATGAGAGGTTGTGAGAGTGAAATTCATACATTTCCCAAGAGCATTAGAATGAAGATTGTCATCAACTGTCTCAGCCCTGAATTGAACTTAGTTCACTGATTACATTTTCCGTGCATTTAACTTTTAAGCCACCTGCACTGCCACACCTCTTTATAAATTGTGCAACCAAAAATAAAATATAAATTAATTTTTTTTTTTACAAAACCATATTTGTTGGCTAATCTTTTACAAGCATTTCTTTCACATGCTGTGTCTCTTCATAGCTCTCCACAAATTGTGCCAATGTTTCCCTTTTTACTATCCCTCCCATCTATTTGCACAAGCTTATGTAGGTTACTTACTTTTTCCTCTTGCCTTCAATATGTCTTATAAGTGTCAAATTTTCCAAGTCTTTTTTCCTCATTATGTGTCTTGCAAAAGCACTACTAAAGAACTGGTTATAAAATGGTTTCCAGCCTAACCATTAAATAAAATTTCCTGAAAAATTCCACTGAATTTCCCTGATTTAGGGACATTGTATAACAAACAGACAGCAGTAAGTATATAGCTGTGCTGGAGCATAAGTAAAAAGATGATTAGGCAAAGAAACGCACGTTTATTCAAATTTTACTAATTCCACAAAGTGCAGAAATGAAAAAGTAGAAAAGACTTTTTAATGACCTGTTTCAACTTTGTATGTTAGGTAAACATCTTCAGGTCAAAATAAAAGACAAAACAGTGTTTTTTGTATTAAAGCTGTTAAAACCTGGTTGCTAGGTAGGCATCTTCTAATCAGAATGAAACAACAAAACCAGGTGTTTTTTTTTTGTTTTTTTTATTATTAAAGTCATTAATGTTTGCTGGATCTGAAATTAGCCTTCTCCAAGTAGATCTTTACTATGCTTGTATACTGCTATTGCTTTTGCAATATTATGTGTGGTCTTAAGGTTTATTATTGAAGATTATGAGATCAGCGCACTCTCAATGCATTTTCTTAGTAAATCCTTTTTTGCCTGATCTGACAGGCATTTATTTTATCAAAATTGTGACAAGATGTGTTACAATGTACCACTTTTTCTCATTTCTCCACTTTTCTATGAATGCTATTCCACATCCTATTAACACGTAATCCTAGAAAACAAATATATACCACATGATTAACATTTTGATGTGGAGTAATAGACAGTGGCTCGGATTGAGGAATCAGAACGCAGATTTTTAATTCTAGTCGAGTTTGTTACATTTACGTAAGTGCAAATACCCTTGGGAAAGGTATGAATTCATCTCTTCTCAGGTCAGGACAAAAAGACAAAAATGTTTTTTGTATTATTATCTCCTCAGCTATGGGTAAATAGCAGGACAGACTGGTCTAAAAGAAAAACTCAATTCAAAATCTTCAACTATGGGTTAAATAGCCTCACCAACCCACAATTGGCTAAGTGTGGTGAGTACAGCTACACCCCTGAAAACATGGTCAATCAAGGAGGTGTTCCTCCAACAAGAGTGAGGAGGCCTTGGGTTTGGAATAACATTTAGCATTTATTTTCAAACAACTTTCAACTTGAAAGAAAGAAAAACATGTCTCATCTGATGCCAGCTGCATTAGAAAATGTCCTGAATAACCTGACATGAAACCAAGATCCCCTGTTTTTATTTGGAAAAAGGGACTTTTTTTGTTATATTCCCAGACTTCTTCATTTTCCAGGCTTGGCTACAAACTTTGATTTTGCTTGACAATGTTTAAGTGTCATGAGGAGATTTAGCTTTTATTGCCAACCACCACTGTCAACTTTTAGCTAATATTTTACTTGACACATCTGGTTTATAGGCTGTGATGCTAATCAACATTTCCTGAAGATCTACCTGTAATTAATTATCTTTAACACCTATACCAGTCTTTTGGCTTCTCACTCAGTCTATGACCATGATAAAAAAAAAAACAAACTTCCTTTTATTTCTAATGACTCAGTCATTTAACATGTACATCCACTCCAAAATTTCTCTTTGAGAAACCAGAAAGATGACTCAATGCTCTTTCATAATTATATTTGCTATGTATGCTTTTTAGTGCCTTTGAATATATATATATATATATATATATATATATATATATATATATATATATATATATATATTACACAACAACAATAACACAATGTTAACACATAACAAAAAAAAATAGTCCAGTAAATTACATTGTTTGTATAGAAAAGGTTGGAAATTTACAAACATTTTTCATGAAGTGTGTATAAATATGACAACTAATGACAAATTCAATAGATTTACCGACCCTGCTAAGTATTGTATCTACAAAACTTGAAGCCAGGAAGATAAGATAGATAGATTAATTAAATAAATAAAGGTATATTTAGGCAGCAAGAATTCATCTAAACAAATTTTGTTAAATCCAAATATGAAGGTCCATTTTTTTTTTTTTTGTTGTATTTTTTCAATTTTTGAATAAGGTGTTGTACATCCAAATGAAAATTATGGATAAATTGAGATATATACATAGTGCGATAGGTAAATTGTTGCCATTTTATATTTTGCACATGAGCATTTATTCTTTTTTGTCAACAGCACAGTATAGTAGGGCCAGTTGGGCACTGCCTAAGAAAATGAGTACTATGATACAATCTGCCAGAAATTTGGAAAACGGCATGCTGTACTGCTTGGCATTCATACTAGAAGCTCCAATACAAACATTTTGAGTGTTTGGGTGTCAATCTGAGGACATTGCAGAGGATTTGGAAAGAGTTGGAGGAGTAATAGTGATTATGAAAGTGTTTGGAGTGATCACTAGTGATGGTGATATGACTCCATTCATCTTCCCACAGGGCCTCAGACTCAACACAGAGGTCTAAATCAAGTAGGGGGGGGGGGTTAGTGCTGCTCTGTGTCAAGAGGGTAGCTGCTGGAAGGCCCTATGTCTGGTAACAGGACTCTGCACCATGCCACACAAGCAGGAGAACCCAGTCATGGCTGTCAGACAATTTCTGCAACCACATCACTCCTTACATCTGGTTACCTAACACTCCAGACTGCAACCCCCTTGCTTATTATGCGTGGGGTGCAGCTGAGAGAGACCAACAAAACTCCTTGTAATACCAAAGATGAACTGAAGGCAAAGATTATGGCAGCATTCTCCAACTTAAACAAGGAGACCATCCAGAAGAGTTGCAGGAGATTCCAAAGTCATCTTGGAGGCAATGGTTGAAGCCAATTGCAATTTTATTGATTGAATTTACTCTTTAGTATTTCAAGATATTTTTGTGTTAATTTTTTTAAATATATCTGTTAAAATGAGATGTCAGAGCTATTTTCATTTTTGCATAATTTAGATGAAAATGCATGCATATATACAAACATAAAATTTAGTTTTATTACCACCAGCACTTTTATATATTAGGAATATATATGTCCTTAACACTTCATTGAACTAAACCGAAGTGTATGTTGATGCAAGTACACATGTGCACAAAAGAGAAGGGAAGCTGAAATTTTAATCTTTTAAATTTTTCATTTTTTTTTTTTAAATGTGTCTGCATATATAGCTAGCAAATTTTATTTAGTTTCTTTCATTTAAAAAAAAAAAAAAAAAAAAAAATCACTTTTATTAAATATCCCACATTGTGATAATAGAAGATCTGCCAAGAAAGCTGAAATGTTCTAAGAACCTGGATGTAAATTTACTGGATGATCTATCAATTAAAGCACTTTCTATACACTCATCTTAGTAATTTGCTTTCTTCTAAGTAGCATTTTTTAAATTGAAATTATGGTCAGTCTCAGTACGGTGAGTAACTAATGCATGGAATGTGTTTTGCAAAAGATCTCTTGTGTTTATATAATCTTATTAAAATTCTCCAGGTTTCTCTTATATATCTCTTGTGGGTGATAGAGTAAATTTTTCTTTCAAGCTTTTGCTTATTATTATTATTATTTTGATTTGTATTAAGTCTTATTGTTTTAGAAGTAATGACAAATTTTAGTTTAAGCTTAGACATATTCTTTTCAGTTGTAGTTGTACAGTGTAACCCGGATATAAGAGAGATTTTCTCTGGTCCCAAATTAGAGCCTGTGTTAATGTATATAAATTAGACCCGGATATAAGAGAGATTTTATCTGGCCCCAAATTAGAGCCTGTGTTAATGTATATAAATTAGACCCGGATATAAGAGAGATTTTCTCTGGCCCCAAATTAGAGCCTGTGTTAATGTATATAAATTAGACCCGGATATAAGAGAGATTTTCTCTAGTCCCGTCCTCCCCGATATAAGAGAGTTCATTTTGAGTGACAGTGTGATGTCGTAAATCGGTCAAACAGAGGTCAGTTAGAGAGTGAAGTTCAAGGACTTAATCTTGACTAGTCTAGAGACACGGTGTCTCCAATCTGTGTCTGTAGGAGACACCCTCTACCTTATGATTTTGCTTTGTGCGTCTAAGGGTAGTGCCGCCCGCTTTTTTGCCGACTTTGCTTGTCGTTGCATTTACTGGACAGCACTTTCACTTTACCCACTGTTCTGTTGAGTCAGAAGTTTGTCTGTTTGTTAATTTTGACATTGAAAACCGTTTGCTTGCGATCATTGCGATTAGTGATGTCGGTGTCTCAATGAAAAACTGAGCATTTCTGAACAGTCGGAGCTCATCGACGATGTCCAAGTGAAGAAACTCAAACTGGCCGCTGCAGCCAAAAAGTACAGAATTGGTTATGCAACAGCAGCAAAAATTCTCAAGAAAGAAGATGATCTCAGATCTTGCATGCAAATGAACGGAAACACTAATCGCAAACGAAAGCGCCAATCCGTGCACAAGGACGTTAACAAAGCGCTTACACAATAGTTTACGCAAGCATGTGCTCATGGAGCTACTGTCACCAATCACATCATCAGGCAGAAAGCATCACAACTGGCCGTAAATCTTGAAGTTGATTTTGAACCGAGCAATGGCTGGCTCATGCGCTGGAAGCAGGCCAATAACGTTTCGTTCAAAAAATTTCACAGCGAATCAACGTCAGCAGATCACGGTTCTGCCAACGAATGGGTGACAAACGTTTTGCCGCAACTTTTTCATGGATATGATCCAAAAGATGTTTGGAACTGTGATGAAACGGGAATTTTCTACAAAGCCATGCTGTCTGGATCTTTGCGATTTGCCGGCGACGAACAGTCAAATGGGACAAAAATTCCCAAAGACAGACTCACGATGCTTCAGTTCACAAACATGGATGGCAGTGAAAAGCAAGCTGTAGTTGTTGGTAAGTCGGCAAAACCACGGCAAACAGATTGACGAATTTATCAGCTTCGACAACCGTACAAAATGTTATGGAGAACTGACTGACATGGACATCACACATGGTATAAAATCGGATGATCAAGATTTTGACGAAGATGATGATGCTGAAAGCGCAAGTTCTGAAGTTTCTGAAAGTGACAAACCAGTGCCAAATTCTCTGGCTGCATTGAATGCGCTTGAAACTCTGACAGCCTACTTTGAAGCAAAAAGCAGTAATCCTGATGGCGCATTGAAAATGATTTACGGACTGTATGAAAGTGTTCATGATGTTAAAGATTTCTGTACAATCAAAAATGACTGACTTTTTTTTAAGAAAAAGTAATTTTTGATTGAATTATTTTGAAAACTGATTGAAAATGTATTTTTGTCTGTGTTTTTTATGTCTATAACTGTTAAATAAACTAGTGTTCTGTACGTAAAAAGCGTTATATGAAGTGTTCCCATACTTACCTAAACAAAATAGACCAAACCCGGATATAAGAGACTTATTCTCCAGTCCCGACAACTCTCTTATATCCGGGTTACACTGTATTAGGTAAAAATAATATATTTTGATTTGTTGGGTTTGTCAAAATGGTTCACTCTTCTATTGTAAAATATTTAATGAGTTTTTTTTTTTTTTCTTTTCTTTTGCATAATCAGAATATTGGAGATTAAAAGTATTTTCAGTGTATTTTTCCTCTTCATATAAATATTGAGGGGACTACAAATTCTGAATGCTCTTAAACAGAATGATAATTATAGTTTTGGTATATAAAAATTTATACATCATTTTCTCCCATTTTATTTATATATATATATATATATATATATATATATATATATATATATATAAAATCCAAAGAGAAAAATCTATGAATATATGCCTCATAGCCAGCAACATGAGGGGGTGCTGAAAAGTTCCCTGCCAGATCCAATTCAATCAAATGAACAAACCTCAGAATTCTTTTTTTAGAATCTTTTTTGGGCAAGAAGAGAACTTTTCAGCACCCCCTCAAATAAGGGATATAACCTTGTTAAACCAGACTTTTAAAAGTGGGAGTACGGACTACAACAACAATGCCGCCGCCACCACCATAAAATGATTGAGAAGTCCTCCATGCAGAAACATTACCAGAAATTGATTTTATATTCTTGCTGTGAAAGAGTTGCAATTATTTTCTTTAATTAAAATTGTTTGAAACACTTTATTAAATCCTAATTAAGTCATAATTTTATATTTATTAGCAATATAAAGTCCCATCTTGCATTCTATCAGGAGGAAAAATGACAGTATATTTTTAGTGCATTCCATCAGAAATTTAATAGCAAAGATTCTTTTTGATAAAAGGAATTAAAATAAAGACTTGTATTAAAATTTGCCATTTCAAATGAGAGAATAAGTGTTGTTGCTAATAGTCATCCCCATCAGAGAGAGAAAGAGAGAATGAGAACAGTAAAGAGAGAATGAGATGAGAGAATGAAAAAGAAAACAAGAAAGAAAAAGAGAAAGCTAAAAACAAGCAATGAAACCACATTTTAATCTACTGTATATACTCGCATATCATGCGACTTTTGAAGACCTAATTTTAAAGCTAATTTTAAGGGGGTTGCATCATAGATGAGGTATAAAATTAGCGTATGTACTACACAATTGACAAAACTATATATCCATTTACTGTAGTCAAATTAGGTCTTCAAAAGGTCATGATATGCGAGTATATACAGTTGTAGCATACCTACGGATGATAATGGGTATGCCCCCCCCCCTTCACATAAATACAGTAATAAATACTGCATGTTGGCCTGCAGTTGGAGATTCATTGTGGAATTCACTTGACTATTTCTATATGCTGTTGGCGAATCTTATAGGTGTTGTTCTTGTCCTAAGTATTATTGTTCATTACCAACCTTTGTGTGATTATTCTATTCAGTAATCTTCCCTAGGTTACAACAGTATTGTCAATAAAATTTGAAAAAGTAATATAACTATGTGTATAGGGGGGGATGCCTGGTCTTTGCCCATTCTATGTCTCAGCATGTACTACAATAAATGTTACAGATGATTAAACAAATTAAAACTACAACCTGAATAAATAAATCATTTCAATAGTCAGCAAAAATAGACATGAATAGTAAAAAGTTTTCTTGATACTTTTTGAAAGAGATACCTATTGACATGCCTAAACAAGTTAAGAAAACAGGGATATGCAAATTCACACAGGAGAGACGAGCATAAAAACAAATTTATATCAATAAAAATAAAACATTTTCTGTTCATCACACACTGCCTCTATGTGTAACTTTACATGTGTATATTTAATGTACATATGTGTGTGTTGTGTGCGAGAGACTTACCTGTGATTGTGCCATTTAATATATACATGTACAAACACATACATAAATTGACTAAGTTTGGAATAAGACATTCTCTTCCCAGTCAGTCTGGACACCCCTTACCTTTGGCTGCACAATAAAATCAAAGTCAGAAAAGAAAAAGTACTTTAAACTAAACTATTTAAAAAGTCAAATAATTATAAGATCTTATAGAACTTTTAATAATTTAATTCAGTAATAAATAATATTTAAATTTTTTTAAAAAGTTCTGTAGAAATATTGTTAGGTCTATCGTTGAATTAAAACACATGCACATATGCAATTTGAATGAAATTGAAATGGACATGTTTCATGTGGTTTAATTTTCCCTCCTGTTTGACAACAACCACTGGGTAACAGGAAAAGAGTATTAAACTAAAATGTGTGACCCTTTGAAGTCATTTTTTCAACTTCTATATTTAAGTGGAATATATTTTTTAATAAATGAATATTTTAAATAGACAAACAATTTAGATTTGATTTAGTGATGGGTACTGAACTAGCTGGTAGAATATATTTTAGGAAATGTTTTGGGGGGAAAAGGGCTTTTTGGTTAGTTCAATAATTTTTCAATTTTTTGGTGTTTACAAGTGGGCTATCCCCAAACTAAACATTTTTTGGTCATTTTATATGTGAATAACAAGAAATAAAAATTAGTTTTAAAAAAAATATTGAAAATTGGCATATAAAAAGCCAAAAGAGTTTCTAAGGAATAACTTTCCTAGGATTCTTAATATAGTTCTCTGTTCTTGCAGAATTCATTTGCCAGCAATCAAATTTTAGTTTTCTCAAACATTTGCATAAGGTTAGATGGTCTTAAATGACAGAACTCGATTGAGAAAAATTTTTGTTTGCTCATATTGGAGTATAAGGACAAGTTTCATCACTAATTTCGGCTACTCAGAAACGGTCACAAATGAGAAGGACCAAGAAGGAAAATACATGAGAGAAAACAAAGTGGAAAGGAAATTCACTTACATTGATTTATGGCAGTCTCCAGGTTCACTTTGTTTTCAGAACAAAATGAATGAAAAAAATGTAACCAGACCTCTGGGTTCAAACTGAGAAATTCACCTTCTATAAGTGAAGGTGTATCATATAACAGAAATCACATCACTTCAGGACTTTCAACAGCAGCAACAATTAAAATGGATAGCACAGTTAACTTGAAGAGAGAATAATGGCAATCAAAATGTTGCCATTCCATACAACTTCAGACAAAATACAAGGAAGGAAACCTTTCTGTCAATACTGGAAAGAGTGATAACAGCTACAGGACATGAGAAACCTATTTTCTTGATAAATTGTTTGAAGAGAAAGATTTTACAATTTCAACACACAGTAGCACTGATTGCTTGGTCAATGAATGCTGAATGTCATATAAGGAAATGACTGAAATTACCATTACTATTATTGCTATGTTTAGAAAGTCACATAAAAGGAAACTTAAATTGATTCAGTTTGGTTCTTAAAGAGAAATGGCAACAATTTTAGCAGGACAATGGTTTTGTCTTTGACAGCAATGAAGAACAAACTAGACAAGCTATTTCAAAAAAAAAAATAAAAATAAAACAAGCAGGTTTATCAACAGTATTGGCAGTCTAAAGTCTCATGAGGAAATGACAAAGAAAACCATGTCATGTTGATTATACTAAAACAAAACCCAGTGGAGATCCAGGCAGCAGAGCAAGAGTCCTATTATGAACTCCAAAAACCTCCCAAATGCTGGGTGGAACGCTCACTATATATTGATGAAGAATGCCATTTGCCTGACACCTAATATTATACTGTTTGAATACCAACAAAACAAGTTGCCTTGCTATGAAAAGCAGACAATCTGCCAAATGTCAGAGAGCAATTGATATAGATCAGGGTATTTCCATGTGTCAAGGTACAGTGGCACCACCTCCCATTCCCTTTACATGCTGCTAACCTATGACCTTTGACACATTAGTGCATGTGACTGAATGTTGAATATACATTCTCAGTCATTATGCTTAAAGATTATTTATACATTTGGTCAGTACAAATTTGTACAAATTGATGGTTTTAACTTTTGTATATTATATGTATTATATTCCACACAAATATATTAGTAGTCAATCACTATTAGGCAAATCGGTGTACCACAGGTGGGTGGTGAACCCCAAGATTTTGCTTTTGTACCCTCAATAATGTTCACTTTTTTTTTTTTTTTTTTAGAAATTCCACCATTTTACCAATTTCTGGGCCATCTTCACAATAGACAGAACAAACAGCAATCACCAGATGGGTCCTAATCTGTTTTAATAATTACATCCATTTTTCACATGTTTTACCTTGACTATGATGATCAAACAGTCCAAATTTTGCAAAATTTGAACACCTCAGCCATTTCACACCTAATCCAATTCTATTAATTACACATAGTTACTTTATATTTCTATTTCACACATGATCAAAGAGTTCCTATAATATTGGACTAATTAACAGGAGTACTTTTCTCTGGTTGATCATGTTCAATTTGACTGTCCAACAGTAGACATCAAGAATCTCTCATAAATAAACAAATATAAATAGTGTGTAGTAATTAGGGATTGCAATCAGGGATTCACAGGAAATTGCAACCCCCTAGTAGTAATACAAAATGTCTAAATGTAAAGCATACACAGTAAAGGAAAAACTGCATTTGATAGATAGGATACAAAAGGGTGAAATGAAGGCAAAGATCAGCAGCGATACAGGAGTACCTGAATCCACCCTTAGGGGTTGGGTGAAGAAGGGGACCAAACTGCAAGATTTCACAGAGACATTCACTTGTTTTGATTATTGCTCATGCACTGATGCAAACAATGCCAATAATGGCTGCCATGCTGTATGGGTTGGCCACTGTGGACTCCAAGGTCTGTGCTATAGCGGTGGACTACTCTGTGTGTTCACATATATTTTATACCTTGCAATGAATAAACTAATGGTAGTAAATGCAATATATTGAGGTTGTCTAATATTTTCCGGTAACTTTTACTTTCTTTCAGGAGCTTAACAATCAGTTCTTTTTGCAAATTTGCCAATTCTTTACCTCTTGCTGTTATGAAAACCTTCTTGCATGAATATAAATTACAGAATATTATGTTTGTATTTTTCAGGCTAAAAATAACTGATAATATCATTGGAACATTCTAAAATATTCCACTTGAATAATATAGAGTACTAGCAGTAGAGCCCGGCGTTGCCCGGGGATGTAACAGTAAGAGATAGATCAAGTATCGACCATCATAAAGACTGAAAAATAAAATTGACAAAGATTAAGGTTGACGAACACGCATGTCTTAATTTGTTTTTTTTTGTTTTGTTTTTTTATGAATTGGTCAAACCCAAACAAAAACATCGTTTTCAATCGTTATGAGTCTACAGATTGAATAGAATTTTATTGTAAACAATTGTCTTGTAAATGGAATTTTTAAAGCATTCTGAATGTAAAAATAAGGAAAAAAGTGTGCAAGACAATAAGAAACACTACCTGCCAAAAAAAAAAAAAAAAAAAGTGAAGTTTTGTTGAAATCAGTTGAAAAAAAATGTAGGAAATCCAATCCCATATATAAACACACACAAACAACCACCCTGGGTTTTATAATAAGTATAACTCGATATGAGTTGTCCCCCTTTCATTAATGCCTCTTAATCGTGTTTTCAAATTGATCTTGTGCAAAAACAATTTGTGTTTACCAATTTTTGGTGCTGTCAGAACCACTACAAGGTAATTTTACATAGTCCTGTGAAGTTTTGTTGAAATCGGTTGAAAGATGTAGGAAATCCGATCCAATATATAAATGTACAGACACACAATCTGCGTTTTATAATAAGTAAGATTAAATCAATTTAAAAGTTTTAAAATCTGAAATTTATATTGTACTTTTTCATCCATTAAAATGGATAAATGGGATTTATTTCTATTATATCAAAATTTTTTCTGTTTTCTATGCATATTTAGTTATTATGCATCTGTGTACAATTAATTACATGAAATTACATGTTTATTCATTAGTTGGAAATACAATAAATTAAAAATTTGTATGTGTATGAATATTTGTTTCCCCTATTCTATATATATATATATATATATATATAAAACACTCAATAACGTCAACTATGAACATGGTAACAATGTACTCACCATGTTTGGAAAAAAAAAAAAAAAAAAAAAAAAGATCTAGATACATATATAATAATTTACACATTGTTAGAATTAAAAAAAAACATCCTTGATAATGACTAAAAGAATAGCCAAAAGCACTCAGATGTATAAAGCATTTGAACAATTTTTATTCACATTATGTCCAGGAAAAAAAAAAAAAACTCATATGAACACAAGAAAAATTAAATAAAAAGCTCAAACACAGTAGTACTTTGTGAGTCATCTTTAATGAAGCTTTTATAAAAGAGGGACTGTTGCCCAAATACACTATATATATATATATATATATATATATATATATATATAGGTTTATGTACGTGTTTGAAAATGACAGAACATATTTTCGTCCAACATTTTTTCAGAAAGATTTGTTGGAATGACAATAATAATTAAAATGGTAAAACTGAAAAGGTAGACATGGGGGTAATTAAGGAGACAGAACTAATATTTAATACTATATAAAAAAAAAAAAAAAAAAAAATTAAAATTAATTAATTAATCTTTTTCAGTGTTTTAATTGTTATTGTCGCAACAAATCTTTCTGAAGAAGTGCTGGAGGAAAAAGATCCTTTTTAAAAGAATGTGTTTCATCATTTTCAAAGCCATATTTAAATTCTGTGGTACAAAATTTTTGTTTAAATATATCTCATTTGTTATTAAGATTTGTTAGTTATACTCTAAGTTGTGATACTTCATACAATGAATGATCGACTGCTTTACTTCTCGATACTGACTGTCACAATGTTAAGTCTATTAAGTTGTTACATATATTCATTTATTTTTTTTCTTATGTTCTGCAAATGATCTCGAAGAATAATCTTTCACATTTTTTGCTTCTTAGTAAGTCAGGTCATCCTGTGAAACTTGTCTAATGTTATTGCAGTTTTAATTCAGATTAGACATCTCTTTGAGATGGAATGCCAAATAGACAAGAATGAGCATGTTCGACATCATCTCAAGGTCACTAAGCTGTCAAAGATGCTCGAGACATTTGTGCTGTGCATGGAGATGAAATGCTCAAAAAAAAAAAAAAAAAAAAAAAAAAAAAAAAAAAAAAAAACCAAACAGTCAACGCTAAACTGTATTTTGAACAAATGAACAGGCTCCAAGAGGCATTTCAGCTTAAAAGACCTGATCCGCAATACAGTGTGATTATTCAACATGACAATGCTTGCCCCCATGTCACTAACCTGACCAAACATGTAATTAAAAAGCTCAGCTGTGAAGTTCCATCATATTCTGATTTAGTCACTTCAGACTACCACTTTTTTCAGTAACTTTTTAACAATTTGAGGAGCGTCTCATTCAACAATGATGTGAAGCTTAAAGTGTGGCTTGATGAATTTTTCAAGTTAAAACCCAGTGAGGGTCTATCAATGCATTGAACAGTTAATGGATTGTCAGCAAGAGGTTGTAAACAATAGCAGGAGAACATTGATAAATGATTCATCACAATTATTAATAAATATATAATAATATAAATTAAAAAACAAACAAATATTTATAATCATCTATTATATTTTATGTACTTTTAACTGTTATAGAATTGTAGGAAATTAAGATGACAACAGCAGTGGAAGAAGTCAGAGGTAACGTATGTAACAGTAACCAATTCCAAAATTTAAAAAGTACTAGTTTTGTTACTTTCTACTTATTTTGTTAAGATCCAACCATCTATCGGATCAGCCAGTCAGAATCATAGTCATTGTGAACTCCACTATCCCCTCATTAACTATAGTTAGGGGAAGCTAATTTCCTTCCCCTATAAAGGATGTTAACTCAAAATACAATTGAGTTTCTTCCCTTGTCTGTGAAGTTAAACATGCCACTTCAGAGAGGAACAGACAAGCTGATACGCATGTGGAATTCATTGTTTCAATCCATGCTGTCCTCAGACAGTGAATTAATAAAGGGTGTTTATTTATATGTTAAAATACACTGGTCTTATTTTCATTCATACCAACAGCCCGAGATAACAGCTACATAATAACAATCAGCTTAAGTGGACACCATAAATATACAGTAAGCATTTTTAATTTATTCTTATCAAAGCAATCAAAGCAAATTAAATCATAAATTCCAAACTACTGATAAAGGTTCATTAAACTTATACAACCAGAACGATCATTCTACTTTTCAACAATATCAAGTTTATGGAAATGCACTCGGAGCAAAGTATTTCTCTTTCAAACTTTCAAGTTCAGTGTGAATATATACAAACTATTATCACTATAGATGTTTGATATATCAATAATGACCAATATATATTTTTTAACTTTAAGCCTTATCTTTCTTCAACTGGTCTCGAGAGCTACAAATTACAGATAAAAAAAACAAAAAAAAAAAAAAAACAAAAAAAAACCAGTACAGCTTTCAATTAACTGAAAAAGGTATTCCTTTTACCTGCATACGATCCTTTTAGCATTATTTATTCAAAATTTTGATCCTGAAATTGGTTAAAAATTAACTTATTTCATGATCAAAATTTACTTTTATCTGAGGGGATGATGAAAAGTTCTATTCTACTTTTGAAAACATGACCAAATATCAAATTTTTGGAGGGAGGGCTTTTTTAAAAAGCCTCAGAACATTTTAGCATCTCATACCAAAGCAAAATTAGATTAGCCCAATTCCATGAACAGAAAAACCTTTTATAAGCAGGTTTTGTTTCTAACAGCAACCTATACAAAGTATAGGTGTTGTAGCAGACTTAGTTATCTTATCAGTTTTGAGTGGCCTTAAAGAAGTATATTATCTCACTTTAAAAAAATATATAGGAGAGCGAGAGCGAGAGAACACTTACCTCCACTTCTAATTCAGCTCCACTGTCCACTTCAATACGGAGCTCACTAAAAGGTTCCAATTTATATTCTTCTGTGTGTGTTGTCTGTGAAGCCAAGAAATTTATTTTATTCATGTACAAATCAGACAAATTATGCTGCAAGTAATGGCAATAAAGCAGATGTTTTAAAGTTAAAAAAAAATCCCACATCACAAGATTACCTATTATCAATTTCAGAAAAACTTAATATGCATTTCTACTATTGTATTTTAACATCTTGAATTTCACGTTACTAGCATTGACCATTTTGAGCTATTGTGCTATCATACAACCACTTAGTCAATGCATAGCTATTAAATCACAAGAATGGTCTCATGCAAGTCAAACACACAGCTCTAGACAAACATTTTTCATCCTTGTCCTGGAACCAGTCTGAAAAACAACCTTAATTGTCCAAGAATCAAAATGCTTTTTTTTTTTTTTTTTTTTTAACTTTATCCTTTATAGTTGTTAGTAGCATAAAAATATATTAAAATGTTTAATATTTATTTTGACCTATTCAATCTTTAAATTGCAGTCTTCATGTCCTGCAGTTATTACATCACTCAGTCACTGCTTTCCCTGCTTCATATTACTGAGCAGGAGGGCAATAAATGGAGGTTTACAGGGGTTAATTGAACATTTCAATTTAGTTTATAAGAAAACAAAACACAAATGTTGTTCATTAAAAGGTTTTGTTTTTTTTTAACCAAAAATCAGCATATTTTCTTGTGCCGTTTATTAAAGCAAAATTAGTTCTTACAATTTGATTCTCATCTTTTTCGTACAAGATAAATATTTGAAATAATTCAATCCAACCTTCAATTTAAAACAATGCCTTTAAAATCTTTTTTTTTTGTGCATATCCACACGCCCCCTTTATTAAATGTCTATTGGTGAATGTGGTGAAACAGGACCAAGGGATTCTAGCCTACTTATGGCTAAAAGGCCACAATGTCTTGACTTCTCAGTTGAAGCTGCTATTTGCAATTTAGGTAAACCATATATGTGGTTCTAAAACTATCACTAATTTGAATGTGTGGTCAAAAACCTGAATAAAAGGTGAGCCACACAGACAAGGATTGATAGAACTTGACCTGTGCTGGATGGGGCTCATTGCGACTATCAACTACAGTGAAAAGCAAGAATATTTTTTTTATTTTAAGAAATTAGTTGCTTTTAGAATAAATATAATAGAATTAATAAAAAAAAAAATTATGTATTGTCTAAGAATCATTAAAAAAAAAAAAATAAAAAAAATAACCATTTTTATCAAATAAATTTTACTTTAATAACCAAGAAACATTAATATTTTTTCATATTAATTGAAGAAAATGAAGATAGACAAATTAATGTAAATACATCACAGCACAGGAATCAAACAAAACAACAATGCCAGAAACAATACTATGATGATATCAGGCTCCAGCCATCTTGATGTAAAAATATTGAACATGAACAAACTGGAATCAACAAGGAGATTTTATTAATTTATCCATACTTTATTTGCCATAATTTTCCTGTTCTTGTCATTGTGTATAATATGAGAAATTTTGAACATAGATTAAAGGCAAAATAGTGGATCATGTACACAAGTCAAATTTTTCAGAAATTTGTATTCAGTTTAAAAAAAAAAAAAAAAAAAAAAAAAAACTAAATTTGAAACTACAATATTGCAAATACACTCAGCACAATAGATAATAAAACAAAGTAGACAGGTGTTGATAACAATTGTTTACAGTAGGTATTTGATATGTCAGCTATATTTGTTTCTCTTCATTCTTAATGAATTACAATATTTTTTACTTTCATAGTTTATTAATATATAAAAATGAAGTCATATCAAACAAATTCTGATTGATTTGTTTTATGACAAACCTTTTGCAGGTTAATTAAGCCAGAATATATTTTGAAATTGTAAGATATTTGGGGCAGATAATAATGATTTATTGATACAATAAAGGTGGATTCACACCTTTCCCAAGGGTAATTTGCAGGTAAGAGAATATAACTGAACTGGAATTGGAACTCAGCTCTCAGATTTCCAATTCTAATCCCCTTACCCATTACACCACCTGAACATTCACATTTATATAGGTAACTCCACAAGATTGCTAAAAAAAGAGCATAGCATGATGAAAAAGACGTCAAACTTGACGAAAACAAAATTTTATCATTTAAATGTTTGTTATTATTAAGAGGAAAGATCAAAGTATTTTGGGGGTATTTTTTTTTACATTTTTTAAATTGTTCCTAGCATGTCTGAAAATTGTTAAAAATCTTGTTTTTTTGAGTCGGCAAAATTGACCACTTTTTTCCATTTTATAAAAAAACTGGAAATCTCATTTTGAAATTCTTTTAAAAATCAAATATCATTTTTTCAAAACTTAGCTTAAGAAAATCAAAAATTATAATCTTTGTTTAAAATATTTTGAACCAAGCTTAACTTAGCTTCTGCGCCGAAAAGATGTAATTTGAAAATAAAACAAAGCAGGTCATAAACTTTTGCATCACTTGACAGGTGATGAATGACATTGACGGATTCCGTGAGGCTAATTTGTTCTACAGATGGAGAAAAGTGAAATAATTTACATTTAAGTAAACAAATTATTTACCTCATTATTTTTAAGGAAAACTTTCAGCGCTCTAATTTTTTTTTATACTTTACGTTTACAATGCTTTATGGAAAATATATTATAAAGAAATTAAAATAAGACTGTTAAGAGTGAGATTAAATTTCATATAGGTGCCTTTCTTATGAAATTTTATCAGAAGTGTACATAAAATACTATAATTTTATGTACATTTATTACATTTTACTGTGTTATTTGTATTTCCATTCATTTTATTTTTAATTTTGATATTTCATTTATGGAAAAATGTCATAACTGAGATTAATATAAAAATAAGATCATATAAATTTCATAAGATGATACTTGTAGGTACCCTTCTCAGTTGAAATTGAAAAATCAAATTAACTTCTCCACCCGTGTTTCTCAAAAGTAAAGGCCTTAACAGCGGAGAACAATGCTTAACTCAAATAACGCAACTTAATTGTATTATGGTTTGTCTTCCGTACTTTATAATTACAGCCTGATTATAAACACAAAATTACATTTCTTAATTACTGTGGATCTTCTGATTAGTCAAAATGATACAATTTACAACATGCTAAAAAAGATTTATCTCATAAGGAGACTTAGGAAACCCGATGTGGCTTTTAACTAATTTTATAATATTTTAAAAAATTAAATGTAAAAATCTATTATAATTGAGAAATAACAAATAATTGTATTAAAAATTCATTTTTCATCGAAAAAATTATTTGCTTTCAGAAAATGTTGTCCATATTCATAAAAGCAAATAAAAGCATTTGAAATTAAATAATATCTTTGTTTTATTGAGTTTTGTATGTTACAATTCAGAGCTGATTTTCAGGTAGAGGGGTTCCAATTAAAAAAACAAAAAAAAAACAAAAAAAACATGATTTGCATTCCTCAGAGCCTTGTGCCTTTAACTTTTGTAATCACTAAACCCGATGTGATCAAATTTCTAGCGTTTTCATAAAATTAGTTAAGGGGGGGGGGGGAATAAATATTAAAAATATTTCTACCATGAATTTAATCCGAATAGTTCCTGAAAGTTTCATTAATATCTGACAATTATTTTTATTTTTGCAAAATTTTCCAAATTAATGTGTGTCATACCAAAAAAACGTACTAAAAATAGTCTGTTATTTTACTAGTTCCAGTGATACAAAGAGAAAGAGGTTTGTTTTTTTTTTTTTGTTTTTTTTTTTAAATCAAAATTTAGACTGTTCTAAAAAGAAGGAAAATTTTTTTTAAAATAATTAAAAAAAAACTTTGGTCTTTCCTTTTAATAATAACATAAGCATTTAGACAATAAAATTTTGTTTTCAGCAAGGTTGGCATCTTTTTCATCAAGCTATGCTCTTTTTTCTAGCGATTTTGTGGAGGTACCTACAGCACCTGGTATTCCCAAGCAGCCACCTATATAGCATTAATACTTGGGAATACCTGGATTGATGTTGCTTAACTTTCATGATCATTCAAGAACCAGTGTTTCAATGATATCAAACAGAAAAGCAAGATAGATTAATTAACACCTTAAAATGTATTACTGTCTATGACCAGTTAGCACCTTTCCCTGAAATTTGAAGGAACATGCAATGATTAAACATCCAATTCATTTCTATTCTTTAATATTGTGAAAAATTAAATATTTTAGCAAAATATATCTATGACATTGAGGTTTTAATGGATAATATGGTACAATTAAAAAAAAAAAAAAAAATGTACAGAGGAGTGGCTGTACTATGGGGGGTTGTATTATACACAAGTATGTAATTTATTGTTTTTAGCTTCATAAACATGGGGGGGGGTCATATTATGCACAAGAAAATATGGTATATCTTCTATATATAAAATTCTGTGACTTCCGTTAGTCCATCTGTCCATCACGTCATCTAAAATAGCCATGCGTTGTCCAATCAAACCCAAATTTTGGGGAGAAGTGCAAACAGGTAAGTGGTTACAATGTATGGGGTCTGTAGCTTAGTACAATAAATTTTCATTCATTCATTTTTTTTTTTTTTCAATTAAAAATTTTATTATGCAACATACAAAATACTTGCACTATTTTAAAAACAATTTAATGATTAAAATAAATACTTAATAAAAATGCAATATTGTTTTTTGCATATCTTTCAAGTTTGAACATTTTTTTGTGCGGATTTCAACACGTCAGTGTGTTGCAAAAAAATTCTAGTATTTCAAAATTGTGATGTAAATATATTTGCACTATTTTTCTTTTCCCTTTTTTGAGCCATCCTGTGACTTTTGCATCAATCACTGGTTTAGTAACCACACCATGCAACTGCAATATAAAAATATATTAAGGCACCATAATTAGTAAAAAGAAATTTGTATATTGATACATGAAAAAGTAGCTGTTAGTAATAAAAACATACTGCCCAAAACAAAACCAATGATGCAATTCCTTGGATTAACAGGACTTCTGGATACACAACATTTGTGCATCTTCCACTGGATGTCAGTATGAAAAGAGCTGGTTACCAGAACGGAGAAGTCAGGTTAAGGACAGTGATCATAATAGTCCTGACAAAGCTGAGCTTCACTTGAATTGAAAATGTCAGAAATATAGAAATCTTCCATTTTGTCTACTTGGGTAGGCAGATTTCTAAGAAGAGTGATGAGTGACTTAACTTTTAAATTAAGAATGGTAGATTAAAAAAGCTAACAAACTCAAGAGGATTATGAATAGATTCAGAAGTATCTAAAATTGTTAATATACTTTATTTCAAACTTATTTTCATCTTGTTATAAATGTTATAGATAAAACACTTCAACCAATTACCCTCTGGTCATCATCAGGTGTACAATGTTTGGCTGATATGGGATATATTTTGAGTATTGTATTGTGTTCTTGTGATACCAGTTATAGGTCTGTTATACCGGAACATACCTATTCGATTGTTAATAGACTCTCCCACATATAATAAGTAATAGTAGTAGCAGTTACCAGGGGGCTCAGTGAGTTGGTCAGTCAGTCAGTCGATGTCGGATATTAAAGTATCAACCACCACAACTAGATTACTGCGCCATTAAATATTATATCAAGTTCCTAACGTTTTGTACGCCTAACCTTTTTAGGACCGACTTAATGAAATACAAGCCTCCACTGTGAAACTACTCTACAACAAGGTCATTCCTACCCATCCAGAGTTTAAGTGGATTTTCTAAAGGCATATCAACTCTTTAGAACAGGGTTTCCCAGCCTTTTTTCAACCAGCACCGCTTTTGGGCATAAACTTTTTTGTCTACATCCTCACCCCTGTTAAACTAAATTTTGAATATTATACTGAATTCATTAGTGCAAAAATAATTTTAATATTGTTTTCATTTCTGTTATAAATGCAAAAAAACAAAAAAAACAAAACAATTTTATTTGATAGGTTATCACAATGTTTCTAATGCAATTGTTGACTTTGGTGCTTACTGGCTAAGCTTTTATTCTATTTTCCATGCTGTTTAGAATTAATTGTAGATCTCATCTTACTCTAGGTTCCATAAAGCTTAGAAGTAATCATACATCTCATTTTGCAATTTGCAGGCAGTTTATTTCTTAAGCTGTGTAACTGTTGAAACCACATTCAGCCATATAGGAAGTTGGAAAAGCAATGAAGCTTTCCATAGCTTTTGATACCTTTTTCAGAAATTTCCTTTTCTAGCCTATATTAATTTTTGAACATTTGGAGGAAAAAAAAAAAAAAAAAAAAAAAAAAAAGGATGCACATTGCTTCCACCATGAAATAAAAACTCCGACTGCCCCCACCATGAAATAAGAACTCCCAGTGCCCCCAATATGGCACAGTTCCAAAGTCGTGTATATTTAGAGCCTTTATATTCAATGTCAGGTGGTTTTAACATTTGGTTAACACCAATATTAATCAAGATGAAACAATAATTCAAAATAATTAAAATATATTGACAATTACTCATCTAAAAAAAAAAAATGAAGGCAAATTTATCTAGAATTCAGTTAACCAAATTTTACAAATGAATTTCTCCAAGAATATGTTGCTGGAGATTTGAGAACTAATGACATCAGGAAGGTCAGTGGTGAAAATTAGGAACTACACAAGTTAAAGGATAGAGCCTTGGGGGACATCTGCATTAATGGAAAAAGATCTAGAGTGGCCATTCAAGATAACATTCATTTTGTGATTTGATAAGAATGACTGAATCTGATCAAAAATTCTTTCAAAAATACCATAAACATTCAGCTAGTGAAAAAGACCAGCATCTCAAATCCTGTTAAATCCTTTTGAGATATCCAAAGCAACAATCCATGCTTCATATTCATTGCTTTAAGATTATTTCTTTGATTCCACCATTCTTTGCAGCAAAAGAATTCACCACTTACAGAGCTACTGGTAGCTTTTTGTAGTTGGGACGATTTCTTGCATTTAAAACAGTTGGAAAAAAAATCAAGTTTAATCCCAAACATTTTAGAATTTTTATCTAAAAACAATTTAAGAAAATTGCTAAAAAATAATGACTCCTGGAAGTGAACAAACATGATATCAATAAAAATATCCCTGAAAAATTCCCCCAGGAAAAAGAAATTTATGAAACTGCACAATATTTTGCTGCTCGTTTTGTTGAAATATCAAATTTTACAGAAATATTTGTTTTGAGCGGTATACTGCTGCTTGCTTTGTGTGTTTTTGTTGACATACAGGTCTTGGAATTTGCTTTTGTGCATGTATGGTATGGAACTTCATTTACCAACAAGTACTATATTACTGCTTTTTTGCCTATTACCATATGTACCAGTGTTCACTGATACCAATAGATTTTTTTGTAGCTATTATAAATTTACTGTATGTGCAGATGTTGCTCCCCCAAAAACAATTTAAACAATTTTCAATAAATGCATGATGAAATGTACTAAAATTCTTCTTTTCCAAAAAAATGTCCTGGTAATTAATCCTTACTTCGATTTAAAAAAAAAAAAAAAAAAAAAAAAAAGTACCAGTATTATAATTTGTGATAAAACTAAGTGTCTCCTCATAGTGAGAATGTCACATAAAGGTATTTTGCTTGTGATGTGTGCATTTTTTTTTTCACTAAATATTCCATGCCAAAATTTGGATGCATCCAATAGACTGGCAAACACACACACATATATATATATATATATATATATATATATATATATATATACACACACATACTTGATGATTGTGTTTAGCATAAAACAGTTTGTTGCCTCTGAGTGTTGATATTAATGCTCACTTTTATATTTACATACACTATCTCTGATATTGAGCACATTATCCTATAAATATAGCATACCTTAACCCCCCCCCACATATATATATATATATAAAACATCTAATGTATCACTTATGGGCTTATTACAACTTGTGATTAATTTGTAGATTTTGATCAATTTTATTTTCTTTACAAACAACTACTGGAAAGTTTTAAAAGTAGAGTTACAGTAATGTTGTTACTAACAGGATAAAAATCTAAGTCTATATTCATAGAATAAAAACTGTGATTGATGATTTCAGTACAACAAAATGTGAACATTATGCAAAGTCATCTTTCCAGTGCTTTCCATTGAAAGATTACATATTTATTTTCAAATTATGGAAAAGTAATTCGCACACCAGTAAATGTCTCTGAAGATTAAGAAACAAATTGATGTAATCATGTTCTTTTTGACATGGGGATCTGTCAAAGAATCTACTAAAATACTCTGGAATTGTACCATGTGTGTATATGTTTTCAATGTAATATATTTAGGCAACCATCCTTTACATAAACATATTTATTTAAATAAAATGAATAAAGAATGTCTGTTAAGCATTTGATAACCTCCTCTTTATCTGAAATTCAAAAATCTGAAAGTTTTTCAGATTTGCCACAAATGGAAAATTTCAGTAAGCACTGGAAAGGTTCCTAGGTGATGTGCAGCTATTGTAAGTGACCCTCATCTGCCCTGGGTTGGGGTTCCCCAGCCCAGCTATTAGGTTGGTGCAAAAATAATGACGTAATAATGTTGTTTTTGACGTTAAAAATAGGTCAAAAAACGACATTATTACGTCATTATTTTTGCACCAACCTAATACATAGCCTATGCTGGTGCCAGGTTTTTGTCAGCAATCATCACAGTAACACCTTTGTTTGTATATTACTTACCAAGTGTTTTGTGATCAGTAAAGATATTATTCAAAATGTCAAAAAGTCCTGCATTTATGTATTTTTTGTAGATAGTGATCATGTTTTTGAGCACACATTCAGAAAGTACAAAACATTTTTACTGAAATCTTAATTTCATCACTTAAAAATCCATGTGAGCATTAACTGTATTCGTACTTACACAAAATTTATTAAATTTTATATAAAACTACTTTCAGAGTATAAGCTGTTTTATGAAATGTAAAGGGATATCATGTTTAAACTTGGCTTCCATTCCCAAACTGATCCATTTTTATAGATGCTAATATATACAAATTAAATAGCCTGTATTCCAAAATCCAAAAAAAATCTGAAAACTATGGTCCTAAGAATTTCAAATAAAGAGTTCTCAACTTGTAGTTTCATTATTGGATGTCAATTATCAGTTATCTCCTGTTAATTTCCCTCTGAAAGTTCTCCACTGCCTTAACCAGTTATTGAACTCACACTCTTTGGGCCCTGTCACTAGATCTAACCAACACCTTTATCCACTGTGCCAGGTGTCCTTGAACATGGCATGTGGAACTAGAACAGTCTACCCCAGTTAGCGAAATAAAGGGTTAAGTTCAACATTCCAACCACCTGAAGAAGGCTGGAGCATACAATGGCCGAAACATTGTAATAAATATAATGTACATAATACCTCATCTCAGAAATATAGACAGATACTGTAGTTTCATGTCAGGTGGAAACTTAAAGGAATTTGCCAAAACTGAATATAAAATTCCCAGTATTTTGACCATCTTTGATAATTTTTAAGGAAAATGTAAATATCAAGTCTTATGAAACTGAAAATCCTAATGCAACTTTTTATATGGATATGTTTAACCTGTCAAGAAATGACAATATTTAAGTAATTTTGCAATTACATTGATTATACTGTCAGCAAAAGTAATCTAAGATATTATTGATTGATTTTTCTTTACAGCTTAACACATTGTGGCTTATTTTAAACCCAAATATTTTAGATTGTAAGGATAATTCTTTTTTGGGGAGTGAATAATACATTAACAATTTTTTGAGATTAGCAATGATTTTTCCAGATAGTTCTATTTAACCCATGGCTGAGAGAGAGATGAATCCATACTTTTCCACGAGGACATTTGCATGTAAGTGAATGGAATTTGATCTTGGCTTCCCAAGTTTTTACTTTAAGCCTCTATCCATTACAACTCTTGCACATTCACTCTCAGATATTGACTGAAACAACTACTGTCATATGAAAAAAAAAAAGAATTCTACTTGTTAAATTGTTATCCAAAGAAAGCTAACAAAGAAAAAAAAAAAAAAAAAAAAAAAGATTAGCAGCCAGCTTCCTTACATATTTTGGTGTTATGGAAGACATGTTCATTTACTCGTTGAGTAATACTTGTTATAATAAGAATAGAATATTTCATTAATAAAAAAGTTGCACGAGTCATAAATACATGACAGCGACTGAAAAGTTCTCAGCCTAATTTACTTCCAAAATTTGAGCCAATATAATACTTGGCAAGGAGAAGGGCTTGGTTGGACCCAAAACTTTTCAGTATTTGCTTGTATGAGAGAAAGAGAGATACAAACAGATAGGTGTTGTCTTAAGTTATACTTTTTAAACAGAAATGTTTGTGGTATTTTATAATATTGCATTAATTTATTCACAACTGGAGATCTAGGTTAAAAATTGTTGCTTTGGTAAAGTTAAGCAAAAAATGATTTTTTTTCTTCAAATTCATACTAAATTAAAAAAAAGAAACAAAACCACGTTAACAAATTACCACCTCTTTATTTTTACCATCCAAAATATTTTTTCCAAAAATGGAAGCTCGTCAGATTTTTTTTTTTTTTTAAGCTTGTTAGTGTTGAATGTTTGTTGAAATGATATAGAGCTAATTATTAACATTCATTTGATTTTTTTTTTTAAATCATTTCAACCCAGGCAAGGCAAAGCCATTAAGATACAAGGGGTTACCAAGTGCAAGAGAATATGAGATAAAGAAAACATTAAAGAAGGAAAACAATAAAAGAACAGTAATTAAAAGTCAGAAAATAACAATTGTGATTGCATTTAAATTTTTGAAGATCAAAGTAGACTGGAAAGCAAGAAGCCAGAAGAGAGTTTGACAAGCGAGAAGTGCCATAGAAGAAACTGTTAGCATAGAACTTACGGTTACATCTAACAATTTCAACTTTAAAATGATGAGACCTTGCCACCAATCTGGTACTGTACTTAAATATCAAAGTCAAGCTACATGCAGTTCATCAAAATAATTACCATGAGAATATTTATAGAAAAGGCACAGGGAAGCTACATTACAGTGATGGGAAAGTGACTGAACCGAGATAACAGGCCAGGACCAATAATATTGCAGATTCTTTGGATTTTATCAAGAATCTCTAAATATGTAGAAGCACTAGACTAGACATGGCAACAATATTCATTGCCTGGACAAATGGTAGATTTATAAATGTGTAAAATAGATTTTGGCAAGAAAAATTGTCTGACATGACACAACAAACCAGTTTTCCTAGCAGACCTTGCAATTAATTCGATATAATCTTTCCACTACATATCAACAGAAAACGTTAAGCCAAGAAGTTTCAATGAATCAGTCATCTGGAGATTAACATCAACCATGCTGATGAAAGGCAAAAAAAAGGTACTTTTAGACAATTAAAAGAGAGCAGATTTGTTTTTGAGGTGTTAAAATTAAAAAGCCATTTCTTACTCCAGTTAGCAACAGACTGTAGGCCATTTGTGAACACAGTGAACTTATTGAACCAATCAGAGTTGCCATAAAGACAGGAATAAATAGTTGTCATCAGCATAGAGAGTTGAGAACTAATGACATCAGGAAGGTCAGTGGTGAAAATTAGGAACAACACAAGTTCAAGGATAGAGCCTTGGGGGACATCTGCATTAATGGAAAAAGATCTAGAGTGGCCATTCAAGATAACATTCATTTTGTGATTTGATAAGAAAGACTGAATCTGATCAAAAATTCTTTCAAAAATACCATAACCATTCAGCTAGTGAAAAAGACCAGCATGTCAAATCCTGTTAAACCCTTTAGAGATATTCAAAGCAACAATCCACGCTTCACTTATCAAAAGCTTGATAGACTCTTTCAGCAATAACCGTTAACACATCAGTTGACCTAGAGAGGCAAAAGCAATATTGCTTATCTGAAAGAAAACCCTATGAGATGAGATGCTTAACCCATTCAATGTTGATTACAGCTTCTAGTATTTTCCCAAAAAGAAGCAGAAGCCAATAGAAGGATCAGATGGTTCATCAGAGTTCTTAAAGACGAGAACTACAGAAGAGGATTTCCTACAGGCAAGAAGCAGCAAGGCATTTATTGTAGAGTTTAGAGAGAATAGGAGCCAGTTTAGGAATACATTTCTTAAAGACTACAACAAGGATATCATCAAGTCCAGATGCTTTGTGAGGATCCAGATTTTCTCTTATTTCTTTTAACTGTAACAGTTTTAAGGAGAAAAAAGTCAAAATACTTATCACTATCCATTGTCTATGGCAATACCAAATGGCCAGAAGGTGATATCAGTGTTGCCCATCAGAGGTACATGCAGGAACACCTATCTATGTGCAACATGGCACTACAAATACCCCAATATTATGTGACTGTCGACCAGAGCAGCCACTCTAAGCACTACCAAAGAGTTTGGGCTCCATACTACCAGTCATGAAGTAAGAAAAATACAAAAAAAAACTGCCAACCATATCATGAAAATAACAGCCACTGATCAGTCATATCACCAAAAAGTTAAAGGAACTCATTAAAGCAGTCATGGGCAAACTGCGGCCCACAGGCCACATGTGACCTGTTTGGTCTTTCTGAACAGCATGCTTAATTTCATAAGGAAAATAACATTTAAAATTTTGTTTTGTTCACTCACACATTCTGTCATACATAAACAATGATTAAGTATGATGTTTCTGAAATTTAGTAAAATGTGGGGGGGGGGGGAACTAACGTTGTCAGCATTTTAAACCATTAACAATTTTTCACTAAGGAAGATCATACGTGTAAACAATAAACATCCTTTTCTTTTGAAAAAGGAAACGTTTATAAAATTTTTTCTCTAAAGAAATGTTTTAATTTTCAATTGAATAAATTAGAAATAAATCACACGCAACGACATGTGTTAAGCTAAGCATACTGTCATCAGTGAAAAAAAATCGATTATCAAGACTTCAATTTTTTAATTATAAAGAAATCTTCTCTAAAAAATAAAACTTTATGCTTACGCATATGGTCTTCAGTAAAAACAGCTGAGGTACCTACTATGAAAAATTACCATCAATTTTTTTAGTAGTGCGACCCGCATTGTGATCATGCGGCCTACGCTGCATTCATGGAAGAATGAGATCAGTAAACTAAAGTTTAAACAGAGTGAAAAATATCTCCTGCTCAATAAACATGGAGAAAGTACTGGCCGGCGAAGGGTTTCATAATGAGTATTTTTTTTTTTTAAATTTAAAAAAAATTCTTAGCTTTAACTTAGGAAGAAATTAAGCGTCAAACGATGTTTTAAAGAGGACCACAGTTAAAAAGTTGTTTTTTTTTATGTATTAATTAGAGAGATACTGCAAATATTACAAAAAATACCTTTTTTTTTAGTTTTTAAATTGTATGGTAGCTTGTAAATGATAAAACACACGAGACTAACAAATTACAAAACAATAAAGAAAGTTCTTTAGTCTTTATGGTATTGTTGTCAATACTCTATTTTTTTTTTTTTTTAAAGGGCACTCGAATAGGATTGTTACGAAAATTTTGTTTGTAAAATTTGACACTTGAATTTCCAATATAATTTTTCCATCCTGTTCAGAGTTCTATCCCTTTTACAAATTTAAAAGTTAAAGGAAAACAAATGTAAAGTTTGTAAACAATTTGAAAGTTGCATAATCAACAAGGTTTATCACTTTAAATTCTACAATCACTTAAACCGTGTATGACTCAGCTCAATGCTTTCTCCTAAACGAAAGCTAGATTTTTTTTTACACACTAAGTCGTAAAGACCAGAAGCATTTTTCCTCACTCATTCAGCATTCCGATCGAAATTCGATAAGATTTTGCAGAGGAAAATAGAAGTACGATATTACTTTTCACTGTTTTCCTCTTGAAAAGCAAAACAAAACTTTATTATAAATAATGAAAGTCTTGTTACAGTTTACGTAAGATTAAAGTAAAAAAAAAAAAAAAAAGTAAACGAATTTAAACAAATAACAAGAGACAAATTCAATTCATATTTCATGAAAAAAGTTAATGCTGCCAACGGCTACTTTTTATGTACATACAAAAACACGTGGTTACTAGCGTTAGTAACACTAACATGTGGCTTTAATTTGACCTAGTCTGATCAATGTTTAAGAGAAAAACAACAACCGCTAACAATAGGAAAAGTTGCCATTTTTGCTATGCAATATGCTTGAAATTTAAAATTTGATATTAAATGCAATCTGTCTTTTACCTCTTCTTTTGTCTCTGAAGGAGTTTCCATTTTGAATGCCTCTCGTAGTATGCGGTATAAAATGAGAGTCACGTGACGTAACTCTCTTCATGACGAGAAATTAATGAAAACTATTATTTGGATTTAATCTATTAAATATTATTGCATCATATCCAAAGAAATTATTTATATTTATGCTTATCTTATAATACTTGAAATATATGCATTCAAAATTATTTATTGATTATTTAAATATATGAACACTGGAGATCACGTGTCAGATGAGATCACAAGCGTTCAAGGGAAAATAAAATTAAAATAAAAAAAACTTTTAATGTCGTTTTGAAATATTTTTCGTTATAATTTAAAATATAAGAAAAATATTCCGAAATATTACTTAGATTGTAAAATTTTGGATGTTTTTTCTAAAAGACAAATAAAGCAAGAAGCTCTGGTGTATGCTGGGAAATATTGGTGCTCTGTCTTTCCGCCTTCCTGTGTGTATTAAGGGTTTGTGGTGGTGCGGATAACTGAATCCTAGTAATTAAGTAAGAAAGCACGACATTTTGAGTTTAGGAGATATTTATTGTAGCAGCATCATCTTATTGTAGTAAGGTAAGGTTTGAAAATGTCAATTATTATTTTGATTGTCTTTGTTTATTTTGTGATTCAAACATAAATCGTCCTTCTTTAATCAAAGCGTTTTTCTGTCCAGAATTGTAATGGACTCCGTGTGTTGTGTCTTTAACTCTTAAAAACAATTGATTTGTTTTTTTGTTTTTTTTCTTTATCGCTGTATTTCTTTCTCTTTTTTTAGTGGAAGAATCCTTCGGTTTTATTTTAGTAAAATTCATTAACAGATTAATCAAGTTGGGAGGAAGATTCTGTGGAATATGTATCTTTTTCTTTTTTTTTTTTTTTTTTTTTTGTCGGGAGAAAATCATCTGGAAATATTGACAGGGGAAAAAGGATGAACAGTGAAGTACAAAAACATGTCTACGTACTGCATAATATTGTACTCTACAGTGGGAGGAAAAAAAAAAACAATCTTTTTTTTTTTTTTTTTTTTCTCACTCTTATGAATTTTCTAACAGGAAAATTTTTAGTACCTTCACTAGTTTGAGAGAAATTAAAACCTAATCTTTGTTAAACGCTTCATCGCTTTCACCATATTTTTAATTTTTTTTATGCCTCATAACTTAAGTTTATATCAATTTCAATAGATTCATTTTTAATCTTCTTGATAAGGTTTTTTTAGGTGACAAGTTTATCGTAGTAAATATTTTACTCTTTAGTTTTTTTTTTTTTTTTTTGCTTCTAAGAAATATAAATAAAATTGTTCCCAAAAAGCTTTTTTTTTTTTTTTTTTTTTTTTACTGATTAAGGAAAATAAATATCGCAAAACTTAAATCTAAAATTTTTTTTTTACTAATTTTTAAATAAAAAAATCAAATCTACCTTTTCACTGTCTAATGGTTTCAGAAAAAAAACACTTTCTTTCAAATACTTAATAATTCCTTTCGACTTCGAATGTTTACTAAAATGAATGCAAGGGAAATTCCCCCCCCCTCCCCCAATCGTAATTATTTTAGCTTAACAATTTATTTTATTTTTAATTCTAACTATAGTAAATATTGTCAAACAACTTTCTTTCTCTTCCCTTTTAAGGAAGATTTCGCCGATTTCATTAGCTGTTAAAAAAAATAAAAGTAAAACTGAAAAAAAAAAAAATCCTAATCCGTGATGACGATGACTTTTTGTTTGTTAGATTTCGATTTGCTTTTTTTAATAATTTTTTTTTTTTAAAGTCTAATCTTGCATATTTTTTTCTTTCTTTTTAAACTCTACAAACTTGAACATTGCAAAATCGTTTTTTAATTTGGCGTCTTAAAAATGTATCACAATGGACATAAAAATCCACTTTAAATTAGTATTTTTAGCTGTTTCTGGAAATAGCTCTATGGAATTTAGGACTTTATTGAAAGAAAAAAAACTTTATTTAATATTTCTTCCGTGCTTTCATTCAATTTTAACTAATTTTTTATTTTAAGCTAGTAAAATCTAATTTGTATTACAGTTATTCTGTTTTATTTTTTTTTATTTTATTTTTTTTTTTTAACTTAATGGAATATTCTAGCTATTTTGATTTAACTATTTATCTCCCTTTTCCGTAAAGTTTTAATTGCATCATTGTTTATGTAAACGGGCTTCAGTTGCTTACTACTTCTATTTCTTCCTATTCACAGCGTAATTGAACCATTCACATTGTCTAGACTTTAATTTCTCACCAAGATTTTTTTTCTCCACATCTGACTGTTCTCGTAAGACACTTGACCTTAATTTACTTGATACTGAAGGAATATCGGATTTCAAAGAGATACTTTGACTAGAAAATTTGACATTTTAAAGCTCATAATGCAATAACGCTCTACCTTGAGCAGCTCTTGGGCCTTATATTAGAACTTTTTCTTTTTTTTTCCTTTCGTATTCACGATCTCGATTATTCTGATTGAATACTCCTTACTACTCGAACACGTTATTTTTATTTGAACATAGTGGCTTTGGATTGTCATAACTTTTAAATTGATTTGTATAAAATGCAACAATTTAACAATCAACTTTAATTCGGTAATGTTTTATACTTTTATACAACTTTTTTAAGTTCTTAATTGCTTTTTGACACTTAACTTTACACTTTAATTGGCACTTAAAACTCTAACACATTGTCTTAAAAAGATTTTCGATCAGTAATGAAATTTTTTTTTTTTTTTTTTTTTTTTTTTTTTTTTTTTTTTGTATGCGTACCGATTTTTGTAGATACGTGTGATCATGTACATCAGAAAATAAGAGTGATAAAACAAACATTAAATAATATATTTTCGTATATATGATCCGTCCTAGCGCGTCCGGAATTTTAGTTAAAAATCTTTTGAGTCAGCGAAAATTCGATGTCCTTTTTTTTTTTTTTTTTTTTTTTTTTTGAGACTTTGTAAACAAAAGTTAAATTCTCCATTTAAAAATTTTGTGAAAATCAATTCTACTTAAAATTTACTTGAGAGAAATTAGAAAATTTAAAGTTTACTTAATGTAACTTGGAAACTTTTAAATGTGATAAAGTTATTAATTCTGAAATTAAGTATCTCTGTAAAAGCTCTTATTAAAAGATCTTTTTTATAGATCATAAACTTATTACAATCTGCAAAGCATTTCTATTACAATTTTTTTTAATATGCCAAAAATCTGACAAAACTACAGAAGCACTGATATGTCATGTGTCCTAGAGTTGTCTGTCCTGATAGTGGTGATCCGGCCTCATAAATTGCATCGATTATCAAATTCTTTGACTGACCACCATTGTATTTTCAAAAAATTTTTAAGCCTATTTCACTATTTTATTTAACTTTTTCAGTGAGAGATATACTGCAATTATTAATTTTGGAATATTTTTTTAATCAATTTGAGGGACAGAAACAGTGTAGGCTTTGGGCATATCATAGGTTAAAAGGGTACAAAAAAAAAAACAAATATCAGATTTTTGAAAGTATATAATTTTTAAGAATTATTATATTTAAATAAGCTGCTTCGCTTAAAATTAAAATACTGTTACTTCTGCCTTTCTGTTCATTGTCCTGATGTTAATTGTCGATACATTTGTGTAATGGTCAAGTCACGCCTCCAAAACCATTCACCACAGTTAGGCATGCTTCTCTTATTCCCAACTAAATTTTTTCTGCCAAATAATTAAGTAATGTTTGTTTCAAATTTTATTTCATTTCCCTAAAAATATTGAATTTTACAAGATTTTTAAACTGAGAATTTCACTTTTTTACAAAACTGAGGCACAGTGGAGTAATGGATAGCAGCTCTGATATCAGAGCCAAATCTGGATTCCAGTCAAATCCATTATATTCACTTACGTGCTAGTAACCCTTGGGAAAGATATGAATCCTCTTAAACCCAGCTATGGGTAAATAGGACAGCCAGCCATGGATGGCAACTGGTCTACCACAGAAAGAAACGACAACCTACTGGGTGAAATAATCTGCCTTGTCAGTCGTGTATCGCAAGACGCGTGATTGCTTAAATGTGTATCATGCATAGCACATGACTGACTGATCAAAAATGGTGACTTTTTTTTTTTTTTTTTTTTTTTATGTAAATTTTGACTAAATTTTTTTTTAGCTAAAATTTCAGCCGTGATAGGATTTAAAAAAAAAAAAAAAAAACTTTAAAAATACTCAGACTACCTTGGTTTTTCCCTCTTAACATTTAGATAAAATGATAATTTAAACATTTTTTAATCAAGTTTGAGATCATTTTTCATCAGTGCTCTTTTTTGTGTGAAGTATTCAATAAAACTGAGGTTTTATAATTTATGAGGTTTTATAATTTATGAGGTTTTATAATTTGAGGTTTTATAATTTGAGGTTTTATAATTTATGAGGTTTTATAATTTATGAGGTTTTATAATTTATGAGGTTTTATAATTTATGAGGTTTTATAATTTATGAGGTTTTATAATTTATGAGGTTTTATAATTTATGAGGTTTTATAATTTATGAGGTTTTATAATTTATGAGGTTTTATAATTTATGAGGTTTTATAATTTATGAGGTTTTATAATTTATGAGGTTTTATAATTTATGAGGTTTTATAATTTATGAGGTTTTATAATTTATGAGGTTTTATAATTTATGAGGTTTTATAATTTATGAGGTTTTATAATTTATGAGGTTTTATAATTTATGAGGTTTTATAATTTATGAGGTTTTATAATTTATGAGGTTTTATAATTTATGAGGTTTTATAATTTATGAGGTTTTATAATTTATGAGGTTTTATAATTTATGAGGTTTTATAATTTATGAGGTTTTATAATTTATGAGGTTTTATAATTTATGAGGTTTTATAATTTATGAGGTTTTATAATTTATGAGGTTTTATAATTTATGAGGTTTTATAATTTATGAGGTTTTATAATTTATGAGGTTTTATAATTTATGAGGTTTTATAATTTATGAGGTTTTATAATTTATGAGGTTTTATAATTTATGAGGTTTTATAATTTATGAGGTTTTATAATTTATGAGGTTTTATAATTTATGAGGTTTTATAATTTATGAGGTTTTATAATTTATGAGGTTTTATAATTTATGAGGTTTTATAATTTATGAGGTTTTATAATTTATGAGGTTTTATAATTTATGAGGTTTTATAATTTATGAGGTTTTATAATTTATGAGGTTTTATAATTTATGAGGTTTTATAATTTATGAGGTTTTATAATTTATGAGGTTTTATAATTTATGAGGTTTTATAATTTATGAGGTTTTATAATTTATGAGGTTTTATAATTTATGAGGTTTTATAATTTATGAGGTTTTATAATTTATGAGGTTTTATAATTTATGAGGTTTTATAATTTATGAGGTTTTATAATTTATGAGGTTTTATAATTTATGAGGTTTTATAATTTATGAGGTTTTATAATTTATGAGGTTTTATAATTTATGAGGTTTTATAATTTATGAGGTTTTATAATTTATGAGGTTTTATAATTTATGAGGTTTTATAATTTATGAGGTTTTATAATTTATGAGGTTTTATAATTTATGAGGTTTTATAATTTATGAGGTTTTATAATTTATGAGGTTTTATAATTTATGAGGTTTTATAATTTATGAGGTTTTATAATTTATGAGGATGTGCAGATTTCCAAATCTGCAAGTATTTTTTTTTTTTTTTTTTTTATTGGATACATTTTAAAACTGAAATTTAAAAACTATTTTAATCATAAGTATATTCAACAGATAAAACAGATATTTGTAAAAATAAAATGAATCAAATTTTCCTTGTTTAGAAGAATTTTATAGGTAGAACACTCACCAGCTTAAAAAGAATAATTTTTACTTTGAGTTTTAAAAGAAAAATGACTTGCAGCTTTGAAAAACTAGACTTGCATGTCTGAAAAATATACACATTTAAAAAAGTTAATTTAAGAACTAATATTCTTAATATCTAATTTAGATGTGTTCCCTAGTTCAAAAACAAATTAATAAAAAAAAAATTCTTTACAACTTTTTCATGATTAGCATAAACAACCCTTACGAAAAATCCGACTTCATAAAATTTAACATTAAGACGAAACTGGTAACTATTTATTTTTACTCACAATTTTGTTAAAACTTAATTGTACCAGTTTTGTTTTTTGTTTTTTTCTTCATTTCTTTTGTAAACAGATTTCACATTTCTTTCTTAAAACTAGTCCAATGTTTTAACATTTTTGTTCACTTTTTTTTTTTTTTTTTTTCTCTCTTACAATGTCATAAATGTTGATAAAATTTAACATCTGAAAGTCTTTTTCAATAGTGTTTCTTTGGATATGGTCACTCTATAGCACTAAAACCAAACAATTTCAATGCGGTTTCACGGTGTGAAGACGAAACTGGAAAAAGTCTGTTTGGTTAAACCACCCATCTCTCTCGTGTGTGTGTGTGTGTAATATATATATATATATATATATATATATATATATATATATATGACCTTTTTACTAAAGGACTGACAGACTTGTCTATGGCCAATATTTTGGCAATTTAAAGAAAAAAAAAATCATTCCAGTTGACTTAAAATTTTCAAATACAGCAAATTATTTTGCTTAATGGGAATATTAAAATTAATGTATTACTTTGCAATTAAAAGTGGAATAAATTTTTTTATCCTTTTGGGCATACGTACATTTTGTGTTCTCAATAAGTAATTTTAAATCTTTAAGTGAAATGTGACATTACTGGCACTTGAGATATTACAAACTTTAAGGTAATTCACAAATGCAAAAATCTTATTAAAATGAACAAATAACCATGTCAGTAATTGGTATAACTTCAGAATGTATTTTGATTACCATATTGGAAGTATGATGTATTGGGTTGACTTGGAATATATTTGTTTTAAATTTTTTTTTTTTTTTTTTTTTTTTTTTATATATATTATGTATCTTGTCAAAATGGTCATTTGAATTGCTTTTTAATGCTGTCAAAAAATGAATGGCTATTTTCTTTGATATTTAAGCTTAGATTTCAGCTTAACATGTATACAAATTTGTATTTTTCTTGCTACTGTTATTGAAATTAAGTAGTGATATGATGCTAGACAAAATTTAGGTCATTCTGCTTTGCCATGAGCAGAAGATTGATTAGAATGACTTTATAAGAGGATCTATTTTAATGTTCCTGCTGGTGCAATCAATTGTATAAATTGTTTCTGCTGAAACACTTGAAATATCATTCAAAGCTCATGAAAATAATTAGTATTAAAAATTTCAGCTACATATTAAAAATCATTTCTTTAAATACCTACATTTTTTGTTTCGGGGATTATTTAGGTTTTTTTTTTTTTTTTTTAACTATATATGTAATTCTAAATTAAAAGATGCAAATAGTCAATCTGTAAGATTTTTAGCTGGTCATTACAAAGAATGAAGTGATAAAAGCGGTAATTATTTATAACAGATTGACTTGAAGTAAATAAATAGGTAACAATGTTTTCTTTACTGTTGATAGTTATGGTGCTAATTTATTTCTCTCGTGTCCAAATGAAATACCAGTCATCAGCTGTTTTCCCAATTATATTAATGTCATTGAATTAAAACTTATTTGCTTTATATATTTGTCTCTTTAAACCACTAATAAAAGCTAATATACAAAAAAAATTTTGGCTTAAATTATTAGATCTTCAATTAGTGTATTTTGAATTACTCTGTTGCATTAAAAACACTCAGAATTAGGTAGTGGAATACTTTACTGACTCTTAATCTTACAGAAGGAAATAAATTGGTTGCGTATGTGGATAATGAAATTAATGCTTGCTTCACTAAGAAAAAAATCTTTTTGTTCTTAGTTTGCATGTACTGTAAGTGCACTAATTACAAATTAACTATTTTTTATTTATTTTTGAAAAATCCACATGGCTGTCTGCTTTTAGATTAATTTTGGGCTACTTAAAAGGTAAATCTAATTAGAAGATATTTGAAATGTCTTTATATTTCTGTATAACTTTTGATGCATCTTAATCTTAAGACATGGAGGAATTTTAAATTGTCAAAGGGATACATTTTGGTGTTGGATTGCTTTAATTTTCTTACTTGGCTGGAATTACTCTAATGTAGCTATGTTCATGAGATCCATAAAAAAAATAGCATACCATGAATAAAAAGGCCTTAAACTTGATGAATAATTGATCTAAATGTTCATGTTATCAAGAGGAAAGATCAATGTATTTTTTACATTTTTTAATTTCTAGCATGTCCAAAATTTTCATTAAAAATCTTGAATTTTCTGAATTGGCAAAATTGACGACAAATCAATTATCAGCCATTTTTTTTCTTTTTTTCTTTCTTTTTTTTTTTTTTTTTTTTTTTTTTTAGCTTTTGTTTACAAAAGTGAAAGTCTGTTTAAAATTCATTTAATAAATCAATTATGATTTTTTTTTTAATTAATTTAAGAAAATTATAAATTTTAATAATTTTGAAACCAAGATTACTTACTTTCTGCATGAAAAAATGTACTTTAAAATGAGTCTGTCTTAAGTGTTGATTGACATGTGACATCTTGCATCTAATGGTTCTCTTATGTAAAACTTGATATTCAAAATTCAGAAAGCTTTGTTTTATTGTACTTGTGCTGTCAAAAATGACATTGCTTTAATAGTGAGATGAAAGTGTATTGATTCAATAAAGTGGAGATAAAGAATGCACAACAAAAATAGTCCAATGAAACATTTAATTCATTAGCCCTAGTCCCAATTTCAATGGTATCCAGTTTATTGATTACTCCTGGTATTACATAAACAGCTTTTTGCTAAATGTCTTTTTGTATTAAAATTTTATGTTTATAACAGTGGAATGGAAAATCTCTAGGAAAAAAGGCTATCATTCTGTTGCTAATCAATTTCAAAACTTAATTGACAAGGGTATCTGAATACCTTGCATAAAAGGCTTGAACAAATAAAACTGCAATCTAAGTAACAGGAATAAAGGAACTGATTAATTATATTTAAGTATATTTTGTGGGAACTGTCTAAATGCAGACATCTTATTTGTATAGATTATTAAAATGACTAAGGAATAATGTATAACAGGAAGAGACTCGAGTCAACTTAAGTTACTAAATTTATGAGTGATTACCACTCTTAAATTTAGTAACTTAAGTTGACTTGCCTCTCTTCCTGCAGGACAGGAAATTTACAAATAAACAGGGAATATATAAATACACATTGATAATTATGATTGACAGTAAGATCTCTTAAAGAACAAATTTAATAAATCTAGTAAACAAATAGAGGTTGCTGGTTAGTGCATACATGTCAAAAATGTCTAACAGAAAATATAAACAATTGCTAATATTGAACCATTAAAAGCAATAAATTTATTAAAGTCATGCATACACTAAGTTTTTTTGTTTACATTTTATCCCTTTATTCCCTTATTGACATCGGAATAAATTGACTCTTGATAAAACTAATTTAAATAAACTAAATTTATACCAGGAAATACTTTAAGGATTTACTTTCCATTTTTCTTGTGGGTTCAAATATCTTGCTATTTCAAAAGTGTCATTAAAATGAGTTTGTATTGTCTTGAAAGTACTTATTAAAGCTGGACATATGCCTTTTAGCACTATCATAATTTTTAGTGGTTAAATAAACTATGCTCAATTAATTTTGATTCCATATAAGAGTTAAAGGTTTCCTATTCAAAAATGAAATTATAATCTAAGGGAAATAACCAATTTACAATTTCATTTTTGAATAGGAAACCTTTAACTCCTATATGGAATCAGAAATATAGTGACATAATAAATTATAAACTTTCCCTACCAATGGAAAGCAAACTTGTGAAAAGATTTCAGTTGAAAATGAATCTTTTGTTTGGCAAAGTCCAGCTACTCTGTGGCACTGATTTCATAAATGGTCAGAAGACCTGTGAAGATGTTGAGCTATGTGGTCTTGATAACTGTCATAGGTCCTTGATATTTATAGGTGCAGGGTCTTGTCTACAAATAAAACTTGCCGCTACAGTCCATAAATGCTTGACTGGTGGCCATACACTTTGAATGTCTACGGAATCCAATGATATTGTTCATTATCTTACAAGAATAACTGTTAGGGTATAAGGAGTCAATGAATAGGTACAAATAGTCATGAAGCATGCAGTGTAATAGTCACAAATCGATGACGTGTTTAGACAAACCTGACATAAAGCATATAAACATACTCCCATGCCATTATGGGACCACTGGCAGTTTGCATGTGGCCTTGTTGATAACTGAAATCTTCACTGCAATTTAAAAACTCCACTTGGTTTGGAACAGTAACTGATTGGATCAAATAACACATTACCAGTTTTCCAGGGTCCAATTAGTATCATAAATCCAATTAAGGGCCTCAGGTTGGCCACTGCACTGTCCAGTTGACAGTGACATCTGGTGATTCAGTCTAACCAATGTAGGTTCTAGTTTTCCTATCATTATTTAACAAATAAAAATAAATTTGGAAATGTAGATCATGTCTCCCTTTTTTTTTTTTTTTTTTTTTTTTTTTTTAAATTATTCAATATTGATGTTTGAAAATTTTTTGAATAATCAGTTTTGTGGTTCAAATTTAGATATGTTACAATTAAACTTGTTACTAAAATTTGCTTAAGGAATGATCAAATTAAGATTTGTAAGCTTACAAATCTTAATTTAACCATTTCTTAAATACAGGATGTTCCAAAAGTTGTATTACCCTTGATAATCTTGTAAGTTTTATATTTATTTACCAAATGGAATCCTGTTTCTGTATATGATAAATTTTATTGGTTGAATCATAGATGATGCCATGCAAATTTTTCTTGGTTGCAGTTTCTCAAGTGTACATTTTCTAACAATTGTCATGTGACTTTTGGAACACCCTGTGCATTAAAATGGTGAAGCTTAAATTTAAATTTGCTCATTCGTGACTTTTACAAGGTTGAGTAAATACTTAGCTTTTTTTTTTTTTTTTTAAATGAGTAACCTTATTGGTTGATGAGATCTGATCTTTCACATAGCTACTGAAAAATGAATTGAATTTTTTAAAGAAATTTTAAATATTATGGTGAATTTTGTACTTTGAACTGTTTTTGAGTATGTTGTAACAATGCCCTTGGCTTATTGTGATATAACTTTATGAAATTAAATGTATCAAATGATTGACAAATAGTCTAATTGTATCATTTGACTAGTATAATCTTATGCACATTTAAATATTATAGCTTAATCATTAATACAAATTCTTGTTTTGGCTTTAAAGACTAATTAAACATACAGGTGGTAACATTTTGCAGATACTTCAATGGGAAGAAATCAACATGCCAACTTCACTTCACTTTCCTCAATTGAACTGAGTAAGATTATGTATTTAAATATATAAGAGCAAATAGCCTAAATTTGTTTGAGGCTGACAGTGTATGTTGAAGACACGTTCAATTTCTGCATTTGCTTGTATTAAGTATCTTCCAAAAATAGGCATATTTACTCTTGTGATTACCAGTGTGTGTGTGTGTGTGTGTTTTTTTTTTTTTTTTTTTTTTTTTTTTTTTAATAGTATAATTTTGTTTGGCTCTTCAGTATTAACCTAGTCAATCAGATTATCAGTCAGTTATGTGCAATGCATGATACACTTAGGCAAACCTTTCTTTCAATACATGTCTAACAGGGCAGATTTTTTTTCCCCTGCAGTAGGCTGCCATTTCTTTCTGCAATAGACCAGTTGCCATCCAAGGCTATAGGACCTGGTCTGTCCTGCTACTTCCCCCACCCCTTAGCTGGGAGAAGATTCATACCTTTTCCAGGGGTATTAGCACATAAGTGAATGTAATGGATTCAACAGGAATCTGAACTCGGTTCTCTGATTCCTCAATCCAATCCACTATCCATTACTCTACCGTACCTCCTGATTATAGCTAACTAGAATGGTATTTAAGTTTGTATAAACACTCTTCCATGCTGGCTGTGCAGGATGACTTGCAGCTTGTACAAATATCTTCATGCCTTAAACTAAACAAATTGGTAGGATGAAAAATGAAATGAGTTTGTCTGAAAAAGTAAATGAATTGACTGAATCATTTTAAAGGTTGTGTAGAATCAGTATTAATGTTATCCTCTACCTGTCTGCCTCCCTCCTCAGTTTTAACTTCTACAATACTGCTATTGTTTACATTTTTCTGAAATGAGCTCATTTTTGTAAATTAATTTATTCTACATGTGAACTATTGTCCTCATCTTTTATCACAATATCCATTGGTTTGTGAATTTGGTGACATAGTAATTGTAAGACTGGGCAGTGTGTACTTGAACTCAGTGGAAACTAGGCAAGCAGTTATTGAGCAGGACTAAAAATGACTATACTATATATGGGCAGTAGATTCAATAAATCAATTGAAATTCTCTGTAGGTTACCTTGATCAATACACCTGATGATGGTCAGATGGTGCAACAGCTGAAATGTAACAAAGATGCAGAAAGTTTGCATGTAAATAACTTCATCCCCAAAATTCAAACAAATTTTAAAAATGTGTTACATCCAAGAAAATTTTTTTTTTTTTTTTTTTTTTTTTGAATCTTTAGGAATGATGAAATTGTTGATACCAGACTGATTTGTTGCTATTTTCCTTCCAAGTCTGGCTGTAGATCTACAGCCAGACTTTGAAGGAAAATTAGCTTGCTGTACAATAGTCTTTGAAACTAAGCTATTGGGTTTTAGAGTTTTAGGTGGCTATCAAGAAACCTTTACCATACTATACTTGGGGTAATGGGTTTAATGTAACTTAGTGTATATTTTAAGTCTCATTAGTAATACTTTTTTTTCTTAAATTCTAAAGGATCAAAGTCGTAAATGTTTTCACTGTAATTAATGAAATTTTTTTTTTTTCTCTGAAAGGTTATTAAATTTCTTGCTGTATGAGGAAGTAATTATAAATATTTGTATTGATATTGGGACTGAAGTAACCAGAACTTAGACATTAAGGATCTGATGATTTTTGCATCTGTTAAGTCTTCTAATGATCTTGATTACTAGTTCAGTTATTTAAATGTATGATTTGTATCCTTATTGTTGCTTAACATTTAACTTAATAACCTTAAACTTTTATCATAAAGACTGGTTTATGAACACGCAGACCTGTTTAATTCTTTGGTATCACTTAAAAATAAAATATAATTTTCATAAATGCTAGCTTAGTTAAAAAAATAAATATAAATAAAAAAAAACAACTATTACGGAGAGAATATCTAAAAGGAATATTAATAAACATACAATACTCACCTGATGCACTTATCACTAATATTTGTAAAATCTTAATGTAATTTGCAGATAATGTAACCTATTACACATTGACTTCAACACTTGTCATTATCATACAATTAAAATACACAAATAGACCCAATTTTTTATTAAATTATACTGGCTCTTAAAGAATTAAATGCCTGTACAGAACACCATGACATATACATGTGATGCCCAAACAATCAATGAAGATGAGAAAAACATGGTACCTCCCAAACTAACAAAGAACAATTAAAAAAAAAAATTAAAATCTCTCTGCTTTTGCATTATTCTTTCAAGACTTCTGGTGATGCTAAATAGTGAAATGTTAATTTAAAGGTTTTCCTACTTGTTACACACACACACACACACACACACACACACACACACACACACACACACACACACACACACACACACACACACACACACACACTTCCAATGATTGTAATTAAACAAATGTAAAACTCAAATCTGTATATTAATTAAATTACCATCACTTGAGCTTTTTAAATTGTAACCTTTGCAAACATGCTAACCAAGATTGTACACTTTTAAAACTATTTTAAAATTTAAATGTATCATGATTCACATTGTTTCCTTCTTGCTTATCAAATTGTCTCACTAAATTTTATACTTGACCTTTAAATTTTTTTATAAATTTTGGAGTAATGTGTCATTCTATATAAATGAGCTTTGGTCGTCTGTTCTTAAAATTATGAGCTAATTAACAAATTATACTGATGAATGCCAGTATTAGATAAATATGACAGCTTAATATTGTTGCATGTATCATTCATTTGGGACACAAATGTTTTTTTTTGGGGGGGGGGGCAGGGGGACAGTGTATACCAAAACTGAACCATCTTGATTATAATCAACTTCAAGAGAATTTCTTTAGCTGGCCATTTAAGAATGTTATTGCTGACATCCTTTTATACCCATCAAAGCCTCTTGTTTTATGTATGCAAATCTTTATCAAGAAACTAGTGTTTATCAAACCTTAAGTTGTTTAAAGTGTTACTGAATTTTTTTATTATGAGCATTGCTTTCTAATCCTACAATATTTATAGCATTGCCATTTTTGGATGAAGACTGCTCTTTACTATGGCTAATCTTTTGTTTGCTGTGTTGCTTTAGGGCTTGACAATCATGACTCTCCACAATTTCCTGTCCTTTGTAGCTCTTAAAATTTATTTTTGCTATCTCTTCTAATCCTTGATCTGCCAACCATCTACACCTACTTATTAGGTAGGTTATGTGTTACTTTCTTCTGCCCCTCTTGCCTTCAGTATCTGTGAGTGCCAAATTTTCTAAACTTGTTTTCCCTATTATGTAATGGTTTAGTACTTCCACCTAATGAAATTTACCTGTTCCTTAGTACTTGCTTAGCTTATGGAAGATATTTTTTGCCATTCTAAGATTACATATTTTGTTACTTCCTAGATATGTAAATCTTTGTACTTGCTTGATCTTAGTGTCTCCAATTTGTAATTTGCATGTTGGGCTCTTTTTTGCTAACAACCATATATTTTCTTACAACTGATGTTAGTCCTTCTTGCTTTTAGTTGTTCATTTTGCTTATAAGATTTCTTTTTTCATATTTTTATAAAGTGTCTATTTCAACTATCATTAAACTTTTTTTTTTTTTTTTTTTCTTAAAGTAGCAAGCTCTACATTCCAGTAGATTTGTTTCTTCTGTGGAAGCCATACATCAAAGTTACTAACATAGCTTATGCAAATAGCTTTCAGCCCTTGATTTGTATATTGAGTATGTTGGCTCTCTTGCATTGTATATTGAGTATACTAAAGTAATATGTTGATAGCTATCTGATTTAGTCTATTTTTGATCATTCAAATGTTTTTCTTTGAATTTTTACTCTTAAGAGCATATACTGAGAATGTTTTTCATCTGAATTTTTTAGAATTATACTAAAATATCCATTCTAATTTAAAAAGTGCATGCTGTCACAATAGTAAAGTTTTTCCACTTTGATTGCAAATTGTTTTATAATAACCTTAAATATTGTTTCTTCAGTTTATTTTTCTTATTGATATTGAATATATATATATATATATATATATATATATATATATATGTTTGATCCTTATGCAGTGCCACTGTATCTTCTGTGAAAAATTTATTTTTTCATGCGTTATCATTGAGTATTCATTCGGTATTGGCTTTTAAAATTGTTAGAAATGGTTTTCCATTTGGTAATTGTTAAATAGTATAAATAGTTGTTTCACTTCTATTATAAGCAAACTTATTTGAGTTGATATTTTTAATTGTAGTCTTAAATTAACTGTCCATAAGCATTAATTTTTGAAAAAGTTGAATCATCTCACAGCTGCAGAATAACTGCCATTCACAAAAAAGGTAATCTCCTCCCCCTCCCCCCCGTTTACTATTGTAGAGGAATGAACCTGGAACTTATTTGCTGCAAGTTTAATATAATTAACATTGATATTTTGTGCTAACATCATATAAATAGGTGCCAAATGTATAGCTTATGTGAATCCTAAAATTTGAATAGAATATAAGATATTGTCAACTATCTAAAAGAGCTTAACATTTTAAGCAGAATGCAAAAGATTTTACTGACAATTCTTAATCTTAAGATTAGCACTACCATTTTTTTTTTTTTTTTTTTTTTTTTTTTTTTTATGGTAACCTCTTTACAATGAGTTCTGTTTAACCACATGGTCATCACATCTCTTGGTATAACCAGTTTACAAGATGCAGTGTGAAATGTATTCTGACATGTAGTTTGAATTCAAAGCTCAATAATACTTATTTCTTCTTTATAAACTGGTGGTGTTGATGTGTGCATATAGTACATGCACACAGTCTCCTCAAAACATTCAGCAACAAGAAAATTCATAAGACCATGAAACTCAATGAAATTTATCATGAAAGGTAGTGGTCAAATTTGGTAGAAATTACAATTAGAATATCTTGTCTCCTTTTGACACATTTTTCACTTGATACCTTAATTTACTCAACTTCATAATGTTGTTAGAGCCCTACACTTTCAAAAGATAATTTGATTAATGTGTCAGGGATAATTATTAGTCCAATATTGACACACAAGGCAAAATTTAACCCACTTGAAGTATTCAGTAAATATTATAGAAACTAGTACTAAGGATTAAACAAGTTGTAGGAATATTAACCAGGAACAATGGAATTGATGTAAATTGGAGGCCACTGTATTTAATATCATTTTGGCAGTTACTGTTTCGAAAATGAGTCAGCTAGGCTATTCTAATACTTGTTGCTGCTTTCCTCTTGCAGAAAATGCTTACTTTACTGTTCACAAGAAAACTGGTTATACTTTCCAAAAGATATGGTACATTGTGTTTTAAGGAATTGAAATAGTTTGACAAAAAATATCATGCAAGACAATTTTGCTTATACTTGATATTGACAAGCCAGTTCTTCATATATTGAATGACAAAATAGCATATGCACTGTAATTTGTGAGCTAGTAATTGGTGAAAATATGTAAACTTCTGACAGCAGTTATGGCTTGTAATAATGCTTCATTATAGACAACTACAGTTAAATAAGACTTTGTTGAAGAGAGGTTAGAACTTTTCATACCATTTTATTAAAATTGATGAGTTATATTAAGTTTGAAGGGAGAAGCTGCTACTCGCATTTCATTAGGTTATTCTGTGACAACCCCCCCCCTCCATTCTTCTCTGGACTTCAATATGTCAGTTAAATTTGCTATACCTTCTTTCCTCTTTGTGTCCTAGAAATGTCAACTTTCTGCTGATACGTTTCTTTGTTCCTATTTTTCTAAAACTTCATTGTTGCTCGCTTATTCTTGGTATCTGTTTTTTTTTTTTTTTTTTTTTTTTTTTTTTTGAAAAACGTAATTTAGTCTCTTCCTATGAGATTGTCCAAAATTCACTATGTAGAGCAGATATTACGTTACATTCAGCACTTTTTCTTACAATATTTTACCATGTTTTGATACTTAGTTTCTGGAAGACATCTTTTGCTATTTCTACATCTCTTCAGATTTATCCTGCTGTTGTCTGGTACTACATTACCAACGTACTTATATTTGTGTATTTGCTAGCAATAATGCTTTCTGTATTACAGTCAATAGTCCTTTCTTGTTTTCCATTATTATCTTGTTTAAGTGTTATTTCCAGTTTTCTAGGTCTACCATTTATATTTGTCTACTGATAAACTCTGGTAGGTTTTCTACTCATAGGATCATTTATATGGATGTCGTGACCTGCTCCTACAGGGGACTTTTGAATGGCACACATGCAGACTGTTTTCAGTAGAAGTTACAGATTATTTTAATTGCTTTCTCATGTAAATCAAGCTTCTAATATTTCAGTGTCCTGCCTTAACAAACCCTTTTGTGTAATCTATGGAATCACTTAATTTGTTATTGCTTACTCTGATAACATTCTAATTATACATGGCTTAATCTTTTTAATCTGAAATTATTTTGGTGATTACCCCTCATAGTGTATGGACCAATTTAGCTTATAACCATTTAAATTCAAATTGACTAACCTATCAAATTGTCAATCTCCTAATTAGAAAGTATAAAAGTAATCTTCATAACTGTTACCAGTTTCTATTTCCTTGAAGAATATAGAACTTCAAAAAATTTTAATTCTGTCTCTGTCATTTAAAAGAAATTGATTAATCTTTGCTTTTTATCCATATTCCATGTGAAAATTATCAAATTTAACCTTAATATGAATGTCAATGATGCATGAATGCCTTTTAAATGAATATTGATCTTAATTGCTAACTTTTGGAGCATTAAATTTAATGAAATAAATTACACCTGAAATGACTTCAGCAAATAACTTCTGTTGAAACTAATTTAAACTGGGACTATTTTGTTCCGTCTTTTATAGAGAATTATAATTATGCCTGCAGTGAGTAAAGTGAGCTAGATTTCAGGATAAAAATGACTACTAGCAGCTTAATATTTAGCTTAAATGGTTCCTAAAATCAGCATGATAGCAATGTGATTGTTTATTTTTTTTTATTTTTTGTTCTGAGTTGGCCCTCCTCCAAATAACCATCTTTTCCTTATTGGCTTCCATGTAGGTGAACACATTTGGCTGCAGACAGCCTGAGTCAGCTCACACCTTTAGCCTTTCATTCTCTTAGTTTTTACTCGCGTTATAAGAAAATTGCTGGGTTAAGAGCTGCTGTAGCAGTCAAAGCAACTTTTGTGGGAGTGATGCTGCTGCTGCTGCTATAACTCCTGTTCTACTTCATGCCACTATTTATCTAATGTTTTATGAAAGATAAGGTTTCTTGCCAGCATTTTGAAACAGGCAGTGGATTGAGTTGGGAGTTAGCTGTAACTATTTCCAGGAAGGATTATTGTTCCAAGATGGATGCCATTCTCTGCAATGCACCACTTAAAGTATATGAAATGTGAACATATTTTATATGTTGGTCTTTGGTAAGATCTCTTACACTTTTAATCCAATTTACTAATAGAAGGGAAGAACTCCTGTGTTTTGCATTAGGAACACACTATGGATTTGTAAAGCTATGAATATGGTTACGGAGTTAAATGCTGGAATACAAAGTTATTTGTGGGGTTTCTTATTCAGGAATGGACCAGAATTTTATTTTCTGCTAAGTTTGTGGGGATTTTAAGTGTCTTTAATTTACATTATACATAAGCTGTATAAAGTTTAGTGAATATTTATGCTATTGTGATGTAAATACTGAATTTAAAAATTGTTTAAATGCTTCAGTTCATAAACTACAACTGAATTCTATTAACATGAAAATCTAAGTATTAAAAAAACAAATCTCTGAATTTATAATTATTTATATTATAGATAATTCTTACTATTAAAATTGATAACTGGAGTGAGTTTAAAAGCTCTTAGTTGCTGAAAAGTTCTTGACCTAACCAAGAAGGGATACTAAAATCTGTGGAAATAGGTCAGGTTGAACTTTTTTAGCACCTTTTTATTTGTATTGCCCCCCCCCTCCCCTTCTTATAAATAGGGTGTCAGTACCAAATCAGTGATTTGTGGCCATCTAAGCAGGATGTCATTTAGTTCCTCTCCCTCTTCCCATCCAAAGTAAAATGTCTGTTCACCAATTGAATGCCGTTGGACAAAAAATTTTAACTGGTTGTTAAATACCAGATTACTACCTCAGTTTTAAATGTTAACTATTTAACATCAGCACAGTCTACAACCAATTTGTTTTAATCTTCAACACCTACTGTTAAGTTTCTTTTAAAGTAAATATAATTTTTCTGTTAGATTTTCTCCAGCTTGTGGTTCTTTCACTGAATTCCATTTTAATATAACCTTCATAAAATTTACTTAAATATTAAAATGATCGTGAATAAAAACTAGTCTTAACAAGGTCTTCTTTCTCACCCTAATGTTATTTTACTGTTTCATTATCTAAATAGCTCTAAACTTAAAAAAAAAAAAAAAAAAAAAAAAGCACAGAATACTGCTTTTAGTACACTTTTGATTGTACCACTCTTGATGTAATTGCGTTAAAGTAGAATTCTCAAAGGATATATATATTTTTTTTTTTTTTTTTTTTTTTTAATACTTTGTAAATGTTTTACAAAAAATATTGTTGTAAATATTACATGTCAAGTCTTAATATTTAGCTTGTTCATTTATTTAGTCTATTTACCTGGTGATTTGTTTGTATTTTCTTATGCTTGATGTCTTAATCTTACAGTGCTTGTGTTGTATAATTACAATTCCCTTTTTCTTATAGTTGTAATTAATGTTATATTCTCAATCTGTCACTTCCGACAATTAGTGAGGTTTTTGCTCATTCAATATAGAATTCATGGAATTAAATGTTTTTTCTATGAAAAGCTTGAATCGCCTTTATATTTTATTTTTAGGTTGATCATTCAATTGACGCAACTACAAGTGGCAAAATGACAGTTGACTATTACAAAGTACTTGGTGTAAACAATAATGCAACTGATGCTGAAATAAAGAAAGCGTAAGTAGAAGTCTTCTGCATATTTATTAGCTGCCTTATAGAATTTATAAGTTTTCAAAATGCTATTTTATATATATATATATATATATATATATATATATATATATATATATATATACTGAGGGGAAATAAGTCTATAATACTATTCTGCATGGTTCAACTTATTTGTAGAAACTTCAAACTTGAAATAATAGATTCTGTGGTGAAAAATTATATGGATATCAAGTTCAACGCCTGACTTGTGCAAAATCTTGAATATTGTTCATGAAATAATGCACCTGTAAAGTGTTGAATTTAATTGGTAGAAAGGACAGCAGTCTTTATTTAAATAGTATATTTGTTGCTGTATTACTGGTATTTGGCATGATGGGAGTGGGGAATGTTCTTTAACGCTGCAAGGTTGAACAAGGCTGAAAAATAAGCTGAACTAATTTGAGAAAATTACTAGTCTTCTAGATTTACTTGAACGAGGCAGTTAAGTGTAAAGCTCCATTTCATAGACACTTGGTTTATTTCAAATTTATTATGAATAGCTGCCAAAATACAGCTATTGTCTGAAATAGTATGTAGTTATTAGTTAAAAAATGGTAGCACCCTGTTTGACTAAAATTCAGGCCTTTTGTGGTGAGACTGGAGTGATCTCCCAGGTATCAAGCCTGGGCAATAGTTATAGAGGTCATGCATTTCCCAAACCCCTTCATCTCCGCCATACTGACAAGAGCCAAAGGAATACAGAGCATTACATTTGGGTCATTCTAATGACTCTTCATAACTAGAAATTTTGTATTTTATTAAAATTTTCAACTTGAAAATAATCTTTACATACTTAAATGTACTGAATCATGTAGTAAAGCTTTTATTTTTTATTTTTTTTATTTATTTTTTTTTTTTTTAAATGCACTATATATTTTGCTGAGTAAAATACCAGTGTTTCAATAGTCCTTAGTCTTGATTTTTCTTAGTTGTTATTACTGTTGCTTTTTCTCTTCAGCTATCGGAAATTGGCCCTCAAATGGCATCCTGATAAAAACCCAGATAGAAAAGAGGAAGCAGAAAGAAAATTTAAGGAAATCTCTCAAGCCTATGAAGTACTGTCTGATAGTAAGTTCTTAATATAATTTCTGTTCATGGGTCAGGGTTAAAGAAATTCTGGTAATTGTGTTTTGGTGTTTTTTTTTTTTTTTTTTTTTTTTCCTCCAGTGGGGTGGGAGTGTGTTCACAACCTTCAGGTAATACTCTTAACTCCTCACATTTGATGGGAGAATGAATATGGAAAGTCAGTGGTGACCATGATACTGGGAATATTTATATATTGTACTAATACAATAGTCATAAAAGTATTATTTATTTATGACTATATAAACATGGTTCTCTTTCATGCATGACCTTTTATTCCATGTCTCTTTAAATTGTCCCTATTACAAAGAGTGCTTGTTTTTTTTTTTTTTTTTTTTTTTTTTTTTTTTTTTTTTTTTTTTTTCAACTTTATTTTTGCACCATCCTACGGTTAAAAAAAAAAAAAAAGTCGTTTTTTGATCAACTTTGTGAGAAAATGACATTTTTGCACCAACCTAATAGATTATCAGTTCCCATACAATTCAAGGTGCATTCAAGGATTATACAGTTCATTATAAAACCATTGGGTCTATATCTGAACGTGTATTGCTCACAAAGTGAATGAACATTGCCAGCTGTATTTTAAATACTTGTTTCTTTGGATATTAGTTTGTCTTTTTTCTTTATAGTTTTAAAATGCATAAATTAAAGTACTTTTTTTCATTGTATTTTTTAAAATGTGGGGATTTTATTAATAAAATGAGCATGTGTTTTAGCTTTGGTGCATGGATCAAAAACAAATGTAATTTAAAATCAATTTTTTTAATTTTATTTTACTGATTTTAGAAATTGGGCCTTATTTTGTTGGCTAAAATGAACTTGCTACATTAAAAAAAAAAAAAAAAAAAAAAATTACCTTTTTAGTTTTACAAATATGCATTGTCTTTGTGATTCTTTATGTATTAGTACTTTCCACACCAGAGACTCTTACCAGGGTTTTTAATAAAATTTACATTTAATTTTCTGTTCTGCAAAGTAGTTTTCTAAGTGGGTTAGAAGCAGGCTGAATAAGACACCAAATTCCTTGCAATATAAGCTGATGAAGCTGAAAACTCGAGGGTAAATACTAGTGATATAACTTTTAATGGAACTTCATCTCCACCTCTAAATGAATGAAGGAATAAAAGGCACTCTGAATTTGAGTATTCAAACAACTCTTAGTATTTGTGGACTAGTTCAAATAACCTTCAGTTACTAATGTCAAGGCCAGTGAGCTGTAGTATACATTGATAGAAACTCAAATCAGAAATGCAGTGTCGGGTGGGGTGATCATTCCAACTGTCTAGGAAGTTTCATAAATTCCAGTAAATGTATTTTTGTTTCAGTTTTCTTCATTTGAAAAATGCTTTATAATAAATGTTTGAAGGATTGACCAATGACTTATTTCATGAAACCAATTTCTAAGTTTTCATATTACAGAGAAAATAACTGAATTCCTTATTCCAAAACTAAACTTTCAAACATGTACGAGAATAAGTAAAAACATCTGCACTTCTACCTTAACATATCTTTTAGGTTTATCTCTGCCTTCTACTCGTGCATTCTTATAGTTGGTACTATTGTGGTCACATGATCCAAGTTCGACATTGATTGTATTTGTTTTTTGCTGTTGCAGTGTAAACATGGCCATTCTGCTACCAGTTTGCACCAAGGCGGAACAAAGAGCAGTGATCCAAATCTTCAGGGAACATGCTACCTCCTTGCAAACTTTCCGGTTTGCCATTACCATGACTATAGCTTGCAGAATCTTATCGGTGATGGCAGTTGATGCTTCTTGTCCAGCCACTTTTAAACTTCTCAATCCACCCAATAGTGTACTGTCACCATATTTCTGAATTTCAGCCCTTGACACACCTTCCAACCAGAGAAATTGTCACTGCTTTTTGTTCTTCCTTGGCATACACTATTTAGCAGAGCAGCCATGTTTACACTATAACAAAACTGGCACAATCAAGTTCAATGCCTGACCAAAATATTACCAACTATAAGCACACATGGGCAGAAGGTATTCTGACAAACCAGAACATGTTATGGCGAAAGTGTAGATAATTTTTGACTTTCCCTTGTATCTCCAATTGACAAATTCAGGATGAAGTTATGGCAAGTTCAGAAGGATTTACTTTTAACCTGTTTTCCCATCAGATTGTGCTTCTGGCTGGTGTAAATGAGTTATTGATGAACTACTGAAAAAGAATATAGCTTCATCTCTCTGCTATGAATCATCATAGGAAAGCATTAATTGTTGATATGAAACTTATTTGAAAGTTATAAGTGCCCTTTTGTGTTATGTCTTAACTATTTCATTTTTGAGTGTGCAATTGTTCCTGAAGTTTAGGCTGGTTTGATTTAATAATTGATTCTATTAATTATATTTTACTTAGACTTTAAATGTCGTGTCATATACATAAACATTTTTAATTATTCTGAAGCCAGCATCTTCAATTATATGCTGAAATTGGCTTCTGTCCCAATAGAACATGAGATGAAAAACTCAAAATTCAGACCAACTTTGAATAGTCATAGCATCATTGCTAATTGAGCTACCAGGTTAGGTAAAAAAAAATTGTGTGTCAGACTCACTTTGCCTGATTTTAAAGGTTTTTTAGATATATTGAAAATAAAATTTTACTTGTGATACCAACTTAAAGCCAACTGAAATTTAAATTTATTCATACTTATTGCTAACTTCATCTTGGAAGGTATTAACACTAGAGTTCACTCCTGAAATCTGGCTTTATCTATCTACTATAAATATTAAATCTTTAAAAATAGTTTTTTTTTAAACCTACCTGGATATTCGTGTTTCACAAGGTGTTTTTCCAAAACCCCTCAACCAACAATGAAAACCTAATGTATCTATTTATAAAGTGTTCAACATTTTTGATATGGTTGTTTTTTGTTTTGTTGGGTTTTTTTTGTTAACATCCATGGCATTTCATGAACAATTTCTAAATTTATATTTTATTTTTTACATTTTATTTATATATTTCTTTTACAGAACAAAAAAGAGATATCTATGATCGCTACGGATTAGAAGGTCTCACTGGAATGAATGCTGGTCCTGGTGCAGCTGACTTTGAATTTGGTTTCGGTTTCCCAACTTTCCACTTCAGAGATCCAGAGGAAGTATTTAGAGAATTCTTTGGTGGAAGAGATCCTTTTGCAGAATTTTTCTCAGGTATTGTAGAGGATATGTATGTTCTTGAAAGCCCTGGGAATCTTGTACATGCAATAGTTCACATGTCTCTTCATCTGCTCCCTCTTAGTTTAATGAGGGATCTAAATTTTGATTGCTTTAAGCTTGGAATTGTGTATGGGGAAGGGTGATGTTAACCTTTCTTACTCTTGTATTGACTCCTTTCATTGAAATCTTAGGTAACCTGAATATTGCTTAAATTGTGTGGCCTTTTCTTACAGCATCCTTTGACGGTACCCACAGTGGTGAGTTCCAGTGCACTTCTGTCCTTGCTTACTAAATTTAAAGCACCTCTTGATAAGTGTTTGACTTGTTTGAATACACTTTATGCCTATAAAAAATACAAGTATACAGTGGTTAAATTTTCTTAAGAAAAAGAATTGGACTATAATTCTCCCCATCTCCTTCAGTAACTCACCTATAAATTATTTCTTAATGGTCAGAGCTAATGTAATTATAGCTTCTCACAATCGACCCTTTTTTTTTTTTTTTTTTTTTTTTTTTCACTAATAGAAACAATTTAGGTACCAAATGTTGCCATTTATGATTTGCTTCCAAAAGGTTTCTCTAATGATTAGTTTAGCAGACCATATACTTTTTTAACACCCATATTTCTTAATTTCCACTTACTAAAAGATTCAAAGCTTGCTGCTGCTTCAAAAACTTTTACAAATTTAAAAGTAACTGAAATTTACTTTGCCATTAACTTCAGATGGAAGCAATACCTCCAAAGTTGATTCCTGAAATTGTTTTCAATATTTAACCTATTTATATAAGTGTTTAGGTTTTGAAACCAGTAAACCATCTGCTACATTAAAGGATTTTTTTCTTTCATTAAGCCTATTCAGTCCATTTGTTTTTCCCCTCTGTAGACAAATCTAAACTATCACATATTGCAAAATGTTTTCTTGTTCTGCCTCAACATTCTCTTCATTAGAATTCTTTCATTTATCCTTTTTCCAATTAAAGTTTACCTAATCCAGGCATGAAATACAAAGGATTTGTGTGGTATTTTTATTCTGAATCTGATAATCTAAGAATCCACAAATCCATTACCTACTTTTCACACTACAGATTTTTTTATCTGCAAAGTTCACATTGTCTCTGTAGAACGTAAATCCCTCTGGACATTCCCAACTTTTTTTTTTTTTTTTTTTTTTTTTTCAGACTAGTATGGCTGAAGAGTAACTTTTTGAGACCATTTTGTAGTCGGAGTTACATTTTAATTGCATTTTGTGTACTGCACTTTGAGTAAAATACAATTAAGTTAGTGTGTACACACTAGTCATCTCGGAAAATTGCATAAGGCCCCCTTGTCTTTTTTTTTTTTTTTTTTTTTTTTTTTTTTTTCTTTCTTTCTTTATATCATGAATATAAAAAACTGAAAAAGACGAGGATGTCCAGTGGTCAAAACAATTTGTTTGCCATATGATACTGTTTATGCTAAATTGCAGCAAAAGCAACTTTCCAAATGTCAGCTATTTCTTCCATTTGGTGTTACTATTAAAATTAGTTTTCTATTAATCACTTTGTGAATCTAGCTTGAATCTTGCACAAGTGTGATAATTTGTTGCACCAGTTTCTGAAAAGCTAATTTTTTTATTTTTAGCCAGGGAAAGGCTTTTAACATTCAACTTCAGGTAAAAAAAACAAAAGTGCACTTATAAAAAGATAATTAAGCTGCCAGCATGGTAGAGAAGGCCATCTATGGAAAGGGGTATTTGATCTAATAGTTAATCTGACTGGAATACCATCGCCAATGGCTCTGTACATGAAATAACATGGTAGTTCTATTTCCAATAATGGTTTATTGATATTTTTTCCTCTGCTGTATTTTTAAAATTTAACAAATTTATTGTATCCCCCCCCACACACACACACACTTACTTAAAAGCTAAGTATCGATGACTTTGAAATTAACTTTAGTTTTAACTTTGGATATTTTAATTTCTTTTTCTTGTAAATAGAGAATTACATCCTATATAAATCTCTAGAGTTGTCTTAAGCTTTTAATCTTTAATGATTATTGAAAATATTTCATGTAATCTTGAATTTTTAGTTCACTTTTTACTGTGTGTGTGTATATATATAATATATATATATATATATATATATATGTGTGTGTGGAATGGCTAACCAATTACCTGATATTCTGCCAAGATTTAAGTTAGTGTTTAAAATAAAACGGCAACTACATGTCTGTTCTTGAAATGTTTACTTTTAGGGGTGGGGACTAGTAACAATTTTTTACATCAATACAGCCCAGTATTTTTTTTTTTCTCCCTACCCAAAAACTTTGTCATCATAAATAAATCTGTTTTAAGTTTGCAAGACTGTCTTTTATCATCACTCTAATTTGTTTTTGTTTTAGAATTTATTTTTCTAAGGCTATTATATTTATAGCTTTCCTTAAGTAGTTGTAAATTTTCCCAAAGCCTGTTTAAGCCACCAATTAAAATGTCAAAACCTTGTAACATTCTTTAACCTGCATATGAATTACATGCCAAAAAAAAAAAAATCTTTGTCAAATGTTCAATATCTTCATTTTTATATGGATCAATACTTGAGTTTATATTAATTTCTGCTTTTGTATGTACAAATACTTCTTATTCAGCTTCTGAATTTAAAGAAACCAAATTTCTCTATAATCATTAGACTATTATTCAAAACTTCATGAGTTACATAAACATTCTGGTAACTATTGGCAACTTCCTTTTTAATTTCAATATCATTTTAAAGAATTTGTCCAGTAATAAGTTTGCATAGTTGTAAATTATCACCCAAAAAGTGGCTAATAAAAATCAGACCAATCCATATTTTTTCCTCTGAGGTATTATTTAATATTGTTGAAAATTATCTGCTTTGAGTATGGTTGCATGTCTAATTTTAAGTGATGCAGTTTGACATGTGCAGTGCTTCATTGCATTTATAGTCGACCTGGTATTATAGCAAAGAAAATAAACTTGCAGCTGCTCAACCTGTTACTTTCATTGGTTTTAGGGGTGCGAAGATGCAGAAGTGAACCAAACGATAGAATGTTTCAACATTATTTTCCAGGCTTTCCTTCTCCTGCCCTTTTTGACCCTTTCTTTGATGATTCTGTCTTCAATGCTGGCCCAAGGTAAGTAATCATCCACTATTCATTCCTCCTTTGCTGTTTAGCACTGAGGAAGATGGTAATGGCACATGGGCTTTGTCTGTCCTCTCCAGGACTCTGAAGTAGCAGATAGCTTATGTTGTCATTGTTGTTTATTCGGGTACCTTTCTTGCATGCTGGTACTTGTAAGTTGTTTTGCTTTGAACATAGCTTCACATCTTTCTAACATCCATCAATGTTGTCAAGAAAACAGTATGTGAAAATCATTACTATATATTTATTGGTTATCAGAAATGCTTTGCAACTTAATTACCATTTAAGATAGACAATTAACCAATTCTAAGGCTAATTCTAGCTTGTATATAAGGATTGGATTCAAATCCATGATTATTTGATAATTGTAATTAAAATGTTAACAATTATTGTTAGAGCAAATTTTGATGGTTACTTTTTCTTTTCTTTTTTTTTTTTTTTTTTTTTTTGTGGACACAGCATTCAAGCATGAAATGGTGTTGACCTCAGTATCTACTTCATATTTACATAGACTATCTTGTCCACACACACACGTGTGTGAAATATATATGATCTTATGGTATTCTATATCTCTTGGCTTAGAAAAAATAAGCACAGAAGTCTGTTCATGTCAATTGCAAGCACATTTGTGGTTAAGGCCAATGTGGGACATGCATGTAGTTGCAGTGGAAGGTCCGACTCTTGATCTGTTTTTCTTTTGGAAAATGGTGTTCATTCTGCACAAAACTCCAGCAAGCACTTGTTTTTACAGTTAACACCATGTCTCCCAAGCACTCCCTCACACTCCATAAAATCTTGGCCTACTCTGGCATTGAAATTGCCAAGGATTGTAACCATATTGTCTGTAGGGATGTCTCCTTGTAGGCTGTGCAGATTTGAGTAAAATTTCTCTTTCTACAGGATCTGCTTGTAAAGTTTGGAGTACATGCTAATTAGTGTGGAATATTGAAGATTAATCAGTGGGAGGCATATAGATGTAATCAGAATAACCTGTTGGCACATTTTCAAGCTTGGAGGCAATGGAATCCCTGATCATTAAGCCTGTGCTCGAAAGACCTCTCTCTGCTACTGAATTGTCTGACCAGTAGAGGGTATATCTGGTGCCATGTTCTTGTTTGGCTGCTTTGATATGAACATGTCCCTCGGGCTTGCAATAATAAAAATATATATATATAAATAAAAATCTATCTCTATTACTACAATTAATATTGCATTGTTCTTCCTATCACTGTCTTGTAACTTTCAGCCATTTGCTTAAATGCTACTAGGAAACACCGAGTGAGATGGACATTTTGGACAGACTGATTGCATATTTTTGTGATGGCCACCTAGGTCTTGATACTTCACACCATGTGACTTCTTCCTCTGGATGTATGTGAAATGCCTCTTGTACATACCTCTTCTCAGAAACATGGATGATCTAAAGACACTAATAACTGAAGCCTTCTGGAAGCCATCAACAATGCTATGCTTGGTTGTGTTTGGCAAGAATTGGCTTATTTGGATGTGTATTGCATAACCCACTGTGCTCACATTGAACACCTGTAAAAAAAAAAAAAAAAAAAAAAAATCTACGGAAATGCAAGACTTTTGAAGTACCTTGTCTTGTTTGTGTGTGTATGTTTTTTTTTTTTTTTTTTTTTTTTCCTTTAAGTATAAAAGGTCTTGAAAATGATCTCCATCTAATATATATTAGGTTGGTGCAAAAATAACTTCGTTTTCTCACATAGTAACATATGTTAGAAAAAAAAAATTATTTTTGCACCAACCTAATATTTATGCTATTATAAAAGTGCATCCTAAAAATACATTAGGGTGACCTGTTACATGATTTGGGACTCAAATTTTACAATTTGAAGTCGATCTCAAATTCTAAATCTATACTTGTTACTCATTAGTCAAGTTAGAACATTTTGGGCCTGTGATGTTTAATATTGAACAAATAACCTAACCATAAAAATATGAATCCAAAAATATTGAAACTGAAGTTTAAAAAACTAGTGGTATCTGTATAACATAAACTATCAGGTGTTTAATTAAGCACAACAGCCTTGTTGAGCATAAAGTTATTTATGCCATCTCCCTTCAGGATATAGATGATTATGGCTGTCTCGATTAACTTTTGTTTGACTTGCCATGTCTTGGAAAGAGTGGTTTTTCTCATTCATGTTTTTAAATTCAGATATTCTCTTAGACTGGCTGCCACCCAAGGCTAGAGAAAACAGTCTATCCTCTGGGTGTAGAAGTTGAATTCATCCAAAAGCATTAATAGAAAAAGTGAATGAAACTATATAGGTTAAAATTTGAACTCTGCTTCCAGATTCCATTTTCTGTATCAATAACCATTACACTACCTACACATCAAATACCTCAAGTTTGTTACCTAAGGCTAACAAACTAGCAATGGTTATATAGCTTTCTATCACTAATTTGGTTAACAAATTAGTTGATGGTAGGAATTAACATCAAGTGTTCTTTCGTTTTAGTGGGGGGTTATCATGAAGAGAGAACTGACTTTAAGACTTATTTTGTATAGTCTGTCTTGTCCAAGAGAAACTTGGATTAGAATAGAATCTAAATACAGTGTAACCCGGATATAAGAGTTGTCGGGACCAGAGAAGTCTCTTATATCTGGGTTTGGTCTATTTTGTTTAGGTAAGTACGGCTCTAATTTGGGACCAGAGAAAATCTGATATCCGGGTTTCTCTGATATCACAATATACAGTTAACGCAATATGTAAGAATTAAATAGTTCTAATACAGATTAAAATGTATAATTGCCTTTTGGTTGAAGTATCAATGTTAACTTTTTTTTTTTTTTTTTTTTTTTTTTTTTAATGTATACAAAAACAGCTTATTGGAATTTAGTAAATAATTTGTCCCCTTCCCTTTCCTTAATTCTTGTGACTGATAGGATAGGCTGTAGTAACTTGAGGACATTAAAGTTCGTCTCTCTCTCTCTCTCTCTCACTCACACACACACACACACACACACACACACACACACACACACACACACACACACACACACACACACACACACACACTGCATCTCACTTTGAGCCACTTTATTTTATTGCTATATAAAATGCTTACTAGAATGATCAAAGCATAGATGGTAGTCCTGTGGAAAGTTCCAGATAGGAACTCAGCTTTTAAGCCACACGTAGAACTATGGCTCGAAACAAAATGCTCTGATTGGGTGGTATGCAGATCATATTGAACAAAGAAAATGGTTTCACGTGGTTAGCTCATTTGCCCAATGTCCTTGCTACTCTACTGAAAATTTAGTCATTCTAAAGAGAATGGCTTAATTGACGAATGGCAATTTATCTGCATTTAACACTGCACAACATCCACAGAAATGCATTCTAATCTTTTGCATGAAGAAATATAACATCACAAAATCAATAAATGATTACTAAAACTATTTGGAGCATACATTTCATATTAATGTTGTCTTCATAACTTTGGTACCACAATAAGTTCTCCCATTTTAATTGAATATGTCTTTGTAAAACTATGGCACATTCTGTAATTATAACTCATAATTACATATTTCTAGGCAGGTCAGTTACCTGGCTAATGTAAAACTTGAGCATTATGAAACTGTTGCCATGTCACTAGATTAAAATCTAGTTTACTATAGTGTGTACATATGTAGAATATTCTGCACATTGACAGTGCAAATATTTCTATGAATCCTTTTGAATTTTAGGGAAGTCTTTAATGTGAGATGCAGAAGTGATTCAAACAATTAGTATCTCTTAAAAAAAAAAACAAAAAAAACGCATACTCTTGATAATTTTGCCGAGGATGTTTTAGAATAAGTTATGTTCATTGCAAATGCTTGTTTACTTTGCTTTGGTTATTTGCTATACTGTTTCTAATGAACTATTTCTGCTTTGTGTTGTCCTGGTTGATGGGGTAAGTGCAACACTAAAATTCTCATTTCTCCTATTCATTTTATTATTAACCTTCTTTGTTAAAATGCAGCGATGAGGCCAGGTATGTCACTTTACATTTCTAATGTAACTCTAATGTTTGCAGTTGGAATTCTCTTGCAGTTAGTTTTTATTTCTAATATAAATCAAAGAATTTTGCCTGCATTTCAGTTTTAAATATTAAAGTATATAAAATAATGCTTGGACATAATTGATGCTAAATTTAACTGTATACATTTCTCATTTTAAAGGTTTTAAATTATTTTTTGTGTTAAACTATTTTATTCTAAGCATTTGGAGCACCATTTTGGTTAATTGATTTGCAGGCAATTTAACACTTTATAGTAATTATTTTATAAAAACATCTGTAAGATTTTTTTCTTTCTGATATACTGCAAACATTAACTTTGTTCACAGCCAGCTGCTTTACTCACTGACCATTTCAGTTTTAAAATTTAAACTGAGCTAAAAACTAAGATTCACTAATTTTGCTGAGAAATAACTAATTGGCTCAAATTCCAAATTGAAACCAAATGTCTTTGCCAATTTACTGTCATTTCTCAATTAAATTATGTAGAATTATGTGAATAGGTAAGTATGAGATTTATTCTTAAAGACTTTCATTGTTACAGTGTTTGAAGTTTCAGAATAGCATTTGCTTATATAATGTGAAAAGTAAAAGATGGAAAAAAGGTTTAATAAGGATTAAAGTTTTGAATTTTCTTTACTCAGAAAAAGATACTTACAAATAGTAATATTTAACTTTTACTGTTCTAATATCAGTAATTGAAACTTATCCTAAAATCATTGAACTCTCTTATTAACTGCTGGACCTTAAGTTTGGTGCTTATATTTCACTCATGTTAAAGTTACTAAAATGTGAAACTTCCATTGCTGCAACTCTCTTTAAATCTTGTCTTTGACAGTAAACAAGTATATATTAGTAATTTTAATTGAATATTTTGTACCTAAATTTAATAAAACATCTTGAAAAAGAATCATTTGCTAATATTTCCTTTTCAAAGCAAATATTGATTCTTTTTAAAACATTTTGAATATCTTCATATAGAACTTGCAACCATTAGGCTATTTGTTTTCCTCTTTAACTTAACTTTTGTTTTAATATTCATTAATCTGTTTACCATAACTTGTTTCATTTGTTGCACTTACCTTGATTGCAAAAATAAAACCCTAACCATTGATGTCAAAACCTAATATGGCTCTACTGATAAATCTTGAAATGTTTAAATTCTCATTTTTAAAAGTATGTGAATATTTTCTTAATTTAAACTACTTTCTATATTAGTTTAAACAATCGATTTTCTAAGATATGGATTTAGCCTATTTAGATATTTGTAAAACTACTGTTTAATGTTATGCTTATAACAATACTTCTTTATATTGGAAAAAGTATTGTTTATAAAGGTCCTTTTTCAAAAAGGGTTCAGTCCTGAAAGCTAACTTTTCTAGTCAGCTTGGCTCAATTTCTGTACAAATTGCCGAGTTTTAACTGTTTACAAAAAGTGTTTAATCAATATTTTATATTGTTAATTACCTAAAGCTAATCGAGCAAACATCAATGTTCTAGGGTTTTGTTTTTGAAACTTTCTGTACAAGTAGTTTTTGACATTGTTGCATTGAATTTGTAAAGATAGTGAATTGACTGAATGAGCTGGTTCATCTACCCCCTAAATTGCATGTAAGGGTAGATGGTATTTGCACATTCCCTGTTTGGGCTGTGACTTAGATCACGGCAGGGTCGCAATGTCTGTTGAGGCCAAGTCCGAATTGCAAATCTGAAGGCCTGGATGTGATTTCAGTCGAAGACGACATCATAACAGACGTCAAAGAATGGAACAGCAGCAGCAAGGAGTTAGCCGCAGGCAACGAGGACCTTTTGGCTTTGGTTCACCTTTTGGTTTTGGATTCCCAAGTCTCTTTGATGACCCATTTGACATGGCTCCAGCAGGGTAATTAGAATATTTAACTTTCCTATTCTTTCTCCACTTCTTGCTTAAGCCTCCCTTTATCCTATAGTTTCTTAACTTTCGTTCACTTTGTTCCTCAATATTTTCAATGTCTTGCATTTTATCTATTTCTATTACTTAGACAACTAACCATTTTGTATGCTTTGAGTATTAACTCTCCTGTTTAACATGAATGTAGAATGTCACCATATTGGAAGAACTACCTCCTGTATAGTTACTCATAACTTAAGTTGCTTACATTCTCCCCTCCATCCCAAACACTTAAAACAGTAGTTGGTCTATGATTTCATGTAAGTGCTACTTCAATTGAAACGTATTGGAGACTTTTTTTTTTTTTTTTTTTTTTTTTTTTTAATTCTGGATGAAATTGTCACTTTTCCATTTCATTGAGAATGGTGTGCCTTGACTAAATCAAATGTTACCATGTTACATTGCTCAATTTACACCCTAAATATTTGGGAGGAAAAGCTGAAATAAATAAGGGAATTATTTACATTTAATCTGGTGATTAAATATTGATAATTATTTAATTACATTCTATTGATTTCAACTATAGTTTCAATATAACCTCAATGCTATGTATAAAAAAAAAAATGTCTAAGATAAATTGGTAACTTTTTATATTCTATATTTGTATCTATATACTTATAGTAAAATCTGTTTTGGATTGATGAATAAATAAAAATACCATACTCTGTTCAGTGGGAATAATTAATTCAGTTAAAATTATTTATTATATGCTTTTAATATTGCATTTTATATAAATGTGTACAATAGAATACTTTATCAACTTCATTTTGGAGTAGATATTCTCTAAATATATTTTCCAAGTCTGTGGACAGTCATATTTACATTTGATTTTAATAGTATCATTCCTAAACTAGACTTTGTAAAATCTTTAGTTGAATTTAGTTATTAGTTTTGATAGTCCAAATCAAAGTGGTTCACTTTTGAGATTTATTCCAAAACCAGTTGCATGGTTATTGCTGCTGGGCTTGATGTAATCTGACTTTATTCTTTGTACTTTTAAAGAGTCTTCTGAAGATTCAAAGCTAGCATTTCTAGTTTACTAATGGGTGGGAGGGGAACTTACTTGGAATCTGTCCTCACCAAAATAAAATTCAGTTTTTAGACTTTTTTTTTTTTTTTTTTTTTTTTTTTTTTTTTTTTTTTGTCTTCAGTTATTATCAAAACAATTACTTAAATCATAATTAGTCTTAAGCAAATTCAAGTAGGCTGTTACACAGCCACTGCTATTGCTATAATCTCATTGGTGCTTGGTTTACATTCCATAGTCTAGACCATTAGAGAATGGCCTGCTGTTATCATTCTAACTTCTTTACTTAGATGATGTACCCAAGTCCATTTAGCAGCCTTTTGGGAAGGCAATGTCTTATAACTAAGAGTAATCAAAAATTTCAGGGTCTGTTGACCCAATGAAATTGTTCTGTAGTTGCATGGAATGCTTTTTCTGTTTGTTTGGTGAGGGGGTTGACTCTCTTCAGTCTTTAACTTTTTTGCTTTCATAAAACTTTTTTTTTTTTTTTCTCCCCCCATGATAGAGCTGAGAAAAAGAATGTCATGGTTTAATTGCAAACCATTTAGTAAGAGGACATAAAGTTTGTTTTCAGAAAGCTACTCTTTCACTTTAACAAAATGGAAATGGTAGATTTGAATAACTTCAATTATATATATATATATATATATATATATATTATTTTTATTTTATTTTTTTATTATAAATCTAAATGTACAAATTATATTCTATTAATTGAACATTCATGGTAGTTTAATGTGAAAAAGCTATATTCTGATAATGATGGGTTTAAATTGGTTTGTAAAATCTCATTTTTGTATGAACTACTTGAATCTTTGAAAATTAGCATTAAACTTGTAAATTTAAATGATATAGACTAAATTAAGAGGCTATTGCTTCTTTGGCACTTTGTCACAATGGACCCTGCAAATGTTTCTCATGTTTTTGGAATGAAAAGAATCACTTTTCCATTGTAAACCTTAAGTGGTCAGACAGATTTTCACTTGTCTTTTTCATATACTTTGTTTTATGGTACTATCTAAAATTCCAAATAACCTGTGGTAAAGTGCCTGGGGACAGCTTGATTCTCCTAGATTGTTTTCTGCCTATGTATGCAAATGAGCTAAGTAACTTAATAAAACATTTTTTCTTTTGTGACTATAAAAACAGACCTTAATGTCTTACTGAAATTCATTTACTTTTTATCTTGATAGGTAAACTTGGATTTAAAATTTTCCCTTTTAAATTGAATTTCATCTAAATCTGGTAACTGTTGGTAACTTTATTAAATGACTTGCCATGTCAAGTGATATTGTTGCTAATAAATCCTTTTTATCCTTTCAAAATATACCGCTTTATGAAAATGTATTTTATAGCAATGCAATTTAAAAATGCAAACTGTATCTGTGGTTCTATTAAGTTCTCTATAGAAAAGTTGCTAAGATTTTTTTTTTTTTTTTTTACAAATCTTTCCTCTTAAAAATATTTTCTGATGGCATAAACGTTTGTATGGAGGTTACTTTAAAAAATTTTTTTTTTTTAATACAAAACTACTTGAATAAAATTAGTAAAATCAATTTTGTCCACATATGCTACCTTTTCATTTTCACTACTTGTAATAAAAATGAAGTCCCAAGAGGAAACCTTGTAGCATTGAGAAAAGTACCAAAGTTTTTGTTTTCAAGTGCATTATTAAACTGGTAAGTCCTGTTAGAAAATAATCTTGCTTTTATCCTTTTTATACAAGAAACATTTCACTGCTTACTAAATGACTTGCTATTAGATGAAGCCTTTCTTGTGAAATTGTTGGGATTTCAGCACCAATTTTTTCTCTCAATGGACTGGTAATATCTAGCAGGATACATAAACAGATAATATTGATTACCACACTTTGTCTCTAGCTTCATTCTGTAATAGTGTTATAAAATGCAGTGATGTAGGAGTTGAATTGAAATCTATTGGGATTTCTTGTCTGGTCAGGCCTCTTAAATTTCTCTTAGTAATTTTCTGATTACTTTTTGAAATTTTTCACATAATTTCCTTGTTGCATACTTATTTGGCAATCATTTACCTTTTTTTTATTTTTTATTATTATTATTATTATTATTATTATTATTATTATTAACCCCCTCCCCCCCCCCCATGTCTTTAAAGCTTAAGGTCTGATGTAAATTTAGAAAAAACAGATTTCATAATTTTTTTATGAATAAACTTGTTGCCTAGTTTTTTTTTTTTTTTTTTTTTTTTTTGTTTTCGTTTTCTTCCTCCTCCCTGTGACATTTTTAAAAATTGAATGCAGAAACTCCAGTCTGTTAAATTTAAGGTTGTCTTTATTTTTCCTTTTGGCAAACAAGGTATTAAACATTAATATTTTTATTTTCAACATTACAAGTGTTTATTTTAATCTCCTCATTCTTTTGAAACTGCAAAATGTGCTTCTAAAAATGTTTTATTGCTTGCTATATTTGACTAACATTTTTGAAGTTTCTTAGTCTAACCCTAAAAAAATTTTTTTTTTTTTTTTTTTTTTTTTTTTTTTTTTTGTTGACAACATAATATATCTGCATCTCTTCAAGTTATCAGCAAATTCTTCTATAATTCTCAAACTCTTAAAACGTATTTGGGTATAAAAATATCCAAGGTCTCTATTTTCAATTTTTAAATGCAATTTTGTTTCAATAGGTTTCGTTTTTGTGTTTTGTTTTGTTTTTTGTTTGTTTTTTTTTTTTTTTTTTTTTTTTTTTTTTCCTGCTTCAAATCTTAAGTGTTGAGTAAAAAAATTTGCTTTCTTTGAATTAATACATTGATAGCATAACTTGTACCATATTGAAAAATGTTTTTTTTTTTTTTTTTTTTTTTTTTCTCTCTAATTTAATGTATTTATTTAATAAATCCAATAAAAAAAAAATTTGCTAGTGTATCAAGATAATCTCAAAATTGTATTTTAGAAATGTTTTTAAGTTCATTATGTACAGCTATCACTCATAAAGCAAGTGACATTAAGTGAACATTTGGAATAAGACTTATTGTGATAACATTAAATTTATTAGTTAACAAAATGAAAAATTTGTGATTTGACACTATCACTTATAAATCTTGTAAGATTTTTATCTATTTATCAAATTGTATGTTTTTTTTTTTTTTTTATTTCTTTTTCAGTTTCACAAGTTTTTCAACCACTTCTTTCAGTGGGCCAGCTGGTGGTGGAAACTTCCGTTCTACCTCTACTTCTACAAAGTATGTCAATGGCAAGAAGGTTGTAACCAAAAAGTAAGTTGACTAGTGGTTGCACTGAGGCTTTTTTTTTTTTTTTTTTTTTTTTTTTACACCTGTATTATCATTGCTTAACATTGACTTTAGAATCTAGCATGGGAAATTTACATAACCACTGTACACATCTTGATATAGAATAGCCTGAAAGTATTTTGTTCTTGATATTAGTAAAGGATATACTTGATTCCTCTCTTCTCATTGATTTCGGTTGCTTCTATACACTTTAATAAATACATGAACTGCAAACTTAATCTATAAATTCTATTAACATTATTGAAGCTTCCTTCATTGGTATGGGGACTTTACAAATTTAAGCATCCTACTAGATAGGCAGCTAGGTTTCTTTATTTTTGAGTCAAAATGGCTCTATGTAATTGTAAGTTGTAGGTTAACAGTTTCTTGCACTTTTCAATTGTGGAACACTTTCAGCTTCTTGCTTTCCAATCAAATTCAAAAATTTAAATGCAATGTCAATAGTTATCTGCTGTCTTAATTTTTTTTATTCTGTATTTCTCATTCTTTCATACTCATCACTTGCATTTTGTAAGACAAAAATTGTCACCGTAGAATTCTCTCTTTGCTGCTCTAGATGCATTCTGTTGATTGAGGCTGTAGACTGTTATTTCTGATATTAAGCTGGAAATTACCTACTACTTTGAAACAAGGTTAAACTTCTGTTTTCCAACACCATTTTGAATGCTGTTGGAAAATTTTTATTCCTGAGTTTTTCTTTGCTTAGGACTTCAATGATTTTTGAAGGCTTTATTTGGATGGATATTGACGGAGTGGTTGAAGATGTTAACCACACTAATGACATGGAGGAAAGTGATGGCCACTAGCAGCTGATATCATCCATGCTGGACTAATTTTATCAAAGCTACTGGCAACCATAGATATATCTAATAGGTTTTCTGAAGGTGAATTTTGTCCATTTTATAAATGACAAAATAACTTTATTTGTCAACAAGATAAATAAATATGATGGAAATATGGAAGAGCAAACAAATGCTGGTGACTTCTCCTATGTAAACACTAGGAAACCTCATTTTGATGAAATGAAAGCCATAGCAATTTTGCTTCTTATTGACCCCCCCCCTCCTCCTCCGACTCCACAGAAATTACTGTGGTAAAAGATAAGGGATGTGTGCAATAATGAGGGTAAGTAAATAAAACAAAGCAATTTCCACATAACCTTTTATTTCCACTTATGAAGGGCAAATGCATGTCACTTTTGTTTTTGTTCAAACTTCATTCTTTCCAAAAAGCTTTTTTTCACTTGCTCATAAAGTCACATCTGCACCATTTGTCTGGTCACTCCCTACGCATACAAACTTTATGGTACCCCAAGTCCTCATGCACTATGACTTTTGCAGGTCCATAGCTGATGCTTATGATTTCTGCCACTTGTGCTAACATGATTCAAGGCCTCCACTCTCTAGATGTGTCCTTCATTGGGCAACTTGATATAGGCTTTAATCAGTTACACTTGTTCTTCTCACTTTAAAGCATTCTACCAACTTGTACACCTCTTGTTTCATTCATGGTGAATGCTCCATACTGCACTAACATTTGTCAATTGTTTTTTGCAGGTTTGACATTAAGTGCAATCACTAAGTGGAGCATCCATACATCTTACCTTGTTGCTCCCTGCCATTCGACTGAACGATGGCTAGCTATCTCTCACTTCATGCAAGTGGGGTGTTGCGTATCGGCACTTCCATGTTTTTTATGTAGTTTAAAAATTACAAAACCAATTTTGTATTTCAATCTCTGCTCTGAAATGAATTCATCTAATATTCAATGACAAATTATTTGGAATTTGTTTAAAGCTTAATAACTTGGATCTCTTTAGTAAAGTTTTTAAGAAACTATTATATTAATTTTTTTATAAATATTCCTTTTACCCAACACCCAAGGCACAATTGTTTTTACATTGCCATTTTAAAATAAAGGTGGTGCCCCTCCCCTGAGAAATGTTGGTTAGTTTTTTTTTAAATATTTTTGTAATTTTCAAAGACACTAGATAACTTTTTTGTAGCTATTGATTACAAGAATGGGCAAATAAGGAGCATTTGTGTAGAAATTGTATGGAAGACATTTTTTACACTTTAAAAAAAAACACTTGTTCACAAGGACTTTAATTAGTTTCCATTTAATTTCCTCTATAGACATTTTATTTAAACTTTACATGTCTAAACCTCTTGTAACTTTTTTGTTAAACTTGGGAAAAAAAAAACGCATTAATGGTTTTTTTTTGGTTTTTTTTTTTTTTTTTTTTTTTTTTTTTTGGTCTTTTTTTCAAAACCAACATCTGTTATTAGATTAATCTATCCTATTTTCACCTAAGCAATAAACTAGTCATCAATACTGGCTTATCTATGAGACTACCTTTCATGGGCCAGGTATGGATTGACTATGATAAATAAAATAATTCAAAATCCTTCAATAACATTGATTATTTTCCTAATAAAAGTACTTATATCTGTCTATAGAAACAAAAAGACAGTGTTAAATGTGTTGGGGCAACTTCATCTGCCCATATTTTTTTGTCATTTCACTGCCTGAAACCCATTGGTGTTCTAGCAATTGTCTGTTGTTGGGGGTTTTTTTTTTTTTTTTTTTTTTTTTAACAGCATTTTGAATGCTATTGCAACCATTTGTGGAGTTATTTCTTGATGTAACCATGACAATGTAACCCATCAAACTGTAGATCAAGCATGCATCAGGGCTGTAACTGTTTGATATTGCATTTGAGGATATTGAATTTCTATTGGATTCAGCAGCCTATTAAGTTTCATAGAAAAGTGTTGTCAAATGTATTTGCTAACAGTTGTCATGTCTTGTGCTTAGCATACTTTTTGAATTTTGAAATATTTTCATATTGGCCAGTATTAATGTTGACCAGTTTGCTGTTTTCAAGTAAGCTTTTTCTAAAAGCTGACCTGAAAATGTCAAAGGCTGTGTGTTCTTGTAGCAATCAGATTGAACTCTTGGATTAATGCAGCTAAATATCATTCATCCTATATACAATGTTGTGAAATATCTAAGAAAGAAAACTGCCTGGCCAACTTCACATGCATCCTAACCTTAATTTGGGTTTCAATCTTTATTTTTAATGAGAACTGCACCCATTTGATGACAGTCTTTAAGTTTGTCAAAGTCACCACTTAAATGTGATGTGTACATTGAGTGACTTAAAATTTTCTGTGTAAAAACACTTCTGAACAAAAAAGCATCACTTTCAAAACTTTTCTTTTTTTTTTTTGCGGGGGTGGGGGTGGTTCTTATTGAAAATATGGTCATAAAATTTTACTTTTGTTTGCCCCATTTTAATAATTCTAGTATATTCCAATTTTCATGTGAAAACAGAATTATAAAAAATTTGAAACCAATAATTGCTCCCCAATTATGGTGGGTATAAGTATAATATTGACTAACATATTTACCAAACTTCTAAACTGCTTTTTTTTTTTTTTTTTTTTTTTTCTTCTTCTCTCTTCTCAGAACCATGGAGAATGGCATAGAAACAGTAACTATTGAAGAAGATGGAGTTTTGAAGTCCAAAACGGTTAATGGAGAAGCACAAGCTTTGACTTACTGATGACTTGTAATGAGGTGACTTACTGGAACTGTACTTACACCTAATGTCATCTCAACAAATGGGACAATAATGAAGCATTAGAAAAGAAAGAAAAAAAAAAAAAAAAATACAAAAAACAAAAAAAAAAAAAATATACTGTACATATTGCTGGTAATCAGCTATGACAGTCTGGCACTTTTTCTTCCTCTCTTTCTCAACACTTTCAAGGATAAAAATAAAGTGTTATCACCAATGGAAACTTATTGAAATCTGCACCATTCTTGGGTGTATGTGTGCAGAAATGGTGATCAGTTGTTTCCTATTATGATATTACTCTATAGGAGAATACTGTTCTAGGTCTGGGACAAGATTATATATATATATATATATATATATATATATATATAATGTGTGTGTATGTAATTCTAAATAAAGCATTTGCTTTTATTTTAAAATTTGGAATAAGCACATTAAGGAAAATTAATGGAAAAGCCATATTTTGAAAAATTCTTTGACAAGTCAGATGTCTCATTTGGTACAAATCTTGAGCACACTTGAAATCCTCATTGAGATTGTAATGAATGAGTGTGTATTTGGAAACTTAACTCTTTCACCTTTTCTTTCCTGTATTTGTTAATGTTGCTGCTGTCAGTTCTTTCCTCTTCACATTTAACACTGGATGGGATATAAAATGCTTTCTTCATAGAGAAAAATTTTGGGAAGTTGACATTCTTACCTGGACAAAGAATTTGGCAATTTGGCTATACATAAATTTTCCTTGGCTTATTTTTAGTTTCTTCCCCTTCCCCTCATCATCTTCATCTGAAAATATCTTCTGGAGATGTGAGCTTAGTGTCAGTCCAATGTTTTCTATGAAAATAAAAAGAAAAACTGGATTTCTCTCTCTCTCTCTCCTCACTGTATTCCTAACTTCTTCCAAAGTTAATTTCAGTTTGTTTCCAATAGGAAGCAGCTGATTTCTATACAAATAGTTAAAAGTAGAGGAGATGATCTCTAGACTGTGAATATTCAATTTGAGTTCATCTCTGCTTTTGCATATGCGTTCCAAACAAAACTGTTAGTCTTGTCTTTTTAGCTCCTTTTCACATTCTGTTGTGCTTTCTTCATCCACACTTGCCTGGTACCCCACATTTGTCCAATACATCATAATCTGTTCCTCTCTTGGTTATAAAGCAAAATGTCATATTTTTCTAAACCAATATGGCTCCTCCGTAGAAAAAAATACTGGGGGGGGCATTAAGAGTGAGGAGCTTCTTTGACAACGGGATTTAATTTTATCATCTCTCATGAAGTAGAAACTAGGTATGGATGATGAAAGTTAAAAACCAGTTAAAAAAAACAAAAAAAAAGGAAGGGAAAAAAACTTAATTTCTTTGTTTGCCTCTTCAAGTCATGGAATAATTTTAATTTTTGTGAATGTTGAATTACAAAATAAATTATTTACACTGAATCACGCTGTCTTCTTTTTCTCCCTCCCCACTCGCTTTTTTTTATTTTTTTTATTTGTTCCTCCTTGACAGCTACTTCCAACTGACAATCACTTAATGGCAGACATTAAATGTAAATTAAGTTTAATTATAATTACTGGAAAATGTGTGTATTTGTATTTTTCTTTCTTAGAGCTATTAAAGTATTTTTCTTTTAAATAAGAGCAAAAAAAATAACGATGACTCGATGGGGTGTAGGAATAGCATTTTTATTTGCTTATAACATTTTAAAGTAATTAAAATTATTATAAATGAGGTTATGGGTTTTCAAATACTTCAACACTGAAAATATTTTGTAGCTGTTATTTTGATTGCTTGTATATCTTGAGCTAAATACTATAAAGTAATGCAGCCCTTTGTATTTCTTCAGTTTTCTTTTTAACCCTGCCAATTGTTGTTGTTGATAAATGTTATGCAGATAACTGGAACTTGCTGGGTTTTACTAGCAGTGGGAAGAAAAAAAATCAAGTTGCACCTAAAGCATTGTCTAAGTTGTTTGTTTTATTTTTATTTTTTTTTTTTTTTTTTTTTTTTTTAAATTATAAAACAAGGTATTAATGTTTGTATATTTTTTTTTTTTTTTTTTTTTTTTTCTTCTTGTTTAAACACTTGAAAGCTTGTGACAGTGCCATTATTTGAGAACTGATGAGTTTTCAATAAACACTCAAACAATTTTGGTGTGCTCTTTGTGTATCTCTCTTCCCTTAAATTATTTGCTTAATATTTATTCAATTTTTTTTCTTTCCTGTATCTTGCCCATCTTGAATATTTATGCAATATAAAATGTGTGCACTCTGCTTCACATGTAAGGAACACTTTTCATTTGTCACATTGTAGCTTCAACTACAGAAGCCCAAAAGCTATTTTGATTGGTCTTGGTCATGATCCCTATTTATTTAGATGAATTTTTGTCCTTTATCGCCCACCTTGTGTGTACGTGTGTGAAGAGAAAATGTTCGTTTCATCATGTGAATTATAATATAAAAAAATATTTCACTTCTATTATAAGAATGTTAATATACCATATTAATAAGGAGGATGTCTTACTTGATGCTGGTAGCAGGAGGAAGAATATTGTATTTGTTTAAACCTCTCAGTGACAGGTCCTTTCCCAGAAGTGTGTTTGTGCTAAAGAAAAAAGCAGTTTTGGACCAACTGCTTATAACCATTTTGGCAATTAGTACAATCTTATTCTTTGCATTTCACTGTAACTTTCATTGGATTAATATTTATTGCGTGAGGTAACAAAGCTGGTTTAATACTTTTTTTTTTTTTTTTTTTTTTTTTTTTTTTTTGCATCACTTTATTGTTTTCTTGTTACTAATTCTTAAACTTGCAGTTTTTTTTTCTTTAGGAATGAATTTGCACAAAATACTATAGAAATGAGCATTTGAAAGTAAGGTTTCACTCTTATATTATTGAAGTAATATTCATTGCAGCAGCTATGATCAAAGTAGAAAATTTTGAGAACTGGTAACTTTTTCTTGGTAAAAAGCCTAAGCATATTATTTTTTCGTTATTAAAGTTGACTATAATATTTTACTGCTATTGCCTGAGAAGGTGTGGTTGTTGGGTCCCTAAACTACTCACTTTCCACTTTTCTATTATAGCAAACTTGTAAAGTTTTGGGACATGAAAAATCACTTGATGTAGATTTTTTTTTCACCCCACCCTGGCCATGCTTCAATTATCTATTCAAGTTGGTTTCTCTTACATATAAATAAACTGAAAATCTGGCTGGATTAGTTGAACTTTAAAACTAATTTCAGATATCAGTGTCAAAAGATTTGAATTGTGTGCCTTCTCATAACTTCATCTGGATGTGCTGGTTGGTGGCTCATATTTCACACAAATACCTTTGTAGAATAGTATGAATCCATCTCTTGCCAGACTAGGAGAAAGTCTACCTTCAAAGGTGTATGTTGCCCTGGCCCTGCACATACATCCATGAAAATGATTATGAAGTTGTAGATGATCTCAACTCGGATTGATTCATAAAATTTAAGCACAGTAACATGTCTTTAAATGGTATTCGTTAAAAGCTAATCTGGTGTTTCTTTCTGTAGTAACTTCATGGTCAAGAATCCTTGGTGACTGGTCTGGTAAGGGGCCCTTGTTCACTGGAACAATAATTGCATGCTTGCTTGCAACTTCCCCTTCCTCAAAGGATGGGCAATAATCTGATAGATTTATTCATCACAACTATGATCTGGTCTCCTGGTAGTCGTGATAACTACCATAACAATACATTATTGGTAATATTAAGTTATGCCTCCATATGGTCAATTCTTCATGTGACAGTGTTCAGATAACAATTTTCAAACTTATTCTAAAGCCAGCTCTTAGAAATTCTGTCTAAAAGCAAATGCACACTTTATTTTTATCCAACAGAATGTAACCTGTAGATACAGTGATGTACCTAGTTAGATAATTTCAGTGCAACCTCAGCCAATATCGTGTGTGTGCGCACTTCTATCGAGGCTCAAAACATTTTGTCTAGAATGATGTCATGCAAAAATCAGTTTTGTCAATTTTAGCACCAATATTAAGCTGAATGTTGTTCCCATTTCCTATGCAAATTAGTTTTGGCTTCATCTCACTTTTCGTTTCACATAATTTAGATGCGATAAGCCTCTTATGGATGACCTAAAAAAAAATTTTTTCTTTTTAACTAAAACAAATTTCTTAAAACAAAGATACCACTAGATTATTTTAATTTGAAATGCATAAGTCAAAATAGAAAAAATGCATCAGTTTGTTTATATAAAGCAATTTTATTGATATTCAAAAATATACACAAATCAGTAAGGCAAAAATTACATGAAGAATATTTTTTAAAGGAAATACTTATCACTAAACCTAAATAAGTGTATTTTAACTAGTAAATTGTAAATAATGCCTCAGACAATTCTTTTGGTCTTCATAGAAAACTATTTTTGCCTTCCATTAGCATGGCTGATGCTAACCTCCTTGCAACTTCTTGATCTCACTTTTTGTATTTTAACAAAGTCAAGTGATTATATTGAATCACTTGCTAGATCTACTGCAAGGAAAGTTAGTTCAGACTATAATACCAACCAATTTTCATGCCAATCCATCTTGCACTTTTACCAGTCATGTGTATCATATTTTGAGATTCATGACAACTGAAAGGAGGGTTATCAGTTCTGTCCTGACTGACCTCTTTATTTCAGTCCCTTTCTCACTGCTGTTACTTGGTTGGTTTGTCTTTTTCTATAAATATTTTCATGGCAGTCTTTCTAAAAGCTCTTTCTCGGTACTTCAACTGCATAAAATAAAGTATTACTAGGTTTGTCGTATTTTCCTGAATCCTCTTATTTTATTATGCTTCCTCCTCAACTAGTCTTCTAATACTCTTTCAATCTCAGTAAACATTTGCATCTTAGTGGCATTATTGCCTTGCTTCTAGAATTCATTACTTTTAGAGAAAATGAGAATTTCATATCAGTCAGTACCTAAAGATTGCTATGTGCATGAAACCTGGCTTATCAACCTGTGAGGAGTCATGTATATTATCTTTGCAAAAATTTGACAGATTAGAAAATGAAAATATAATTTGACATACAAAAATCATTAGTCAAGTACAGTCTCCATTCTTATTAACTATCTCCCCCTCATGTTGATGCCAGTTTTTTTTTTTTTGTCATTTAAATTGTTCCGGAGAGAATGGAACAGAGTACAGTGGGACTGGCGGTTTTCCCCATTTCAACTATCTAATCAAGGTTGGTTCTGCAACATGTCTTGCATTGTCATGATACCTTTTTTTTTTTTTTTTTTTTTTTTTTTTTTTTTTTTTTTTAATAGCTACATTTAGATTATGGAGTTGGTTGCAATACTTCCTTGCAGGCTGGAAGACGCTCACAGCGAATGTTCAAATTGCGATTCCACCAAATGTTCATCAACACCTTCATTGGATGCAAACCTGCTTTTAGCTATGGGTTCTGCACCTAAGCTTGTTTCTATCTCCATTTGTGTCAGATGTCATCAGAAATGATTCATTTTTTCCTTTTTGCTTGTGACAATTGCCCAGAGAATTTTTTTTTTCTTTTGCATAAGAGCAAAGAATTCACCATAGAAACATGGTCAAGCCTGTTCTGTAGAAGAACATAGCACCCACATGAAGAAAAATTTTTTTTTTTTTTTTTTCCTTAACCTGAATCTACTTTGTTGCAGTTCCAACACTTACTCCTTTCCGAAATTCATAGCACATCAACAAAGACTTCATCACCGAATGATTCAAGGTTTTTATCAGGAACACATCAGACGTCGGCACCAAAAGAAATTCCAATATCAAGTGGCATTCATTTTTGTATTATATTAATGAAAACCTAGCACAAACTTTTCTACCACTTGTCCCTTCAGCCCCTCAACCTCTGGCGTCTTCCTCTTTGGGTTGAGGCACCCACTCGGTCTGAACCGAACTCAGGGCTAGCTGGCCGCACGCTCCCTGAGTACCCATAGATTGTTCGACTGGTCACGTTGTGTTAGTTTTTAGATCCAGTAAGCGGGGTGTTGTCCATACGTCCATGGTCGATTGGGGATGTAGGCACGGCTGTGAGGGTGGGCAGCAGGAAAATTGGAATGTGGCAAACAAGGAAATATCTGCAGAAGCCAAACAACAATGGGTAAAATATTGATGTCTTTTATATAAGAAAACAACTGTAGAAAGGATAAAAAAGCAATTAACATAAGAACAGAGGACCACTCCTCTACCAATTATACCAACAGAGAGGTGTGTAATTAACTCGTTCCAAATCAATGTGGGAGGATATGTGACTCATAATTCCAGCCCTTTGTTGTGACAAACGTTAAGTTTCAGTGACTTTCCAATGCGACTGCTACAACGATATTTCTTGAAGTCCTTATCTCTGACTCGCCACTGGTCTCTCTCTCTCTCACTCACTCACTCACTCACTCACTCACTCACTCACTCACTCACTCACTCATATAGCAAACTGAAGGTTATAAGCCAGGTTGTTCACGCACTTAACATGAATGTCGCCATAAGCAAAGTTTAAATTCAGATCTATTTCAAATCTCTTAGTGGATAAAATTAATTAGCTCAATGTTCATTTCAATTGCCTTTTCGATGACCAAATTCAGCGGATACAACTTATGTTTAGATCAGATTTTGTTAGCAGTAAACATACACTAATCTTACCTCCCTGGTCCTGTTTTTATCAAAAATATTATTTTCGTCTCTCTCTCTCTATATATATATATATATATATATATATATATATAATTTCTTTTTTTTTTTTTTTTTTTTTTTTTTTTATGACCCAAATTAAACAACGCCTCTTGCCCTTTTGCATTTGTTTATAAACAAGTCCTCGCCAACCCGATTTGAAATTTATTCTTTATATATCATTGTTCTAGATAATTTCCTATTAATAGCGCTGACACAATTTGTAACTTTCACGGAAGATCGTGTTTTCCATCTTCAATCAATAAACATTATATTTGTATGTGTGCATTCATGTGCGTCAACCTCTCTCTGTTACACTTTTGTAATCTTCTGATGGTAATAATTTTAGTTCTGATTGTTTTACATCAAGCACTTTTATTTACACCAGTACTCATTGTCATACTTTACCCAATATTATACAAAGTAGAAAAAATATTTCAGGTTTCATCTCTTAGGATTTCATTAGACTGTTTACATTGATGCTACTATTCATGGGCATGAGCCAGAGACGCATACTGGGAATTTTAAAATATTTTATTTATTGATATGTTTTGGGCATATAATCGAAGATTCTTTTTCTTTGTTCCACCCACTTTGATTAAATATCCCACATTGTGATAATAAAAGATCTGCTAGGAATGGGGAAATATAAAAACCTGGACGCCATTTAGTGCGGATGATCTAGCATTTAAAGCACATTTGTCATTGATAAGTTCTCTTTTAATTAGAATATATATATAAATATATATATATATATATATATATATATACTCACACCCGCTAAGGCTGATAGTTATTTATTTTGGCAGCTCATCTAATACATTATGCCCATGTTTTTTGTGTCTTTCGCCAAAATAGAATATCTGCTTTACATGCAGTAAAACTCAACTGTTTTGTGACACTATTTAGCTGGGCTAATTTGCCATAAAAATTGAAGAGGAAAATGCTGAAAGCAGAAAAGATGGGTTAAGAAATATCCCTTGGGATATACTGATCAGTATAAGATATATATATATATATATATATATATATATATATTTTTTTTTTTTTTTTTTTTTCAAAAGTTTTCTCAAGGAACTGAAGAATTGCATCAATGATAATTCCATGAAAAGGCAATCTCTTACAATTGATTAATGATGGTCATTAAAAATGTTAAGAAAACACAACCAGAATTGAGGAAGATACGATCTAACATTCAAGAGTGCATGGATATTGTGTAAACACGTAATATGGCCAGATGAGAGGGCCATGTATTACTTGTAGGTCTTTTGACAGGGTGGAAAATGGATTTTCATAAAGTTCCAGTTGATAATTCTAAACTGCTCATGATCTGGGAATAGAAGAAATCCCGAATAAGCAGTAGTGTCAAAGAGTTAATTAAAGAAGCAAGGTTAGCCACACCAGCACGACTGAGATGCCATTGGTCATGTGTTAGCAGTGGTGATAGGCGGAGGTAAAATACTAAGAGAGACAGAAGTTGCTAACGCCTACTGAAAGTAATTGATGTGAGGATATGACACTATTTAGCAATGGTAATTGGCTAACTAATTAACCATAGAAATTAAAAACGGGAAATACTTAAGGCGAAAAAGAACTAAACTGAAAGATAGACTGAGCGACATTAAAAAAAAATTTATTTTATTTACAAAAGGAAGATACTTTTCGCAAAAGACAGAAAATCAGTAAGGAGCGAGACTGATTCAGTCAAATTAATTAATGTCACGATAAGGGAGTGATGCGTCAAACGAAACAGAATTCTGAAAGATAAAGTTGGCCGACGCATGCGGCCATGAAAAGATTTCAGCTTGAGACCACCATGGAGAATACCCATTGATTATCTTTCAGAGATATCATTTGACTTTAATTCCCGATTCCAGCGAGGGAAGCCATCTGGTCTATGTACGAATCTTGGCATGAGAAAGGATGAAAATGTTATTACTTCTTTTCAAACTGTTAACATCAGACGCAGTGTCGTTGAAAATAGACATCTGGTGATAAGAGAATTTTAAGACCTGAGAAAAATAAAGAATTTAATTATCAGGTGAACAAGACCACCCAGTTAAAAGTTGGCTAAAGTGGATTTGGAATGTGATAAGGAATTGAATGGCAATCTGGGAATTGTAAATGTTTTGGCCGAAGGAAAAAGAAAAGTAAAAAGGATTTTGTAAACATGAGGGCCAGTCTAGCCACACCCAGGCTGCCGAGAGATCATTGGCTAACTGGTAGCGTGGGTGATAGGCAGAGGTGAATGTATGAGAAAGACGGAGAAGTTGTTAACAACCACTTAGGGGATTGGTATGAGATACCAATGTGAGAGAGGAAGAGTCTAGGAAGATAACTCTCCTCCGACCTTCCCTCATGGACGAGGGAGGAACCCCGAAGTGGAAACTGATTAATCTTCCAAAAATGGGAAGTAATTAATTTTCCTGTCCTAAGAACAAAGAGAATTCTTGTTGGGAATTAAGAATTGTCAAAGAACCCAAACCACATCAGGCCCCTCCCCGTAGTTGGTCGGTGTCCATATAAACAAACGTCTCGAGGCAGCTAGTCAGAGAGTTTCCGTAGAGCCAGACGCTGTCGGAGTTACAGAGGCAGAGTGTTGCCTCGCAGAAGCTGACCGAAAGATTTCCACGTCCTTTTCGACTTAGTCTTCCTACCAAAAGCAAGTTTTTCTTGACGAACGACTTAAGATACCATAACTCACTTATGAAACACAAAAAGTGTCATGAATCCATAGAAACGGGCCGGGAGAGAAACACACTCCTGTATTCAACAGATAGATAAAGTTAATTGTTAATTCTCAACATATTTGAACCTCTTGAGTTTGTTTTATTATTCTTTTTTACTTATGCTTGTGCAGTATTACCTTTACTTCAGCTTGCATGACAGCTCGACACCTGATTGATTTCATCAAAGTTATCAAAGTCACAACGTGGGTTGGTTAGACTTGAGTTCAAAGGAGTTACTTCGGCTACCAAGCGTTGGAGGTGAGCTGAGAACGATAAAGCTGGTATCAAATCGGAAACGACCAGATCGACCGAGGCACAGGATGGTGGCAGCAACAAGGAGTCAGCCCCAAAAGGCTGGTGGAAGAAATCTTATGTCTTCACGCCGCAACTGGGAGTTGACTATGGGCCGACGGCGCAGTGTCATAAATTGATGTCGCGACCAGTGGACATCCCATATTGGTGCTGGCACTGAGACCGCGACCACCGGTGGGTGTCACAAGGGGAAAGGAGTTCAGGAGGATAGCTATCCTGCAACCTTTCCTGATTGCCAGTTGTAGTTAGAGAGTTGCCGCACAGAGCTGACTGAGAGATTCCATGATTCCTGCCGACACTAGAACCTCTGACTTCGTCTTTCTCCAAACAGGAAGTTGTACTGACAAACGAAGCTAAGGCAGCGCCTGAAGACAAAACCAGTTGATTAGAAGGCCAAAACTTGCCTAGAAGTATAAAAGTGTCACTCTCAGAAGAAACATGTTGGGAAGAAAACAGACTCATTTATATAACAATTTGATAAAAGATGATTTGCATTCTTTAAACACAACCTGAACCTTTTTGGTTTTCATTTATTTCTTTTCTTTTTTTTTTTACTTGTGCGATGTCACATCCAGTTTTGAATCACCTTGTACGATGGCACTGGTGATCTTGTCTACCTAAGATCAAAATCACAACGTGGGTAGATTAGACTTGAGATCAAAGTAGAATTGAGCTGGTATCAAACCGACTGCATCTGGTCTGAAGCCGTTATATATACACGCTGTTAGAATCGACTAACCTTTCTATTTGGTAGTCTGACCAAAGGGTCCCATAGGGTAGCGACGATTCAACCGGGTCACATATTGGTAGAGTCAACCTCAGAAGGCCCCAGTAGTTTAGCACTGTGCAACATTTATTTATCATAACCACATATACAAGTCTCTGAAACTGGTTATATCTTTCTGTATAGATACTGATCTTTCAAAAGTGTACCCACATAGTAAATTTTGACTGGATGTTTTAATGTGACTTTAAAAAAAAAAATGGCACAAGTCTCTAAGTTAACAACTTGCTGCAAAAATCCTGATTCTAAATAGTGGAAAATTAAGCACCTACAGTTACTTTTATAGTAAAATTTAAGACATTGTTTAACATTGGATAGGAAATTTATTTATGAACATCTTGTTATTAATTTCACAACATATTATTTGTCATAGTTTTTGGTGGATTTCAGATGTTCTTTCTTTGGAAATGGCAGAATTTCCTCTCTCTCTCTATATATATATCTATATCTGTGTGTGTATATATATATATATATATATATATATATATATATATATATATATATATAGGTATATATATATATATAGGTATATATAGGTATATATATATATATATAGGTATATATAGGTATATATATATATATAGGTATATATATATATATAGGTATATATATATATATAGGTATATATATATATATAGGTATATATATATATATAGGTATATATATATATATAGGTATATATATATATATATATATAGGTATATATATATATATATATAGGTATATATATATATATATATATAGGTATATATATATATATATATATAGGTATATATATATATATATATATAGGTATATATATATATATATATAGGTATATATATATA